>OX418217.1:47483112-48185880 GCA_948455865.1 Conomelus anceps
GATGAAGCATAGACTGCAATCACTGCCAGATATTAGAGAAGAAGAGTCACCAATTTTTGAAACATATGGAACAGGTGAAGGCCCAAGTCCAGCTGCAAGTACTTTGGGTGTTGCACGACAATTGTGGAAACGCCAAGACATGAGTGATGATGATGATGATGATGATGAGGAGGAAAACCTTAGTGTTGAGAAATTGCTCGATACAAGCAGTCATGTGGCACAAAATGCCCTGGCCCAATCTGATCTGGCTTCAAAACCAGTGGGAGAGTACATTATGCGATCGGTGAGCAAGGACTTTAACTTTGATGATGCATTTGGACCAAAAGTGATAAACAACTCATACTATCTAGGCAGTAAGCTGCTCACCTTTGGGCCTAAAGGAAACAAGATTGTGCTGTCCAATCCTGCAGATGGTAAAATTGAAAAGACTTTTAGAGCTACACCAGGCCTTTGTGAGTTGATTTTCATGAAAATGCCGACAAAGGAAAATTGAAAGGGGAAGATTTGAACACCTATAAGTTTCTTCTGGACTTTACCAATGTGTACAGAGAAAACAACAGTCCAGATGGTAGAATTGTAAACTATAACAGTATCAAGTACAAGAGGACAATCAAAGATCTGATAAGAGGAGAAGCAATCAGTGGGAAAGGAGTCAAAGTTGCTGGAAGAGGACTGGTGGCACCTTTCAATATGGTGGCAAGTGATGACAACAAGATTGAATATGTCTACTACAATGACCCCAACGAACTTGTGGACAGACTGAAGCTGTTGGATCAGTCTAAAGCAGTTGGCAACACTGGGCATGAAAATGAAATCAACTCAATCTTGGAAGAGTTGGTAGAAGGTGGTTACATAGTTGGTAAGCCTGCATACTAGTTGCACACACTATATAAGGCAACAATGTTTGTAATGGGAGGACAGTAAGTCTCTCTCAGGTGAAAGAGCAAACATGAATTCTTTGGGGAACATTAATGTCCGCCATAGGCGTATAATCAATGTGGCAAATCCACGCAGCAATCATGATGCTGTGAATCTAACTACATGTAGAGATATAATTTCATTTCAGTTGCCAAAGAGCAGAGATCCTGAAACATTGCAAGTTATGACAAGTCTTAGGAATTCAATACTGACAGATATGCAAGATCCAATTCAAGCTACAGATGGAGTAAACAAACAGTATTTGGAGAAAAGGATGGATGAGCATTCAAAGAATGTGGTTGAAAAGTGTCTCACTGTCATTTTGGATGTTACTACGTCAAGAGAAAACCGCAATTTGAATAAAGAACAATTGAGGGATAAAATGTTAAAGCTTATGGGAATCCCCCCCAAGGGTATAAAACCAGATGACAAGGCAGCTGTTTGACATTAGATGGCTGCACACAAAGGAAAGCGGAGGTACCGAGGACGAGGAGTACTTTCAGCAATCGCAAACGCAGCAGGTACAATAGTCAACAAGGCAATAGACATACTGCCCGTAGAACTTCATCTTCCTGGCGGCTACCAGTACTGTGGACCAGGTACAAAGCTTGAAAAACGATTGGCAAGAGGTGATCCAGGAATCAACAAACTTGATCAGGCCTGCAAGCAGCACGACATTGCCTATTCGAGGAATAGTGATACAAGGAGCAGAGCAGCAGCAGACAGAGATTTGGCTGAAAGAGCTTGGAGTGTGGCAACATCTTCAGACGCTGGATTGGCAGAAAGAGCTGCAGCATTAGCGGTGACCAACATCATGAAGGCCAAGGCAAAGTTTGGAGGAGGAGCTAAACGTAGAAGGATTGGAAAGAGGAGGAGAGCTGCACAGAAAACTACAGCGGCTTCCAGTAGGAGTGGTGGAGGTCTCTATCTGAGACGCCAGAAGACGGGAAACGGGGTACGTCGCCGTCAATGTGGCAGCCGAAGATGATTGTTGCCCTACCTGACCGAGCACTAACAGATGTCGACCTCTACAAGTACGCCTGCCGTCTCAAGCTGAAGAAATTTCGAGGAATATTCATGCGAGATGCTCTACCAGCCAATGGGCCACTGGATCAAGAGTGCGGCATCATCAACCTGGACCAAAGTGATGGAGCTGGCACACATTGGGTGTGCTATGTGAAGAAGAAGGATGGCAACGTACACTACTTTGATGGATTTGGCAACCTGAGACCCCCACAGGAGTTTATCGACTACATGCACAGAGGGTCGAGCCCAGCAACAAGGATCGAGTACAACTATGATCGAAAGCAAGAGAATCTCTTCTCTCATATATGTGGGCACTTATGTTTAAAATTTTTGCTCGATGAAAATAAATAACAATGTACAAAACTTGTCTTTTCATTTCTCCCACCCACATAGTATAAAAGTTCTAGTCTATACTCTTATCAAGTCATTGTGTAATAGTACACTGAGCAGTCATGATGCTCTGCTTTGGTGGCAAAACCTCAATATTGAAAAGTGACTTTTACCCACCACTTGATACAAGCAATGGTGCCTGGGAAATTGGACTCATCAGCTTTACTAGCTGCAACTCTATACCAAATGTTGAGAATGGTTACAACAATGCATTACATTTTCTGGCTCCAGCAGTCAAGTCAAAGGATACCACAGAAAAGGAGGAGGGGGAGGAGGATTATGCAATGACTCATGAGGAAGTTACAGGCAAAGTGTTTGCTCAGCATTTGTTTAGTGATACTGCCCACCAAAGTATCAGAAAAACCAGATCTGCCCCAGTAATGGTTTGGCAAAAGATTCTTTTGCCAGAAGGTAGTTTTGAATTTCAAACAATTGCTGACCTGCTGGAGGCAAGGATGAAGAAGCGTGGAGTCAAGTTTCATACGGCTGTGGACCCATCTACCTTGAAATGCTTAGTATTATGTGATGCCATGTTAGACTTTAGACAACCTGATTCAATAGGAAAGCTGCTGGGATTCAACCAAGTTGTGGAAGCTAACAATGATACCAGAGGTAGTACTACAGTGCAAATCAGTCGTCCCAATGTGTTGCGTATAAAGTGTAACATTGTGAGTGGTTCCTACTCAAATGGTGTCAAGGATCACGTGATCTATGAGTTTTACCCAGATGTTGATCCAGGGTATAAAATGAATGTGACTGTACAAAATGTCATCTATTTACCGGTGGACACCAAGCAGATTGGCAGCATTACATTGGAGATTGTTGATGAGAACGGTCGTCTGGTGAAATTTCGAGAGGAACCAATAAACATAACCTTACATTTGCGACAACAACCCAAGTGATGGTGCTATTATTTGGAAAATGGAATCAAGGAGTGGAGGCAGCAGTTCCTATGGAGATAGAAGCAGAGTCTATTAATAGGGCATCATTTGTGAAAGACGCCATTAGGCCATTTAACTCTGTGGAGTTAACATCGAGCAACGTCAACTATCTGCAGCAAAAAGGCTATCAAGTTAGAGGAGCAGGAGGAGGAGGAGGAAGAAAACAACGCTGAAAATGGGAATTTTGGATGTGACAAAGGGTGGCCCATTAGCAGAGAATAGCATCACTGGCTATGAATATCATTCTCATGCACCGTATACTACAGGCTTTGGTGCCAACGATGAGATTCGGATACCAATTCAGCAGCAGGACATCTACACACTGCCATCGGAGAGCTATCTGCACATGGAGTACAAGGTGACCAATGCATTAAATGCGGCCTTGGGAGGCTCACCTTGTGTTTCTGGATTCTTTGGCCACCTGTTTTCGGAGATACGCTACGAGATCAATGGAGTTGTAGTGGACAGCATACGTAGCCCTGGCATCACCAGCCTGATGAAGAATGCCATGACCTTTGAGCGAGAAGAACAGCTCAAGATGGATGGTGCCGGCTACAGGTATGATGCCCAGACAGGGTTTGGCACGTTTGATGCCAATGGTGCCAACACAACCATCATGAATGTGCCACTTAGATACCTGTTGGGCTTTGCCGAGGACTATAGGCAGATTATGCTGAATGTAAAACAGGAGCTGGTGCTGAGACGCAGTGCTGACACTTTAGACTGTTTGAATGCAGCAGGCAAGGTCATAATTGAGAAACTGGTGTGGAGGATGCCCTATGTAGAGGTGTCTGATGAAGCTAAATTGCGTCTGCTGAGACTAGTGCAGAACAACACGCCCATCTCAATGCCATTCCGACATTGGGAACTGCACGAGTACCCATCTTTGCCACAGACCACAAAACATACATGGACTGTCAAATCAGCTACTCAGCTGGAAAAGCCAAGATACATTGTGATTGGACTGCAGACTGGAAGAAGAGGAACATCTACTGTGAATAGCTCGCACTTTGACATGTGTAAAATGAAAGATGTTCGAGTGTTTTTGAACAACAAGTACTATCCGTATGAAAGCATCAATGGCGATGACAACCAAGTGTTCAATATGTATGCAGCATTCAATGGAGTCTACAATCATGATGATGCTCGAGCAAGCAACCCACTTTTTGAGAAACAAGCTGTGCGGGATGGTAAGATGATACTGTTTCCCATTGACTGTTCACGTCAAAACGAATCGCTCAAGACAGGAAGCATTGACATCAGAGTTGAGTTTGAAGCAAGTGATAACATTCCAGGAAATACACATGCCTATTGTCTGCTGATACATGAAGTGGCCAAGGAATATCAGCCAATGACTGGTTTTGTACAATCAGCATAGAGAGAGAGAGAGCAGTGACGGATATAAAGGCGGTTGACAAGCATCAGGATGGTCATAGTAGCAAGAAGCATTGAGTGAAGCAGACATCATGTCCAGGAGAGTTCTACACTTTTTGGAGGAGGAGGAGTTGCCACCCAGCGATGGAGAGGATGTTGTTGGTTGCTACTACACTCAACATGAGAAATCGTTGATGAAGGATGCTTCTACAACCAACCAGGCTCCAACTGATGATGACGACGACGATGATGATGATGTAATTGGCACCGCACCAAGCAGGGCTGCCAACCTTTTTGGCCCACTACCAATCTACCTGATGGACTTTCAAGGCTTTGAAGGATTAAACAACAAGTTTATTGTCAAGGAGATGGCAATACTGGAACGTGACAATGAACATCGTGTGGCAACACATCACTACTTTTTCAAGTCGCCCTACCCAGACAGTATGCTGAAAACACGCATACTGGTTGAAAACAATACATTACATGGGGCTAAACATGGGCTGAGATGGACAGGCAATGGAGCTGGCCAAACACACCTCTCATATTCGGCCTTGAAGCCAATTGTGTGTGACATGGTCACAAAATGGTTGCATGAAAACAATGGCTCAGGACAAACAATCAAGATCTTTGTCTATGGCTATGAGAAGATTTCTCTGCTGGAAACGCTACTGCAGCTTGACGACAAAGAGAATGTGGAGTATGTGGACCTAAGTTCGCCCTACCTCTTTCATGAAACGCCCAATCTGGAGATGCTGATGAAAACTACTACTACAGGACCAGTCTACTGCCCGGAACATTACCTGCTCGACTTTGTGGAGACTGTGAGAATGAAGCTGGCTGGTGACAATGGAAAAAGAAGAGGACACTTGGATATACAGCCATTTTGTGCACTCAATGTTGTAAACATTTTACATAATTGGATTATGCAAGCATTGCAAAAAGATAGATATTTTTGTCGAAGTCTTTTCATGTCAATAAAGAATGGAATATAATTATTGCATCATTGTTTACTCTACCACTTCCACTCCTAGTATATAAGGGTAGTAAGGATAGGGGAAAAAACAAATCAGTTACAGATGTCAAAGTTTTTATTTATCACACAATACAGAGAGAACTATTCTTTAAACAATTGAATCCTGTGAGTTCTCCCAGCAGGATGAGTCACAAATTTGTATGCTCTCATGTCAACAACTCCCACATTAGGGACAAATTTGAATGTGGCCCTGCTGTATAAATCCGGCAGTATAACCCACATGTGCTCGTTTCCGGAATCCAGCATAACTGCTACCTTTTCACCATATTTTGTAGTGACTCTCTCTGCACTGATCATCTGGTATGATAGCCCTGGCTGGAGATCCTTCATAGATGCGTAGTTTAGCGGTTTTTGTGCTCCAATTGCATTACAGATGGCATCAGCAGCAGCAGCAGCAGCAGCAGTGTTAGATGGCATCTGTAATTAAATTGAACAGTTATTAGCACAATCTAGCAGTCAGCTGGGCGGAATCAAAAGTTGGATTACATAGTATTGAATGAGATCATTCCTTATGTTAACTTCAGATTCAACCAGTTTGAGGTTATGTTGACTAAGGAATATTTGTAGGTTAGGTTAGATTTAGTAAACAAGTACTCACTGTTATTGGGTCCTTAGTAGAAGATCGTCGACTGTAGGAACTAGCAAACATTCACTGAGACAATGAATCTCTCTCAATCAAAGGACCTCAATATATACTCAATTGCGTTGATTTCAATGAAAAAGAGGGGAGTGAGAGAGAGTGACACATAGACATGTTTTTTCCTGCATAGCTATGGTACCATACAGACAATTTAAGCAAGTAAAAGACAGAGTATTGGCCTACAGAATCCAGGCTAGGTTAAAGATTTAAAGCTCAATATTACACTCATCTTCTTCCTCTTCTTCTTTTTTCTCCCCATCATTTTGAACACATGATGATGAAGAGAGAGAGAGAAGAAAGGGTGATGTTGATTTTGTGTTGATGCTGATTAGGAGAAGATGCTGCAGAGTGGTGAAAGAGAGAGAGAGAGCGACACACATACATGTATTTTCCTGCATAGCTATGACGTCATACAGACAATTCAAGCAAGTAAAAGACTGAGTATTGGCCTACAGAAGCCAGGCCAGGTTATAGATTTGAAGCACAATATTACACTCATCTTCTTCCTCTTCTTCTTTTTTCTCTCCATCATTTTGAACACATGATGATGATGGAGAGAGAAAAGAAGAAAGGGTGATGATGATTTTGTGTTGATGCTGGTTAAAGATGCTGCGGAGTGGGGCCAGGGTAAGTACACACATGCAAGCTTAATGAGCTCAAACACTTGAAAAACAGTGTGTATGTTTAATTATCTCAATGTTGAAAAATCAATACCTTCGAATGAATAGGACAGACATCAATAACCTGATGACGTCAGCCTAGCTTAAATAATTGATTAGGTCAGATAGCCCTGAAAATCAATAATCTGATGATGTCAGCCTAGCTAAAATAATTAATTAGGCCAGACAACCCCGAAAATCAATAGTTTGAATAATTGATGACGTCGGCCGAGCTTAAATAATTAATTAGGAAAGACAGCCACAAAAAATCAATAACCTGAATAATTGATGATGTTGGCCGTGTTTGAATAATTAATGAGGTCAAACAGCTCGAAAAGTCAATAACTTGAATAATTGATTAGCCCCTCCCTTCCCCTCGCCTTCACCCCTCTACCCCTCCCGCCGACATAGCAGAAAATCGATGGGATTGCTGCCAGATCTCCCAAAAACTATCTACTAGTAATAACTATGGTTTATTCTTCATTACGATCCTATTTTTCAAAACTGGTACCGATTGTAACGTGCTTTTTGAGGGACACATGGGGAAAAAAAGTAGCTAAAATTATTACCCCTTCGAGGCCTTGCGTCTAGATCGACTTACCGATCGCAAGACTCGGATTTAGCTGCTCAGTTGGTACCCTGCTGTCACACACTACTGCGGAGGTTCGATGAAAATCCTGTAAGAAAAAAGGCTACTCAATGGCCTGAGGATTTCATGACAACCTTCGACAACAATATTGTCAGGTAGGGAGGATTGACTCGGTGCAGCTATATGCTTCCTTGGACCACACCGGACACCGAGTAAATACCTCCAAATCTCCACCCTGACAATACGTCTAATTATGCAAGATCACCACAATTTCCCCCTTCTGATGGCCCGAACAGAATAAGGGAGTACGTGCTAGACGAAAATTCCGTCTAAACACAGTATAAAGGCTCAAAACTGCCAGAACTCACCAAGCATAAGGGTAAATGATGTGGAAACTTTTTTGAAACAAAATTTGACGTGTATTGGAAAATAAATAATAGGATAGAAGTTCAAAAATTCAATAATAAAATAATTATACAGTATAAAAAATTTGATAAGATGATTAAGTGAAAAAAAATATATAAATTTGATAGCTCTTCTTTTTAAGAGAATTATGCTGCAATTCTTGAATTTTCTGTGCACATGGTCGGGATTCGGCTTGGCGGAAGGCAAGACTTTGAATTTGCACAACTCGACACAGCCTATATTATGAAATTTCCATTTTTCTTTTATAAATTTTGCACACACTTGGGGGCCTTTTAGAATATAACAACTCACTCGTACGTTGGTTATTTCTTCTTCTTGTGGTCGGGTAGCCTTTCTCTGACACGCAGATGTAGTTGAGTGCTGCTCCTCACGTTTTTTGGGAAACTCGAGTTTTAAAACTTTGAAATAGACTGGTCTAAACTTAAATTCTCATCTTTCTTGGAGATAAATTTCCGGAATTTCAATAATACAATAAATTTAACACAAAAATGACAAATACAATGAACAACGTAGTCCTTTCTCATCCGAGTCTGGAGAGCAAGTTGTGAACGCAACAGTGGTCCTTCAAAGAAGTGGTCACTGTGTTACTCCCACTCTTTGCCAATTTAAAGGAAATGACGCCAAATTTGGCGATGTTCAACCCATGTGGTAGGGATTACATTAAGGATAGGATTGAATAAAACGGTACTATTGCTCCCATGGGTTGTGATAAAAGATGTAAATAATTTCAAAAAGAACCAGATACACCAAAAACTAATTCACAGAAAATTAACATAAATTTCGATGTCAGTTATTGACTGCTCAACAAGTCGATACAAAAACATCATATTTGAGCCATTAATTAATAAATAATTTTTTTTTTGTAGATTACGTCTTGGAGACTCCAGTTAAGGAGTATAAGACAAGTCAGATCAACAATATTATACACTAGATACCATAATTACTTCAATTAGTTGAGGTGAGGCTCAATTTTGATGTGAAAGGAACTCTTGTACACTATAAAAAGCTTTATCAACTAAATATATTTCTTCAATTGTTTTTTAAATATTTCTATATTTTCCAGACTCTTCAAAAACTGCGGTAGCTTGTTGTAGAATTTCCTACCAATATAACTAGGTTTTTGTTTGAATAAGCTACTATTGTGACTCACCAAGTGATAATCTCCTCGGCGTCTTGTATTATTATCATGTACATCAAGATTTTGGTTAATATCATTCGTTTTTACATATAAAGCAGCTTCATACACATATAAGCAGGGTACAGTTGGGAGACCAAGTCTCTTGAACAACGGCCTACATGAATCTAATCTATTTACTCTTTCTATACACCTAACCGCTTTCTTTTGGATCTTAAACACCCTATCAAGATTTTGTTTTGATGAATTACCCCATACTAGGATAGCATGCCTAATATGTGACAGTAAGAGCCCATGGTAAGCTGTAAAAAGTAACTTTTTGTCATTCAATCTAGCGAGCTGTCGCAGGACAAATACCCCAAATGAAGTTTTACTACATATTTTCTCAATGTATGGAGTCCAGGTCAATCGTCTATCCAACATAACTCCTAGAAATACAATTTTTTCTTCCCGGACTAATTGATTATCGTTTATCAACACGTTTATAGCCCTATCTTCATTTAAATTATGTTTGTTTTTGAATTGAGGGTATTGGTATTTTTTACTATTTATAGTTAATTTCAACTGATTTAAAAATTGGACAATGGACTGCACACCTATATGGGCACTTATTTCTAAATTATCTAGAATGGAATTGCTGAAAATGAGTGATGTATCGTCAGCAAATAAGAGGGCTCTACCACTGATTAATTCTTTAGGTAAACGGTTGACATATAACAAAAAAAGCAATGGACCTAGTATTGACCCTGAGGCACTCCAGCTTGCACCTCTAATTTATTAGATTTATTCTTTACTATACTATTACCAACTACTGTAGTTAGTTCTACACATTGTTTTCTCCCAATAAGATATGATTCAAACCATTTCAGTTCAACCCCATTTACACCTACATTTTGCAGTATTTCCAATAAAGTTCTATGATTAACACAATCAAATGCCTTTGATAGATCTAAGAAGATTGCAGTAGCTTTATCACCTGAATCTATTATATCTATTAGTTTTTCAACTAGAGAAACTATGGCTGTCTTTGTTGATCTCCCTTTCTGGAAGCCATGCTGTTCATCACAGATAAAGTTAGCTTCTTGAATGTGCAGAAGTAACCTATTTAGAACTACTCTTTCAAAAATTTTTCTTATTACATTTAAAATACTAATGGGCCTATAGTTTTCTACCTTTTCTCTATCACCACTTTTGAAGATTGGCAAGATCTTCCCCTCTTTCAAATTATCTGGAAAAACACCTTGTTCTAATGGGGTATCAGATGAATCAAAGGGTCTAGTAATTTTTATGGAAAACGATCTTTACATTCTGTCAGAATTTTACTGGATACCGCATCCATTCCTACTATTATACCCCCTCCATTCTAACTTCATTAAAAATAATACTGAGCGAATATATTTCACAGTACTACAAAGAATTACAATAATATGGACTAGTGATGGTGAATCTAACCTTCAGGCCTGTATTTACGTGACTTATCAAAGATCGACTTGGATAAGTCAGACTTAATGGCAATAAGTCGTACTTACACTTACAGGTTCATGACGTGAAAGCCAGCGAGCAACAAAGTGCCAACCCAGCTCCCAAACAAAGATTTGACTCCTGATAAATAATTTAACATTAAACAACTCTAATTTACACTAATATAAGAATTTACACTACGTAAATGTTGCAGGGACAACTGGGTCGGCTTATAACCTCACTTTTTAGCTAGTGGACTCACCTACTATAAGTAAAACTTATACTAAAGTTTGTATTCATGAACCTTACTTAAACATCTTCTTAACTTAAAATTCAAGTCGTACTTATAATTGGTGTCTCAAATCCGTTCTTAGCCAAGCTAGGTACAGAGTTGACTTGAAGCCGTTCTTAGATTGTTGTGTTGCATCATATTTTGGCTTCATTTTTTAGTAAGACATTGGCTCATAATAATAAAATAAAATCACCATATTCAATTTTTGCACCATTGCAATGTAACTTAATTGACTGTATATTTGACTTATTCAAATTATTTCTACTTATTTTATATAAATCTAGTTCTAACCTATTATTTTTTTGGCACTAAGATAGAATTATCTTCCTATGAAATAGAATGGATGAAGTTCTTGGGTCTGCTGGCAGATAGCGTTCACTACACTGCCTCGAATGCTCATTTTTCAAATTAGGAAAACAGAAAAAAATTATTTGAAAGATGTTGACATGGTAATTATTATGTAACAGTAACTGTAAATTTGCATGCAGTGCAGTATCTTTATTTTTTCATGCATGTTATTTTATGTTTATAAGTGCCTGATAATATGACACAATCTTAGGGTAGTGTGCTATGATGGAGAACAGCTGAGAGCGTTGTCAGGGAGTCAACGTGATGTGATGCTAGATTGCTTGTTAATTGAAATCAGGGTTCCATAATAAATACACGTTCTACTTGACTTGTCTATGGTTTCTTCCTACTAATATTACATGGTGTCAGGATGTCAAAAAAAGTGAAAAGAAGAGGTCGACAGATCATCGAAGATGATGAATCTCATGGGATAGAACACACTTCCGAATCCGTAAGTTCTCAACCACTACATGTTCAAAGAGGATTTTCATTTCAAGGCCAACCTCCACAATCGATCACATTCATTGATTCCAAATGGGAGGCTTGGTCCCGGTCAATGTAATAGAGCCTTTCCTAAAGTCAAACTTTAAGGTAGCATTCCGATATCGGCAGTTGCAACCTGGCAGTCACTGATAATTATGGAATTTATAATAATAATAATAATAATAATGATAATAGTTGCCCTCCACATCACCCCCTACAGACAACCCGTTCTACCACATGGCGCCAAGTGATTGATTGAGTATGCTTAGGGTATTTTTATGTGCAATAGAACGGCTTCAGCTTTTGTGTATTGTAACTGTCAAGAGTGTAATGTATTGTATATTTTGAGTTATATTAAAAGTGTCTAATACATTCTTCATCTTGTAAAGACTTAATTTTCCTTTTGAACAAATTGGTAGCTTCAAAAAAATCGATTCTGTTGGCTAATCTGTTGCCAATTTATTGTGATACATCTTTCAAGTGGTGGTGCACTACTTCTTACGAAGGAATGGAACTGATGGTAATTCCTTAAGTTCCGTGTTGGTACAACAATTCCAATTTCATGATTGCCAACCATTAGGTGTCCATGTAGGCAATGATGCAAAATACAGCATCAAATTTTTTCTATGCCATTCCAGTGTTTCTACGTTGACTGCATGACGAAAGTGGCTATAAGAAAGCTGCTAAAGTCTGGTTGAAGGCGCTTCAATATCAGACGCACGAATCTTCTTTGAACGGATTCAATTTTTTTGGTTGTGCATAATCTCTCTCTATTCCAGATTACTGATGCATATTCTAAGTGACTCCGAACGAGACCTAACAGTTGTGATTTATCGAAATCCATCTGATTATGCCTAGTTGCTAGTTGTTGTCTTCCTTTGCAACGATGATGTCTACATGAGCTTTGAAAATACATGCACCAAGTGGTGGTAAGGGGTGATGTGGAGGCCAATCATTATTATTATTATTATTTTTAATGATATTATTAAACCATTTTTTATAGACATACTCATATGATTGTAAATGATTATTAATTGCTGATAATTATTGTTGTAGATTATTACACGGTTTTGATTGTTATAACTATACTTTGCTTATTAGTTTACTGAAAATGTTTCTATTCGATGTAGCCTACAACGATTTAATTTGAATTTGGAATGACCCTTATAATTTTGACTATATAGATTCTTATCAACATATTGATTACCAAGCAACATTGTTTATTAATTTACTTATTTTTGTTATGTGATGTATAGCAATGATTTAATTTGAATTCGGAATGACCTTTATAACTTTTCCTATAGATTTCTATCAACATATTCTGACTAAGCAATTCCTGTTTGGACATAAGTTATATTGATTATATATAATTTTATTAATTGATTGTTGCTGTTTATAATATAATATGGATTAACTCGACTCCTCCAGTCAAACCTTCTTGTGAAGGTTTTGGAGTACATTCGTTCCTGTATAATGTATTGTTTTTCTAGTTTAAAAAAAGTAAATTTGCAATTTGTATTGTCTTTTTTTAAATTAATGAACTCCCTTTTTCTGGGGGTACCAGGACGAAGGAAAAGGAAGGATTATTATTATAATTACTATTATTATTATTATTATTATTATTATTATTTATCTCTTCAATTATTTATCATATCGCTTTTACTGATGGGAGAGCCAATGCTTAATTATGTTTCCACCTGTGTAACTACAATTCTAGGTGGGTTCCGTACTATTGCACGAGAAAAATTAAGGAAGTTGGCAGATGATATTATGATTATGTGGAAGACTTCTTTGAAATGCACCCAGCAAAATAGTTTTTCTGCGGTCTTGTAATTTCCCCTCATTGGAATTGACGTAGTTTTTATTTTAATTCATGTTCCAAAGTAGCTAGCATCCAATTTTTAATTGTGTGATATGATAATGCATTAGATAGATAATTATTGACGATTTTATCCATTGTTATTCTGTTAATAGCAAAAGCCGTGAAAAGGAAATAGTTGTACTTTTCTCATCTAGGTAGCGCTTGATGCCACACCGCCCAGAAACTACCCCTTTGGTGGCTAGCATAGCTTTTAGAATTTCGACTATTTAATTCTTTTGTGGTATTTAAAAAGAAACGTTACTTGTCAAACTTTCTAACAAAACTTTTCCTCTTTCAACCTAACACCTTACTGAATAATAATACAGTGTAATTTTTTGGGGGCAATGACTATTTAACATTAAAATTTAAGTTTTCCAGTGGTACTATTTTTCTTAGGCGGAAGATCACATTTCCATTTGTGAAAAGCCGCAGTGTCAAAAATCATGACGTTCTTCAGATAGATACTTAAGCATCCACTGGCCTCCCATCATGGGGGCATCTGGATTTGTCCAATGTTAAATTTAAAATTATTATTTCCATTCAGGCTATATTAATCATGATTTTTATAATAATCTCTATATTCTTGGCTTGAATAGAAACCACAGTCCTCTAGCTCTCTCTTGAAAACCTCTCTAAATTTTTTGAAAGGAAGTCTCTTAAGCCTGGCTGGTAAAACATTAAAAAGTTGAACTCCTGAATTTCTAACACCATTTGCATAGAGAGCAGTGCGATGAGTTTCATTTCTAAGTTCATCCTTGTACGAGAATGAACCATGGAACTCCTATTAAACATTAATTCATTTTTCTTTATTAAATTGACTGTTTCGAATATATATAAACTAGGTACAGAAAGAATTTTTAACTGTTTGAAATATGGTCGACAGCTCGTCCGAATAGACTCACCCACCAGAACTCTTATTGCCCATTTTTGAAATTTAAAGATTTGACCTACTTCGCTGGAATTACCCCAAAAAGCTTTGCCATAGGTAATCCGTGAATGGAATATCGCATAATAAACCTCTTTCAGCATAGGAAAATCTAGTAAATTTTTCATGCTTCTTAGTACATATACCGCAAAATTAAATTTTTTCTTAAGATATTCCAAATGTGGTTTCCAAGAAAGCTTGCTATCAATAGTTACACCAAGAACCTTTATATCATTCACACATCCTATTTTATTATTTCTCACTTCTAATTCAACATCATCAGCTGACCTAAATGTTATTATCTTAGTTTTTTGTAGTTCAGGTTGAGCAAGTTGGTTAGAAGCCATTCATCCAGTTTATTGAGGGAGTTTCTACATTCTAATTCCATTCTATACTGACTATCATTACTCAAAAACACACTGATATCATCAGCATGTTATAATATACTACGACCTGGATCAAGATAAAGAGGCAAATCATTTATATAAAGAGGCAAATCATTTATATAAAGAAGGAATAGAACAGAACCCAACACCAAACCCTGGGGAACGCCTGCTCTTGGTTTCAACCATCTTGAATGGTAAACATACCTATTTGACTCCACTGTCACTCTCTGGTATCTTTCTTGGAAGTAAGAGGCAAACCACTGAAGTGCTGTATCTTGTAAACCATAAAACTCCAATTTAAACAATAATATTTCCACATTCACCAGATCGAATGCCTTGGATAGGTCAGCAATTAAACCGCACACTCTTGAACCAGCATCCACAAAAGACAGTGCATGGTCAATGAATGAAAACAAAGCATCTCCCGTAGAGAGACCAGGTCTGAATTCAAACTGCCTAAGTGATAAAATTTTTGACTGGTTTAAATATTCTCTTAATCTAGCTAAAACTGCATAATATTCTAAAAGTTTGAGAATCAGCTGACTCACTAATAAGGAACTCTTGTTTGGGGCACGGCTATGAGGCATGCCTTCTCACAGTTTTAGTGAATTGGAAAATATGATTGTGTTGATCTGTATCAGCTGTGTTTCCCTATAGAATAGAATAGATTGTCCTTACAATGTTGAAAAAAAATTTCAAATAAAATGTGTCCTATGTCTTTTGCAATATTCTTAAAATATAAGTAGAAAATGTTATAATAATCGGTCAAGTAGTTTCCGCGGAAAAGCGTACCAAACAAAAAACTCATTTTCGCTTTCAATGATTTCCGGGAGAATAATTCTGTTAGGCTATAGTTGCATACAGAGAAACCTAGTCATTCTTGTACTGTCTGTTGTGGTGTAGAGTCTGTTTTTGTGTGTGTGTGAAATGGTTAAATTAATTAACAGTGAAATAAATTAATGATTAGCAAAGGTTAGGCGCGCGGTTAGGTCTTTTGTGAGTTAGTTCAGTCACATCTAGCTTTGCTAGGCACCCAGGGAAGGTTTTGTAAGGCGCGCAGAGCACACACTGCGTTTGGGGCGTTAGTATTTTGGCAATGTGATAATTCACTTGATCTATGTCGTTTAATGGTAAATAAGCTTAAGGTATGTTTTATATGCATCAAAATAAAGGTATGTGGTGGTTCAGTCACATCTAGCCAGGTTAGGTTAGGTTCGGTTATGCGCGCTTCGCGCGCACTGCATTTGGGGGCGGTAGTGTTTTTGAAATGTTATAGAAATAATTCACTTGGTTTACATTGTTTTAAGATTTAGAACTCCTCACATGTTTGCAAATTATGATTTTTTTCAAATGAAAATATAAATTTTCATGAAAAATGTTTTTTTTCGACAATTTTAATTTTTCTGTGAAATAATCGCGACCGCCAAAAACTTTCAACGGATTATTGCTTCCTGGGGTGTGTGTAGATGTCACAAAAAAATCACCACAAAATTCAGCAAGTAACGTTTCTTTTTATTACCTATTATATTATCAGATTATATTCTAATTTCGACTATAAGTCATCAAAATTAGAAATTCGTCAGGGTAGGAATGAATTCGTGCAATAATTTTTTCTCCGTTTATTTCGAAAGGGGAGAAATTTAGACTTATTAATCTTGACTGAACAAGTCCAAGCCTGAACTCGACACTTTAGCACCTTTGATTAGTTTAGACTACTTCAATTCAATTTTCTGTCTCATCTACCAGTTAAGGTTTAAACGTTATTTATAAAACTTCCGTTATTCTCGAAACATGCGGAATTTTAATTGGTCGTGAATAATGAAAAGACCAATAGATATAAAATATAATTATAATGTGTAATCAATGAACAGAGAAAATTATAACACTAGTAATATGCAACATTGAAAGATGCAAGATCAAGTTAGAGTGAGGAGGAGGAAATATTTGATATTCCCATTCCGTATCTTACACCAGGAGCAATAGGCTTACTGAATGTCTTTTCACATTGTAAGACCTAAGATTACGATTTGAACGTTCGGCTGTCTCCAAACTTTTTGTTTATATTGGTAAAGTGTCAAGGGCTGATTATTTGATGTAATCTATGAGTTTTCAAAAGAGCTTGACTTATAATGTATTGTTACAGAGCTCACATTCAACAGGATGCTCTTCAGACGCACACGATGTCGACATGACTTTGTTTGCTTTGGAATGCGATCATGATGATCATGCTAATCGTAATCTAAACAGTGGACCATCGCTTCAAATTAACATTGTTTTCAATTGTGGCAATTTATTGTATTGTTCTATCTCTGTCAATGCTCTCTGTTACTCTTATTAGTTGAATGTTATTCTCGGCGGTTGAGTTGTTATAGTAAATTCTTGATATTTCTGAGTAAAGAGATCACCATAGAAATAGAAGGCTCTGGAACAATAGTCCTACTTACAAGACAAGTATATTAGAATGGCTGCATTTGTCAGCAGTCAGTCAGCTTTGATTCAAGACTCTAGTGATGAACAAGCTTTGGTAAGAGAGCTACATTGTGTCAGTTCCAAGAGGAAATCTAGCGCTCTTCGTACATATATTGTGATTATAAAAAGTACAGTGCATTTCGGCGATTAGTGTGAGGATAACTGTGATAGTAATTGTGATATGATCATTAGTGATAACCAAACTTCTTCTGGACTAGTGCTCTAAGTTCAGTGTTAATTATTGAGTTAACAGTTTATTGAAAGGTTCTTATTGAGTTATCGATTGGCCTATTTAACATTCAATTTGTTTTGGACAGTGATTAATCTTATTAATGAAATATTCTTGTTTGTTGAGAGTTAATGAACTGTTCTTTATTTTAAATATATTTTTTATTGACTTGATAATCACTGATTAGAGTCTGCTGTTGATTTAATTGCGTACATCAAGTGTTATTTGCAAGTTGCTAGCATTATTTTAGTGTTGGAATCCGTAACAGTAAAAAAACAATGTATGGAACGGGATCCCGACTGTTGAATGTGAATTTCATGTAAGCTATTAGATCATGATGTGTTTTTGACAAGATAAAATTCATCACTGATATTTCTCATTACAATAGTAACCTACAATTAATAGCATTAGTATAATGATTCTATAAAGTATTAGGTATTTCCTAAAGTAAGTTCCAGTATACCAGTCTATAATTTATATAGGGCTATTCCAATTCAAAACCAGGGTATAATAAAAATGTATTGCACGGGATCTCGTCTGTTCAATGTGAATGTCTTGTAAACTACTTGATCGTGATGTTTTGTTGGAAAAGTAAATCAATTACTGATAATTTCCATTACAATGGTACAATTCATTGCATTATGACAATGATTCTAGAAACGATGAGAAATATAACTTATTCACAAAAGGAGATCCAGGGTATTGTCTATAATTGATATATTCCAATTTATAACCAGGATAAAATTCAAGGATTCATTGTAAAAGTCAATGATTTGTTATGATGTGTGATTGTTGATGAAGCTGTGCAGCAGAGGGCTCTTTTCGTGATATTCGATATTCTTAAATAATGTAACTAGAATTGGATAGGAGAGTTTGTTTTAAGTGGTAGTGATAGGATAGTATTTGTAGTTCATTGCATATCGATAGCACCTATCTATGTGATTCACAATCATTTATATTTCACTGATCGGTCGGTTGAGATTCGTGGGTACTGGGAAGAGAAGAGCATCCTTTGTTCTGATTGGCCCGATTTGGAACGGGGCTTGCAACTATAATCGGATGCTTTTAATTGATTTTGAATTACACGAGCAGCTACGTGCTTTTGCATGTAATAAGAAGGTAAGAGTGCGGACCAATCGGAGGTGAGGGAGCAAGAAGATATAAGAGGAAAGGGAAGGCCACATAATCCAAACGCCTTACAAACCAGCATAGCAAGCAGGGTACGAAGGGGCAACTCGTTATTCACTCCCGGTAATAAAAGAGAGTGGGTAAACTACGAACGAGAACGTAAGCCATAGTGTGAGAGAAAGGAAATGTATTTGTGCGAAGATAAAAAGAGGAAGAATGACCGATAAAGGAGGATTGAAAGAGAAAAAATGCGAAAAAAAGACAAGCGAATAGAGAACACTGAATGAATGAAAGCACGAAAGAGTGGAAACACAAGAAATTGGAATCGAGAGAGTAAGACATGAGAACGGAGGAAGTAGAGACTGAGGTCAGGCAGGACGAACAATCAAGAGGAAGTAGGAGAAAAAAGAAATAGAGACGATAAAGAATGAAGTTCTTTTTACAGTAATAAGATAAAGTAACAAGATGAATGAAGGTACGAAAATGTCAGACTGAATCGAGACTTGGAGAAGAAAGAGAATGGAAAAAGTAAAGGAGAAGGTGGAAGAAGAGATGAGTTGAGAGTAAAAGACATAAATAAATGGGAGAAGAAGAAGAAGAAAGAGAAGATTTGATTAAAATGAACTATTTTATTAATGAAAATATTATTGACAGATGTTGCATGCTAGTCATCTCATTGACTGTGAACCATGTTATTAATTAACATGGTGGTGGATATGGGATTACTCTGATACTAAAGCCGCGTCTCCTCTCCACCAACCGAACATTGATGGCGAATACAAAAAACGGACAAATATTAAACATATGGGTCACCGAACATGTTCGTGAGTTCAATTGAAATGTTCGGTCTGTGAACGAACAGTGACGACCAAAATCAGGTTCCCGCCACACGGATCATGTGGATCATAATAATGTTCGAGAAGGCGTCCACACCAAACAATGTTCGGTGACATCAGATAATTCCAGCGAACACTGTTCGCCGAGCATGTTCGGTTGGTGGAGACGCAGCTTAATGATATGAGATTCTATCATAAGTCGAATTTGTCCAATCAAATAATACTTCACCATTTTAACGAAAAATATTAGATAAGATAAGATTCGATTATCTTTCTCTATTCATATGAATTTACAAATTAATAATTATGCATATGAATGATTAAAAACTAAATTATCAACATCACATAGATAGTCAATCGTACGCACATCAATATTAAACTCAGATAATGCTAATTTTTATAGTGCAAGATATTATGTACAACGATCTCATTTGTATGATCTTATTGATGTTAACTATGGTAATGACAATCTAAGTGATGCAATAACATGAAAACTGGTGAAGTTTGGGCAAATATTCGTCTAATCTTGACACTTAACCAGTATAGTTAAAAAGAGAGTTATTCTATTTACATTTAGTTGCAGTTAATTTTGTTTCACTATGGGAGGAGTTAAAGTAAACGTAACAGGTGTCTAATTAAGACGGAAAAAGAGAATATAACTAATTACAAAATTATTTTTATACAATAATAATTATAATTATTGTACAAAATTATAATCATGATAATGCTGATGAATGATGAAGAGAGAAGATAATTTAAGATAGTCGTTTCTGTACAAGTTTTCTTAGATGGATGGTGAGTGATGAAACATTTTAATTAAGCTATACAATACAGATGAAATATTATTTACAAAGAAGGTGAGTGTTTTAGTGGTTTTATTCAGTAAAACACTAGGGTTGGACAGAAGCAGTCATTTTCTCCATGAGATATCTCCTTAATAATTAGATAAAGCCCGCTCGACTCTCAATGCACCCGATGGAATTTTGCAGTGCATTTCAAGCACAACAAGCACTCAAAATAAATTATTTTTTATAGATTGTAGTACGATGATAAAGTATTCTTAGGGTATCATCCCCAGTTCTGGTATGTGAGACATAATCCCGCTTGCCTTCAGGCACAAATTCGAAGTAATTTAATATGAAATATTTGAAAATATCTTTGACAAGTTTGACAATCCTGAAAAACCTTCGATTAATAAGTTTAAGAGTTAAGCTTGCAATGTGGGGTTGAGTTATTCGTTCATGTCACTAAAGAGAGAAAACAAACATAGACAATAATAATTCTGACTGCGCTGCAGCCTATAATTCAGAGTGACTGTCATTTCATTCATTACAGAATGACAGAACATGAAATGAGGGAAGATGAAAGATTTAACCAGTAACAATCTGACACTTCCAAAATCTTGCATTTTCTTTAAAGTATGCATAGCTGAAAAATCCTTCTTACATGTACTTATAACCTGCTTTGATCAGTCAAAAGCTGAGTTCATGATTATCCTGAAGCTTTCAACAAAGCAACAATATGGTACTCCATTGTTATCAAAAGTGATTTGATGATTGATGCTCAAGTCAATACTATTAATCAAGCATGTGTACCTGATGATAATAGGTTTCGTTTCTTCAGGATTGAGTTCGAAACCATTTTTCTAGTCCACTCAACAATTTGATTTATATCCTCAACCATGCTGTCAACAGTTGCATTGATTTTTGAGGTACAACAGCTGGAATATATTTGAAGATCATCCACATAAGTGTGGAAGCCGAAAAACTTTATTACTGAGAAGAGGTCATTTTCATGAATGGTGGAGAGGAGGGCGGCAAAAATAGAACCTTGAGGTACACCATGTATTACACTTTCTCATTGTGATCTACTATAAATATCAGTGACACGTTGTTTTCTACCTGTGAGATGAGATTTAAACCATGCTAGAGCTTTGTAACTGAAACCAGGAAGAGCTTATTTACTGGGTAGAACATAATGGTTGATGGTATCAATTGGTTCAGAGAAATCAAAAATACTCAGAATAGTATATTCCTCATGAGCCATAGATAATCTGATATCTTCAGTGACACGTGATGCTTGAATGCAGCTTCGGTTGAATGAGATTTTTGGAATCCAGATTGGAAGTTATGAAGCTTACTGTTTCTATCAAGGAATTCAAACACCTGCCAATGAACCAATCTTTCAAGTACTTTGGATAATGCTGGTAGAATGCTTATAGGTCTGAAGTATTCGACTTCATTGGGGAAGGCAACTTTGTTCAATGTGTTGAATTTTGCATTTTAAATACTACGCCTGTTTTGGCAAGTTGTCTTCCCTTGCCACTTGGAAGCGCCAACTCTCAGACTGGTTGATCTTCTTTTACCAGACTGGTCTTTCTTCCTTTCAGACTGGTTGCTCTTTCTTTCTAATTCTTGTCAGCAGAAACCTGGTAGTTCGCGTTCTTTTCCCAAATCCCAGGACAACCGGGGAAATCTCCGTTCAAGCACCAATCACAACTCTATACTCTCTCTTCCGCCATTTTTCTGCACAAACGTAGTCACTCTCTTGGTGTGAATGACTGATAGTGTCTAGCTTTTCCTCAAATCCCCGGACAATTATATTATCCCCGGATAAGCCATTTAGAGTGGAGCGGTTGGGCTACTGCAGTTTTTAAACAATATCGTCAAGTCATTTGCTAATATTTGGTCAATTACCACACAGCGTCAATCTAATTCAAATATTAATTAACGTCGTCAAGTTTAATTTTCTTTGAATTGCTAATGTGTTTGTGGAATGTTACTCATTCTCTTGTGTTATTCATTCATCTACGAAGTGTTATCCATTCATCTTCCAATTGTTTTCCATTCATCTCCGAATTGCGCTAATCTACTTGAACTATCGAGAATTTTTACAATCTATTTGAACCATTGAAGCTTTGATACTCAACCTATAAACTTGTAACTTGATTCTCAACATACTGATTTTCTTGAACTCTTAATCTAGTTTCTCAATTTATAATTGAAATTTATCCACTTAATCTCGTTTAGTGCAAAAAACTTGTAAATGTTCAACTACACTCCAACAATCGTCTTGCATAGTTGAGACGATTTTTCACCAATGATTCGTGTTAATTTCGAGTAAATTCATTTTAGCTTTCAACCTGATTGCCCATTGAACTTTCCTTCTAGGAGCTACCAATCTTATCACGTATCGTTTGAACTCAATTCTTCACCTCTGATATCTTGCTGAGCTGGTTGCTGGGTTCCAAATTCATCCTCAAGCTACCTGATATTCTGGATCAAAGGAGTCTTAAGCTAAGTATTTATTATAACCTTTGTATTCGAAATGTTTCAATTTAATTGCTGCTCAACTTCATTCTAATTTCTCATTTCATTTTCTCTTCTCAACTACTCAACTTCAATCTTCTGATAGCTATTCTATGCAAAGTCACATGAGTTATTCTTTTAAACAATCAATATTCAACTGATAATAAATGCATTTTCGTTTCGATATTACATGCGCTTATCATTTGAATGACGACACCAAATTATTAAGTGATATAAATTCTGACAATAAATTCTGTCACATACTAGGTATGCTATTGTAGTATGGGGTAATTCAGCAAGAAAAAACCTTGATAGGGTGTTTAAGATCCAAAAGAAAGTGATCAGGTGTATGGAAAGAGCAAATAGATTAGATTCATGTAGGCCTTTGTTCAAGAGACTTGGTCTACTAACTGTACCCTGCTTATAAGAGTATGTAGCTACTTTATATGTAAAAACGAATGATATTAACCAAAATCTTGACGTACACGATTATAATACAAGAAGCTGAGGAGATTATCACTTGGTGAGTAACAATAGTAGCTTATTCAAACAAAAACCTTGTTATATTGGTAGGAAACTCTACAACAAGCTACCACAGTCTTTGAAGAGTCTTGAAAATACAGAAATATTTAAAAAAGAATTGAAAAAATATTCAGTTGATAAAGCTTTTTATAGTGTACAAGAGATCCTTTAACATCAAAATTGAGCCTCACCCTAACAAATTGATATAGTAATTATGGTAACTAGTGTATAAGAGTATAATAATGGTTGATCTGACTTGTCTTATACTCTTTAACTGGAGTCTCCAAGACGTAATCTAGAAAAAAATTATTGTTATTCTTAATTTATTGATAACTAGCTGGCCCGACGCGCGTTGCTGCGTTCTCATAAAAATTGTCCTTGATTTTATTATTTGCCACCTCCCGCTGAGGTTACATTTCAATTAGTAAAGAAATTAGTCCTAGGGCTCTTTCAGCTGATCATAGAGGTCTCCCTCGATGTTTTATTAATCACCACCTCTGAATGAAGAAACATTTCAAATTTAAACCTCCTACAACTATAAGGGTAGAAGCTAGGTTTTTGATTTTATTATTCGCCACCTCCCGCTGAGGCTGCATTTCAAATTTCTAGCTTCATTGGTTAACAGATCTCATCAACCCGGCATAATAACATTTCATCATTCCCAGTCATATGTTTCCTACATACTGCAAGACTCCGACTACACGGTACATGCAGTCTTTACGTTCCAGACAGCGTAAATAACACAGCTTAGGGGCCTGCCATATGATTGAAGACTGTTGACTTCTATCAGCTGTTCAGGACGAAACTCATTCTTAATTATTAATGATTCTAGCGTAGAAAATAATAAATTAAGGCCCGTATTCATAAACGTGACTCAAGTCAGATCGGTTAAGTCAGTTCTTAGCGGTAATAAGGCTTACTTACACTAACATGTTCAAGCCAGCGAGCAGCTGGAACCCTAAAAGCCAACCCAGCTCCCACAACAAAGATCTGACTCCTGATAAATAATTTAACATTAATAATTTACATTAAACAACTCTAATTTATACTAATATGAGAATTTACACTACGTAAATGTTGCAGGGACAACTGGGTTGGCTTATAACCTCACTTTTCAGCTAGTGAACTCACCTAGTATAAGTAAAGCTTAGAATAAAGTTCGTATTCATGAACCTTTCTTAAACATCTTCTTAACTTAAAAGCCAAGACGTGCTTATAATTAGATTCTCAAATCCGTTCTTAGCCAAGCTAGGTACAGAGATGTCTTGAAGCCGTTCTTAGATTGTTGTGTTGCATCATATTTTGATTTCATTTTTTAGTACAGCATCGGCTCATAATAATAAAATAAAATCATCATATTCAATGTTTGCACCATTGCAATGTAATTCACTGTATATTTGACTTTTTGAAATTATTTCTACTTATTTTATAGTTCTAATCTTACATTTTTTGGCACTAGAATTGATTCTCTTTTAAGGAAATAGAATGGATGAAGTTTGTTAGTCTGCTGGCAGATAGCGTTCAATACAATGCTCATTATTCAAATTCGGGAAACAGAAAATAATGATTTGAAAAATGTTGGCATGGTAATTATTATGTAACAGTAACTGTAAATTTACATGCAGTGCAGTATCTTTATCTTTTCATGCATGTTATTCTATGTTTATTAGTGCCTGATAATACGACACAATTTTAGGTTAGCTTGTGACCACGTTCAATGTAATAGAGCCTCACCAATCCAGCGGCAATTCGACTGCAAAATTGCCGTCGGTTGCTGACAGTAACACAATTCAATGGGATTAGATACGAAATGTTATAGAGCGAACACACGCGTGATTTTCTCGACACGGAGAATAGTCAAAAGTACTTTTATTTATTCTGAAATAATAAAAAAAAATTCTCTTAAAGAACTAAACAATAACTGAAATTGACTCTCGCTTTTGTCTTCTATTGTGGGATGAACCCCAAACAAACTATTTTTACAACGGCTTTTTCTACGACGCAATAAGAGCAACAATAAAGTTTCCTCTTCAAAATCCATTTCAGTACTGATTTAAAATTTGATAAATGTATATAATATTGTAGGTGACGCTGTACTGCCGTCCGCTTGCAATCGTGTCAACACACACACGACGGTAACAGAACTGCAAACCAGCGTCAGCCGACGTCAAAAATGAAGTCGAAGTGCAGTCGGTATCGACGGCAACTCAGCGGCAGTTCAACTGCAACCAACGGAAATTTTGCAGTCGAATTGCTGCTGGATTGCCGTCCGTGTGTGTTGGGCTTTAGATCAACGTAAGTCACGTTCATAAATACGGGCCTAAGAGTAGAAAATCATGAACAAGAAAAGATGCCCAGAACGGGATTTGAACCCAAAACCTTTATACCAGACGCGTGAGTGCTAGCCACTGGGCTATTCAAGCATGGATTTGGATGCCAATTTTTGTTATTTTGAATTACACAAGTTTTTCTTACCCTTCCAATCATTTCGGTAGCCTAATGGGCAGCAAGTTCAGTAGGTTAGGTCTGTGAAATGGATTAATTACTAATAATTATTAGCCCCCCTATTAAAATTTATGGTCAGAAACCATCCCCAATATTCACACAACATATTACCAAAGTTTCATGCCGTTCTGTCAAGTAGTTTTGAAGTCTATACAAGTCTATGTATACATACATACATACGTACTTACAAACAGACATTAATTTTTATATATATAGATAACTTGCTCACCATTTTCCTCATTTGCTGGGTGGGGACCAGCTGGTCCTGGTCCTCCATTATTATTTCACAGTAAGGGCATTGGGCGCACAAGTTACTTAGATAGACAGGTACTTGTAGTATTGTTTTTAGCAGTCAGCCCCTTTACAGTCTGCTACTCTCTAGCCTAATGCAACACAAAGGACGAACTAGAGCATGTTTCAGTTTCTCAGGGTAAATGCCATTTTGATGAGATTTATTGAAAATGAGTTTGAATGCAGGTAAAACAGCACATGATATTTTCTTTACGAATTTAATCGAATTTCATTTGCTCCAGTTGCATTGCTGTGGATACAGCATACACATCCTGTAAGTTGAATTTCTTTAAGAGCATCTTGTGCTGTAATTGAATGGAAATGAAATTGAGAAGCCAGGGGATTATTTGAGTCAGTGATCTGATTATCAAGGTCGTTAATGTGGTTCTGAACGGCTGTCTCACCACGTTTACTAGAGTGTGAAAGAAAATGCTTTAATATCATTCAATGAATGATCTAGAGGCGTAGGCCTATGTGATTCCCGCTTACATAGATCGAATTCTTCAATACCATGCCATAAGAATGAAGAGTTTTGTCTTTTATCCATGATTAAATAGTTCAAGTAGCTTACTTCTGTACTTTGATGAGGAGAGAGAGAAAGGGAGAGATAGATAGTGTGTGAATTTAATTGAATTGAATTGCTGCCTCCATTAAAAAACCTTTGAGGGCGGAGTGATTGACAGAAAGACAGAGAGACCAGTAGAAGGGACTTGAATGTGGAAAAGTGAATAGAGGGGAAGGATAGGGAAGAGAAGAGTGAGGAATTGGAGAGGTTATAATGGGTTAATCTGGGAGAGGAGTGGAAGGAGAGATAGAATGAGAAGAAATGAGGAGTTTGTGAGAGAGAGAAATAGAGTTTGATGGAAGTAAGAGAGAAAGTTTAAAGCGGCGATGAGAATAACAGAGAAATTGATTGTGAGTGATAAAGGTGAAGAAGAGATAGTGAGAACGTAGGTGAGGAGTGTTATAAGAATGGATGCGAGATGAAGTTATAAAGTTGTATGAGATGAGAGGAAGAGAAATGATTACTAAAGGATAATAGAAGTGGGTGAAGAACAATGGTTGTTGGGTGAGGAAGATCAATCAAACAGGAAAGAAAGAGACAGATCAAATGAGATATGAGAAGGAGAATGAGGAAGAATTGTATAGAGATTTGTGAAAACGTTCGTGAATATGTAGATGCACGACAGTATGGTGTTTGTTTATTGTTGAGAGATTTGGAATATATTTCTCGGTCGAATGACATCCATAATAAAAATCGATCTGTTCGCCATAGTGTGAAGAGGATAGAATAATGGGTGCACTGACATGGTTGAGCTTAGAGAAATGTAACATCACAATTATTCGATTACCCTCTCTTGATACGGAAACTATTTTGTAAACGGTCGCTTTGCCTCTGCAGAAGTGCTATTTGGCAGAATTGTTCCATTGTTAATGGACCCTTGAGAAGTTGAATGGTCTGTTAAGCAATATCGCATCGAACTATTAAAACAGATTATCATCGGAAACTGTGGCTAGGCAACTGTTTCGACAATGGAAGTTGAATTCACTAGAGAGGAGTGATACTACGCAATTTCAACTCTTATATCGTTAATGCATTTAGTTGAACTTTATTGTAAATTTTCCTGTTGGAATTCATTATCTTTCTGGTGGGCTTCCAACTTTATATGCCAAGTAGATGTTCACCGATTATCGAAAATATATGAAATTAATTGAATTAACTACAATTTTAAGCTGTGGATTGATTTAATCGATAATGCTACAAAATAAAACCATCTGGATACCATTCGTTCAAGCTCGATTGATTGCTTGTTCAATTCAACTCTCTAAAATTTCAATTCAATCAATAATTGAAATAATGATTCTGTGATATTTATAAGCTGTGTCAATTTTTTCTAGTGCGTGTTCAGAAGATTTTCTCATCACATTCATTTCTCGGAAGCCCATCGCAATCAGATCCTCATGATTATAATTCTGTTCCAAAATATCAAATACCATCACTCAGCATACCATCACTCTAATAAGCGTGATAAGCTAAATGCTACTTTTAGTATTCAAACCACTTATATTCAACAGCTAAGAAGTGGAAAACTTAGCACTCTGCTGAAGTATCACGCTCAAATCAGTTCGATCACGATTCACAGGGGAGCAGTGGCGTCCGGGCAGGGGAGGGCCATGAAGGAGTTTTCACCTATGAATTTATTCATTTTTAGACTAATTATTTTATTGTAATAATTCGTTTAAATTAGAAAAAAAATCCACTTAATTTTTGTCAAAATGAGTTTGAAAATTATATTAGAATAAATAGAAAGTATGAGAATTTTATTACTTTTCCTGAACTGCTTGTAAAGTAGTTATTTATGTAATGAAAAAAAATTGTGAAATAACTCTTTACTGCTCCGCAAGCGGTAAAGTACTTTACGCTCGCCAGCTGTTTTCTTTATGATTCTGTTTTGATTTTGATGTCTTCTCATTGGTGGATCACGGAATCCGTGAAATTCACATAGCCTCAACAATGGCGAACGCTAACCAAATCCGCGCACAGTCTGTGATGTTACAAACTACAAGCTTTTATTGTGTTGGAATCCAGAACTGCAGTTGTGGGAAAAATTTTGTATGCAATTCACGCATGAAGCTCCTTTATCGCTCTCGCCAAATTACTGCACTCCACTATGTGTCATGCAGTAACTGTTTTGGCTCAAGTGATAAAGTCGCGCTTCACGCTCTTAATACATAAATAACTATTAATAATTATAACTGCAATGGACCGCTCTACAATTAACTGCTGACTATTGGTGAGCTGGCTGAGGTCTGTCAATTAGCTAGTGAAGGGATCTTGTTCAGAGAGAAAAGTCCTTCACTTGATTAGGAAGCGGTTGCATGTGTGTTTACTGGTTGCCATGACAACGCAGTCGGGTTGTCAGTGCTGTTAGGAATGTTGACGACATCGTAGTGAAGGAATTCAAAATATCCTTCACCTGAACTTATCACAAACACTCGCTAGTATCGCTGTGGTGCTGTGGTCAGAGGCAGTCTGGTCACGACAGTTATGTAGTGAAGTAGTAGGATGCAGTAATAACATAACCTGAATTATTACTAATCATTTCGCATATTATTATTAATATTGTTTAATTAAGTTCAATTCTAATATTAGACTATTGAATAAGCTGTTGAAAAACATGCAGTACGTCTTCAAAGTAAGGTATTATGCTACATTTTGATACTATATATATATATATATATATATATATATATATATATATATAGCGAGTTTTTGCAACTTCAGTTTTGTTGCTTCTCGCATCCCAATCGCCATCTTTCCTTATTGATTCAGTCTCCTTCAAAAAGACCCTTACTTTCCATTTGGATATTTTAATACTAATTAACTTTTTCGGCTGCAGTTCAGTTTGTAGTCCAGTAAAATAATTGATAGTTGATAAGACTTAGGTTTGGTACAAATCGAGTTTGGAATGGTGGTTCATCAAGGCATATATGACAAATCATTTGAATCATTCATGATAGTATTTTGACACATTAAATTCGTGATTAATTAGTTCAAGTTTTTTGAGTTTGTCCATGTAGGTTAAGTTGGGTTTGTTTTGGTTCGGGTACTGTAAGGTACCAGTGAAGTCACGACGTGGAGTGAAATCACAAACAACAACAACAACAATCCCACAACAAAAATTGAACCAGAACACTCTTCCACAACTGACTATCGTGAGAAGAATCCCCTGATTCGAGTTCACTGATATTCTGCACCCTTGTGTGAGCTTGTCCTGTGCCGGGTTCAGCTCCTCAAAGTTCGCCACAGAAGAAGAAATAACAATAACTTATAAACTAATAAACACACAAGAGCGACCTCAATCGGAGGCGCTTCACCAAATATTTATGTAAATTGGGAGTGCTGATTGACCGCACAGGTGCAAAGTACCAGTGAAGTTTATTGGTGAACAGTTCACAAAGTATACCATAAGTTCACTGAAAAATGTGATTATCCTCCACTGTTCAACTATTTAATGTCCACCTTGGGGCATTTAGTATCAGGCACAGTGGTAGGATTCCACCATACAATGAAGCTCGTTACCCGAACTATGCTGTAGCAAATGTGCAAGACTCCATACAACCCCTAGTCTCTAAACAGGACTATAACATCCATGCAAGGCACACCGATGACAGTTCAACTTATTGATCACAAGTAAGAACAGTCACCCGTGAGTCTGGAGTGATGAAATGATCCTTATACAAAAGAAAAAACTAACATATCACAGACTTGCCGAGTGGAAGGGGATTGATGAATTAACAGCTGGGTAACAGTAACACAATGGACATTTATTAAACAAATATTAAGAGTTGGGCTAATATTTTCAGCCGTTATGAAATGAGGTATTTGACTACTCTGATCAATAGTTTATAAATTTACATATGACAACAATTCAAGTTATTATTGTCCAAAAGTTGACAAAGTAATTGTTTATAATTGCATCCGGATATAGACTAGCAAAAAACGACTTGCTTAAGGGCCGTTTATGGAACTTTTAGACTGCCTTGTACACGTGGTATGCTATCACAAGTATTATTAATAAATTTTGACCTCTTTTTTGATGCAAAATATTCACTTTCGCGCACTAGCGCTGGCCAGGCTTATAGTAGATTATGAGTTACTCACAGTACAGTCGGCGATTTTTTCGTTTTTAGAATAAAGGGTTTATTCTGTCCTTGGCGTCGACTGGATACTTGGTCATCAAATTCTATCAGCTTTCAACTATTAGCGGCGCATTAATTTAATACTTTTGCAAATTGCAACGGTACAAAACGGATGGTGAAACTCTACATGAAATTTAAGGCAGTTCAAAATAAAAGGGAACTTTACATTTAACACCAAAATTACAATTAACAGAGAAAGGGGACAAATACGTCCATCAGCCTTGCCTACAAACCAGAAGTGTGTAGCTTCTTGGTATTTCAAAAAAGAATATCCGTTTATGCAAATCAGGCAGCATTAAAATTAATTCACCACTGCTAATTTGCATAAAGTATGCGATTTTTAAAGCAAATTTTACAATTGTTTAAAATTAATTGGTAAAGGTTCAAACTTTTAATTTGAACAATGGGATTATTGAGCATTTCCATGGAACATGTTTTCTTACAGAATTAATAAAATAATATTTTAATAAATTCATGATCAAGTGATTTGTTTACATTTTTACGCTTCATTACACCCACGTTGACACAGTTTTGTCTTATTTCAATTTCTGAGAATAAGTATGAGTTTTAGACCCTTACAAATCATTCTTTGAGCGAAAAAAACGGTATGTGTGCTTCAATTTTATATGTGAAGTGTTATCAGTTCGTGATAATAGAGTTTGATGTCTAGGCTAACCAACGTGATAGTGTACATACAATATATATCATTCATTAATGATTGGATAATCCAAATATGAAACCTAGGTGAGTACAGTTCTATCTTATTTGATTCTTTTGGAATTTGCACTTTACTTCGCCAGTAGCCCTCTCATAAAATACTATAATGGCTCGTAACAGTTTCAAGTTCTAGGCTACCCAAATCAAAATAGGTCAGATTTTGTTAGGCGATTTAAATATTTATATACTGTTCTGGCCTTGTTTATCACTCACTTATACGATAGTTTTTGACAATATATCTATTAGTTGACAGAATTATGCTGTGAACATATTTTAACAAATAAATTCCAGTTGGTCAACTTTGATTCACGTAGTACTTCGTTACAAACTTGACTGTAGGTTAGGCGGGCTGTTTGAAATATTTATGACAGCTTGGGTTTTCTTCGATTTCTTTAAAGTTTGACCAGTTTCGAGGCAGATTAGAACTGAATCGTGACAGTACTTTTAGTCATGTTTTGCCTTGTTAAAGACTTCATTTAGCAAACTTCAATGAAACTGTTTGTTTGAACCAAATAATTAAGAAACTTGTAGTTCAAGCTGTCTTTTTCCTCAGCAAGCAAGAGCTGGCTTTCATGGAAAGAATGAAACAATTTATTTCTTGAATTGTGGAAATTTCGACGAACTTTTCAATAAGCTCAGATTAAATAAGGATACATTATGGAAAATTCGGACCTATTTTCACAGGCGAATCTAAAACTATACAAAACGAAGTACTGAATGTATTTAAAATTATATCAGAGAGATTGTTGAAACTGAAATCTGAGACAGTTCATTTTTTTCTGATATGACTGATATCACTCAAAACACATAGTGCTCAATAATTGTTAGGTATGTGACAACAAAAGGTCAATTAGTTGAAAGATTTCTAGGTTTCTATGATATTAGCTGTGACAGAATTTGTCATCTTCAACTCATTACCGTCACACAGGTCTCAGACCCATGTGGACTTCAACATATTAAAAAAATTGTTCATTTGACCTAGACCCCAAGAAGTTCTATAATTCTGATAATAATTCGCCAATTATTTGAATGTATATAGCCTTATTATTAGCAGTCTCAATTGGATACCGTATAAATTTTGATGTGCAGAGTCCTCAATAATTATCATAAAGTGTGAATGATCTACAATCCGCTCTGTTTTTTCCAATGAAACTGTTGAGTACAATATTGAGATTGTACTTTTACTTTTAATTTGGCTGTTTTGAAAAGGATATCAAAATCCTCAACATATAATACTTTGACATTTCCCCCCCCCCCCCCTCCCCTAAGATTACAGATGTTTGCCATCCTATATTAGTCTCAAGTGAATGACAACTTTATGATAACCATAACCGTTCTAGATATCTGTTTAATCAGATAAGATAAGTCACGAGTGCTTGCGCACTAATTTCTTTGGTTTGTCCTTCACTATAATTTTGGAGTGCAAGCCGCCACTGCAGGGGAGACAATAACATCCTTTCAGAACATTATCAGGACTTTCCAATCTCCTTCGCATTAGCTCCATAAATTTTATTCCAACCTTCCTTACTCAATGTTTTAATTATTATTATATTAGGAATAAATAGAATGGCCACAAAAGATAAGAAACACTGTCATATTAATGAGAATTCGCAATAAGCACCAAGAGCTACGTGAGCAAAGATAGTTTTCTTGAGATAATGGGGAGCATTGCAAAGTACAGTACCGGTACTTTGAAACTTTGTAGTGGAGCAGTTGTATAAGCGTGTCTTCTAGGAATTTACTCCTAGTAAATCGAATCGCTTGCTGCGTCTCATGAATTCTAATCTGTATCGAGTTGAACTGTGTTTGCAATGTTGACATTGAAACGCTTCAAGTGAACTGAGCATTGGCAAGTTTTCACTTCTCAGTTTTGTAGCTAACAGTGAAGAAGAGTGTATTTCCTACAGAATTGATTGAAATAAATAAGAATATCAGAAGAGTGGAAAGTTCTAATTCTTCAGTTTTGCTGGTAGTCAGAAATATGTTTTTCGATTGATGCTTGGCTTTTCAATGCTGGAACGAATAGATATCTGATCTGATAATATTTTGAATTCGGAGCAAGCCTAGGCCCGATAACATAATAAATTTATCAACCCAATCTATTTAATTGTCAATTGTCTATCACGATAGATTCCCTCACTGTTGTACTGTAGCTGGGCTGAGCTCCTAGAAGAAATGAAACTCTTACAGCAGGTCATACACTTAAATAAGACCAAACTTCCTGCCCCGGGACCCTTAAAGGCCTGGCTACTGTCCTGACACTTGCTCTCAAATGAACAACAATTTCACCACAGAATAAGCGACTTCATGGGCTCACAAAACAAGCAAATATAGAGCAACCCTTCTTGGTTAATTCTAAGATTAGCATAGCAATGCACGCAGTCGGACACATTTAATTCAATTCAATTTTATTTATTGTCAACAATGCAAAATACAACATTCATATATTCAAACAAAAATTACACAGCTTCTTATCATGGGCTCACAAAACAAGCAAATATAGAGCAACCCTTCTTGGTTAATTCTAAGATAAGCATAGCAATGCACGCAGTCGGACACATTTAATTCAATTCAATTTTATTTATTGTCAACAATGCAAAATACAACATTCATATATTCAAACAAAAATTACACAGCTTCTTATCATAATAATGAATATCTACATAAAACATCATAAATGAAATAATTGTTGCATCCATCTTTAAACAAAGCTTGTGCTGAGGGATGGTGCATCTCTAAAATGCCAATATCATATAAAACATTGAATTAAAAAATAACATGTATACTGCAAGAAACCTGAAAACACATATAATATTCAATAGGCTTTTAGAGATTACTACTACTCGTTTTACAAACGTTATTGTAGCGGGAGATTTCAATACAGACTTTGCAACACAGAATAAAATGACAGAAGATTTAAAGGATATTATATGCATGAATAACTTGAAAATAAAAGTTCATGAATATACCAGAGTCACAAGAACACCACAAACAATAATTGATAACATCCTTACTAATATAGATTACTCTAAAACAAGATTAGGCGGCTCGGAACTATCTGATCATGACTATCAAATCTTAGAGGTGGGGTTGCAAGGTCATAAATCAATTAAAAAGAGTAGAGTAATGAAAGAAATTCAACAATGTGAACAGGGGAATATCGATTGTTTGAAGCAGAATCTGCTACAAGAAAACTGGAGTAGGGTTTACAATAGCAATAGTTTAAATGACAAATATGATAGTTTCATTAATATTTTAAGGTTTCATATTACTATGAGTTGTCCAGTTAAAAAAGTCCCTGTAAAGAACAAATTAGACAAGATTGAAGAGTGGATAACTGATGATATCCTTGCAGAAAGAAATAGGGTTAAAGATGCATATGATGAATTCAAACTATCTAGAAATATGTTAAATGAAGATAATTACAAAGCTCTAAAGAAAAATTATACAAGACAAGTGAAAAGAGCGAAATGTAAGAAAACAGCTGAAATTTTGAATAATAGTGTGTACTTTAACACAGCAGTGTGGGATGTAATAAACAAAAATAGGCAAGTAGCTCATGTAGATGCTTATACTAGTGTCCCCAGAATAATAAACGAAAATAACAAATATATTGAAGATAGTGTAGACATTTGTAATTTCTTTAACAGATATTATCAACTGGTTGCTAAGGATCTTCAAAAAACTCTTAATACAGGTATTAGTGATGCAAACATGAGGAATACTGAGGGGATTCAGAACGAATTAAAATTCCACCCAGTATGCCAAGACGAGTTGTCAAATATCATTGATAGTTTAAATAATAAAAAAAACTGTAAGAATGGATGGGGTATCCAGTAAAATTCTGAAAGAATGTAAAGATCAATTGTTAGACCCTTTGATTCATCTGATCAATCATTCATTAGAACAAGGTGTTTTTACAGATAATTTAAAAGAGGGGAAGATCTTGCCAATCTTCAAAAGTGGTGATAGAGAAAAGGTAGAAAACTATAGGCCCATTAGTATTTTAAATGTAATAAGTAAAATTTTTGAAAGAGTAGTTCTAAATAGGTTACTTCTGCACCTTCAAGAAGCTAACTTTATCTGTGATGAACAGCATGGCTTCCAGAAAGGGAGATCAACAAAAACAGCCATAGTTTCTCTAGTTGAAAAACTAATAGATATAATAGATTCAGGTGATAAAGCTACTGCAATCTTCTTAGATCTGTCAAAGGCATTTGATTGTGTTAATCATAGAACTTTATTGGAAATACTGCAAAATGTAGGTGTAAATGGGGTTGAACTGAAATGGTTTGAATCATATCTTATTGGGAGAAAACAATGTGTAGAACTAACTACAGTAGTTGGTAATAGTATAGTAAAGAATAAATCTAATAAATTAGAGGTGCAAGCTGGAGTGCCTCAGGGGTCAATACTAGGTCCATTGCTTTTTTTGTTATATGTCAACCGTTTACCTAAAGAATTAATTAGTGGTAGAGCCCTCTTATTTGCTGATGATACATCACTCATTTTCAGCAATTCCATTCTAGATAATTTAGAAATACGTGCCCATATAGGTGTGCAGTCCATTGTCCAATTTTTAAATCAGTTGAAATTAACTATAAATAGTAAAAAATGCCAATACCTTCAATTCAAAAACAAACATAATTTAAATGAAGATAGGGCTATAAACGTGTTTGTAAATGATAATCAATTAGACCAGGAAGAAAAAATTGCATTTCTAGGAGTTACGTTGGATAGACGATTGACCTGGACTCCATACATTGAGAAAATATGTAGTAAAATTTCATATGGGGTATTTGTCCTGCGACAGCTCGCTAGATTGAATGACAAAAAGTTACTTTTTACAGCTTACCATGGGCTCTTACTGTCACATATTAGGTATGCTATCTTAGTATGGGGTAATTCATCAAAACAAAATCTTGATAGGGTGTTTAAGATCCAAAAGAAAGCGGTTAGGTGTATAGAAAGAGTAAATAGATTAGATTCATGTAGGCCGTTGTTCAAGAGACTTGGTCTCCTAACTGTACCCTGCTTATATGTGTATGAAGCTACTTTATATGTAAAAACGAATGATAATAACCAAAATCTTGATGTACATGATTATAATACAAGAAGCCGAGGAGATTATCACTTGGTGAGTCACAATAGTAGCTTATTCAAACAAAAACCTAGTTATATTGGTAGGAAATTCTACAACAAGCTACCGCAGTTTTTGAAGAGTCTTGAAAATATAGAAATATTTAAAAAACAATTGAAGAAATATTTAGTTGATAAAGCTTTTTATAGTGTACAAGAGTTCCTTTCACATCAAAATTAAGCCTCACCTCAACTAATTGAAGTAATTATGGTATCTAGTGTATAATATTGTTGATCTGACTTGTCTTATACTCCTTAACTGGAGTCTCCAAGACGTAATCTACAAAAAAAAAAAATATCTGTTCTGCTCATTATTGTAGCGAATATGAAATTGGAAAGAATAGAGAGGAAGAAGACACAGTGGTTCTTGGCGTTATCTGCTATGTAAATGTTTACTTTTAAGCAATTAATTACTCTGCTTTTGACTCTTTTATGGTGTTTACTTTTTACTTTGTAGAATGTTCTAGTTGTTTGATTAGACATTAATGGAATCTTTTCAAATATTGTAGAAATTGCTAGTTTCTGTATTTATTTTTTAGAAGATGATAGAAAAGTCCCGAGATATCTCAATTATGAAAAATCATATAAATGGAGGCAGACTCTTGTAAATGAGTTCAGTTGTCTTGTTTGCGTCGTGATAAACAAGTGTGACAGTTGAGTAGTTCAGTTATTGTTCTACATTGATAAGTGGCAGTAGTGACAGTTCGCGTTGATACAGACAGTGAAATCCCGTTGGCGCTATTACAAACCATGCAATGAACGTTCGTTGTCTGTAGTGATAATTCTCTTGACAGTTCAAAAATGATAATTCTTTTATCTATTACTGTATTGACGGACTTGTGCTATGTAAGTTAATTGTTCTTCCTCGACGTTTCTTTTTGAGTATTAATGGACAGTTTATTGTACAGTTATTGTTTAATATTAGATCAGCCTTTTGACATTTAGTGATTGGTTCGTGTACAGTTCATTGGAATTTCTGTATTAGTTAAACAATATCGATTTGTCTGTTTTTAATTGCTTATTTTTCTGTAAGACATTACTGAACAGTGAGTGTTGTGATTATTTGTGTAAATAAAGTGCGAGTGATAAATTTAAGTGTTGCCAGCGTTATTTTAGATGTAGAACCCGTAACATTATTAATGTTTGTATATGGGCTATTGGTTTGAAAGATACAATTGAATATTTAAAGCAAAATAATAACAAATTTGATACATAAAAAACACGTCTAGTTTTCTATTATTATTTTAAATGAATGAATCTTCATTACAATACAAAATTGTGAAATCATAAATTTTAACACATAATATTATAGGAATTTTCCAGTACCTGGACTTGAAAGTGAAACTTTCAATTTAATTTAACACACTAAAAACATAAACAAAATATTTAAAAAAACAATACCAAAAATAACAATAACATACAGACAATTACAAATAGGGGGCTCCATTGTGAGGTGTGCAGGAAAAGGATACCTATCCAACTATACCTGCCAAAGCCAGGTATTAAGATACGTGAAATAGTAGATAGATGAAAAAGGAAGGGGAATTTGTAAAAGGAGAAAGAAATTATTGGTATGAGTAAGGGAGAGAGTCAATTAAAGAAGAAAAATGTTAGAAAAGTACAAAAGGAAGGAAAAAGCAATTTATTACAGTATGTACTTTTCCATTACCTGTCTGCACTAAAACTCTTGCTATTTATAATTAAAATTGTGTCCACTTTGAACTAGTCTCTTTGATAAAACAGTCTACATGATTTGTGAGTGGACAAATAATATAATAACTGTAATGAACTGGGGCGACCCAGACATTTCAAGTAACAGACGGTTAAAAAGTCCAGGGTCATTTTATGCTGCATGGACACTGGCAGCCGTTGTTCTACAACGTGGTTCCAACAGGAATCTCTCAGATTGTCTACGGGTATCATAACCGCGGAGCATTTATTCTAATGCTAAAAGAAAATATTTTTGCCAGAGATTATATTAATTAATGAATTAATTCCTAATTTGATGATCAATATCACTCAATAGATAGCCAGCTGTGCAGGCATTGTAAAGGTAGCATCACTTAAAAACTTTAGTTTTCCCAATTGATGAAATTTCTCATTGTCGATGAAGAGAAATATGTTACATAGGCTATCAATGATTACATCTAGAAAAATTGTTTACGCGGCAAGTTTGACTACTGAGGCTAGGCAAGCCGAAAATAATTTCTACAGCAGGAAAGCAAAGCAAACATGTTGAAAAGTTCTAGAAATTAGAAGATCATTCAATCTCTAATGACCGTTCGCTCGGAAGAGCCGTGAACTCGACAAGGGAGTCGGTTCTTAATCGCAGCAGTGCTCCAACTTGTAGGAGTAACTTCATCTTTGGCGTCTCCATTCATTGCTCGCAAACTCCGCCCGCTGCTCGTTATTATCAAGCTCTGTAGTTGGATGAAGGTCGCAAGAATGGCGCCTAGATTGCCGGCTCTAATTGACCTCAGCCTCGCAGGCCGCTGAGTGCTGAGGGGAAAATTCACCAGATAAGAATGTCAGCAGCAGAACCGAAAATATTTAATCTTCTCGAATGCCAGTACTAGCCCTCTCTCCATTCCACTGTAGATAAATCCCCCTGAAAAACTAGTTACCTGAATTGAGCAACTTTCAAATTAATGGGGATTTGTCAGCTACAAGAAATCTGTCCTGATCTCGAGAGGAATGAGTAGGATGGATTACGAGATTTCTATCATGTAGAAATAGAAAATCTTAGACATTAAAAATAATTATTAAGTATGGTATTATAAAAACTTAAAACACTTCTAAGTGGAAATTATGACTCGCCGTGACGGCCGTTTCACTCTGTTGTCAAGAGCATCGTCAGACGACCCATAGTACACTCAACAGTATGACCCACAGAGTGTACTGTGGGTCGTCTGACGATGATCTTGACAACAGAGTGAAACGGCCGTCACGCCATAACATGAGTCATAATTCCCACTTAAAATTGATTTTAAAGTTTTTATTAGATATTAGTGGAAACAAGATGGATGTTCAACATCATTGACCGAACGATAGTGAGGTCTACCCTTTAAGACGATTGGCATTTCCTCTGTCTCTCTGACCCTCTGTTTCTCTGTCTCACGATTGCAGACGAACGCCTAGACCAATTGATATGATTTTTCAAATGGATGTTCCTTATTCCTAGACCAAGCGATGTATATTTTTCTTTCAAATTTTAATAGGGGAGCTAATAATTATTATTAATTAATCCATTTTATAGACCTAACCTACTGAACTTGCCGGCCAAACAGCTTAGAGGAACAGCTGATAGAAGTCAACAGTTTTCAATCATATGGCAGGCCCCTCAGCAGCGTTATTTACGCTGTCTTTGAACAGCAAAAGACTTTGCACTTTGCATGTAGGCTACCATACAGTCAGAGCCTTGCAATATGTAGGAAACATATGACTGGGTATGATGAAATGTAATTATGCCAGGTTGATGACATCTGTTAACCAATGGAGCTAGAAATTTGATATGCAGCCTCAGCGGGAGGTGGCGAATAATAAAATCAAAAATCTAGCTTCTACCCTTATAGTTGTAGGTTTAAATTTGAAATGTTTCTTCATTAAGAGGTGGTGATTAATAAAACAACGAAGGAGGCCTCTATGATCAGCTGGAAGAGCCCTAGGACTAACTTCTTTCCTAATTTGAAATTTAACCTCAGCGGGAGGTGGCGAATAATAAAATCAAGGAGAATTTTTATGAGAACACAGCAACGCGCGTCGGGCCAGCTAGGCTTAGTAGAATCCAGTTTAGTAGATTGTAACTGGCAAGTGCGCGCGCGTGTATGTGTGTGTGTGCATGCATGCTTGGTCCAGTGTGTTCACACAACATTCTTTATAGTCTTGGACTGCCTATCTCTCAGTCACCATCTCCACATGTTATTCAATTTTTTGTCTTTCGATGTTCCAAAATATTGTTTAGGTCAGAAAATATTATGATAAAAAATATAATGTATAGCTGCAAAGAAAAACCAGATAGTAGGCCTACAATGATGATAGTGATATTATGTTGATCATCACAGGTGAAAAAACAACAAAATTTTAGTTGGTGAAAATTGGGAATGGAAGATGGATGAGAAAAAGTAAATAAACAAATTCATCATTTATTTGATGAATAATTTCTGTTTTTTATTATTGGAGATTTATTAATATTTAAAGCTGCTAAAAATGCATGAGAACCCTTCATTTTTCTCACTGTCTCTCAAACGAGTGGTGATTTCTAGGTGGCGTCATAAACTTTGGTCTTTTCAAATATTGATTTTTACAGTTTCTGTCCTCAATAAAAGATTAAGGAATTAAAATCGAGTTGAAAACGCTCTTCAACTTTTTTTCGAAAATGTCATCCCCTTATGTGTGAGTGTTGAGCGAGTGAGGTCTACTGTTCACAGAACTACTAGTAAGTATGGTATTATTATAAATATTATTATAAAAAAATACAGAAAAAATATTTTGACCTGTTTGAAGCAGATTCATATTATTCATAAAACAAGATTGATTGTAACAGCAATAACAGTTCTCTTACCAAAAATTCAGAACTTGATAAGTGGAACAGAGGAAGACTAGAAACAATGGTTGAGTACTTGAGAGGTAGGTATCTTCTCTTACTCATTCCTGCTAGAGACTCATAATCTTTCCTACAAGAGAATTGGCTTTCTATGATGGGAAGACAGAGAGATATAGCAGTGTATTCAAGATTTACCTCTCATTTATCTCTATCCATAAAATTAACTATTTTGTTATTTATTGAACATGCTTTGAAAAATAAAATATAATTTACTAGCTGGCCCGACGCGCGTTGCTGCGCGTTCTCATGAAAATTCTCCTTGATTTTATTATTCGCCACCTCAGACCCGGGTTTAGGGTGAATAGCGCCCTGGGCTACACACAGCTTTGCCCCCCCCCCTCCTTGAGAAATCCGAAGATATGGAATAGCAAAAGCAATAAGACCATCAAAGTTGTGTGCTGAGATTTAAAGATTAATACATTACCAAAAAATTTAAGTTAGAAGATAGTAAGTGCTGTGATAAATTTTATAGATACCTTTTAATTGAAGTCTTGTGAATTTGAGTTTTGCATGACAATCAAAGCTGTCCTTGTCCTGTCCAGAGTTTGCTGGCTGGTTCAATTTCATTTGATTGCCTTTTTTTTATAGAATTTGGAGGCCTCCCCAGGATTACGCGCTTACTATTGAAAACTGGACACTAATCATGTTGAATTTTAACAAATTCACAGAAAAACTTGTAATCCAGCATTTATACATTTGCTTGAAACCCGCTTACAGTTGTCGGCCAAGGGTCAGTATTAGAAAAGCTTCAGCTTTTTCACGATTAGAAATAGCTCAAAATTTATTCTTGTGAAACGTATGAGTGGTACATTTTCTCTAATATCTACTGTTCCCTGCTTGTATTTCATAAACATCAGAGTTCAAAGTTCAGATAAACCATAATTATTTTAATTGAAAATTATTGTAGGTTAGTTACTTGTTTTTTGTTTTCAGTATTTAAAATTCTAATAAAATTGTATTTTCATAGTATATGAGCTCTATTAAATAAATTAATTTGAATAAACCTAAATAACCATAAGTGACAGATTTTTTTCTTAATTTTATTTGGGCGAATGTTTTAATAATCTCAGAAAAATTAGTTTTAAGAGTAATATCATGTTCAGAGCACATTAACACCGAAGCATTCAGTTTCTCCTCTCGAAGAGTTGATCTCTTGGCACTTTTTACTCTAGATAGAACAGAAAACCCTTTTTTGGCGGAACAGTTGGTCACTGGGAAAATTCTCAGCACTACTTCGAGATTAGGGAAAGTGGTAGACAGCTCATTACATCGTATGTACTGGTAAACCTCAGGTATGGTCTTCATGCCTTCCATTTCAACGTAAATTTTGAAAGGAGAACACTCATTTACGAATTCTTCATTAATATCCTCCGAATAACACTTCAACAACTTTGTTGCAGTATAGATTCATTTGAAGATTCTTCGGATAACAGAAGTGACAAAATTTCAAAGTGGTACGATAACATTTCATAAGATTCTTTTTGTCTACTTAAGTTCGATTTCAATGAATCAATGATTTTAAGATACACTTCAATTCTAGAAGCTGACCTTCCATCGAATTCGACTTCATCATCATTTCTTTCATCGGCAAATATTTGAATCAAATATTGATTTTCTCTGAAGTGGAATATTACCGTACAACTAAGCTAATAAAAAAATATTTCAAAAAATTGGAAATTTGTCGCCCCCAAATATTTTGTGCCCTGGGCTATAGCCCAGTCAGCCCATTTATAAAGTGGGGCCAGCACCACCTCCGGCTGAGGTTATATTTCAAATTAGGAAAGAATTTAGTCCTAGGGCTCTTCCAGCTGATCATAGAGGCTTCGTTGTTTTCTTAATCACCACCTCTGAATGAAGAAAAATTTCAAATTTAAACCTCCAACGACTATAAGAGTAGAAGCTAGGTTTTTGATTTTATTATTCACCACCTCTCGCTGAGGCTGCATTTCAAATTTCTAGCTGCATTGGTTAACAGATGTCATACATTTTATCATACCCAGTCCTATGTTTCCTACATATTGCAAGGCTCCGACTGCACAAAGTACAAAGTCTTTTGCTGTTCAAATAACGCTGCTGAGGGGCCAGCCATATGATTAAAAACTGTTGACTTTTATCAGCTGTTTCTTTAAGCTGTTTGGCATGCAAGTTCAGTAAGTTAGGTCTATAAAATGGATTAATTAATAATAATTATCAGCTCCCCTATTAAAATTTATGGTCAGAAACCATCCCCAGTATTCACACAACAAATTCCCAAAGTTCCATGCCGATCTGTCAAGTAGTTTTAAAGTCTATAGGGAACATACATACCTACATACATACATACATACATACTTACAGTAGGAACAATTAGTCTGGGCGCATGGCTCTGGTTTCACTACTAGCCGTCCTGTTAAAAGTTGACTAGTTGACCTTGAAGACATCTGCAGCGTCGCATGGGCCACATGTTTTTAGAAATGAGCGATAAACACTCCCCTCGTCATGGCTGACTACCAAACGGCCGTGCGCCCAGACTAATTGTTCCTACTGTACATACATACATACAGACAGACATTCGTTTTTATATATTTAGATTGCATGGAATTGAATTGCATTTATAAAAATGCAGAGAAAGATGAGATTATGAATAACAATTTATCAACTATGACAAAGACAAGCAACAGGTATACTTCACTTCATAAATTGAGTTGGATAGGGCTAGGGCTCATTCAATACGTCGTTTGAATAAATGTTATCACTGTCATTGCTGGTCTGTACAGAGACCCTCATTGCGATTGAGCTCTTTGAATTCTAAGAGCCGCTGTCCTCATGAGAGTGGAGATACATTGCTTCAATCGAGCACTCTATGACAATATGGCAATAGCGCCCTGTCTAGAGTCTAGACTGGCCTTTGAACTTGGCCGACTTTGATTTTGCTCTAGTGTTGCTCTAGCTACTGTAGAACAACACTACAGTAGCTGATTACTAGGCTACTAGCCTACTATGAAACAGAATGTGTAATTGAGTGAGTATGAACTTCATAGTCTTATGTGAACTACAGTCAGGGAGAATTTCGATGCTCGAATACCCTATGACCTAATTAATAAACAGGTGCGGACTAATTAATATAGGCTATTGTAATTAGTTAGTGTGTCTTATAGCTTCAAAATTGAAAACTGAACCCACTCATGTACTTCACAATATTCTCAAATGTCATAATTCACCCTCTTCAATTCGATTATTCATGAATATATATTGAGGGGAGAATCAAAAATGAACCAATTTATTGTGAAATGGGTTCATTTCCTCTCCTCAACAAATAATAAATTCATTTATTCAACAAAAACTTAAATATTACAAACAAATAAGGTTAAAAATAAAATGTTTAACACTGGACAGATAATTCAAAATAATTATTTGTTGGTGTCACCCACTACATAAATATAATGTCAGTGTGCCACAGGATAAGTACACTAGACAGTATAGTGCAAACAATTGAGGGGGGGGGGCTAAGGGGACTTAAGCCCGCCTTCCCCTTTCCCCCAAAGACCCGAGTTCCTTGACAAATTAATGATAATTCTCAATCATTCTCTGACTGTGTTTTGTGCTCCATGATGATTAGTGTTGACATTTCATGTTTTCACACTCTTCAAGTAGAATAATGTTCATGATGTCCATCAGTGGCTTAGCATGATGGGCTCTGGAGCTTAAGCTTTCCCCTCAGGGCCTGAAATTCTTATCAGAAGGCTGATAATTTTCAAGCGAACTGACTATGTAAAATGGACTCCATATAGTCAACACCGTACATTTCACACTACTTGTTTAAATTGGATGGCATTTATAACAATATCTTTACACTATTGAGACGACATTTGTAGTACCATAGGTGGAAATAGAGTTCGTAGCGTGGCAGAGTTCAATTCAAGATGGCAGCTCATCAGTTCATATTAGCCTATAACAATAATTCGTTCAATTCATATCGATCGGGTAATTAATGAAATCAATGGAGCCTCTAGAACCTCCTGGTCCTGTAATACGTTTGAAGTTACAGTAATAATGTAATGTTATTTTACGGAGGAAGAAGCCCGGATAGGTCTAAGACCTGTGCATGGGTGATTAGTCGGATGATGGTTATTGATGAGTTGGACATACAGTTTTAGGTGAGGTCGATAACACCGGGAAGCGATTTTATAGCAGAAAAAGTTATTTTTTGGTGGCCAATCAATTCGGTCACTCTTACAAAGAGGGCCCAGGAATTCACAGCTTTTCTCATCTGACTGATAATATACCTTCCACGACTCGTGGCTATCACTTCCCTTAAAAGAGGGATAGGCGAGACCGGGGCAGGTTGACACAATTTTGCTTTTGATTTTTTTCTAAAAAAAAGGATCAAGTTATCTATTACTTCACTACTGCATCTTGTAGCCTATATATTTAGCTGAATTTTCGTCATAGTTTTAGCCCATAGTAATAAGATGTAATTGAAGAAAAAAATTTTGACCATGCAGCAAATATGTGTGACAAGCTGGGTTGGTCATACCTGGGTTGGTTGTCACGTGTAATTAAAATGGAGGAATGAAACAGTTCACTTTTTAGAAAATGTTTCCAATTTTTTTTCATTATATTATTTAAAGCTTCAAATGCTAAACAACTATATTATTTAATGTCATGAGAATAGTACTGGTCAACTTTAGTAGGCCTACCCAGTATCATACTTGATAATGCATGAAAATAAAATATTACTGTTCAAAATGTTTATTTTCAGTCACTTTCAATGGCGCTTTCGCAGTTTTGACAAGTATGGAAAATGTCAGGTTCAGGTGCACACAGCTCATGAGCCCAGTTCTTATATACATTAACAGACAACCATCCCCGTGTTTTTGAGACAACCTTCCCCGAGTGGCCATTTTGAACAAAACATGTGCTGACAAAAATATGGACAAACCAAAGTTCAACAATTCAACAATGCCTTGTAAATGTTACACTTTGAGATGAAATAGGTTGATTATTTCTGAAATATGTCTGAGACTAAAATAAACAGTGTTATTTCTAAATTTGTGAGAATACTTACCGCTTATGGGAAACAAAATCTTCAATAAAATCGGAACCAATAACGTCATTCACATGAAACTTTGTGACAACACTCCAACTACTTTCAACACTAAGTGGTATGAGTTTGGACCACTTGGTAGCAGCAGTGACTGAGAAAAAACACTTGTGACAACCAACACGTGTGACAACCTGCCCCGTTCTCCCCTACAGGTGTTTGCAAAAAATATGCAAGGAATCTGCCAGGTTGCAAAAGCCTATTCCTTCGGAAACGCTGCATTAAAGAAAAAAAGGATAGTAAAAGAGTGGAGCTATTTTCATCAATACAAAATCAATAAATGAGTAGCCATTCAGAAAACTTTAGACTTCTAAGGCACTCATTAATGTGGTAAATTGAATACATTCGATGCGAAATGAGCTGAAAAATCACATGAAACATAACCTACTGTGATTATTGAGCTATTCTATCAGATAAGCAAAAAGCCAAAACAAAAACGTTTTAAATATTGAAAGGTGTGAACTTGATTATATTGATTGCGAATAACTCACCCAGAGTTCATAAAATCTGAATTTTATGAATCAAAACACAGAATAGCAAGAAGAAAGCATCTGTACAAAATAAGTGTGCTTTGATTCACTGAAGCTCAACGTTATAAACTTTGTTCTTGGCCATTAAGTACATTCATATCTCATTAAAATATGAATTCACAAGTTTTGAAGGACAAATTGACATTTTCTTGTTCATTGGCAGTTTATTTGATTCATCCACTGGGCCTACAATGAATAAACGACTAAACGTGTTTTAATAATCATTTTGTAAATTTTTGTAAAATATCCCACTAATTCAAAGATTAGGTAGTCTTGATTCGCATTCAGTCTGGAATTTTTCGTTCCCATGTACAAGTAGTATCAAAATGATGTGGTCACCATAGAATGTTATGTTAGTGAATATTTTAGCACGTTTCAGCTAATTTTACATTGATACGATTACATTTCTCACCATCTACATGAATGCCTTAGAGATTAATGAATGATGGAAATGGGGAATGGCTGTAATCTTCAGTACTTTATAATAAGTAAAATAAATTATTGAAACATGTATAATATCCCAGCTTTTCAAATATTGAACACTAAATGGACTACTGTATAGCCATCAATATGGTTCCTGGCCTAATTACTCTACCATAATGGCATTTGAAACGGTAGTTAATAACATATTAAATGGATTTGAAAACAAACTTGTTACTGGAGCTAAATTGGTAGACTTGAGTTAAGCTTATGACATCATCTTCCGCGGAAAAGTATTGGATAAAATGAGTTACTATGGTGTTAAGAGTACTGAACTCGAACTTATTAAATCATACTTGAGTAATAGAAAACAAAAGGTGGTAATTACTAACTCCACTGATGATTCTCAATACAAGGAGGTAATAGCTGTAGTGCCACAGGGTTCTGTGCTTGGGCCGTTTTTGTTCCTGATTTTTATAAATGATTTTCATTGTAATGTAAAAACTTTTCTGGTACTCTATGCAGACGATACCACACTGATACATTCTCATAAGAGTAGTACGGTGGTAAGTGATATATTGAACCAATCATACCAAGAAGCAAAGCTATGATTCTCTTCAAATAATTTATTTATCAATGGAAGCAATACAGAACAAATATTTTTCTCGCTTAATAATAATGTATTAGCAAATGTGGGTATCACCTCTGTTGAAATCCTCAGTATAAACTTGGATTCAAAACTCAACTGGCAAGTGCATATCACTGAATTATGTAAGAGATTAGCTCGTGTAAATCCTTCGCAAATTGAAGTTTTGTGTTGGTAATCAAGTTTTAAAAACCGCTTATTTTGGACTGTTTCACTCTATTCTGGCATATTGAATTCGCCTCTGGAAAAATTCAAGTAATAGTATTAAGGCTTTCCTATGGCAAAAGAAAGCACAACGAATCATGTGCTCTTCTTATATAAATCGATGTGTGTGACCTTGATGCTACGGACTCAGCTTTTTGTGAACAAAATATTATAACGCTGCCTGCTCTTTTTATCTACCAGAATTTATGTTAAACAAAATATTGCCAATTTTGATACCCATTCAAGCTCTCACAACTTCAGTACAAGGAATAGGGAAAATTCAACACTACCTCATGTTCGCTTAAGTAAAACGTACAAAAGCCACTGCTACCAAATAACATTGTTCAATAGGCTACCACAAGAAATTAAAGATCTTCCAGTCAGGAGATTTAAGACTGTAGTTTTCAAGTGGATTAAATCAACAGCGTTTGTTCACATCATTCAATAGAGGAATTCTATTAATGTGATATAATTGGTTCTTAGGGTTAATTGTGACGACGCCATCTTGTGCAATTGTATTTATTGTTTTGATGTATTATTGTGACTACATTGTGACTTTGCCGAGAACTGTTGTAAGTTTATTGGCAATAAATATAATCTTATCTACTCTTTATTTCTCGAACAAAGCATCGCCTATATTAATGCGATTTTCTTATCTTCATGAGAAGGTGCTCATGCAGTCTGACTCATCAGTCTTGAACTCTTGAAACAATCTGTATAAAAAGACACATGATGGACATATTTTGTTCCCCCGTAGCTAATACCCTTTACTAAGTCAAGCAATGAACCCTCCCACCCAGAACAAGGACATTTATCGGTTTATCGGGCAACAATCTTTTAAAATGAGGTCCCAATTTCACCCTCCTCCCCCACGACCAGTAACAATTTTACCTGGTAAGACTATTAACCCCCCCCCCCCCCACCCAAACCAAAATTCTGGATGCACCCCTGACACTAGATAATAGTTACAAAAATTATTAGAAAAAACTATATAATTAGCCTATTAGTAAAAACGATATAGGCTAATTATTACAAAAACCGAATGTGGGTTTTGATAGATAGTTCTCTGAATACTGTTTGAAAATTAGAATTTAATTGTTTCCATGAGCTTATGAAACACATTATGTTGAATGAGACAACTCACGCTACTACTGAGGAAACACCGGTTCCAGTACAAGTGAGTCATAGACAATCTGATATATTCAGGGGCCTCCTAAACAAAAGTGCTACGATAGAAAGTGTGTGCACAACACTAAAAGGAAATTTCAAATAATAGGCTTTGCTAGTTGTGCAAGGTAGCCTATAATCTTGCATTCCGTCAAATCGAGCCTACACCTTGTGCTCTATATTTTTTTCTACTTTTGTAATTCTCTTTAATCTGACCTCTAAAATCATTATACTCTTGATCAATGATATTATTAACTTTTGAATAATTTAAAATTCCTATTATTGAATTCTCAATAGTTCATTATTTTTTCTATCTGACATTTGTCTCTAAATATATGTTATTATTGGGGTGTTTTTAAGTTTCCGAATTATATTAACCCTTCCTGCTTGGTAAGCTCTTCACAGGCTTGTTTATTTAATGGCAAGAGCACGAATATTTTTAGAGTGGTTTCATAGCCTGCGTTAGAGGTTAGTATACCGCTGCGTTTATTCCTGTCAGGCCGCCATCAGGGGGAAAATTATAACGGACTTTCCACAACCTGGCATATTGATGAGGTTGATAGGGCAATTCTTTTCCTTGATTGATTTGTGTGATCATTTCCATGACAAACTTTTACCCAAAGAGATATCTCAATCGATTCGGTCTGATAGTATTTGTTGTGGACAGTGTTGTGATATTCTCAGGCCTTGGTGTAATTCTTTATTAACTTACAGGATCATCGCATCATTTCCACAGTAACTGCTGGACTTTCACCTAGAGCCGCCAGAAGCAAGACATAATAATAATTAATTCACCTAGTTTACAAGGATCTCTACCAGGAAAGCATGTTACAGAGCCTACCTAAAAATTGTAGGTCCATCATGTTTCCCATAAAATGGCTTAAACAGTAAGTTGACCTGTAAGGCTCGCTTCACATTACAACGACATGTCGTGTGTCGTGTGTCGTTCATCCGACAAACGGGCAAAGAGGGATATCAGCTTCTTCACAGTTGGCCGACAAAATGTCGTCGATACTCACGACTGTTGTGCTAATGCCGAGGGGGCCACAACATCCCTCGAGACGTGCCGATTGTCGGTGTCGAACAAACGACTAGAGGGCGCAGAGAGCTACTGGAACTGTACACACATCTCCGAAACGACTGCTAACCTGTGTACGCGTTGAATTGTTGTTTGTTGGTAATTACGGAAGCGCGTTGTACATTGTCTATACTCAAGTGTCGTGGTCGGGTGAATGTACATAATATATGAATGTACATATTATGTGAAACGTTCCATTTTCTATGTTGTTGGCGACTACATGTCGTCGTCCTGTAAACGACCAGTCGTGCAATTGTGAAACAAGCCTAAGGGTCTCCCCCACCAATAACAGTGTAATGTAACAGCATAATTAATTTATTTGCCATGAATTTTCACAAAAAGAGGAGAGAGCCATTGTTGACTATTAAAAGAAAAATGATGACATCAGTGAAAATTCATGACAAGTAAAATTGTGCTGAAAAAACCGTTGGCTCGGGACAGTCGGTGTCGAGTAAGGGAGCTGGCTACATCTACGGCAGATGACCCGCCCCACTCTTCCCTGCTGAGCGAGTGACCGTTTGTAAGTAAATAAACTCTTTTGTTAAATTCTTGATAAGCTCATTAGCATTTTATTACTTTTTATTATAGCATTAAAATAAACATCTAGATTCTTTTTCTGAACTCAATCTGAAGTTATTTTAATAGTAGCACCTTTTTCTCATGAGATTAGAGTAGTACCCGAAACACCTCTCGTATGCCAAGCGTTACCCCAGTAGAAAAAATTAAACTCTTTTCATTTACGTTACCTTTACTATCCCAACTAACCATATTACAACAGTAATAAGCTTATTATTATTATTACCAGTGGCGAAGCTGGAGGGGAATCTAAGAGTCTGAGACTCCCCAAAATAAATATAAATAATAATTTTTCTATAAGCATGCATGTTCTGCTACAAATTTGAAAAAGAACCGAGAATCTAAGTACCCAACTGCCTTACTTCCTCTTGTTAGGCTCTGAGTACTGAGTGAGGCTCTGAAACGCGAGACTCTGACTTCCTATGTGTTGGGCGGAGCTATTAGGATAGTTGCTATGGCAACGTGACGTCACGCCATGTAACCTGTTTCATTCAGTAGCGTGGCCAAGAGTCTAGACTCCAGGCTCTGGTTTCTAGTGTGTTGTGTTGCTTCTGCATACTGTGTTGCTTGTACTGTGTTGCTTTCTTCATGTATTGTTAGATACAGTTGCATATTATACAGCATAAAAACAGCTTAGTATATTTAAGCAATGAATGAATGTAATGATTTTGTCACATATTTGCTTCGAACTCTGTTTACTTCTTTGTTTTTTGAAGAAAAATGTGCTTTGGAAGGCGGTAATGGAAATTTAAAAAAAAAATATTGAAAAATTTAAGGTAAGCTTGGAAATTTCTAGACTCCCCTCGTAGTTAGAGATAGCTTCGCCACTGATTATTACTTCCATTCAAAACTTGATGAAAAATGAGAACGCATCAACTGATATATTTGAATCTATGAAAGATTATGAAGTGCAACTCGAATACTAAAACTTTGAACTGATCCTAGCTCATGCACAAAATCAGTATCCTCACACCTGAAACATATTGCTGTAGTATGAAAAGTGACAATTTTGATCTAGTTCATTGGTAAATAGATGCTCGGATTGTTTGACTCGGTTCTCGTAACACATTCACTATTTCTAGGAGCACATTGAGATGCATAGATACTGTTGGTATACTGTATATCTTGTCATATTGACTATGACTACTAGATGATGAAATTCTATTTGTTTCAGTGAGCTGATCAGCAACCAAAATACATCAATACCACTGGTCAGGTTGATACCACCCTTACTCGCGTTTCAATTAATTAATTACTCACACATATGTCAAGCCCTGTAATTGGAACATCGTCGGTGACTGTCCCAATTAGCTTCAGCTTCTATTTCAGCTGATGCCGAGCGTGTTGCGATGAAACCCGTTTGAGCATGTATGCATTTGGTCTCAAGCATTGCTGAATGTGGCGACTGCTTCAGCAAAACGTATTTTTCTCCCTCCCTTAGGGGAGTGGACAAGGCACCGACTCTCTGAGATTTTTTGTGGGACTAACAACGATAGGAAATAAATTTTTAGGCGAATCATACTGTTACACACATTATTTTTAAACATACACCTTGCAAAAAAAAGAAGTGATGATCGAGCTTCACATATAATATCACATTTTTGAATTATGGATGATAAAAGAGAATTGTTTATCGCCTATTTCATCACCAGGGAATCAAGGGGAGGGGTTAGCCGTGTGCACGCGAAAGAATTCCATCCTGGATTACAATCGGATTGCTAACACATTTTTTCGGCCTACGAGATTGTCTGTTCAATGATATTGTTACAAGCTATATGACTTTCATTCATAATACTGGCAGCACTTGAAAGTAGTACCTGAACTTTATTCACAAAATTAACTAGAACAATAATTTATCAGTCAACTATCACCCAAGAAAATCAATAGAGAAAAAACAGTTCAATAACGTTCAACTAACAATTAATTTACTATATCACTGTATAAAACTGATTACTGTCAATAGGCCAATCAATAAATCAATACTGACTGTCCAATAAACTTCTCAATGATTGAAAAAGAAATGTCCCATAAACGTTTAAACACTCAAGAATAAACTGAACACATACGAAGCAAAAGGTCTGTCACAGCTTTTATCAATCACAATAACAGCACTGTGTATATGCCACAAACTGTCACTCAATAAGAATGTGAAGAAAGTCTATTATCACATTTGAATGTCTGAATCACAACTGACTTCCTTCTGGTATTCTCTCACGGTTTTTCAAGATTAGTGTTTGCTAAAGAATTTTCCAGATTCTTATGACGATTTCTGATCTTTTTATTTACACAGATAAGCGTTTGCTTGAAGGCTTGAACATTCCAGATGACCATTCAAAAAAGGTGACCATATGAGAGTAATGAAGACGAAGAGAGGAGGAAGACGATAAACAACAAATACTTGCTTGAGATGAGGTTATAGATTTATTGCCATTCTTTAGAAAAGGCGCTGCTATGCCGGAAGTCATTTCTGGCTCGCCATTACAATATATTTTCTCAGCCAACTAGATTGTCTGCTCATGTGCTCACATCATGAGCAGACTGTATCGTCTGTCGATGAACCAATAAAATATTCTGTATTGTATCAATTTTATGACATGACATGATGTGACAATATTCACATAGTCATAATGATACAGAACGTGATACAATATTGATCAGTCAATAGAAGTATAATGAAATAAACAGAATAAACTAATTTATATTGTATTCCTCTATATCATACAGTTTTATGATATTTGTTCTCTTTACAGAGTAAAACAAAAAACTATTTAAGAAAGGATTATCCTATAGTGTGGAAATTATGTGAAGTGTATACTAGTACAATAGTTCCATATCTTTTACTCATAGTCATTGAACTGACTGGCCTTGTCAGTTCATATGAATGATTATTATATGACTGTTTTAAAAAAACCTAAATGACCATATCCATCCGAAATTCGCCTGAAATTCTTAGTATTTAACACATCAAATATCCACTCTGTTACGTACATCATGGGAAGTATCAGATACCCATAAAGTATTGAGTTTGATTTATATGACTAGACTATTTTCAGTTCAGAGTAGGATTATTCTGAAAATCCTAATCATATCTTATTCATCCGAAGTTCTCTTGAAAATGACATTTTTCTTTCGAACAAACAGAGAATCTCCATATCCATTCAAATTTTACTTGAAACTCCATCAACCAAGAATCTGGAACAGATCTCTTTAAATAGTTTTATTCGCTCTGAACTGAAGATGGGAGACGTCATTTTGTGATAATTATATTCATGCAAAATTATTGGTGTCATCCTTTGATATAATTATATCAAAGAGTTATAATTTTTCAAAGGGAGAGTCGCAGAAAAAAACATTTTTGTGAGCTAATCGAGAGTTGCATGACAGGTTATAAAGCACAGATTTCTTACCGTTACGAAAGAAAAAGTAGAAATGAGAAAGAGTGAGAGCTCAGTTGCCGACTGACTTCCGACAGATAATAAAGTACGTTAGACAAAGCCCTTTTTGTCTCGGTGCTGAAAGAACTGACTTTGGTGGGCTGTGTCCTGTGCTGCTACTGCTGTGGCGAGGAGTTGCCGCTTTCTGAGTTGAAAGAGAAAAACGAAAGAGCTAAAAATTAAGTAGATGCGGAAACAGTATCAGGCTTCACGTTTGGATCTCTCCATTCACAGGAAAGTGGAATCACAGTCAGCCTTCTTATAAGCTTTTATTCACCTTGAATTGTTTGTTCACTTTGATTCACCAGGGTAAAAACGCAAACTAATTATCCTTGTAGCTTACATGAATTTTCTTCCCTACTATTTACTGAATAATATTTAGTGAATTGGTAGTCTAGGAATAATTCAATCAGGCCAATCTAATTGAAATGACTGTATTATGAAGAGAATAGCTCAATCTTAATCGACAATCAATTCCCAGTTCATAATATTCTTTCAATTTGATATTGCTTATAATTTATTATTGATCGTGTGAAATCTATTCATACATCCTATAGAAAATCAATTTATCTCTGTATAGAATACTATGAATGACAATCTCTAATCACATATTAAATGGCAACTTGAAGACTATTAATTAACATTCGGTATATCTGATGTCTTTTCAATATTCAATATTGGTGAATGCAGGTTCATACCGATAAAACTTTTAATATCATTGATGATGGTTTCTGGTAGAACAGTAAATATTGACACACTAGGAATGAACAAAGGAATGTAGCTTGTAGCTAATATTTGTGACAGAAATCGGTGCAAATGACAGAAAAATACCATTGCCTGGCTGACTGTCTCATCACCTATTTTCAAAAACCAAACGCGCAAAAAAAGTATTCTTCGAAATTTCTGAAAATACGCCTCACCCGGAATCGACTTTCATTGAAGAATGAACTATTTGGCTGTGCGCAGGGTTTTTGGTCATAATTTTTTTTTAAGTTCATTGAATTGGATATTATTACGTTCATTGAATTGGATATTATTAAGGTATTGAAATGCTAACTATTGCCATGAGAAATTATTTTTTTCATCAAATATTTTATGAAGTATGAGAGTTCAAAGTTTAAATTTTTCGCTTTTTGGGGGCAATTGAACTCACCTACAAGTTATTTTAAACATTTGATAATTTTTTTATAACTGAAAGACACCTTGGGGAAAGAATGACACATTTTCATTTCAATTAAACAATTGTTTTTTTTTTTCAAAATAATTTTTTGAAAAACTGAATTTTTTTGCATGTTTTAAAAAATTTATTTTGAGAAAACTAATTGTTTGATTGGAATGAGAAATATGTCATTTTATTCCTCAATGTATCTTTCATTTAAAAATAATTCATCAAAAGTTTAAAATAACTTGTGGGGAAGATCAACTGCCCCTAAAAACCGAAAAATTTTAACTTTGAACTCCCATATTTCATAAAATATTTAATGAAAAAAATATTTTATCATGGCAATAGTCAACATTTCAATACCTTAATAATATCCAATACAATGAACTTCGAAAAAAAATTATAACCAAAAACCCTGCGCACAGCCTTAAGTCAAAAGTTCGCTTCGCTTACGCCTACTGGCTCGATTGCTCAATATTTTCCCTCCGGGAGACAGTTGAGGTGAGCGTAGCGAATTTAATAAAACTTGGTTCATGCCCATTTCTCTCAGAATTAAAATTATTTGTTTTGACAATAACCTCTTTATTGGTAATAGTATCACTGGTGGATTATACACTATTGAAATTAATCATGCTAGAAATACCAGAGCATTATTTTTTCAATGAGCATGATGCTTTCATGAGATGATCATATCTAAATTATGTTTCTCGGAGAGTTTTCACTAATGAACATGGCTCCAGATGCATCATGCGTTTGAGAAGACTTTATGTTCTGATCTGAGGTCTTGTAGTTTTGATGCATTCAGTTCACTATCAACGATTCAGCTGGCGTTGCAAAGCTCGAAAACTTGATGATAGCTTTAGGCGATTCGCACTGTAATTTAAAATTCAGAGGAAAGTTCCAATTAGAGATATACGTCACGTGTTAAGGAAGCCCAAGGTTGTAGATTGTTGGCCAAGTTCTAAATTGGCTCACCTTTTGCCTACATGTTAGCACCACCAAGCGAATTTAATTAGGGGGAGCTTTTGCTGCCTTCGTTGAACACACATAAGAGAAGGAGAAACCTCCTGTGGGAGGAGATTGGTGCTTTTCAAAAGTAGCGTTTTCTCTTGTTCCACAACCCAACTCACCATCTTCTAAACTTTGTTTTACATTTTGTGAAGCTTTTTGTTGGAGATTTCAGTCGGATTCACCTGAATAATCAATTTGTTAATAGGTTATAGAAATTTTTCACCTTCTTCCTTTCAACTCCAGCCATTCCCTATTCCCTTTTCTACCTTCCCATTACCATTATCACTTCCTTCCCCACTATCTGACATTTCCGTCCAATTTCCAAAATTTTTCTTTTAAATATAAAACAAAGTTTTGCTTTATTTTGAAATGATGTGTTTTTTTATAATAATACTCGATTTTTTGCAAACACGCGAGCTTGAACCTGTGATAAATGTATTTATTTTTTTAAATTATTGATTAATTGGAACAATTATAAAAAAGTCACCTATTCATGAGAATCTCTCTTCCAATTTTATGTACTGTATTATTAGTCATGCATGGTTTGCTTTTAATACTCCGTTCTTGCGAAGATAATCTTAAAAAAAACGAGTAATTTAATGTGTCTAACGAATGGCCAGTCTTATAAACGATAATTGGCGAGTTTTCACCAAATAGATTCACCTAATATGTTTTTGACGCAATAATGATAAACAGATAGGAAAAACTCATTATTCGTAAGAGATCATAGATATTGAGAATTGCTCTATCAAATGATCAGAAGCTCACGTAGATTCGCCGTCTTGTATATCAAATGAGCTACAATACTTTGAAAATTGATATTTTAGATTTAGATTTAAATTAATAATTGAGAGTTTGAAGCAAGACGGATAAATCCACTATTCTGTACCGTAAGAGAGTCTACTGACTCTCATGAAAGATAACTGATTCTCATAAAAATATGCAAATGATAACGTAGGCTTAAAGGTCATATTAGATTGAATGGTTCCCACTTTCCAACCATAGTAGTGTAGTAATCAAACTGAGAGGGTCCTGCAACTATTCCGAACAGAGAACTGTATATTATTCAAATTCCTCCTTCTTCAATGAAACTCTTATCATTCAAATACATAGTCATGGAAAATCATGCAATGTAAGCTTGGGACAATCGATTTTCATACTTTTTAACTGCCATCTGCTTAATTTAATTCTATGCAGTCATTTTAAACACATTCCGTGCTGACTATGCACGCGCCTGGTGCGGTTACAGAAACTTCAGAGGTGATGTCCACGCGCGTAGTGCGTGCCAGTCAAGATTTTTTCCTCAAGTCTCTGTAGAGAGCTCAGCGTGGCTCATTCGTTTTCCATTCATTCGAGCGCACTTATACAGAACAATCCAATCAGACCATTTGGGTACCTCTCGTTATCAAATACGACATTTCTGGATTTTCTCACAAATTTTTAAAATTGCTTCTCTTTAAAAAAAAAAAAAACAGCATCATGTAAAAGTTTTAAGAGTTTTCTAGCAGTGAATTTCTTTGAACCTATACCGTCTAAGCCAAATAAGAGTAGAGCAAATTTGAGTACATAGATCACTTGTTAGATCAAAACAACTTTTTTTCTTGCAAATGAACACTCACATTTAGTCAACGATAAATTCAATGTCTGCGACGAACGGGAACAGTTCAGAATAGAAAAATATATACAGATAAAAACTAAATGTTGTTTCTTCATCACCTTTAGTGAAACATATCGATTGAATAATCATGGTAAATAATCAATTTGAATCAATGTGAGCTGTACAGGAGACTGTTGCAGGGAACAAAATTATTTATAATTTAGGAGAAAGTGAAGCGAAGCAACAACAATCAGTAGTACTAGAATGTAGATGATAAGGAGGTACAAAAAAATAACTTGTGGATCAGTATTTTCGTGTGATAGAAATCGAGAGGTCTCGAAATATAGGAGGAAAGATAAAAAAATTAGGAAAACGTGATGTCTGATTGAAAGAAGAGAGGAAAGTTTAGCATCAGGAAAATACAGGGGGAAAGAGTCGTGCAAAAGTGTGTGTGAGTTGGTTCTGAGAAGAGTGGAGAATGAATTGAAAGAGAGGAGAAAAGTAGGAAGTAAATGTTGCTGATGAAGGGAGTAAGGGGGTGAGAGAGGGGAGAGCTTGATTGCCGGTCCAGTTGTGGTGATAGCAATAGTAAAGGCCCTCATTCCCCTTTACATACATACAGAGAAGACGGTTATATTCTTTTTTTGAAGTTTGTTAGATAGAAGATCTCTCCGTTCGTGTTTTCTTTTATCAGCGCCAGGGTCCCGAAGTTTGTGGATAGAACTTGTAGCAGCGTAAACAAGAATGAACAAAGTTCAGTCAACGTCCTCTTCCATCTTACACATCTCGTGACGTCACTGGGAACAGAAGCCTCGTTCTTCCACATCATCATGGACCCGCCTGGCGCACCGCTTCGATTCTCAAATGCAGGACAAACTCTCCGCTCCTCATTTCATCAGTGCTCTCGCAAACTTCTTCGTTCCTCACTGAACAAAACACAATCAGCCTCTCTGTCCGTTCAGTTTTCAGTCCTGATGGCAGCCTCTCCACCACTGCTTAAAATATACGTTTTTACAAAAAATCAAAAGTGTTGCTACCGCAGTTGTGAGGTTTCCGCCTACCAGAATTTCAACAGCTTTGTTGCTGAATGTTGAGAATTGAAAAAGCCCATCTCTCATCCTAAGGAAAACTTTATTGTGAAATTCAATTCCATTCTTCATATAAGTTCATTTGGTTTTTTAGTGCCTGGTAATTTATAATTTTATTGGATTCCAGTTATTTCTGGAACTACTTTATTTCTCAGCAGAGTTAAGCACTCTAGAGTAATCAGTTACAACGCTTATCTCTGATAAGACTATGACTGATTGCTATGAGTTCCTGTGGCCATGAGTTCGATTCCCGTTCAGATTTGGATATTTTGAGTGATTATACAACTCATTACCCACGCACTAGTCTCAAACTTATGTGGGTATCATCATGGAGAAATAAAAAAGTGCTTGTAATATTATTGTTGGAAAAATTTGAAGTCAATAAAATGAAATTTGAATAATCGGATCTATTAAAATAGCTATCTGTGAACCGATACAAGTAATACCAAAACAAGCTCCAGCTCATGTCTGAAGTTGCCATTCAAATTCAAATTTATTTCTTATCACTTTCAGTTACAAAAGTACAATTTCTCACAAAAAGAATGAGTACATTCTGTAATGGAATAAGTGACAACATGAGAAATTGTTTAGGTGCCTCCATCTAACATATTCTAATAGAATGAAAAGTTTTGAGAAACTTCGGGTTGAAGTTGAAGGTGACCAGGTGATGTAATTATTAATTTATCAGTTCCCCATGAATTTTTAAAAAGTGAGAGTCATCATTTTTTTCAAAGAAAAATGTTTACGTCAGTGGATATTTATGACAAGTAAAATTTATTGCACTAGGAGAACGAGTGACTCAGGGCAGTAAGATGAGTTATGGGAGCGGATTACATCTACGGCAGATGATCGGCTCCTGCTCACCCTTTCTATGTCTTCGGAGTGGCCTTTTTCGTTTTGTTTTGTGATTGAAGAAAATATTTACATACATTGTATACGCTCGAAATTCCTTAGATAGCGCATTTCAGCTGCTTGAACTTTGGCAACTTCCTTTTTACCGAGAACCCATGATTCGCTCCCATACGTAAAAATACCGCGATAGTCATGGTCTGGTAGAGTTTCAATATACAGTCTCTTCTTTCTTCTTTTTCAGTCTCCTATGAATTTTTTGTTCCAAGTATGGAATGAAATTTACTGATTTTCTTGAAAACAGCCAAATCTTGTTTAAAATATGGTAGTGGACAACTAAAGTATTGTCACAGAAGCGAATGGAGCAGTTATTCACGCACTTGTTCTACGTAGATTGTTCCATTGTTTTCATGGTCGGACGTGACTTGACATCCAATCTTCGTTCTCTTGCTCTTCACATGTCTTTGTCACCCTTATTCTTCAAGTATGCAACTCTCTCACTCAATTGATCTTCTTGTCAATTCTACATTCTTCCTGAACAATCGAGGTCGTATACTACTATGTTCCGTGGCCTTCTCGAAGCGTCTGGTGGCCTTCAGTTCTTGGAATTATGACAACTATCTTGTATATAAAGGAGCTCACGTGAACCATTGAGTTGAGTCTTTCAAAAGCTTGCGTGACAGTTAGTTCACAAACCTGCATGACAGATTGTGTTACAGATCTCGTGAGAGAGACAATCCAGTGCCAGTGGAGTAAAATGTGCTTCATTCCAGTGTCAAGTGCAGAGACAAGTGTTTATTGTTTGTGCAGCTTACTCATAGTTTAAAGACGTTGTTCTAAGTGATATTATTTGGGACTGTAAAATAACGAATTGGACTGTGTTTTGTAAGTGATTAGTTGCTCTTTTTATCATTTCTTTCTACATTATTGTACAGTTTATAGGACTATAATTTCTTTTGTTATTGATCAGCCTGTAATTAATTATTCATTAATTCTTGTGAATAATTACCAAAAATAAGTATAAGCTTGTCATTTGTTCATCTGTTTTTTTTTCTTTATTAATTTAAATTACAATTTAAAAGCAGAAATTTGCTCTAAAATTGAATCTCAAACAACAATTTTTTTAAATCAGCCATTTTCCTGTGGAAGCCGAAACCTTTGTTTTTGTAGCTGAAATATTAAGTTCATACTCTTCACATACTTTAGTAAATATTGATATATGGAATATTGCAGATTGTCTTCTGTTTCCTGAATAAGGATTATGATGTAATCTGCTAATAAAAGTGTATTTATAGAACTCTCCTGTCCAAGCAGTATTCCCGCATGTACCGTCAACTTCCAACTTTTTAAAACTTCATCCACATACAAATTGAACAGTGTTAAGGAGAGGCTACACCTTGTCTCAATCGCTTATTGATCAAAATCTCTCCTGAGAGTCCTTTAGGTGTTTGAATCGGTATTTCTGATGAGAAATAAGCGCTTTTTATCACTTTGATCAATTCTCTTGATATTTCATAACTTTTTAAAACCTGCCACATTTTCTTTCTGCAGATAGAATCGAATGCCTTTTTAAAATCTACAAAGGCTAATTGGGTTTTCAAGTTTAATTCATGTCTCTTTTCCATAATTTGTTGAACTATAAAACTTTATCCATGCAAGATATTTCAAACCGAAAACCACATTGTTCCTCAGAAATCAAGCTTCTAGCCATACTTCATGACCTATGATCAATATTCGACTGTACAATCTGCACCCGTATTTAGAACGCTTATTTCTCTATAATTATTGCAATTTGTTTTATCTCCTTCTTTGAAAATAGACATCTCTACTGCAATATTCGTACTGTTTGGTATAACACGCATCGTCCAACATATACATTAAAATATGTTTATTATCATTTTAATACAACATATGCATTTTAAAAATGTAGTAGTCATGATAATTAAATATGTTCGTTACATTTTTCTCTGTCGTGTGTATTTCTTATGGCTTCTGGAGCAATAAATGTTTTGTATTTATTATACACACGCTAAAAACATGTCAGTGCTCGTGTTTAATAATCATGAAGAGTAGTTCATTACGCAAAAGTTTTAACAACAAAATCTTATGGTTGAATTTCACGTTCTCGAACAATAAAAAATTACCCATCTCTTCTAATTAACTTTTCATCGCGAAGCTAGTCGATCTCATTAAAATACAATTTCAGTTCACTGGAGCTAATTCTACGTTGAAGCCTCGGGATTTCACAAGTTTCTAGTGAGAATGGCACCACTTTCTAGTGAGGAAAATATGTTAGCCAGTGGCAAAACATGCTGCACTAATTATCGCCATTGAGAAGCGATTAAGGCTCTCTCATCTCTCACCACTAGACTGAACTCTGAGAACAGACATTGGCTTCTGAACGTTAGCCGGCGTCGATATGGAAATTGAACAATTTCCTCACGCTCAACGTCACTGAGTTAGAGAGGCTAGCTTCAATAATTAATCGCTGAGCATCACAGAATGCTCTAGCATCTCGTACTTGACTTGTTTTTTGGCTGATATCTCTGATTTCCAAGCGTTGTAGAGCAGCCCTAAACTAATTGCTGTTTGGAGGGTAGTATTGGTGGTGGTGGCTTTGATTTCGACTCGTGATGGATTTGGTATACGATATCAGGCGCGAATCCAGGAGATAAGATAAGATAAAGTTACTTTATTTACGTAACTTTGTAAAATTCCATTGATTGATAGAAAGCATATTATTAACTACAAAATAGATTGTATATGGGAAAAGCTTGGATTTTAAAAATGATATTTTTAACAGACAGGTGTATGGTGATGTGAAAATTCTCAAATTGGTCAGTTTTCACGTAATTTTCAACCAACACTAATTTTTCCTTTCATAGGATTTTTCTTCTACTTCACTTCAAGGGTTAAGTTTGTTTTGAGTTTTATCGCTAAAATAAGGCTGTTAACACTTGAAATCAACACTCGCACTTTATCCACACAGACTAATCTTACAATACGCACTAATAACGGAAAAAAAATGAGAGAAGAAAAACAGGTAATAAACATTCAGCTAATAACAGGTTTGTGGTATATCTGTTCAAAAATTAATTACCAATTATTATGAATGAGCCAAACGATAAATAAATAAACAACTATCCAATAAACTGTTCAATTAAGTGAAAAGAAACATATAAAAACAGTTAAACACTTACAAACCACTGTCTGATCACGAGCACTTGATATACATAAACACACTAAACAACTTGCACTGGATAATATAAACAATCACTGGTTACACAAACACCGGGTCTGTATATACACGTAAACTTACGTTGAAAAGAGTAAATGACAAACTGATTATACACAGAAAATGATCTCTCTTTTATACTGATTTCCAGAAATTTCTCGAGCTTTAGTGAAATGTTCTAGTGGACTCACGAAAATTGTCCAAAACACTAGAAAGAACCTGAGCAGCAGGAGTGAGAGAGACATTCAAAGGAGGAGAAAGTGAGTGAAGGAGAGTCAATTTACAATCTCTTTGAGGCACGTTCCATTTGAATGGCAGCGATATTTAGAATGGTGTGAAAAATTGTTTTCTCCGGTCTGGCATTCTGAACAGGTTCACCAGGTTAACTGTTGCAGTACTCCTCTTTTTCTCGGCCTTGCAACATCTTTTCTTCCAAACGAGCTGTAGATTTGTGCTTTCAATGGATTCTCCCATACAGCATTCTACCATAATGACTGCACTAGAATTTTTTCTAATCTGTAATATTTTGTGATGCAGAGGTGTAACCGACCGAACTCTCCTCAGCACTTAATTCCTAATTCTGTTTGCTCTAGACTCTAAACAAACTCCACAGAAACCCCGTTTCTGCAATTTTGTATATTGCTATCAATTCTACTCGTGTGTATCCAATTTTTGTTGTCATAATAATAAGGTTCAAGTTGTTCAAGTAGCAATAGTATTATAACATTTTATTCTAGTTTCCTGGCTTGTTTTATTATTTAGGTTATACAGGTTATTATCATCTTTTTTCAGATTATAATATCCCCAAGAATTTTTCTCCAACTTCCAGTGTGCGATACACCGAAAGGCCTAATAAACATTGTTGGGGTTGCAATCAATGAACTATTTAGAATCTTGAAAGTGAAGAGTCTTGTATTATCAATACAAAACTGAAGTGGTTGTAGCCTAGTGGGTGAAGTGCTGGTTTGCATGATTCCATAAGTAACGCGTTAGAACAGTTAGAACAGTTAGAACAGTTAGAAACGCGCACAGGTTTCATCAAAGGGTAAGGTAAGGGTCTCGAATACCTGGAACTGCCGCTCAGGTATTAGACCGACCGGAAGTAAATTCATAATAGGCGAAAATTGCCTAGTTTCATGAAGTTTCATGAAATTAGGAAACACTTTTCCAGATCATATTTCAATTTAACATTTTTGAACATTTAATGGTGATAATATGCAGATATCCTATTCATAATGTAGAAACAGTTCTCGAATGGGCTTTCAATTGGGAAACCCGATTTCAATCCTGTCTGCTCCACTGGATAAATCAAGATAATTTGGTACTATCCAAATACAGAAATATCTACATTCATTCTACAAATTATTTTATAAGTTAAGTTTAATAATATTCTACAATATTATTTTATAAGTAAATACATAATTATTCTTATCTCACAAGTTCTTGCATATCTGATCAAAATAGAAATTCTCATTTGCTGTTATCTGGGAAGCTCAGGCTACCTACCTAACCTAACCTGGTAAACTCCATTTACTGATTACTGCCATTAAAATACAACAATATCAATAATAGCAGTGTAGTAGTAACACCATAAATATCAGTAATAGCGCAATTATTTGTAGGTGCAACTAAGTGAATGAAGTCAACAAGATAAAGTATGTATTAACATGATAAGTATTCTGAATCTGCATCTGGTAGACGAGACCCGTTAATTCTCGACCATTCAATAAAACTTGTGCGCGATTCTCACAACATTCCAGGATTGCGCGATTTGCACTGAGCACTTCTCTCAAGACACCGTTTGCATACCCAAAGGTCCCAGGATCGATCCCAGTAATGACCGAAAGATTTAATCTCTGGCCACTTCTGTGTATTGGAGGACACGTTGAGCTGTCAGTCCCGGCTGCCTAAAAACCGTAAGTCACGTTGGAGGCCCTGAACTCATTCAGGTGCGACCTGATAACTGGCTAGGTCACACGATATTATTATTATGATACAAAAATCAATATACATATACAATGATTCATTATCCACTGCAATTAATATGCAGTTCAAATGTGGAAAAGTGATGAATGAAGAATGCATCAACGTACAGCATATTTCCAATCAAATGTTTCCAATCATATTTCCATTGAATGTCTGGCATTGTTACTGTTCAAATGAACGTATTATGAATGAAAATTTTACACAATATTATGAACTGAGTGTCATTAAGGTTGATTCACACATATAGGACTGTGCGCCGACTGTGTTACGACCGTGCATCGACCGTGCTGTGTCGCTATCATTCAGACATATAGGACTGTGCGCCGACTGTGCTGGGACCGTGGAATTTTACTCCAGTCTCAGAGATGGATTCAGCATTAATTGTTTTGCAGGAAAAAGGAAGGAAGAAACAAAAATTCAAAAACAAGAAATATTTTTAAAAATGAATGAAACATACTTCAAAACAAATTATATGATATGCATTCAAAGTGCATGCACACTGCTTGGCCTCTACACTTGAGGTTGTAATCTATAACATGTCTGAGTAGGTAATGCAAGACATGCATAGAATGAGAGTTTGTAAGTTTTTATTGCCAGCAAAAAAGACACTGTTCTCTGCTGTAAAATCACTTCCCGGTGGCTCGGAGCCCACCTAAAACTGTGGGTCCAACTCATCAATCACCATCATCCAACTCATTACCCACGCACAGGTCTCAGACCTATGTGGGCTTCATCCACAAAAAAAAAAATAATATATTTTCATTCATTTTTAAATGTTTTTATTCAAAGAACAGAATGTTTTTAATTTAATTTACAACCTGGGGCCTATTGCATGAGCAAATAATACAAGCTTGTAATACCAGTAATCAGCTGGAAATTTAAGAAATTCTGTTGCATGAACACACCATTCAGTGAACTAGTATTACTAGTGGCTTTTACCAAACACTATTGAATTTTTAGATATATAATTACAAAATAATATATCATTTGCATTATATATTATTTATAAATCCGTAATTGCACCATTTGATGTGATAATATCGATTGCTGCAACATTTTAGTCTAGAATTATATTATTTTCCATATCGACTGCGTGAATCGACTAGTAAAACTGGGGCCTTTTCATGAATCGACTAGTAAAAGTGGTCTATTATTACTATTTCTAGCATTTTGTGTTGCATCAAGAAACATCTGTCTCTAGTATTACTAGAGGTTTTATTTCAGAAATTAATTTCAAATTACAGGTCAGCTGATCAACATTTAGGTTAGCAAGGCCACTTTTTGTGCTATTTGTATGCCACACGAAAAAATGATTCAACATCGTATTTTAAAGAATCCATAGGAGCCGGTCTATGGATTTGAATAGACCAATCAGACGCCGTAGTTTCTAGTGCACCGTTAAGAAATGCGGCTCCCATGAACGCCAATTAATGTGTGTCAATGTTCCTGGACCTATGTAATATGCAATTTTTCCTTAATTTCAGTAAGAGGAATGAGTTCTTTAAGTTTTGGAGATTCCTCCTAAAACTCGTTGTATATTGGGAGTCATTACTTGAAAAATATGAATTAATTTTCAATTTAATTTGGAAAATTAATTAAAATTTTTTGAATTAAATAATAGTTTAATTTCATAGTTTGATTAAAATAATAGTTAAATTTTATAGTTTGAATGTGATGTTTAAATATGTTGAAAAATCATTTATTCATCCATCTTTAGTATTGTAAAGATATAAATTGAAAGTAATTAAAGTAAGTGAGTATCAAAAGAAATCATTGTACTGAACTAAACTGAACACTTAAGTGGATGAAAAAGTAGACGTAACCAAGCTAAACACTTCCGATGATTGCTAAAATGCAATTTACTACCGAAGATTCACCTGTAAAAATAATACTAGCCTGGATCAATATTTTGCAGTAACTGATATCATCACATGAATTGATGCAACAGAACTTGGTAAAAACCACTAGTAATTCTAGTCCACTGACTTCAATGTTGGTAAAACATTTCGAGTGCTCATGCAACAGAATTTTGCAATTTACAAGTTGAAAATCATTGAGTCAAGTCATATTACCAGCTTTAGTTGGCAGTATTAGCCTTATGGGGTACAGTGCTGTCAAGTTGCTAAGTAGCCAAGCAAGCCCAGTCACAGCGCGCTGATATTCCCATATGAAATAGCATTGCCATAAGACTTTGTACTGCAAGGTTTGCATAGACTATAGATAGTTTTTCTAGGTTGGATTACATTTGGGCTGCACAAAATTCTCTCAAAATGGCCTCCGTAATCTAAACGTTAAACAGCTGACTGGTAATTAGCAAAATTCTACTGTTATAAAACTACTGTAAAAATATAATAACAAGAGCCACATCTGTTTTTTGATGCAACAGAAAATGCTAGACTGGTAAGTTGAAAAATTCACACCTGTAAAATAGATTAGTTTTACAAGCCCATTCATGCAACAGGCCCCTTAAGTACAAATAATAACAATAGGATAACAGATAAAAAGAATAAAAAGGATGTTGGATTTGGAAAATTTAGGAACTTATCTTTTCAACAAAAATGCCCGAGGCTCCACAGAAACACCCGAAGCTTTAAGGTTGATTCACACATATAGGACTGTGCGCCGACTTTGCTGCGACCGTGTCGTTTTGGATGGATTCGCCAAAGCAGCCTATCCATTTCAAATACACGGCGACAGTCTCAAGTGATTCACACATATAGGACTGTGCACCAACCGTGCGCATACTGTGTCGTGGCCGAGCTCTTTCAGAGTGATCTATCAAGGTCACAGCCGGCGCACGGCCTGTGCACAGTCCTACATGTGTGAATCAACGTAGGGCGACGATAGGGCGATCAGCCCCAGCTTCGGGTGTTTCCGTAGAGCCTCCGGCATTTTCGTTGAAAAGAAAAAGTTCCTAAATTTACAAATCCGAAATCCATTTCATTCTTTCTATCCAATTGTTATTATTAGTACTTCAGATTGTAAATTAAATTGAAAACATTCTGTTCTTTGAATAAAAACATTTAAATATTAATGAAAATATATATTTTTTTTTTGTGGATGAAGCCCACATAGGTCTGAGACCTGTGCGTGGGTAATGAGTTGGATGATGGTGATTGATGAGTTGTACCTACAGTTTTAGGTGGGCTCCGAACCACCGGGAAGTGATTTTACAGCAGAGAACAGTGTCTTTTTTGCTGGCAATAAAAACTTACAAACTCTCATTCTATGCATGTCTTGCATTACCTACTCAGACATGTTATAGATTACAACCTCAAGTGTAGAGGCCAAGCAGTGTGCATGCACTTTGAATGGATATCATATAATTTTTTTGAAGTATGTTTCATTCATTTTTAAAAATATTTCTTGTTTTTGAATTTTTGTTTCTTCCTTTCTTTCTTTTGCAAAACAATAAATGCTGAATCCATCTCTGAGACTGGAGTAAAATTCCACTGAAATTGCGTCATTGCAGAACAAAACGGTTGCAGCACAGTCGGCGCACAGTCCTATATGTGTGAATCAACCTTTACTTGGCCAAGGTTGGTCGCCCTAACGTCGCCCTACGTTGATTCACACATGTATGACTGTGCACAGGCCGTGCGCCGGCTGTGTCGGACTGTGACCTTGATAGATCACTCTGGAAGAGCTCGGCCACGACACAGTATGCGCACGGTTGGTGCACAGTCCTATATGTGTGAATCACTTGAGACTGTCGCCGTGTTTTTTTTTCAATGGGTCGACTGCTTTTGCGAATCCATCTAAAACGACACAGTTGCAGCACAGTCGGTGCACAGTCCTATATGTGTGAATCAACCTTAACTGTTGATAGCTCTCAAGTGATTGTTATTATTTTCCTGGTTCTGTACCAAAGATTTTTCTTGGAACTCTGATAATTCTTCCATTTGTGAGCTTCTACTGTGCATTATTGTTTTTCCAATAAGTCTCTGAATTTCCCAGATAGTCTATTCTCCTTCCAAGAAATGTCTTCCATTCTAGCAACTAAACAATTCACACCACTGAACTTCAAGTTATGTTATGTTTACCAACGAGCTGTTTTTTTTCATTTATTTATTTATTTTTTTTTTTTTGATCGATCAAGGAATAATTTTGTCCCTCCTATTGATTTGGGACTGACTCTCATAGTCATGGAATTCTTTGCTTTGGTGAAACCTACCCTACCTAACAATATTTCTAACATTATGTTGCTAAAGATATGCCTACGTGTGGAAAAATCAAATGTACTGTTTTGGATGGCACTAACATTATTTTTATTCTCGATTGAACCGGCTTCTTGTTCGAAAAACACAAAAAGTATTCCGGAAATTATATGAGTTAATAATCAATGTAGCTATTATTATATTGTAGCTATACTATACTGTAATTATATAATAAGATAATGTGACAATACAATATTTCCACTGCTCTCTAGAACCTCTTTCAAGGGACTAAAGGGCAAAAAAATGAAAATATTTGACATTTTCCGTTCTTGGGATAATTTTGTAGTTTGAAATTCCCTCTTCAAAATGCCATTTGAATCACATCGCTATGAACTATAATTGATTTTCTATAACTACTTTCTATAATTTTAATTTACACATGTTGTGTGCGTTTGTCTCACGGGTAATAGAATAGAACGGTAGGGTCACAGATTAAGAAATGTAGGTAGGGTCCACGAGGTGGATGCGCAGTAAACTAGCGAGCTGATGACGTAACTGGTGCTCACTGCTGCTCATCGCTGTCGCCTGAACCAATAAATAGTGCCAGTTTACCAGTGTTTCTGCAGAGATTATCATGGAGGAAATCTCAAAAAAGGATATAACGTGATGAAAACCCTTATCAGCTTTTATGATATTTCTGCAGAAATTATACAGTGCTAAGTCATACATCGTGAACTGACTTCTGTTGAACCCGATTATATCCTAAAATATTATTATAATGAAGTAGGTAATTGTATTTTCATGTTCGGAAAGACTCCTGCTACAACCTTCATATGAACCATTTTAACGTTACTTGACTTATTAAACGAAAACTGAAACTAAATTTACTGGGCTCTATGTCTACATGCGTGTGGTGCTCTATTCACCGAGCACCGGTGACGTCACGCTGCAGGCGGAGCGGAAGGGGAACATGCGCGTGGACCCTACCGTTCTCTTCTATTTCTTTTTGGTTTTCTCTTCTATTTTTTTTCGTACCCGTGGTTTGTTTGCTGTTTTGCTGAAAATACTAACCTCCAATTTGGCTTGTCCATCTTGATTATTTTTACATTTATTTCTGTAGTTAATCGATCTGAACTGATCATTTTTTTTATTTCTTATAAATAATCTGTTCACTATCAGCTGCGATATGAGAAATATAACCTACAATACTAACTTCTGATAATAGTATTATTATAGCGGTGAAAAGTATGGTAGGCTACCAATATTTTGTTCATCTAGTTGTCTAGTTGTCTAGTTTCGCGTATTTTAGTATCTTTTGTCACTGATTAGTGTTATTCAATGTGTTATTAGTTATAATAATGAGTCGTATGAGAACAGTTTTTAAAAAACGGAAAAACGGATTCAATTACAAGCCAAGAACTTCTTGGGGCCACTCTGTCAACTTGGATAGAGAAATTTTTGTGTGTATGCACCCGAGTAACTTTTTGTACACGCGCTCATGACATGAAATAAATAAAATAATCTCAAATAAGAATTCGACCATTGGCAACGACGTGTGTCAATAATCAATGCTATCAGAGATGAGAACTGTTTGTTTTGTATCTGAAAGGGGGTTGGCTAGCTATAAGCTCAGAACCGCCCTTGCCCAATCAAATACATCTCAACAATCAACCTATCAGACACAGCAGTGACGTAGTCAGGGGGGGGTCCTGGGGGTCCGGAACCCCCTTTCCGGTCCTAATTTTTATATAATTTTCCATTAAATTAAACGTAAAATAAGACAAAGCACTGATGTTGGTGTTAATTTTCAATGCCAGGAGAGCTAAAAAAGACTGTTCTAGGGCCTCTATTTTCAAAAAAATTCCGGGGAAGTACCCCCAGACCCCCCCCCCCCCCCCGCGGTCAATCGACCCCCCCCCATTTCAAAATCTTGGCTACGTCACTGGAAACAGAATGAATAAGGCAGAATAAAAGTATTCCAGGGTCGGGGATCGTGTAGTGTTTAGTGAAAACAAAGAGAGATTCAGTTATTGCATCGCATAATTGAAAATTCTTTATTATACCAAAAATCAAATCGCTGAGAAGTCGTACAGATTGAGCTTCAGAAAAAAGCAGATAAGCCAACTCTGGAAATAAAATTTGAACAAATTGGATTGGGTAGCCTAGATTGATAAATACAAAAATAAAAATATTACTAAATTTGTACAAAAATAACCTTTTTCCTGTACAGAGAAAGGTATCTGACTCAGTCTTTAATGCCCTTCTCGTCCGACGAACCTACTGCACTATATAGACTTGTAGACCACTATTACTACCGACCCTTTGGTGACATCAGCCATTTATACGAATTCGTAGGTTCATGAGCTACCTTTTTTCAGATCCGTTGGTGATATAGTCCCCGTTTAGAAACTATCATTTCATTTGAAGAAATGGGGTCTCTAATTAGTTTTTTTAATTCATGAACAATTCATTTACAATTTGCTTTTATCTAGAAGTCTGATTTATATATTTGAGTGTTAATAGAAATAATAACGAGAATAATTCTTAAATTTAATCTGGTCAGGAATTCAGCAAATTCCCCTTAGAGACGATAGGAAAAGAGTGAATATTTTATCAAGTAGGCCTACTAAGACCATTCATCCATCACTTGCTTATAGTGAGGGTTGTAATTTACCTGTGTATATTGATATGAAATATGGGAACATTTTATCGTCTCATCTTTTCACTAATACTACTAGAAAAAGGCATCACTCTAATTAATAAATGGGTTGCAATGCGTAGGCTATATTGAAACGTTTGGCTCTCTGTACAGGATGGCTCTCAGTTCACATTCAAATCTTCTTTGAAATGGATATCAGTAACTTGTAACTTCAAATGTTCTCTCGTACTGCTTGTAACAGGGAGAGCATAACGTTGAAGTAATGATTTACAATGTTTACTCTTGGATTGAAAATGGAGCAGTAATTAATATGCCATTGAAAGGAGCTCCCTCACACTCGCACTGGGCACTGAGTTGGTTTGAGAGTGGAGTACTGCATACTTTTGAAAAATGACCCATTACCCAAATTGAATTCGCTCTCTTTATCAATCCTTTCCTTTTCTATTTCAGGCTTTGTTCCAAAACCAAACTCTGGGCCTTCGCTTGTTAATTTACGTTTTCCAACCCTCAGCTTCATTAGAAACACTTTTGAATGGCAATAAGCCGTCTTTTTCGAAATAATAAAATATACATACATTCACCCATTACATACCCATACATAGGGTACTAAATATTACTAAAAATTCAAATCATACTGGAGATAAGCTCTGTTGGTCTAACAGCTAAACTAATAAAGAGGTTTTTACACCTCGTCATAGTACTATAATGATAACTCTTGAAACTACTACATGCTCAGGCCTCTAATCTAATACGTACACAAGCTCATTTCATTCATTTGTGCATTTCTGGGCATGCGAATAACGAACATTGTACCGATGATAAGGAAACGTTGTATTCCAGAACTGAATGATAAATAAAGCAATTATGATCAATGAGTTGTTATAAAGAACATTGATTCATTTTCCACCGTCTATCTTGCAAATCACACAAAGGAGTCTGCAGCTCGTTAGCGGTAATTTAAAACGTCGTTCTTTTAAAGTTCTGTTCTCACCATTTTCTATTTTGAGCTTAATGATGACTGCTCCTATGCTATCATTCATGTGAGTCCTGAAGTATGATCTTTGTATCGTGATGATGAATGTTCCTGCTATATTTAAAAATGAAAATATCTTTTAGAATTTTTTTGTCTCTTCGATAAATATTCATTATTTGCTCATTAGTCAACATTTTAAGCTGGGCATTTACGTTCCGATTTGCGGTACGACTTGCAGTCCAACCTCCAAGGTTGTATCCAAAAACGGAACGTGAATGGGCTTGTTGGATAGTTGGAATTGTAGATGGACGACTATAGAGGGACGACTTCAGACTGTCGACGGTGTAGGAGCGTGTGTGGGGGAGTCGGATCAAAGTCGTCCAACTTATCTCAGTCAGTGCTTGACCTTCGGGCAAAATCGGGCAACTTCGGTTACATTTTCGGCTTGAGAGCGATGCTCACAGCTGACTAGGAATAAAGTTGGATTGCAAGTAGGAGCGTGAGTGGAGTCGACTATCCATCTAGCAGTACTATTAGCAGTACTGCAAGTCGTACTACAAGTTGGAACGTGAATGCCCAGCTTTAGACAGTTTGAATTTGAATTGAAATGAAAATCAATAGGTTAAGACAGCTGATCAGAAATGACCAGCAAAAGACTCGATTTGGAAGAGGCTAAACGTTATCACATCTCATATTGGTAGAATCGCTTTAATTTATTGCATTGAATTTGTATCTTCAAGAATTGCTTTATTGATCAATACTGTTCATTTTTTCTAGTGAGTGATGTGTTTGTACGATCGATCAGTGATGTGCGTTATATGTAATAATTTTGGACTCTGTGATATGAAATAACCTGCAGTACCGTAACCCACGAGGGCAAAATCGGAGCGTGCGCGCCGGGCGTATTACTCAACTATTTGAAAAGCTATCGTCTCAAAACTATATTTGAATGAAAATACAGAAAAAATTGAGACGCGGAAGCACAATTTCAAACGTGAAACACTTCTATGAATAATAAATAAAAACGTTTAAAAATGACATGAAGAAACTAACCTCTAATTGCGAATCCGTCAATAAAGTGTCAGTAAACAATATTCTAACACTCTATCAATGTATTATATTCTTGATTAATGGGTAATAGAACTAGTATTCATTTAGTTGACATTCAATGTATTTTTCATTTCAAAATATGTAAGATTACTAAGTTTAATGGACATGTAAAAGTCGGAACACAAATATCACTCTCGACTATTGGAATTGGACTATGCGCGATACGATATTGCAGATCGACTATTTCGACTTCTCGATAGTTTGTCAGATCGAGTATCGATCACGATCTTATCCACTATTTCTTGTCATTATTTGACTCGCAGCTTTTGCCATTTAAGAAAATGATTGATATCATTAAAAATAAGCTTAATAATTTTTAAAAATTAGATGATAGATATAAATAAATATATTAGTTGATTAAAATCCATTATTACAGAAAAATAATAGTCTTTTTCTTATCTATACCAACATTTTTGATAGATTGGTCATTCTTCATCACTGTCATTATCAAGTTTTCAAATTTGAAGTTGCATGTTTTTTGTTCTTACATGAAAAAATGGCTAGTGGTGTGAAAATGAATTTGAAAACTTTGCCAACCTAACCAAAGCTAACCTAACCTTACCAAACCAAAGCCAACCATACCAATGCTAGCCTAACCTAATCAAACACAAGCTAACCTAACCTAAGCCAACCTAACTTTACCAAACCAAAGCTGACCTAACCAGAAGCCAACCCAACCTAGCTTTGGTTTGGTAAGGTTAGGTTGGCTTAGGTTAGGTTAGGTTAGCTTTGGATAGGTTAGGCTGGATTTGGTTAGGTTAGCTTTGTTTTGGTTAGGTGGGTAGTAGTTGGATTTGGCTGAATATCTGAAATTCGGTATAGTTTGGCAACTTAGACTCAAAAATTATATTCATTATTATTCAAAAATGTTGTCATTACAATATGCCTGTAAGTTCAGTTCAAGGTTTTGTTAATTACTTGTGCACCTTCTTACCTATTTAAGTGCTCTTACAGACGGTTTTACAGCTTTATTGTGAATTAAATTTTGTTCATCTCAGATACAGAAAAGGCTACATCAATTGTGTTGATTTCCAAACGTCTCTGTCGAATGATGGCTTGGATGCAGGAAGTAGCTCAGAGGTGTGCTAGATATTATTACACACTCACCTGTGCAGCCAAACCCTGTGTAAAGGTGGGAGTAGACTGTCAAGCATAGAGCTTCAGAATTTGTTTTGGTGGGCTTGGCATACTGATACAATTCTGTTAGTTCAGTGAGGAAAGCAATCACAAACTACCTCACTCCTCGTTTGTGTAGTATGCTCTTTGGACTAAAACATAGCATTGAGGCGTGAAGAATCACCTACAGGTGAATCAGCTATATATACATACATACAGTTTTATTACAAAAAATAAATAAATTAAAGTAGATTAGAGTTCCTAAATCATTTTTTCTCAATTATAGCCTTGAGCTAACTCTAACTAGCTACTCTTTCACCTTAGGTCAACTACCCCTAATCTGAACCACCCAGGCGATTGTAATAATTACTATTTGTGTCAAGGGAGGGATGAATGTTTTGTACAAAAGATTTTCAATTATGAACTATGGTTTAATAAACTAAGGTTTTTGTCAAGTTAACTATCTTAAATCACACCTCACATTTGTCAAATTAGGATCACAATGAATTAAACAACATAATAAGCAAACTGTGGAAAGCTATTGTTTTGAATCAATAAAATCCGATTTTATGAAACCTGAGTGTTTTTCAATACTGAGCTGTTGAAAATTTCATTCAGAATCAAAATTTTTACAAGATAGAAAAAATACAGGTTTGTACTTGAAATAACTTATTATTTGTAAATTTTGTTTAATGTCCATAAAAATACTGTAGTTACCGGTTTCTAACTTTTTATACGACTTCTTAGTTCATTTTACTTATAACCTAACCAATTTACAAGTAAAATCAATGAGGACGACGATTACTTGCTTTTTGTTAGTCGTGTCGAAAGCCGATAATGTAGTTTCGTTATTGGTACATATCGACCTTGTACAATAGTGTCGACAGAGCCGTATCGATAGTTGAGAACCTGTCGATATCGATTAGTCAATCCGATCGATCTAATGATTGCAAATAATTATGTACGTTACAAGGCGAACTGCGAAGTGTATGTCATCTTTACATTGTTTTAAAAAAACGTCTTTTTTTTAATTACGTACATGATTAAATATGAAAAAAGCATAATTTATGTGATGATTGTGTCATGCTGCAGATAATTCATTATTGATTTTCTAAATACTGTTTTCTGACACTTTTTGACGAATCTGCTATTAGAGATTAGTTTCTCCATGTCATTTTTAATCGGTTTTATTTAATATTACAAAAAGAGTTTCATATTTGAAATTGTGCTTCTGTGGCTGAATTTTTTCTGTATTTTCATTTAAATATAGTTTTGACACGATAGCTTTTCAAATAGTTGAGTAATACGCCCGGCGCGCACGCTGCGATTTTGCCCAGAGTTTGTAATGTGCTATTTCCTAGGTTAATAAGAAAATCAAATTGATTATAGATACCTTTATTTTTCCATTCATCCTTCTGCATCAAATAATCATTTATTATCCATTAAACGGTGATACTTCCCAGCATTTACTTGCCTTAAGGAGCGGCATAGTTTGTTGTTGATTATGTTATGCTCTGCTAAAAACTTTACAACCCCTGCTTATCTCGTTTGAATTATGAGGGGCGGAAATGAGATATTCAAACCGACATAAATACTTAAATATTCTAGCTGATTTAATGTATTCACTGCTGTGGAAGAATGAGATGGAAATAGAGAGAGTAGGGGATTTGTAATTACTGTTCTCAATGAGCCTTGAAGTCAGACAACTGCTTCTCTCTTCTGTGAATGAACATCCCTTGATGTTTTTTAAGCCACTGTTACAAGTCATTGACATTTGCGTTGTGTCTCTCAATTTTATTTTGTAAATTAAGTCTTGGAGACTCTAGCTAGCTAAGGAGTTTAGACAAATCAGATCAACAATGATATAATATGCACTAGTTACCATAATTAGTATTCAATTATTTAAGGTGAGGCCCCATTTTGATGTGAAAAGAACTCTTGTACCCTATGAAAAGATCTATCAAAGCAATATTTTTTCAATTTTTTTTAATATTTCTTTATTTTCAAGACTCTTTAAAAACTGCAATATCTTGCTTTAGGGTTTCCTTCCAACATAACTAAGTTTTGTTTGAAAAAGCTATTATTGTGACTCAACAAGTGATAATCTCCTCGGCTTCTTATATTATAATCGTGTACATCAATAATTTGGTTGATATAACTCTTTTTTACATATAAAGTAGCTTCATACACGTCAAGCAGGGCAGAGTTAGGAGACCAAGTCTCAACGGCCTATATATAATCTTATCTATTTACTCTTTCCATACCACTTACAGCTTTCTTTTGGATCTTTATCATCATTGTTTGTATTGTTTTGATAAATTATTACCCAATACTAAGATAGCATACCTAATTTGTGCCAGTAAACATAAGTGTCATAATATTTGACAGTACTTTGGTAAGCTGTAAAAAGTAACATTTCGTCATTTAATCCAGAAAGCTGTTGCAGGGCAAATAGCCAAGATAAAATTTCACTACATATTTCCTTAATGTATGGAACGCAGGTCAAACGTCTGTCCAACAAAACTAATAGAAATGCAATATTTTCTTTCTGGTCTGGTTGATTAACGTTTACTAACACTTTTATAGCCCTATCTTCATTTGAATAAAATTATGTTTGTTTTTGAATTAAAGGTATTGCCATTTTTTACTATTTATCTTCAATTTCAACTGATTCAAGACTTTGACAATGAACTACACACCTATATGGGCACTTATTTCTTAATTATCTAGAATGGAATTGCTGAAAATGAGTTATGTATTGTCTGCAAATAAGAGGGCTCTACCACCAATTAATTCTTCTGGTAAACTGTTAACAAAAAAAGCCATGGACATATAAAAAAAGCCATGGACCTATAGTAGCTTTTATGGTCCCTGAGGCACTCCAGCTTGGACCTCTGATTTATCAGATTCATTCTTTACTAAACTATCCCCCACAACTGTGGTTAGTTTTCCACAATGTTTTCTCCCAATAAGTTATGATTCAGCCATTTTAGTTCAACCCCATTTAGTTCAACCCCTGAGGCACTCCAGCTTGGACCTCTGATTTATCAGATTCATTCTTTACTAAACTATCCCCCACAACTGTGGTTAGTTTTCCACAATGTTTTCTCCCAATAAGTTATGATTCAGCCATTTTAGTTCAACCCCATTTACGGCTACATTTTTCAGTATTTCTAATAAAGTTCTATCATTAACACAATCTAATGCCTTTGATAAATCTGAGAAGATTGCAGCAGCTTTATCACCTGAATCTATCATATCTATTAGTTTTTCAACTAGAGAACTATGTCCGTCTTCATTGATCTTCCTTTCTGGAAGTCATACTGCTTCATCCTGGTTCATCACAGCTTCTTGATGGTGCCGGAGTAACCTTTTTAGAACTAGTCTTTCAAAAATTTTACTGATTACATTCAAAATACTGATGGCTCATAGTTTTCCACCTTTTCTCTTTTATCACTTTTGAAGATTGGCAAAAACTTCTGCTGTTTCGAATTTTCTGGAAAAACACCTTGTTCTAATGAATGATTGATCAGATGAATCGAAGGGTTTAACAATAATTGATCTCTACATTCTTTTAGAATTTCACTAGAAACCCCATTAAATCCTACAGTTTTTTTTTTTTTATTATGAAACAAAATTTGACAACTCTCTTTGAGATACTGAATGGAATTCCAATTCATTTTGGCTCGTTACAGTATTCCACATGCTTGAATTACTAATACCTGTATCAAGAGATTTTTAAAGATTTTTAGCAACCAGTTGAAAATATTTGTTAAGGAAATTAAAAATGTCAATGACTTATGGAGCAGACAACGCCTCTTGCTTTAAAGAGCACAACAGACTACAATATTTAATCGATACAAGAGTGATTATGTATTTGTAAAGGAGGAAGGAGGAAGCTCATGAATGTTTTCAACATCTTTAGAAATAATCAATAAATACATTGACAGACTTCTATATCATTAATCCATAACTTGGAATCTTATCAGTATTCATATATCTTGTAATATGTAAGTGATCCTTGAACCAGTCATAATGAATTTGTAAATAGAGAAGTGATAATATTGTTACGGGTTTTAATGGCTAAAATAAGGCTGGCAACATTAAAGTTCACACTTGCACTTTATTTACACAACGAATTATTCTATTTACACACACTAATTGCAAGTTCAATTAATAAAGAAAAACAGATCAACAAATGACAAGCTAATACTTATTTTCAGTAATTATTTACAAGAATTAATGAATAATTAACTACAGGCTGATCAATAGAAACAAGAGTCCAATAAACTGAACAATAATGTAGAAAGAAATGATAAAAAAAGCAACTAATCACTTACAAAACACAGTCCAATTCGTTATTTGACAGTCCCAAATAATATAACTTAACACAACGTCTTTAAACTTTTAGTGAGCTGCACAAACAGTAAACACTTGTCTCTGCACTTGACACTGGAATCGAGCACATTTTACTCAACGGCACGAGATCTGTAACAATATTGATGAAGAGTAATAGTTTAAAAAAAGATAATTGGTTTGTAGAAGAGGAGGTTTATCAATGCTTCCAACATTTTTCAAGAACTCACGAAGAAAAGTCTTTCATTTATGATAATTCAGAATCACATCAGTATATTCTCTCTAGAAATATCATTCTTAAACTGTGCAGCCCTAATAGTATTTTTGACAAATTAATAAATTTTTACTCATGAGTTTCTTCAATTGCTTATTCAATCAAAAGTTATTCAGTCATTCCTAAACCAAGTCCAACAAATTTTCCTTCATAAAACATTAGTTTCTATTTGGAAGATGAAGTCCACATAAGTCTGAGATTTGTGCGTGGGTAATGAGTTGGACCTTCAGTTTTAGGTGGATTCTGAATCACCAGGAAGTGAATTCACAGCAAAGAACAGTCTTCTATGCATGCAATCCAATCGGTCACCCTTACAATCAGGCCCAGGGACTTAAGTGATACCTGCTACGGCTCACGGCTATATTTTCCCTATAGTTTTATTTAAATCAATTCAGTAAAATTCCGCAAGTTATAGATAAAGAACACTATGTTACACACCAATTACTGGTATTTCTGCGAACAGCAGATCTCACACCATAGTTTGCATTCCAAGCAATAAGAGAGCTTGTACAGAGAAATATACTGGATGGTCTCAATGACAATCACCTTCGCAAAATTAAACACAATCATCAGATCTAATACTTAATTCAATTTGCGTAGTCTATTTCATGACTGTTTTGCACAAAATGTCACTCATCACATTGCCAAGGCTGAGTTTCTTCACGTATGAGACTTCACGAGTATGATGAATAAATTTATAGAATAACATTTATTGAACGAGCGAAGGGAGATCTTCCTTTTGACTTGAGGCTCGAGGCTTTCTGTGTTTGTTTGTGTGTTTGTATGTTCCACGATAACTTTCGAACGCCTTTATCAATCAACTTCAAATTTGAAACAAGATTCTTGGTATCTTTAGACAGGTCAAGTTCGTTGGCCAATAAAATTAACCGACCCCTTCATCCTTTTTGAGGCGAATCAAAAGGATAGGTTCTCAGCCCTTCATTAATATATCTATACTAGCTGGCCCGACGCGCATTGCTGCGTTCTCATAAAAAATTCTTGATTTTATTATTTGCCACCTCCCACTGAGGTTACATTTCAAATTTCAACCTTCTAGGACTATAACGGAAGAAGTTAGTTCTAGGGCTCTTCCAGCTGATCAGAGAGGCCTCCTTCGTTGTTTACTTACACAGTAAGACCTTACTCACCACCTCTCAATGATCATTTCAAATTTAAACCTCCTTCGACTATTAGGGTAGAAGCTAGGTTTTTTATTCTATTATTCGCTACCCCCTACTAAGACAGATGTCATCAACCCGGCATAATTACATTTCATTATACCCAGTCATATGTTTTCTACATACAACAAGGCTCTGACTGTACGGTAGCCTACATGCAAAGTGCAAAGTCTTTTGCTGTTCAAAGACAGCGTAAATAACGCCGCTAAGGGGCCTGCCATGTGATTAAAAACTGTTGACTGCTGTTCCTTTAAGCTGTTTGGTCGGCAAGTTTAGTAGGTTAGGTCTGTAAAATGGGTTAATTGATAATAATTATTAGCCCCCCTATTAAAATTTATGGTCAGAAACCATTCCCAATATTCACACAACATATTCCCAAAGTTTCATGCCGATCTGTCAAGTAGTTTTGAAGTCTATAGGGAACATACATACATACATACATACATACATACTGTCACGGTGCAAAATTCACCAGCCCACTTTGTCAATAATCACCTCAACAATAACAAGGTATAAATTTGTAAAAATAATACTCACTCAAAATCATCTATCATATTATCTTATTTTACTTAGTTGCACAATCATTTGCCAAATTCATTATAAAACAGCATCCTACAATGGGCTGAAATAAGAAAAGTTGTTTACGTTACTTGAAAGGTTAGCTTGTCAATTATCTTGATAAAACCGGCTTATCAAACAGCTGTTACCGGTTAATAATGTCACTTTCCTTTTTTGCTAAAATATTCGTATTGTTATTTATTTCTTGTATTTATGTTATTCGATCAACTTGGTGAATCTGCTTATGCTCATCCTGCTAATTATTTATTTCTTTAATTTAATTATTACTTCCTTCAATTTTCATTTTATTAATTTTCTTGTATATGGTACACCGTATTTGAAATCGGGTGTAGGCTCCTCATTGGAGGAAATTAAATTCTTGCACTGCGATTGGCGGATTTACCGCATGACGCAGCCCTTCTTCAAGTACTGTAACCAGAGCTTGAAGAAGGAGAGACCCATTTTGGCAAGCTGAGGAGGAGGTTCGTTTTTTATACCTCTCCTACTAAAAGTTTTTTAAAAGTTTAAAGTTACCATTCTAGTCAGTTTTAATGTTACATGTGTTTGTTCCCATATCGTTTCAAAAGTACTAATATCCAGATTGTCAATAACGAACTGTTACCTCACAAAAGATTAAAAACTCGCGATCCAGACATGCTGACCGAGGCCCAAGATGTCCGGGGAGGAAGCGACGCCAATTCCGATTGAGTGCCAATAAAAATTTATCTCTTCGAGTGCGCGAGAATTGGGCCCAATCAAATAAAAGAAAGTTTGGTATGTGAAATTTTTACTATTCAGTTGAGGACATTTAATTAATTGACATATCACTTGTACATGCGATTGAAACGAGCTCTCGTAATTGTTTCGCCCTTAGGACAAAAGCCTAATTGCTCTAAAATAATTCAATTTCAAATTCCATTTTTTATAAAAAGCTCAACTATTATTCACATACATTTTTTGTTCAACAAGTAATTTCCGATTTTGTGCAAATATTTCATTCAAATTTTAAAATAAATCACATAGTAATTTCAACTAAAGTTCATATTTTAATTTCCTACTCGACTCGGGTTATTTAATAATTTAATTCAGACATTCAACAGCCGGCTCCGCCGAGTTTAGTTGGTCATTTATCAACCATCGCATGCCCTTGATAGAGGACATGCGTGTTGGTGCAACATCTACTCATGTTTTAGATTGTATGTGACTGGATATATTTGTGGCTTTTTCACCTCATTGGCGTGAGTTGTTGGGAGAGTGTAATAAGGAAGTGTTACACATTTTTATACGGCTCTCGTTCGTGAGGGGAAATTAGCTTGGAGTATAATAATTTATCCATTTATCTCTCTTTGCTGGGTTGGATCGTGTGGACGACATTTGTGAGCATTCTACATTTTCTCCCACGATTCCGTCTAGCGAAGATAGATGTAAAACAGTGTGTTTGTAGATTGAGATGGTGCTCCGAACATCAAGATTTTTATAAGAAATTACTCCCGACTGCAGCATCCGGCAATTTACATCAACATAGTAATTTCAAATATTTTTTGAAGGAGCACCCTACGAGCTATAGCTCATCTAAAGGGCACTATCTCGATATACATCCTACATAATTGGGCTCGCCCAGTGAGGGGTAAAATTGGGGGTTACATAATTGGCGTGCCGAACAAAGGACAATAGAGAGAGGGGAATAAACTCATGTCAATTTCTTTACAGGAAAACCTGCGGCAACCTGGAAGCGGAATATTAACCTTTTTCTATTTCAGAATTATATTATTATCTCCGGTGAACGTCCAGACTATCATCAAATTTATCTGCTTATATAATTTAATTAGTGTTTACAACCAGAGTCTAGTAATACATGAGCAATTAGGACTTTGAAACCGGGGGAGAATCAATATTAATTTAATATTTCCCAGAAATAAGCAGATTTCCCAGGTTGACCGACACACTTGTATTGCCCACAAATATTTGTGGCAATATTCAGCACTAACATCACTGTTAGAATTGACTGGAATTAATTTATACTTTTTATGATATTACTGTTGTATTGTTTTAATTATTTTATTGTAATATCAGCGCATAACGCGCACAGCTTTGCCAACGTCTCGTTTTTATGTTTATTGTAACCGCGGAATTTGTCTCGCCGTTTTTTCGTGTTGTGGGGGCTTATCTACAAGAATACTGCTAGAGACTGACATGATTTCGCTATCCAATTTTGTTCCTGCACTACACTTTACACTTTGCAAAAAAAAGTTATTTCACTGAAAATTTTTCACTTGTCATCATGGCCGACAACGGATCCACCGTCACTGTACTTTCTGATGACACACCATCTTCACCAGAACTTCCGCCTAGACCAGTGGAGAGTGCCACCTCAGTCGACTTCAACCAGGGAGCCCGTGAGCGCTTATCCTCAACACAGCTAGACGAGAGCCATCTAATGCTTACATCGATGCAGTCAAACTCACTCATTGACATTGCTGATGGGAATAGACGGATCAACCAGCCAACAATGGATAATGAATATTTTCCACCCTCGACTCTGAACATCATACTAGAAGAATTCCGGAAACAAGCACAAAAATCAGAAAAACAATCACAAGACCTAAAATCTGAATTAAAAGCTGAATTAAAATCTGGATTCAAATCTGTAAAGGATCGTTTAACCCAACAATCAGAAAAACAGTCAAAAGAATTAAAATCTTTAAATGACAGTTTAACCCAACAATCAGAAAAACAGCCAAAAGAATTAAAATCTGTAAATGATAATTTAACACAACAATCAGAGGAAGTAAAAGCTGACTTTGAAACTAAATTCACCAAACAATCACAAGAATTCAAATCTGAGTTTAAATCAATAAAGGATAACTTGACACAACGAACACAACTATTACAAGAATTAAAAGCAAATCTAGCACAACAGTCACACGAAATAAAATCAGAAATAAATAAAGTATCAGACGACATCATAACCGATTTAGGACTACAAATTGATAATATCAGTGTACGACTAGGTGAACGATTAAAGGAAGTTACTTTAGTACCACTTGAAAAGAGTGTGGATAATCCACAACCTAAAATAATACATCATACTGAGACCAAAAAATACACTGATAATACGACTCAATTGGTTAGAGCTGAAGTAGGCGAACACAGAATTATTACCACTAATCAAACTTATTGCAACAGCACCAAACAAACTGAGGATAGCAGGAAACAAAACCTAAAGGATCAGGATGACTATAACAAGGATAATAACCAGGAAATAAACAATAACAAAGAGAATATAATTAATCTTGAAAATAGTAACAACGTGCAAACTTATTGCCAAATAGAGGTTAAGAATAATTCACCACCAATTCACGGCCAACATCATTCACAGCCACAGCCTTCCAAATCGCCAGCCGTCGTTAACATTGTCAAAAGGAATGTACCAACAGCATCAACTGAAGAAGAGAGTAGCAGAAAATTTCTACAAAATAATCGTGACAGCAATTATCATCGGAGAAATAAGAGTTATCGACAACTAACTGCAACTGACTTCGTTCAAAAATATTTAATTGATTGCAACGAAGCAGTCGACATCGAGTCAATAAACTATACTCTGCCTGCGTTCTTGCGCGACGTCACCACTCGGCCAACAGCTGTTTTCAACCTGGCGAAGCCAAGTATACCAGCTGTTCATCGCAGAGCCAAGCCGAGCGTACTTCTAGCAGTCGATCGGAATCTATACTACTCCTACAAGCGACGCGCCAGATTCAAAATGAAAGGGGCTATTCGCGCCGTCAGTCGAGTCATATAAAACGTCGGCGGCGTCAAACCGGTCAGGCCAGCTTCTCTGCTACAGTAGGTTAAAGACTGTACTGCCTGCGAACCACATATAAGTCAGGTCAGGCCAGCTTCTCTGCTACAGTAGGTTAAAGACTGTACTGCCTGCAAACCACCAACAATAGTGCGAACCACCAACAATAGTGCGAACCACCAACAATAGTGCAAACCACCAACAATAGAACCAAACCTGGAGTTATTCCCAGATAACAAAACTTCAAGATGCATCAACTTATAGATCCTGGATTGGAATAATTATCACCATCCAGTCAGGTCAGCACTAGATTAGCTGCCATGGGATTCGTACACCATGCTACCTGCAACGGTGGGATTTGCCACACAAATCCCCTAGGGCACTGGACAGTCATGATTTGCCGCAACAAGATGCCGCACATACTGCCAGTTAAAGAGGTGCACTCAACACTCAACATTGAGCACCAACACCGATATTCTACATTATTTGGATCTAAAAAGTAGACCAATAAACCCAGCCTTAACTTTGAAATATGTCAACTTCTAGATCTTGGATTGAAGTAATTGTCACCGTCTGTTATCGTCATTGTCAGGGAGCCCAGCAGTGAGATCAACCAGGCACATCGTCATGGACCAACAGCATTGAGACTCTTCTCTGCGCACCAGCGAGCCCTGGAGTATCTTCACCTGATGATGATCATCATCTACAGCCTCACCACAACACGAAACACGGTTACAATTTGTAAATTTGTATTATGTTTATGTCACATTTAGTGTTATTATGTCATGCTGCTTATGCACCAGCATTGAGCTAAATGCTCAACCTAGTATCCAAAAAAGGATACAATTTATAAGTTCTACATGCAATTTCATTGTTAAATTCGCATCATGCATTTCATGCATCAGCATCCCAAAGGATCACAATTTGTAGATTTTTATGCTATTTATTATCTATATTAGGTTTATATTAATTTATTGGCATTTTCTTAGCACGCTTTTCATGCATTAGCATTGAGTTGAATACTCCATTAGCATCCAAAGGATTGCAATTTGTAAATTCTATTTCAACTATATTTTATTATTATAATTATTTCATTAAACTTAGCATATGTTTAAAAAAAAAAAAAAAAATTCAAATATTAAATACTAATTAACTTAACCCAAAGAAACTTAAGAACATATATAACTCTAAAAAAAAAAAAAAAAAAATAAGAAAAAAATGAAAATTATAATAGTCTGTGATAATTTAAAAGGATAGTGCATAGTATGATTATTTATTGTTATTATTGTGTTTATTGTCATTTATGTATTGTTATCTCCTTTTAGAAAAATCTCTATTTACTACCTGTTATATTATCTGAGATTTTATCAACTATATTATAACATTATCTATTTCTTGGAGAAGGAGATTATTATTAAGCATGCAAATTAAATATATTATTATAAGTGCACTAGCGTAATCTATGTAAAACTAAATGTAAGATGTAAAAAGAAAAATGGAAATTGACTAGAAAGGCAAAGATGAAATGAAGCAACAAAGAGCAAACTTAAATAAGGAGATGATAAGGGAACGATACCAAAAATGGAAATAAAGCAACAAGAGAGCAAACTTTAATAAGGAAAGGATAAGGGAAGGAAACCAAAGCAAGAATAAGCAACCAAAGAATAAGAACAAAATAATTTATTGGAGCAGTGCAAGCAAACAAAAATAAGAATGAACATGCCAAAGATTGTGTACACCATGCCCACACACCTGAAACAAAGGAAAATAAAATTAAAGAAGAATGATAAAAATGATATAGAACGAGGAAGAATTGAACGAAATTATGAAAGAAACTGAATTGGAAAGAAATTATTAATCAAAGAGCAAATTTTGAATGAAAGTCAACAAACAACACATGCATGTAGTTGGTGCATTGTTATCCATATCATTGCTAGTCGCTTCTAGGATCTGTACTGGACTGTGGGGGCTTGCATGTCTACCCAGCCACTACCGTAGGGACTTTTAGAGATTTTTTGTATAGTATCCCAATGGGGCTATAGTTGTATTAGCAGATGTAAATTCCTGTTAGTGCACCTTTTCTCTATATTTTAATGTCGATTGGACAAGAGATCCACGACTGTTATTTATTTAGGGGTTTAAGCCACAAAAGGCAAACCCATTGCGAAATCGCATTGTTAGGATATCCTGAAGCTAGACTGTGATGTTATTGTGATGTAGATGTTATTGTTATATGTTGAATTGTATGTTAAGGCTAAATCGTTTAAAGTTACCAATTGTTCTGAAATGCACCTTTGACGGTGAAAATTAGAAAGCCTTTGGGGCAAATTCTTCCTAATTTGGGGGCTTTATGTCACGGTGCAAAATTCACCAGCCCACTTTGTCAATAATCACCTCAACAATAACAAGGTATAAATTTGTAAAAATAATACTCACTCAAAATCATCTATCATATTATCTTATTTTACTTAGTTGCACAATCATTTGCCAAATTCATTATAAAACAGCATCCTACAATGGGCTGAAATAAGAAAAGTTGTTTACGTTACTTGAAAGGTTAGCTTGTCAATTATCTTGATAAAACCGGCTTATCAAACAGCTGTTACCGGTTAATAATGTCACTTTCCTTTTTTGCTAAAATATTCGTATTGTTATTTATTTCTTGTATTTATGTTATTCGATCAACTTGGTGAATCTGCTTATGCTCATCCTGCTAATTATTTATTTCTTTAATTTAATTATTACTTCCTTCAATTTTCATTTTATTAATTTTCTTGTATATGGTACACCGTATTTGAAATCGGGTGTAGGCTCCTCATTGGAGGAAATTAAATTCTTGCACTGCGATTGGCGGATTTACCGCATGACGCAGCCCTTCTTCAAGTACTGTAACCAGAGCTTGAAGAAGGAGAGACCCATTTTGGCAAGCTGAGGAGGAGGTTCGTTTTTTATACCTCTCCTACTAAAAGTTTTTTAAAAGTTTAAAGTTACCATTCTAGTCAGTTTTAATGTTACATGTGTTTGTTCCCATATCGTTTCAAAAGTACTAATATCCAGATTGTCAATAACGAACTGTTACCTCACAAAAGATTAAAAACTCGCGATCCAGACATGCTGACTGAGGCCCAAGATGTCCGGGGAGGAAGCGACGCCAATTCCGATTGAGTGCCAATAAAAATTTATCTCTTCGAGTGCGCGAGAATTGGGCCCAATCAAATAAAAGAAAGTTTGGTATGTGAAATTTTTACTATTCAGTTGAGGACATTTAATTAATTGACATATCACTTGTACATGCGATTGAAACGAGCTCTCGTAATTGTTTCGCCCTTAGGACAAAAGCCTAATTGCTCTAAAATAATTCAATTTCAAATTCCATTTTTTATAAAAAGCTCAACTATTATTCACATACATTTTTTGTTCAACAAGTAATTTCCGATTTTGTGCAAATATTTCATTCAAATTTTAAAATAAATCACATAGTAATTTCAACTAAAGTTCATATTTTAATTTCCTACTCGACTCTGGTTATTTAATAATTTAATTCAGATATTCAACAGCCGGCTCCGCCGAGTTGAGTTGGTCATTTATCAACCATCGCATGCCCTTGATAGAGGACATGCGTGTTGGTGCAACATCTACTCATGTTTTAGATTGTATGTGACTGGATATATTTGTGGCTTTTTCACCTCATTGGCGTGAGTTGTTGGGAGAGTGTAATAAGGAAGTGTTACACATTTTTATACGGCTCTCGTTCGTGAGGGGAAATTAGCTTGGAGTATAATAATTTATCCATTTATCTCTCTTTGCTGGGTTGGATCGTGTGGACGACATTTGTGAGCATTCTACATTTTCTCCCACGATTCCGTCTAGCGAAGATAGATGTAAAACAGTGTGTTTGTAGATTGAGATGGTGCTCCGAACATCAAGATTTTTATAAGAAATTACTCCCGACTGCAGCATCCGGCAATTTACATCAACATAGTAATTTCAAATATTTTTTGAAGGAGCACCCTACGAGCTATAGCTCATCTAAAGGGCACTATCTCGATATACATCCTACATAATTGGGCTCGCCCAGTGAGGGGTAAAATTGGGGGTTACAATACATACATACATACATACATACATACATACATACATACATACATACATACATACATACATACATACATACATACATACATACATACATACATACATACATACATACATACATACATACATACATACATACAGACAGACAGACAGACATTCATTTTTATATATTTGTATATAGATATTACTTTATATAGAAAATAGTTGTTACTACGATTCTAGCATATGATGGCATTCGCAATAGATTTAAAAATATATTTTGAGTTATTATCAGCTGTAGGTGAATATAGAATAATGTGATCAGGTTTTTTTATAGAATCTCTATCAGCTGATATACTAATTTCATTGCCCTGATATTTGGATATAATTATGAACAGCTGTTTTTTATGTGGTAAATATATCTACTAAATATATTCCATTGCCCTGATATGTAGGTATATGATTACGGTAGAACTTTTTGTGGAAAATAAATCTGTGTATCAGAGCAACGATGAACTTGAACTTGAAGTGATTTGTCTTGTGAATTTTATCTAAATAAGTATCTTCAAAGCAGCCGTTTTTCGTTACTACCTTACCCCTACGATAAGCTTTCCAAATGAGTTTCCCTTTCAAAAATTAATTGTTTGCAAGCGAGTTCTCCGTTGGGCTCACTAGTAAAATCTGAATATTATCATTCAATAGTGATCAATTCATTGTTATTTAACTTGATTAGAATAATAGAAATGATGAAGGCTCAATCTGATTCCAATTGCATAATATGATGGAGAAGACCGTTTTTAAAAAACATATGTTTCCTATAGACGAAAGCAACATTGCCTTTTTTATTTTTGGTTTTTAAATATCCCTAAAATGTGAGAAAATTTGAAAAAATCGTACACATACATCAGTGAGAAGACCTTCAAGAGAGATCTATCATCCATACAAAATTTGATCGAGTTTGGTCCACGCGTTCAGCCGTGAATGCGTTACAGACAGGCAGACAAATCCAAAACAGTCGATTTGAACCAGTGACACCTTTTGGGTTGGTCAATATTACCACAGTGTATTCAACCAGATTCTAATGAGGCTAGTACTAGGTGTAACGTGATGAACAGCAAATACTAAGATCTGGCATATTTGAAACTAATTTAAAATTGGCTATTAATGATGTAATCCAATCATTGGTACGATTAATTTGTGGCTCTCTGATTCATAAAAAAAACTGCATAGCTCTAAAATATTTCTTCTATGGCAATTTATATGACTTCCATAAATAAGAAATAATATACAGAGTATCCCAGGAGTAACCCGACAAACTTGTAAGGTGGTTTCCTCACATCAAAATAATAAAAAAAGTACATATAAACATATGTCCGGAAATGGTTTGTTAGGGAGTTACGGCTAGTGAAAGATTTCGCTCGATTTTCTAGGAAAGGATGGGACTAAAGCCAAACTGACTTTTTTATAGCGTTAAGACAGGTTTTAAATTTATTAGATTTTATGTAAAATGAACTGAAAGATAGAATTAAACATGTCCCAGACCTCTAGAATCATCCACATTTGAGATATCAGACAAAATACGAAATTCTGTCTCGAAAAACATGCTTCGTTTAGATTTGATCCACATTAAGCTCGTTAAATGAGTAATAAACACGGAAAGTTTATAAATAAAATTCTAGCGAATTTAATTCTGAAGAGAATGGTGTGGAATAGGTTCATAATAAACAAACATGAAGTTTAAAAACTTAATGTTTAATTAAATCAACACATAGATTTTGAACTCCTTGTAAATGATATGGATAAAAGTTGTTTTCTTTCAATGTTCTCCAGACTGTACTATGAGATATTTTTAATCTATTTGGAAGTCGGCGAGTACTGAGTTGAGGACTACGCTGTATCTTGTCAATGATATTATCTTGTTCGCGTATAGCCTGTCAGTCATTACAGGACGTTCACTCGAACAAGTAACAGATGGAAAAGATCCATTTGTTCGTAAGTTATTGAATACCGATACAAATTTTTCGTAAGTAGGGGTTCTTCTATTCGGAAATCGTCTTTCATATTTAGGTTTAGCTGCCCGACTATTTTAATTGGCAAAACCATAGAAGAAAACAATATCTGCGTACTCTTGATCTGAAAAATGTGAATGGCAGTTTATCATTAAAAAAAATATATATATAAACCGCACATACATTGCACAAATCACAGTAGACAGACTAGTTATTGCGACCGCTGTATCATTGTACGGCTGTACAATAACTTGGTTTCAGGCATTGTTGCAGAAGTGCTGCCAATTCTTGATTTTCAATAAACTAAAAGCATTCCACTTGACCCTGTATTTTTATCTTCTTATTTCTCAACCAACAATTTCTTCATACTGTGAATTTTTTCATTATTTAATTGAATGAATACTCTATTTGCAAATAAACGGCATGCCTTTTTAGTAATTAAAATGTACAGTTTCACCTATCTTAACGCCATAAAAAAATCAGTTTGGCTTTATTTCCATACGTCGAGCCGAGCGCTCGGTGAAGTTGGACGTGGTTTTATAGCTCTTCATTCTTTCAAAATTTGTAGTGTTTTATGGACAGTACAGTAATATTTTTTCAAGTGAGTTTCATTCCTATGTGTAATCAACACTAACCTCACCCAAATCAATTGGATGTTTGAGAATGAGGTAGATTAGTTTGATTTTGTTTTCTCATTTTTCGTGAAAGGGTTAGTGGCTAGACATTTTTCAGTGCTTCAGAAACGGTGAGGCCTTGTTATCAACTGTAGTGTTGGAGTGAGAGATTCGTTGATTGAAGTAAGTGAAAGAGTTATCTCTGACTTATCATCAACGATTCTACACCTGCCAAAATTTCTGGTATTTTTGTGGTTGGTTATGATTATTATTTTGACCATTATAGTCTTCATTCGATTGTTGTCAAACATGAACAACTGTCCAATCACAACAAATTAGAAGCCGCGTAAGTTTTAAAGGTTGAACATCTAATTCTTTTTTGTACATTCATTTGGAGTGGTCCGGTGCAGTGCGACAGCCTACAAAATAAATATTATTATCTATTTCTATAATATTGGTGATATCCTAATTCTCAATCCATTTCCTAGTTCCAGGAGTCCACCGTCCTTGATGGCTCTCTAGGCAATTTTTTAACCCTTTATTTTTTTCCTGCCTGTAATTTTCTCTTTGAAAAGAGATAAAAATGACTAGAACCCGCAGTAAGTGTGAGAAGGAAAACGTTTCAGCGCATCAAAACCTGAATAATATAAAAAATGACATTATCCACCAGGAAGTCGCGGACATTGCAGTAACTTTTCATGGTATACTTTCAGTGATAATATGTGACAAATACTCAAGTTAATCGACTTAGTTCCGGAAATCACATCATTACTAAACAAATATGATGCTGCTATCAAACTAAATAATGATTTACAGAACTGTCTTACCAATATGGCTGATGATAATAAATTACTAGTGAAATCCTTGGAATCAGAGAAAAATAGAAGAAGAACTGATTTGGAAGATGCATTGCAAAGCGAAGAGGTAGCGGAAGGCGACATGAAATATTTGAAAATGGAAATTCTCACTAAGAAAAGAAATACATGACAAGGATGCAATTATTGATCTATTGAGAACTGACTGTGATAAATTTTCTTCCATAATTCAATCAACTAGTTTGAATGGAGATTTTGTTGCACCTAGGCAGTCTGTGAAACCAGGGAAATGTGATTCTTATGTCTCATTTCGGACTGAAAACAGATTTACAATGTTGGAGGAAAGTAATTCACAGTTCATGCAACCTGCTAGGAGAGTTGTCCAGACGCACGCTAAGGTTTATCACGGTCATTCAGCAACGCATCGGTGAATTAAACGTAATGGTCTCGCTGAACAAACAATTGAAAACCGCTCAATCAAGTCTATGGAAAAGATTAAAATACACTACTACGCTGATAGTCAGGGAAGAGATGTCTGCAGAGAGTTTATGAATAATAACAGCAACTTCAGTATCACTTCTTTTGTGAAACCAGGAGCTAAGCTCCAGGACGTCTTGCTGAAGGAGTTGGAGAGTTTTGGTGCAAAAGACTTTGTTGTGATTCAAGCCGGCTCCAACGACATAAGAAATAATGAGGCTAAGGACGCGCTGGTGGCGGTGTGGAGGAGTTTGGCTGCGCTCTACAAAACAAATGTTTTGGTGTTTTCAATCCCTTGATGTTACGATTTAGCTGACTGGTCCTGCGCAAATGTGGCAATAGACAAGACTAACAGGGAGATTCTGAGAATTTGTGAGGTTCATGTGAAATTCATAGACATAAGTGACATAGGGCGTAGATTCTTCACAACTCGTGGCATGCATCTGAATAAACTTGGCAAGAGGTATGTTAGTGATAGAATCATCAGGTCTGTAGAAAGTCATATTTCAGATTCAAGGTTGATCTCACCCATACTTCTTCCATGTAGTCTGAGTTATTGTCATGATTTTATTTTTAGAAGATTGAAGGTTGGTTTTATTAACATGCAGGGTCTGTTTAACAAGGAGTTAACATTAAATGAATTTGCAATTAATAGTAATATTGATATTATTTGCATGAGTGAGCATTGGAGCTCAACTGTCTGGAGATTATTGTCTGTGCAGTGGTTTTCATAGAACTCAACACATTAAAGGTGGTGTGGCAATTTTTGTAAGAAATTCAATTGAAGGGTTTGACTCTTTAAACATGGATTTCCTCTGTCAGGAGTTAGACTTTGAAGCCACAGGTATAATTGATCATGTTGCAAAATTAGTAATTGTTTCAATTTATAGATCTCCAAATGGAAACCCTACATTTTTTTGGAACAATTGGAAGGACTGCTTAACGTTTTACACAGGCCAGCATTAAAAAACTTTCATTTATTTGTAGGTGAAGATGTTAACTCAGATTTTGACATAAATAAAAATAAGCATAGCGCTTTTGAGCTGAAAAATCTATTACGGCAATACAACATGATTTACACCAATAGCAAAAATACAAGAGAGATTGCTAGCCTTGATAATATATTCACCAATGTTAGGAGTAGTGCTATCCCGAATAATGTTCTACCATTCCCTTATTCGGACCATAAGTTTCTGACCATTGATTACGTCAAACACAAAAATTGCAATAATAATTCCGAACCAAATGTGGTAACAACAAGACCCATCACTGAAGACAAAATAAGTAGATTTAAGAGTGTGTTGTATGATCTTGATTGGTCTGATATATATTGTCCTAATGCCTCAGCTAATGATATGTTTAAATGTTTTTTCACTAAATTTATAAGGCTATTCAATGATTGTATTCCTGAGAGAACCTGTAAAGTTTCCAGTAATAGAGGTAAACTAAAAAAGAACATGAGTTTGTACAGTTTAAAGTTGGCAGCTCTAAAGCAGCAATTGTTATCATTAATGAGTTTAAATGAAAAGTTTAATACAACAGAAACAAAGTCAGCTTATGTTGAATGTAGAAATGCATACAAAAAATCCATAAGAGAGGCTGAAAAATCTCATAATACTGAATCTATTGAAAGATCCAAAAACAGATGTAAGACTGCATGGAAAATGATAAACACAGTTGCAAAGGATTCTAGACAAAGTGTACCTCTACATCCTGATGTATTAAACAATTTTTTTATTAAGTCTGTTGAAGATATTAGAGGCTCATTGGCCGGATCAAGTGAAGTGTCACTGGACCTGCATTCTTTCAGGGGATCCAGTTTGCCTGAATGCTTCAAATTCTGTCAGGTCATGCCTGAATGTGTGTTAGATATAGTCAAGGGTTTCAAGCCTTCTGATAGCTGTGACATATATGATATTTCAGTTAATTTATTAAAGAAAGTAATAGACTGCATTGCAGAGCCTCTGACACACTGTTTGAATAAATGTTTGATAGAAGGAGTCTTTCCAGAGGAGCTCAAAAAGTCAAGAGTGGTGCCTATCTATAAAAAAAGGGGATAAAAACTGTCCAAGTAGCTACAGACCCATCTCTATTGTACCCGTTCTGGCAAAAATACTTGAAATCATCATCTATCATCAACTGTCTATACATTTTGAGCGTTTTGGCATTATAGTTGATTCCCAATTTGGTTTTAGAAAAAATAAATCAACTCTAGATGCTCTTCAAAAAATGGCTAAGAAAATAATGCATTCATTTGAGCAGGGAAGCTATGCTCTGGCCACATTCTGTGACCTTAGTAAGGCTTTTGATTGTGTTTATCATAAGATTCTTTTAGATAAGATGGGTTATTATGGAACAAGACAAAGTGCTCTCAATCTTTTAAAGTCATACCTAATGAACCGAAGTCAACTGGTAACTGTAGGCAGAATTAATAATAAATCTTCGATGTTAAAGGTTGAAGCAGGGGTACCACAGGGTTCAATACTTGGTCCTTTCCTCTTCTTGGTTATGATAAATGACTTACCAGATTACATTCAGTCGGACACCGTTTTATATGCAGATGACACCACGTTCTTGCACTTTAATAATGATCTGAATAGCCTTATCCACGATAGCAAGAGTGTTATGGAAAAAGTATCTCTGTGGTTTAGAGTAAATGGCTTTGTTCTCAACAACAGTAAAACAGAGCAAATGAACTTTAATTCGAAAATGGGTCTTCCAATTGAAAATCCATCAAACGTGAAATTTTTAGGTATATATATGGATTCAAAACTCATTTGGGAGCCAGATATTAAATATGTTTGTTCAAAACTTAGCAGAGTAATTTAATTTCTGAAAGGTCTCACTGGTCTGGTACCGAAAAAGTATTTAAGAATAGCCTATTTTTCATTTTTCCATAGTGTTATGTCTTATGGCCTCATATTACATTATGGGGTAATGCACCATACAGCACCATAGACTGTTCAAGTCAGTCAACAGTTTCGAGGTAACAGGGCAGAAGATGTTCAATAAACTGCCTCGTCATTTGCGTTGCGAATCCCCAAGAATTTTTTAACAAAAGATTTATAGGTGCCTTATAGCAAAAAACCCCTTTTATAAAAGAAGCGAGTTTTATGAGTGTCATTAAAATATAGTGTAGGATTGGTTAGCTGTAAGCATTCTCTTGTTCTTCAAATTACTCTTTTATGGTTTCATTTACTGTGATAATTGTGTTTTATTCAACTGTGATAATTGGGTTTTATTCAACTGTGATAATTGTGTTTTATTCAACTGTGATAACTATTGTATAGAATAGTGACTTTATAATAGTGACTTGTGTTGTTTCGACTGTAAAGATTCGATTATTCTTCAGTTGATGTTGTACTGCGTTTCAACAACGTTGCATTGACTTTGTCTATGCTGTAATGGCTTTTTGACAATAAAATTTTATTTATTCATACTTTCCCAGAAAATCGGGCAAAATCTTTCACTAGCCGTAACTCCCTAACAGAGCATTTCCGGTCATATGTTTGGGGAAATCACCTTAGAAGTTTGTCGGGTTACTCGTGAGACACTCTGTATAATGAAGCAGAATTGAAATAATATAAGGATAGTCAAATGTATAATTATTATAAAAACGTTCCATGAAATATTATTGCATTGAATTTGATCTTAATTTATTCTTGTGGCTTTGAGAAAAGCAAAACTGGGAGGGAACCCACCCAAAACACCTCCCTACACTGCACTTACTTCAGCGATGAAGTAGGAGTGTCATCCCATCACGGCCAGTTGTGGAACATGGAGAAAAACTGTCTAGATCTAATTTTTCCTCAACAGACAATCGCCGTTAGCAACATTAATCCTCGTATATATATTATCCACGATGTCAGATGGAGGTTGATAATATTATGTTTTTGAGAGAAGACAGCGGTGGCGTGAGTGTGAGAGGAGCAGAGAAATACAGCCGACGCCCTTCGGGATAATTAATTTGTCAGTGGCGACCGCTGTCAAGAGGGGCTTTGAATTTTAATATAACTTTGGGAATAGAAGACAACGAGCGGGGCGTGGAGTCGTAAGAGAATATTTAAGAGAGAATGAGAGAGTGAAGTAGATGGAATAGAAACAGTGAGAGGGAATGAGAGAGAAAAATAGCGAAATGAAGCAAGCCCATGCGCGCTGTGGCAGTGCTTATTCAATGCCCATCCTTGTGCTTGTGCCACTCACCGACGATTCACATGCGTCGCCAGTAACCATTCGACTTTGCTGCTTGCAGGAAGGCGGAAACCTTGGCTTTATCTGTAAAAGACGCAGGTTGTCACCACGTGGTTTGGCGGCATGCCTTTGAATCATGTCACCATGCGGCTTCTAGTATTCATCAACGCTATGCTCATCCTCCACGTTAGCGTCTGTATGGGTAAGTGGACCTGCTACTACCCATTATCACTGAAACAGTAATTATTACAAAAAAATATTTTTCTTCATTGCTCTCTAATATTAGCATACCAATCATCGACGAACTACGAGAAATAGGCCCCCCTACACTTCTAACCTAGAAAACGACGTCTGCAGAAAATTTTCTACAGCTGATTTATACGAAATGATCAATTGGTTTTTGCCTTCTAAATATTATATTATATAAAGTGTTGGTGTGAATAATTCACAAATTATTTGAAGTTAACCTGAAATACTAAGATACTCACTGGACTACAATTGAATTGCCGGATAGTCGTTCGCACCGGCGTGGTCTTGAAGGTTTCGCTTAGTTCATACATATGAGTGCAGAGTGAACATTCCATCGATTTGCAATATCAACCGAGATTCAATATTACAAATTTATCTGGTCATGTACTACACTGAGATCATTACAATTAGAATTTGAACTAATTAAAAATGGCATCACTGCCCGGTGATAAAATTCTATAGCTGAAGCATAAATACTAAAACTAAGCAAGGACAGTGATACATAACACCTAATCTTTTACATGATTCATAAACGTGCTCTTATTCAATGATTAATTAAAAATGATCATCCTACGTAAAGGTGTGCAACGAACCAGCATGTGAAAAATTAAATATGTAGTCCAAAATTTAATTTTATATTTTTTGAAAATAGTCCTTAGTGCTAAGATATCATTTAACCAATGAAGAGGTTTATTGGCTACCCCTTACAAGGATTAGTCTCTCAGAAAATATACCATCTAGGCGGCAAGGGGAATGTAACGACTTATTCAAATTTTTACCGCACAGTGCACTAATTGGACTGATACAATATAGTTAAAACACTTTCACTTACTTTTGATGTCTTTGGACTTCGTACGTAGCTGGTTCTGGTCGGTGCTTGGAGTCGCCTATCGCCTGTCGTTGATCTCGCGATTCTTATTTAATTTTTCTGATCAGTGGGACCCTAGCTTGGGACAATTTATATTGGAAATAGAAAATTCAGGTACTTTATGACTCAACACTCGCAACACATTTTAAACATGAATTTATATAGGAAGACGATGTAATCATAATCGAGGTTAAAAACGGTACTTCATCCTGCTAGGTCTCACAAGTAAGTCCTCCTCAGGAATTTTTTTTTGCCTACATGACTTGTGGAGAAAGTTCCTAGAAAGGGGTGCAGTACCATCTCAAAATATCGTAATTTAATTATTTTTTTTAAACACAAGACTCAGATTATCATGACACAGAGAGAATATTTCAATTTAATTTATCAAAATCAAGGCTTCATTTCTTCCTGTTCATGATAACATGTCGTACTAGAATCTTATCTTTTGAACCAGGCACAGGTTCGGCGGGAAAGAAACAGCTGATAGAGCTTTAACCTAGATTCTGATTTGTGAGAGACCACTGAGCTAGAATACTATACGATTGTATTAGAATCAAAGTAAACAACGGCTTGACTGAATTTTTCTAAGATTATTTATAATATTTATCTATACAATAAATTTATATATTTCAATTATGTATTGTGATGATTCATTTTTACTTACATTTTTTACTACACTGTGTTTTATCAATCCTAAATCCAACCGTCAAACCTGTTTAAATTTGGCAATTACATGACATCATTATAATTGAACTTAGAGCATTAGAACTTGTAAATCAATGTAAGATACAATTTCGCACAAAAATTGAAAATTATAACCTGTGTCTTTCAAGAAACACTGTTTAAAACACTGTATATACGAGTACTAGGTTATGGAATAATATGTCATACTATCATATTATGATAGTCATATTATATGTCATATTATGCATACTCTCTCCACTTTTGTTCAACCTCTATTCAAATGGAATTATCAAGAAGGCTCTTGAGGAGAGTAATGTGGGTATCAATGTTAATGGAGACAAGATAGATAATATCCGTTATGCAGATGATACTGTTCTGATAGCAAACAATTTAGAGGAATTACAGGAGCTATTAAACAAAGACGTGGACGTTAATGCAGAGTATGGGTTGGATTTAAATGTAAAAAAGACCAAATACATGGTAGTAAGTAAAATTCAATTCCAACCAGGAGTGTTGTCTGTAAGAAATCAAAATATTGAGAGAAGAACCAAAATTCACCTATCTTGGCTGTTTGTTGAATGAGGCATGGGATCCCTCGATTGAAATAAGATGCAGGTTTGAAAATGTAGATCCACTTTCATTCAGATGAAACCTTTGTTGGCATGTCGGGATTTAAGTTTGTGTCTTTAAAAGCGTATTGTTGCTTCATGCATACATTCTGTCTTACTGTATGGAGTTGAGTCTTGGACCTTAACAGAAACAAAAAAAAAGGGTGCAAGATTTTGAAACGTGGATTTTCCGGAGGCTACTTAGGATTTCTTGGATGGATAAGGTGACGAATGAGGCAGTACTCCAGAGAATGAACTGGCAGCCTGAAATTCTACTTGATATTAAACGCAGAAAATTGGAATACTTTGGTCACATCATGCGTAACAATGCCAAATATAGGATCCTCCAAAATATTATTCAAAGCAAAATCGAGGGAAATAGGGGACAGGAAGACGAAGAACATCGTGGTTTGGAAATTTAAGAAAGTGGTTTGGAACTTCATCATTCCAAATATTTCGCAGTGCAGCAAATGAAGTCTGTCTCGCCATGTTTATAGCCAACGCCCGGAATCGGGTATGGCTATGAAAGAAGAAGAAGAAGACTATCAGCTAATTACTGTCAACACAACGTATCGAGATATCGACCGTATAAGTAGTCAACAATGATTATAGATCTAAAAAAAGTCGATAGTTGCGAGGACTACATATTTCAGCCCCGAAATAATTAATTTGAGCCGCGAGCCGTAGCAGGTATCTGTTCAATCAGATAGATAAGCTGCGTTCTCGTAGGTCCTGTTTGTAACGGTGACCGATTAGATTGGCCAGCAAAAAGACACTGTTCTCTGCTGAAAATCACTTCCCGGTGGTTCGGAACCCACCTAAAACTGTAGGTCCAACTCATAAATCACCATCATTCAACTCATTACCTACGCACAGGTCTCAGACCTATGTGGGCTTCATCCTCAAAAACAAAATAGTGTTACTAAAGAAAACTACTTGTGTTACTATTTATGAATTAAGGAAGTTATGAAATGAGACCTGAAATCCATTCACACACCTAGTTTCTGTGTATTTGTTGATCTGTAATGAGTAATGTTCTTAGGACTAACATAACCAAATTCCAGGTTAGGATTTTGGAAGTGCTCATATATTCTGTTGTACACTTATTTTCCACTGCTAGATTTAAATTTTGGTGATCTAAACCACTTTTAGTTGATTCACTTGAGCTCAAATTCTAGAAGATCAAAATCACTTTATGAATTTCCCAGTTTGTGGAGTTCACGTTCTTTGGAATTATTGATATCGCAAAGTCGATGTAGGGTTGATCGAAGATAGACTTTAAGTTTTGAATTTCTCGTCCCCAAACTAATTCGTGTTTCGAATTACCTCTTTTATAATTTTTTCTATTTATTGCTTGGTGTTATATGATCTGATTCGTTCCATAAATCATGATATTTCTTCTTGAGTGTCTGTTGCCGCAGATCTCTCCACGATTATGCCCTATTATCCTAATTAGTCGTGGAAGGGGTTGAATTTTTAATAAAGGATGTAAAAGTTCTGAAAGAAAATCCACCCTCTCCACCAGCTCGAAATCTCGTGAGAAGAGGACAAGTCACGTCCAACTTAAATGTTAATTGAAAATAATTTAATGTAAATTAATGTATAATTCAGACCACCTCCGAATGGAGGTTCGATAATGGGTCTACATACAGCTTAGAAAGTTTTCAAATCTATAGTGAGCCGTTAAGAAGCTTCAAAATTCGGTCAAAAAGTCCAGGGCCAGCACGAGGACGTAGAAGTGGGAATTCTCTCCGAATCCAGGTGCCAGTAGTCCATTACACCGAGTGAGTTACAAATGTTTATATATATTTCAAAGATTAGAGGAACTTCTAAATTTGCGCGCACTTCAAAAAAAAATAGCTATAGGCTTAAACAAATCGTAGTGCCTCATGTACAAGCCACTGTTCATGTCACGCAAAACCTGAAAGCTCACTGTTCTATCTTAATTGATTTCATAAAATCAATAGAACTTTTTATTGACAGAAAATCCTGACAATTTAATCAAATTAAAGTAACTTCAACTATATCTTTTTCAAAGCTCTATGAATATAGGTAATGACTGATGTAAAATATGAATATTGGAACATAGGAACAAGTCAAATTTGTCCTCAACCGGCCGACAATGTTTATCTTACTGCGCAAACGGCAACCTCTGTTCTCTTTTCACAGTTCAAGATCTGTTTGCAAATATTTCTCATCAATGAATCATATTCCAAGACTGAAAAGTAGGGGAAATAATGATAAATTCACAAATAATGTGACAGAATTCAAAAGGAAAATCAATGTTCTGTTTTAGCAATATTGATGAGTTGTAACTTTTAATTTTCCATATATGCACAGCAACTCTCTTCAATCTTTTCTTCTATTCTTATCTGTTAAAATTCATAAGCTGGCCTATACGGGCCTGTATGCTTTCATTTATGTTATGTATTGAATAAATAGATACAATACAGTTGTGAAGTGAGAGAGCTTCTCAGTATTCTATATTTCTACAATAATTGTAAGAGAAGATAGGGTTCAACCTCAACATAATATTGCAATACGGCCGACTTTTTTATATAAAAGATTAGAGTGCTTCATTCTCCCTTCAATATCCCTAGTAATCCTCATTAATCCCACCTTGGGAAAATGCTCATTAGTTGGAAATGGCTGCCATGATTAGCTGATATATATTATATTTCAGCAAATATCTCAAAACCAGTTAAAAGTTTGGAAAATTTCATCTTCCAAAACTTGTAGGTATTTTCAAGCTGATTATTTTAAGCTAAATATTAGATTTTTTTCTATCAAACGCACAGTATAGCCGCTATCTTTGGAAGCATCACCATAGCCCCATATTTGGTCGAAATGAGCACTTTAAAAAAAGGAGGTTTAAGTAACATTTTTGTTCTCTATCATCGATTGCTCATTCTTTACTCAAAAATCCCCTGAGGATAATTTAGTTCTCTACAATCTAAAATTAATTCCCTTTTCATCTTAGTTTTTGAAGAAGAGTTGTACAAAACTTTTCGTGCATACCAAAAAATGCTGAAATCGAAGTGAGAATCTAAATTATAAATCTCTCAATATTTATATCGGTATTTTTCTCTAGGAATACGGTTTTTGAGACTAGTCTATCATAAACACTATTTTGTCACCTTAAAATGTGACTAAATTTTTCAGGGGGCCAAAATTGGCTCTATTGTTCAAATATTCCGAGACACTCAACTCAAGAACGAATGATTGAATCTCAATAAACAATAGCTCATTCTCCTCCGCTCATTGAAGCGGTCCAAATTTCTATATCACAGACAAAATTTGGCCCGAGTTGTGAAATTTTATTCCTATGGATACTTGTCATTTTTCCCCTATGTCAGCAAAATGCCTAGGTTCATGTAATTGAAAAATTCAAACTGAGAAGTACTCATATACACTATAGAATCTATTTACACTTTTCCGCTCTAGATAGACATTTAAAATTAGGTTCAAATCATAATTTTACTTCCATTTTTTATAGCCTACATGAATTTTTCAAATGGTGACTAATATAAAGCTTACAATATTAATCATCTCCCTCAGTCTAATGTATGTGGCAGGAGTTTGTTTCCAAAATCTCATGATATACAGGAATTGGTTAATTTGTATATTGATTTTACAAAACATACTCACTTTTATCATCTACACTTGAATGCGGAAAAATTGCAATTCTTGGAAAGTGGGGATTCTCAATTTTTTATATATTAGCGTCTACTCCATGTTGGTTCTACATAATTTTTGAACAATTTCTTTATGTGGCATTGTAACGAATGCCATGTTCACCTCAATATCCATTATTAATTCAGCCTAATCATCATTAAGCTTGGATCTAAAAAAAAAACGCATTCAGTTAAGGAATTTCAAGTGAGAGATTACTTGCGTATATTCTGGGTATTTTGTGCCCAAAATTTATAACAATCAGTATTGGGCTCAGTTATTGACGAATAGCTGCGAAATTACAAGTTGGCCTTATGAAGAATCCACAGCAATTACACGGCAATGGAGAGCCCTTGATCATTGCTACTCAGTTCTACTCTGTTTGATTTTTGAAGCTATTTAACTCGAATCCAGTTCTAGAAGTCGTGAGATGAAATCACTGCTTGGTATACAAAGTTTATTCAGAAGCTACATCATTCAAAACTGAATTTCTTTATTGATATTCATCATTCAAACAATTTAGTTCGTATAGACAACGCTTTTTGGCTGCTTCAAACGATAAATGATCTTTTTGAAAGATGTGTGAGAGAATATTTTGGGGGTGGATATTTCCCAAAATAAGTCCTCAACCCATAAAACACACAAATAAGCCCTTTTATCAGTGCCGGCTGAGAATTTCGGGTGGGTTACATCCAGAACCTTTCCTCATATTCGATTAACCCCTGATTGAGATAAATCGATTTGTTTGAAATAAGTTCATGTTTCTGATTCAATTCAATTGAAGAATGGAATATAGAAAACTGAATTTCGGAATTGATCCAAGGAATAAGAATCTCAGTTAAAGGAACTACACTCATTTAATTAGTAATACACTCATACTGATTTTACACTCTCATATTATGGAAATTATTTAGTGAATTATTACGATCCAACAATCGGTGATAGCCCAGTCAAATTGGACAAATCGAGACAAACAATAATTTATAGAAAATATATGTTTTGCCAATCACTTCCTCTAACCGTGAGTAATAACATATCAAAAAGTCCCAATGGGTGGACGGTGAACTCGTTGTTGGTAGTGGAGGGTACAAATTTCAATTTTTTGCTTGAAAATCAGTGAAGATAACTCAAAACGACTTTTTGTTCCTATCAAAGTTATTCAAGCTGACAAAATTCCTTACAAAAATGACCACATGCATTTTATTTTCATAGAAACAACCGCAAGTGCGTAACGGGCTTCCCAAAATAAGGGGTTGTATAGTATATCACATTATGAACAATAATAATGTTATTTCACAGCTATTCCACCTTGAATAGTTCGACTCAAAGTTTGGGAAGTTGAAAATAATATCATACAATTTTAGAAGGGTTTTCAATGATGATTGAATAGTTGGTGAGGTGAGGTTGAGCGAGGGTAAGCTTGTTGTATGACATACAGTAAGAGATTATTTGACTAAATGGACTAAATTCACATTTAAACTTTTTTCTACGCAGAACCCATACTAGCCAAACAATTTATTTGTCAATATTGGTAGGAGGGAGTTGAAGCGGCTATTTTTCTGACTCCCCGCCTAAACTATTGGATTATGCATTGCACCCTAAGTGATGGCTCATTTTACTCAGCCAATCAACACTTTCATGTATTGCATGTGGAATTGATCCGTTATTTGAAATTTCACATGAAAGGACATTTCGAATGAACACGAATTTTGAACATCTGAGCTACTCCAACTCGAACAATTCAGAAGATAAATTTGCAAAATCGGTGTCTAATCATAGTGGATAGTCTTTTATTCAGCTACTCATTATTAATATTATTATTATTATTATTATTATTATTATTATCATTATTATTATTATTACAGAGCTTCAGCTTTAATTTTGATAAGAACAAAGAAATCGATTTGAGTTATCGTTACTGATTTATAGGCAAACAAATTAAAAACTGCTTCTTTCCAACCCCTTCTATCATCAAGCTCACCCTCCACCCAAGGGGACTTTTGGTAAGTTATTAGCCAAGATTAGAGGGAGCAATTGGCGGAAAAACATAACTCTATCAATTTATTGTTTCTCTCGATGGCCATAATTTTGTCTCATTCGATTGGGCTAATATTTAAAGTATTCACTTACTTACCCGGTGCTACAGCAATCGGTGGGCCCCAGCCTCGATCACATCATGCCTCCATCCTTCTCTTTCTACTGATAAGTATTTCTCCCATGTACCAATCTTCCTCAAGTCATTGCTCACTTGATGCATCCACCTTGAATGCAGAAAACAGCTTTATTCCAAGATTTTTTTGAAATACTTATAATAATATTGGTGAACTTTTTACATATTGGTATTTGATTACTCTCACATATGCTTTAACGTTTTTCCATGTGAAAGGGTGATCATGTACAATAAAAAGCCTAAATAAGAATCGAACGCTGAACCTTCAGAAAGCAGTTACGTACTCGTACTCTGTACGTATTGAATGTCAATATAATGCGTATCGAATCAATGTATTCCTGCGGGAGTGAAATGACAAACATACTGAGTCGGTGTGTTAGTTTGAGTCAAACGCCACTCAAACAGGGCGTCAACCATAGTTCAGGTGCTAATCAATATTGAAACAAGGTAATAACTGGTGACATTATTAGCTGAACTCTCACTAGCTGGTACATAATAGCGGAGGTTATTTGTATTTCTCATTAGTAATATGCATCCCAACATATCAGTTTTCATTCTGCCACTATTTACTAACATTACTTCTATCGAATACAAACTAATTGTAAATTTATTGCTAATAACGTTTCTTCACTCAAAAGGAATCACTTCCACATTATCATGCTCATAGCAAATGACTGAACACACATATCATGAAATGCTTATTGTGAATAATTACCATTCTGCTCATGCAGGAAATGATTCGAATAATATTCATGATATAAAACGAATGTGGATAATTTAAGTCCAGAATTGCCATTAATTATCTATAAATAACAAAACTGAATAATTTGAATATTCAGAAATGTTACTATATACTGTTATGAGAGCAAACAAGCAGTTAGTCACGCACTCGTTCTATTTATATCACTCCATTGTTTTCATGGACAGACGCAACTGCAATTTGATATTTTCCATTCTCTCTCATTAGATGTATTTGTCACTCTTATTCTCCAAGTCTGCAACTCTCTCACTCAATTGATTTCTTGAGAAATCTATTGATTTCTCCAGATTTCTGGAACGATCGAGATCATGTCTCTTGAAGATTCTCGATGCGTCTAGTGAGCTCCAATTCTTGGAATTATACAACTACGTACAACTACAAAAGCTATATAAAGAAGTCCACGTGAACCAGTGAGTCAGTTCTACAAAAGCTTGCGTGACAGTTATGTTCTACAAACCTGTGTGACAGATTGTATTACAGATCTCGTGCCAGTGGTGTAAACAATGCTCGTTTCCAGTGTATAATGCGGAGTCAAGTGTTTACTGTTTGTGCGGCTTACTAATGGTTTAAAGACGTTCTGTTAAGTGATATTATTTGGGACTGTCAAATAACGAATTGGACTGTGTTTTGTAAGTGATTAGTGGCTCTTTTTGTCATTTCTTTCTACATTATTGTACAGTTTATTGGACTCTTGTTTCTTTTGTTATTGATCAGCCTGTAATTACTTATTCATTAATTCTTGTAAATAATTACTGAAAATAGCTATTAGCTTGTCATTTGATGATCTGTTTTTATTTCATTAATTGAACTTACAATTAATTTGTGTAAATAGACTAATTTGTGTAAATAAAGTGCAAGTGTGAACTTTAGTGTTGCCAGCCTTATTTTAGCTATTAGAACCCTTAACAATACAAAGTGTAGGATACTATATTCTGAACCTCATTCCCGAAATCACACGTGAGCCTGTAAGACTTTGTATGCACACTTTGAGTCAACGAGTCCGCGAATTAGATCTCAAGATTAAGCAAAGAGAATAATTCTCAGTAGAATTTTAAAATTTTGAGAAAAACATATCACAATCATTTGAATTTGATTGTTTGATTGTCTTTGATTCTAGCCAATTACTGGATAAAGCTTGAACCAGTGTAGTTTGATAGCTGAGTTTGAAATTTAACAGTAATTTGTACTATTTTCCTTGGAAGAGGTAGATTGAGTACAAATATGAAGACTTAGTTCATTTAGCAATAAATTGATTTTTTAATAAATCATACATCAAAATCCAATTATAATATCTATAAATCCATTTCTTTTGTAATGAATTTCATTATATTTTTCCAGGAATATACGATTCAACGGTTCAAATAATAAATAAGCCTACTTGACTTTGAAAATCCTGCATACTTTCCCTGAATTGTATCATGGAGAAAATAACTGAGCCTCAATCAATATCGAGGACCAGATAAAATATTTTTTTGCTCTCTCACATGATTTTCAGAGCTGACATGATAATTTTGTTTGAACAATGAAGCATTATGTTTCAATGAAAATACACTCGAATGATAATATGAATGAGATGTCTTGTTTGTTTAACTTGGGGAGAAGACTTGAAGAGAGGAAGACTTTCTCTTATCGCGGTAGACTGTTCTCCACGAAATTTATGCAAGAATCAAATTTCCTATATAAGTTTTAAAAAGAGAGCGGGAATCGGTTGGATCGGACGAAATGTACCCGAGAAATAAAGGATGGCCCTGAGCGCTTGTGGGTAGGAGAGCTTCGAAAAATATTATCATTGAAAGCAGCTAACAAAAGAATATTGCCGCTATTGTAATCAGTTTCTCATGTAGCGTAGGGTACATATAGCAGCAGCTCTGCACTAGTGGCGACCGCGCTGAACTTGCTATGTGTATGGCAAAAGGACGGACTGGTAGGGAGTCTGAATGCAATTCTTGCCTTGGGCCTATGTTATCGCATCGAAGTCTGATGACAAAGTTCACGAAAACTGAAGCAAAATGCTGTCTGCTCTCACTGTGAAACGCTCTTTTGTGTTTCTGTCTTTGAGCTACAAGTTCATGTTCACAACTCCATCTGCTATAATTCGCAATGATTCCCATTCTCATTCGATGCTTTTCCTAAAAGCATATTTGATTCTGCTTGATCTTCTAGTTTCAAAATGTATTGGATTCTGCTAGGTTTAAGAAAAAGGCTTATTCAGGACAGATTCAGTTGAACTGATAATGTGCGAATAGATTGACTTATTCTGTGGAAATGGATTGTAGATTTATCAGGGTGAGTTCTACTTATTGTAGCACCTCATTCGAGTTGAATGACTGTGGATCTAAATATAGGCTAGTGAGATTCAGAATATATTTAGATTCCATTGGAAAATCTTAATTTCAATTATTGCAGCAAGTTAAATACATTCTTATATTGGCCCTAGGCCCTTGAGAAAGGAAGATTACTAAGTGATGATGCTAGTTTGTGGAGAGAGATCTGAGATGAACGCCTCCCATGGCGCGGCTGGGAACTATCTGATCTGTTAGTAGTCTAGGCAGAATGTCTTGAGCTGCAGTAGTGGTCATAAGGCTAAGGTGTACTCAAAGGGTCAGATATGGACTAAGAATGTGAGAGGTGTCAAGAAATGTACTATTAAAAAGTGATGAAAGAAAAATTTCTATCAAAAGAATTATCTTAGGATGTTGTGAGTTTATGAATATCATGATAAGAATTGAGTTATTGAATGATGGACTGAGTAACTGGAAACATGATAGTAGTGTGGTATTGCAGGAACGGCCTAACCAATCACAGGCCTGCATTTCAAGGTCACCCCCCTTAGGCCACGCCCCCCCTGGCCAATGGGAGAAGACCACGCCCCTGTAGGGGGGAGTCGGCCATTTTGTAAATTTTTGAGGCACGCCATTGGCTGCACATGTTGGAGTGGGGGACCCGTTTACCCCCCCTCAAGCCCCCTGGACCTATCCCCCTTCAAGCCCCCCTGCCCCTGTCCAAAGGAAAATGGCGCGCGCGCCCACGGTCTTTTTCCTTTTTTGTAGGTTTTGCCCAAACCTGTACTACATGAAAACAGCCATTTTGAATTGTTTCCACTTTTTTTTAGGTGGGGGGATAAGTTTAGGAGATAAAAAAATAAATAACCTTGTTTAAAACAGCCATTTTCTTTTTGTAGGCGTCACCCAAACCTGTACTACATGAAAACAGCCATTTTGAATTGTTTCCACTTTTTTTTAGGTGGGGGGATGAGTTTATGAGATAAAAAAATAAATAACCTTGTTTAAAACAGCCATTTTCTTTTTGTAGGCATCACCCAAACCTGTACTACATGAAAACAGCCATTTTGAATTGTTTCCACTTTTTCTCTTTTTTTTAGGTTTTGCCCAAACCTGTACTACATGAAAACAGCCATTTTGAATTGTTTCCACTTTTTCTCTTTTTTTAGGCTTCGCCCAAACCTGTACTGCATGAATTTTTCTTTTTTTTTTAGGTGGGGGGATAAGGTTAGGAGATAAAAAAATAAATAACCTTGTTTAAAACAGCCATTTTCTTTTTGTAGGCATCTCCCAAACCTGTACTACATGAAAACAGCCATTTTGAATTGTTTCCACTTTTTCTCTTTTTTAGGCTTTGCCCAAACCTGTACTGCATGAATTTTTCTTTTTTTTTTTAGGTGGGGGGATAAGGTTAGGAGAGAAAAAAATGAATAACCTTGTTTAAAACAGCCATTTTGAATTGTTTCCATCTCCAGCAGGAGACAAGAATCAAGTTTAAAAAAACAAAACAAAGATAGTAAGAGCGAAGCCTTGAGTCATATTTTGTTTGCAGAACAAAGAGCCCGACCGGCGTATCAACGCGATTTATGTTGAGAAGAAAAAAGAACACAGAACCTGCTCCGTGTCAAGCGGCAGCTGCCGTAGAACTGACTTGCCGGTCAGAATGTTATTCGGTCTCCTGAATAGGCTACCCCACCCAACGTCAAATGCTAGCACTATATTGGGCGCCTATCGCCCAGTTTCCTTCCACTTGTCCGTAACCCCCCACAGCATGTTGTCGGCCTGTCTCCTTTGTGCGCTAATTCGCATTCTGCTCGCCCGACAGAACGCTTCACGTCGCACCTCTCAAAAATCACAACCCACATCATGTAATCGGGTGTCTCCTTTCCACGTTATTCGTAGGTCGCCCGTTCCTACTCCTTCAACCTACTGTGCTATCGGCGCACCTGCTTCTCGCCTACGCCTAGTCTAGGTTATAATATTGGATTCCCTCAGTTCTTCCAAAATTGAATTTATTTCGATCGAATGTGATTGGTTACCAGCTTTTCTGGAAGATAAAAGTAATACTAACCGGCTAACTAACTCATTTGGATTATCATAGAAAATATAAGATCTGTGTTGACTTGTATTTCTCAAAAAATGCAAACCTTTACCTACACGCTGTCTTGCAGCCAAAGTAGTTCTTGATGGAAACATTCTTTGAATTAACCGTGATTTAATTCCACTAGTTCTCTTTACATATCCATCTTTATTCAAATGCGCCCCTGTTTCAATTAAAATTTTTCTATAATTTCGAAAGTCGAGTGTGCTACATTCGTCGTCATTCGGTTGTGATTCAAAAAGTAATTCTAACAAACCAGTTGTTATTTTAAATTTTTTACCTCTAACAATAATGTATTTATCTACAAACTCAATCGGTACCTTATTTCCCATAAAGTATGTACCATTTTCCAAATTATATTGAATTCCATATGATACACCTTTTTTCTTTAATGTGTGAAAACTGTTTAAATAAGAATCAAGCAAAACTTGTACCGGGTTTTTCTTAAGCGAAAATGACTTACTTAAAACAGTAGATGAATCCGACTTTTTGTCAACTTTTTCTTCACCTTCGTCGAAATAAACAGACTCATTATCTGTCAATTCCTCCTCCTCCTCCTCCTCCTCCTCCTCCTCCTCCTCAGCTGTTGATTCCCCTTTTTTTATATAGAAATCCTTTTCACTACCTTTCTCAGCTTTGATTTGTTTTTCAATTTTAAGTGAAGATTCCTTCAATTCCTGGAGCGGGTTTATAATTGGTGCCAACCTATTTTTCAAATTTGTCTCTGTTTCAGACTGTACTCCGCGTAAAGTATTAAATTTTTCAACAATGGATTTCCTCAAATCGTGAATTTTATTCGTTAAAAGATCTCTACTAGCGTTCACACTTGTTCTCGATTTTATTTCCCTTCCACGCCGTTTTATTCTCACCTTTTCCTTCCCTCTCCTCTGTCCTACCGTTTTCTTACCACCTTTCATAATTGCAAACACTCAATAAGAATGCCGTTCAACAACTAACCACCAAATCGCGTTTGTTATATACTAGTCTATTTGAACTGGTTCGGGTCTAAAAATACGTCTAAATTCAATCTGTACCTACCATCGGTTAATTTACATTCCGTGCAGATTGTTACAAAGTTATGACCTTCACCTTTTGTCCAAACCTCGGAACACATATTTTTAAAAGTATTAAATATCATATCGCTCTCAGCGAAATCCCTATATATGAGTTTCAAAGATAATATATCTACTCTAAAGACCAAAATTATATTACTGTTCTCTCTAATTATGTGCTTCTGAATACTTGCATACGATTGGTTCAGAAACAGCACATCAATTTCTTTATGTCGTCCCATACTGTAATAATCTTTGATCTGTGGAACTCTTTGCAGTTGTAAATCGTCAAAGATTACTAAAGAATGTCTTTCTAAATCATTCGGGTTCGGGATGCTAGAAATATCATCTGACATAAAAAACTTTATAAACTTTAGCGTGGAGAAAATCTTTTCCAAGAATACATACTTTGGTTGATATAACGATTTACTAAATACATGTAAGCTGCGAAAGCGTAATGTTTTTTTATTAAAAATTAGATTCAACAAAATATTCGTTTTTCCACAATTTGAAGACCCAATAATCAAGCCGCGTACATTATGCGGAAAAAGATCGCCATGCTTATTGTTTTCACCTGATGTCTTCTTTGTACTGCTGATAATCAATTCGTCGAAATTTAAAATAGGTATTTCAGGTTTAACATCATCTTTCTTTGATACCTTATTTTCAATCATTGTTAACAGTGTGTGTGTGTGTGTGCGCGTTCCTACACACGTCATAACTACAACTAAAAGATAAAACATGGGTTTTTTCACACAATAAAACAACCAACAAGATGTCGCACTATATTCTCTCAAACAACAATAATACAACATGTCCAAAAGCTATATATACTAACTTAAAAATTATTACACTTATTTATTTTCTTAAACAATAATTCAACAATTGAAAGAAAATGTTCTTATCTAGCAACTTAAACTTAATCACGTTTTAACTCGGCTTCTAATCCACACCTCTCTAACATAGTGTCAATAATATCCTTTCCAAAAGAGTTTAAAGTTTCATGTTCACTAACATACCTACGTATTTCACTCTCCATCATACCCAATCTAGTACAAGGACATGTATCAACAACGTCTGGTAATCTTTTTCCCTCACGTTTCAACCTATCAAAATCTATTTTTGATAGATAACAAAAGCTTAAATGTCCAAATTGTTGTATTGTCTCACATTTCCCACTTAAAAATAATAAATAATCATTCAAAGTAAAATTTGAATCGGTACAACAACATTTTAACTCATCTACAAGTTTTTCTAAAAGCCTTGTCAATTTACAATTGTGAGGTTCAAATTTGAACGACAGCGATGATGATGGCATAATCTGAAAAAATACATACGTATTATTAATCAACAAGAAGATCCGTCTTATTAATCCAACTAGGATGTTTGAATCCGACCCATTGTACTAACACCTTTCGTCCTCTACGTTTCAGTACCTTCTCAACTAAATAAACATTCATATCATTCTCGTCCAACTCAGTTCTCTTTAATTCTTGTTCATAAAACCTCCCCAATATAAGTTCATTGTTAAAATCCTTCAATTGATATGTTGGCGGATCTGACGGGTATACGGAAACAATTTTAAACAATTCTACGCTCCAGTTGATGTGATAAGATTTATCGAAAATATTTCTATGCTTCGAAATGCGCACTACTTCGCCTAGACGAAATTTAGGTCTAATTTTGTTCTTTTTCAGGTTACGTAATTTCTGTCTATTTAACTCGGCAATAATTTTTTGTTCATGTTTTAGTGTAACTTCAGCAGGTTTTAACTTAATCGTCGAATGAACGGTGTCATTATACTGGCTTACAATCTTGTCTAACATATCTATCCACCTATAATTCCCGGTTTCGGTGAAATGTCTGTAGATTTTTGACTTTAATGTTCGATTAAATCGTTCAATAATAGCAGCCTTTTTGTCTGAGTAGACATGGTAATGGTGTATGTTATATTTCTTTAATAACGCCTTCACATGCGAATTGAAGAATTCCGACCCTTGGTCTGTGCACAGCAAACGTACACCGCGATTTTTCTCAAAAATTGGTTTTAAGGCTATGCTCACCTCGTGACCAGATTTCGATTTGAGAGGAACGGCGTACGCGTATTTCGAAAACGCGTTAATAACCGATAGAATAAATCTGTAGTTAGAGTTTATTTTAGTAAACTGAGTCATTTCAATTAAATCTGCCTGCAACATGTCCAAAATTCCCTTTAAAACATAACTCCATCTTTTAAAGTTTTTACGTGCACTCGAGTGTAATTCCTTAGCTAAACGTTGACGAACAGTATTCATTTTGTAATAACCATGCACTCAGAATAAGGAAGAGTGTAAAATTTAGTTCAATGTTGACTCGCATCCACCGTTATGCTGTAATAAATAATATATGCAGCCGGATTTTTATGCACGCTATAACGCAAAACACGTTCGAGTCCTTCACCTTTGCTGCAACAAGCCGGCTAACGCGAAATGCAAAAACTGACCTTCCACAACACGCCTGTAACTCAACTGTGCTTTCACTCGTCTAACAAAACCTGACCTATCCAATACTTCCTGATGACGATATCGGCCTCAAGTTCTACCATCACTCACTTCCCCCTCCTCCTCCTCCTCCTCCTCCTCTCCATTGAAATTAGGTATGTCTTTATGAAACCACGCTAAAGTTTTAATTCGACATGGAAGTAAAAAACGCTTATCATCCAGCGGACTAATACAAATTCTACCCACTCGAACCTGAAATATATGGTGTAAATAGGAACGTATCAAATTTGATGATTCGTAATGAACACATCGTTCAAATAAGCATTTTTCATACATTGAAAATCTCAGTTTTGAATCAATAATGTATCTTGTTACGCCTTTAGCTACATTTTTATTTTGAATTTCATTATTTTCATTGAGAAACTCAAACGAATATAATTTTGGTCGTAATCCGACGAATTTTGTTATGATTCTTGACTTGAGTTCATCTTTGAAGCAACCTAGTTTTTTATGATTAAGTAAGCTGAAACACTTATGGTTTCGAGGATATTCACTTGTATCAAACAGATGTGCTTGCCTCCTCATATCCTCATAAAAATCCTCTGTTTCTACATAATAAAGAAAACTGTCCGTATCTGACATAAGAATTTTAACTTTCCTAAAGTCATACATATTTAGAAATATATTATAATGAAAGTTATACATGACAACCTTGGATAAATCGAGCACTGTGAAACCGCAATAAATCGGTCGATCTAAAAGGATATCAATTTTCTTCATTTCAACACCTACGACATTAGGATTAAAAATTTTCCAACGTTTGACTTGTGGGCGAGAAATTAACCGATCCAAAGTTTTTTCATCTGTCACCAGCCTCATATTAAACCTGTTACGCACACGTTCGATTAATTTACCATACGTGCTGTTCGAAAGATTCTTGTACTGCAAGGATTCAAAGCTATTTTTTGAGTTTTGACGTAATTGATTGTTGAAATCAATGTATGGTTTCAACCAAGCAGATTGGCTAAAACTTATAACACGATGAATTTTTGTTAATTTCATACCTAGACTTAGATATAGCTTTAAATTACGGTAATGTAAGACGTATTTCTTTCTACCGGCTAACGTTGTTAACAATTTAGTTGTTACAATCTGTTTCCTCCCATCATCTGCACGCTGATAGTCGGAAAATAATTCCATCGGAGGTTTTTGCTTTAATGGCGCTAACGGGAAATCATTGTGTTTATCGTGGAGATGATCTGGATAATCCAAATCAACCTCCAAAATAAAACCAACAGGCGCGTCATCTGCAACGGTTGAAATGTCAAGTGAGGAAACTTCTGACGGTGTTAACCATCTAAAATCGCCGTAAGGTAGGTAATTACACATTGTAAATGCGTATAAGGCGTTCGCGTCAAGGTAAACAATAAAAGAAGTAGGTTTATTGCTATCATATGCTGTACTCATGTATGGGTTATTTGCTAGACTGTATCTATTAGGTATTACACTAACACCCCCGCGGATTGCGGATTCGATTAGAAGATGCATACACGGGTCTGTAATCAATTGTAGTTCAACTTTAGTTTTAAAAAGCATTGCTTGAAAACTATAGTGTGCTAAAGAGAGAAACTGAGATACGTCCAATCCATAATGTTTGAAAAAAATTAATCGTAAGTCTTCGAAGACATCCGACAGGCAGAGGATGTCTCTTATCAAATAGTTGTCATGAAAATCTCCTAGATTTTTCATTGAACATACATTCCACACTTCCAAGGCATGTTTGTAATCATTTTCATCCAAATCCTTTTCCGATAGACTATTATAAAACTCATTTATAGGCGGAAGAGCGGTTTCATTAAACTTTTCGGGATTATCTATGTACTGATAACAATACACACCTTTTCTTAAGAACAGTTTTTGATGTACTTCATTTTTAAAATGTGTACATAAGCGTTTGAATTTTGTTCTATAATCATCACAATCCGCCAGATTTTTTACTAAATTCTCAAGAGACGTGTTTAGAAATTGTAAACTGTCAATAAATTTAACGTGTCCTACAGTTATTGTGAGAAACTTCTCTGATGAGTTAGCGATACAGCGCAGTTTGCGTTTATTGTAAGCCAAAGACTGTACAACGAAATGGGAATCATACCCGCGAAAATTATGCATAACACACGGAACATAGGCGGGCACCTTACAGTTTAAATTGCAGCTCATGTGTGTTGCAGAAAGATATCTGCCGCTGTGGTGATCATGATGTCTACATTTAAAATCTCCAGCAGCAAACGGTTTGTTACACAAGGAACAATTCACAGCCGTATCAAACTCGTACTGTTCTTTTTCACTTAAGCAATACATTGGTACTTCTAACATTAAATCATCGTAAAGCCTGTCGCCGAGTTCGGTTATCTCCTGCAGAAACCGTGCAATAATATTCTCCCCTAAAAACTTTGCTCTGTATAAACGTGGACCCACACATATCTCCCCATTTTCATTTAAAACGATATAACCGTAACTACAGGGCACATGTCTAGCCGTTTTATCTGTATAGGATTTTCTTGATTGTCTACCATCATTATCATCATCATCATCATCGCCGCCTTCAAATTCATTGTTTATTGGAATAATAAAAGATTCAAAGTCACTGTAGATTACGTACTTTGTTTTAAGAGTAAAAGAATAATTTGTAAACTTCAAAATATTTTTCCCCGGCTCGGGGAGACGCGTTCTCTGTTCGCCAAACTTACTACACAACTCTATATGTTGTTTTAAATTTCGCTCCCCATCAATATTAGCGCTTTTATTTGATGTGAATCTGTGAAAGCAGAAAGGACAGATATGTACAGCTTTTCTTCCTTTGGTTAGTTCGGATAATAATCTCGACAAACCGTTCCTATTCTTAGTTGTGTTAATCAAGGTGTAATGTGATTTATTCGGGTGATTATCATTGAATAAGAGAAGGAGCATTATTTTATGTTGTCTTTCCCTAAATAAAGAAACTCTGTATGGGAAAAATTTTTTCCGTGTTCCATCATAGGCTAAAACAGTGATACTTATAGACGGATTAAGAATTTCAAACCTCTTTATATCACGTAATTCCACCGGAAAGTTTATTCCTTTAATATTTAACTCTTTCTCGTATTGTTTTAAATACTCTACATTCAAATTTCTACGTCTGTAATGCAGATATGCAAGAACACTCCATAGAAAGCACTTCTTATCGTGTAAGTTTTTTATATTAATTACAACGTTTTTTGATACTATTGCCTTAGGTGTGCTAATAAATGATGAATTGTTATACCCAGCATAAATGGGATTGTATCTCGCAAAATTAAGGTCTAAATATTGTATACGATTAACAACCCATCCCGAGCCAAAACACAAAAATCTGTCAAGAGCATTTTGTAACTTATTAGACCCCGCTTCATACTGACTGAGTAATTCATCCTTATTTAAACTTATATTAACGATATTATGAGACGTACTGTGAAATGTTGCGTTAGTTTCAACCTTCAATTCTTGTCCATCACCGCTAACGTCAGCTAACGCAGATAACTTTACAAGATTAACGGTAGCAGCGATGAACCAACGAAGGTTTCCGTCAAAATGTCTCGATTCATTAATTAAAATTTCAAATATTTTATCTTTTAACGTTGATAATAGTAACTCTAAATCTATTTCGTTATTAATGAATCTAAATCTATACTTCAACACATTCCTATTCACAGCTGATGAACATTCAAGTTTGTATTCCATTTGAATAATTGTATAACAAAAGTTCCGAAACAAATTATCAGATGTAATCTCACCGAAATTGTGCTTTGAGCCGTCTAATCTGAATGTCGTTCAAGACGATGTTGAATTCTCCTCAATTCTGTCGAACGATGGATGAAGAAGGTGTGAAGGATGACCCGTATCCTCTCAGGCTGTTTGTAGAGAAGGATATCTGCGTGTGTGATTGTAGAGAAAATACGTTGTCAGCACGGTGGGATGGACAGTCAGCCTCTCAAAATGCTAATACAAATGTAGAGAAGGATATCTCACATTGTGGTAGAAGTTGATTCTGAAACAATAACGTCAGCTTAGACGTCTTTCACAGCACAAAATTCAACAATGAAACTGTCAATAGAAGAACTAAGCTATTTATAACAGCGGTGCGAGTATAAACGGTTTCTTTGTATGTTTGCAAAGTTATTTCCCTTCTAATTTACGTCACACCGCAGAAGGATGTATTCTCTTTATGATGTACGTCAGAGTGTGATGAGACAATGAAAATATCTTTCTGGTGTAGGCGTTGGCCCGACGCGATTTTAAGGACAACTAGAATTTCTTCCCGTTTCCCGATTTGGGTGTTGGCCCGCCGCCGTAATTGTCCTTTGTGAAAGTCACACACACATAATGATGGCCGGTGTTTAGTACCGGCTTTGAAGAAGGACGAATTTTACGTATATAAAGCGTTAAATTTCAATTGTCAAATTACCAGTTTTCATCCTGTGAACCGCGCGCGCGCGCAACACGGTTTCAAGCAACCCAACTTCTGCTGCACCCAACTGCTGTCGTGACAACTCAACCTCAGGTATGTTTTGCAATATTTTTTCTTGTGAAATATTATTTAAAAAATCTCAACACTAAACTTTAAAACATACGTCATTAGTAATGATATCTTCTTCTTTCGAGTTTTATCCCTTCTTTGAATGTACACTTACCTAGAATGGCAGCTATGATGATGATGATGGCGGCAGCGTGGTGGTATTTGCAAACACTGACTGAAGTAATTGGTGAAAATCGTGTGCTTACCCGGCTATTTATAGAGAAAATTTCCAAACCGGGTTACAAAAAAAATAAAACATTTGATTTTCATGTGCATGTTTGAACATGTTTGCGAGTACTGAAACCGGTTATGATCATAGTCTGTTGTATACATTCGAACAAAGCAGACGTGTGCAGCAATGAGTCTCACAGAGGAGGATAATGAGAATCAATATAGACCGCAATTGGTTTGTGTAAGATCAACAGCAAATGTGATTAAGATAGTTTGCATCTTTACGTGCATAGCATATTGGCTTTCAATTCTAATTCTTCTTTATCTGAATTATTCCGAATTAGTTAATCAAAAATGTTTTACACCAAATTTGCAAAACGTCTTAAATTTCAATCAAAGTGCTGTACTATTTGAAAAGGAAACTATGAATTCTAGCTTCAATCATGATACACCATCTTCCAAAAAGGAAGATACAAGTTATCAACTACTCGACAAAGATAATACCAAATCAGATTGGTTTTCTAAACACTTATTAGATTTGGAGAGAACTAAAAATAAAACACTTTTCTTTATTAATGCCTGTGTTCGATCAGGTTTAAATAATAATATACCAAAATCGTTTGATTATCAACTTGAAAGTTGGTATTCGACTTTACTCTCACCTTACTCGCACGTATGTAATTTTTACAATTCTTATCAAATTCTTAACAATTGTGCAAGTCAAACAGAAGAAGATGTGAAGAAGCTTATAGATAGAACAAAACATGTTTGCAGAATTATCTAGGTAGGTGGGCGGCGCGATCAACATGAGCTTAGTGTTCTAGAGATTGTCTAGACGAAAAGATGGTTTGTCAAAACAGTCAAACAAGATCTGGCAAGCATAGAGGAAGAAGAAAAACAGCAACAACGAGGAAAGGAATAATAGGAAGCGGCTTATTATCTGTCTTAGGTAACATTGCGAAAGGTGTTGTGAATAGAGCGGGTAGCGCGGCGTCCACCCTACTTAATAAAACAATAGATTCATTACCTGGAGAATTGCATTTACCACATAATTTTAATTGGGGTAAATTTGATTCTTACCAGTACTGCGGGCCTGGTACAAAGCTAGAAAAAAGGCTTAAGAGAGGTGATCCGGGAGTTAATTCACTCGATAAAGCTTGCAAAATTCATGACATAAGTTATTCGCGCTCGTCTGATAATTTGACACGTTCGCGAGCAGATAAAATTTTAGCTGACAGCGCTTGGTCGATATTCAAGAATCCTCAGACAGACTACAAGCAGAAGGTATTAGCGTATTTAGTTACTTTGGCAATGAAAGCCAAGTCGGTAATTGGATCTGGAATGAAAATTCCACATGTTTCTAGTAGTAGTGGTAGAAGAAGGAAAGGAGTGAGAAAAACATCTAGAAAGAAAAGAGAAGGAGTGGGTAAAAAAAGGAATAGTGATTCTATGCGACGGGAAGCTATTAAGTGATTGACAAATCATGTAAAGGGAAGGGGATATTATCTCCGACCATACCCAGAATATTTTGGTGGGAGAATATTAAACTCCTCGACTTCGACGGTTCCGCATAACGCACACGGTCTATTGTCGTCTATGAAAAGCAAGAGAAGAAGGAAGAAGACTCATTCAAAACCGGTTAAACGCGAAGCTAGAAGTAGGCGGAAAAAGAATAGGAAAACATGAATGCGGTTAATATTGAGAACTTAAAACTCAATAAAGCTTTGTCTGATCATGATCTACAAAAGTGGGCATACTTATTGAAAATTCCATTGCGCGGTGTGTATATGCAGGATACACTACCAGAAAGAATTCGTCTCAATGAGATGGCGATTGTGAATTTGGATAATTATTCAGGAAAAGGTACACACTGGGTGTGCTATGACAAACAAGGTATAAATGTATTCTATTTTGATCCAATCGGTAACCTACAACCTCCATTACAATTGGTAAATTATTGGAAGAAACAGAAAAGGGTAAACGTTTTCTATAATGCTGATGAAATACAAAAACCTAATACAAATATTTGCGGGCATCTGTGTTTGTTATTCTTGTCTGCTCAGTTGTAACTTTTTAGTAGCAGAGGTAAGTACTGCTATGGCTGTAATATCGCTGACCGGTACAAGCAGCGATCTATACGAACATTTACCGCAGGTTATAGAATTAGATAGAAATTGTGAATATGAAATTGGATTAGTTAATTTGTGGACTTTTAATTCTATTCCAAATGTGATTAAAGATAAAAATTCTAGTTTTAAATACGGCGATCAATTAGTCAAACTCGAAACAGGTTCTTATGAAATTGATAATATTGTAAAATTGATCAAGGAAAAATTGAATGTAGCTGGTGACGGTCTCATTATACGCGGGAATAATAATACTATGAGAATCGAAATCTATTCTGATAAACCGATTGATTTAACTCATAATGATTCAATTGGCAAAATAATGGGTTTTAATCAAGAAGTCTTAGCACCGCTTATTTGGCATTATTCCAGAAGACTTGTTTCAATATCCAACATTACAACAATCGAAGTTTCATGTAATTTGGCATGTGGGAGTTATAGTGATGGAAAAGAAAAACACACCATTTACGAGTTTCTTCCAAGAGTTCCTCCAGGATATTTAATTAATGAATCACCAAATCCAATTGTTTATGTACGTTTAAATACGCACAAGTTTCAGAGCATTAATGTGAAAGTGACGGACCAGAACGGTTCATTAGTCGATTTCAGAGGAGACAGATTAACGGTTAGATTACATATTCGAGAGAAGAAGAAGAAGAAGAAGTAAAATGGGTTTCATTGTATTCAACCCGTATTCGGCTCGCTGTAGCTATAGCGAATATGAAAATAGTGATCTTAATGGAAAGAGAACAAGGATGAAAAGGAAAGGGAAGAGAAAGGTTCAAAAGAGTGTTAGTAGAGTTTCACATTCCGCCGTGTTAACATCTAAAAACGCAAAGATTTTAGAGAAATTAGGATTCCAAGTGAATTGGAATAATGTCGTCAACAGCGGCAATAAGTGAGATCTTAGATGTTGAAAGGCAAATACATTTTTTTAACGAGATAAAAAGTCTAGAGTACCATTCCCACGGTCCCTATGCAAACCAAAGATTATCAAATTCTGATGAGATAAGAATCCCAATTAATTCGCAAGATAACTATAGCCTACCATGCAGATCGTTCCTACTTATCGAAGGTGAAGTTAAGTGTAAAAAGACTGCAATAGGTGTAGACGGTGTGAGTAACATTATAGATGCACAGTATAAACTAGTAAGTAATGCAATCGGGTTTATGTTTGATGAAATAAGATATGAGTTGGCCGGTCACCCTGTAGCAAAGTCGCGTCTTGTAGGTCTCACAAGTACTATTAAAGGTTTACTGTTGAAAAGCGTGTTTGATAAAAATACTTACCATTTGGCCGGTTTCGACAGGGAGGGGTATACTCTAACCGAAAACAAGTTCAGTTTTTGTATTCCATTAAAATTACTTTTAGCTTTTTTTGAAGATTTTCAACAAATTATATTAAATCTGAAACAAGAACTCGTACTGTTAAGATCGCCGTCGGATATTAATTGCATCGAATCGGCAACTGGTTCAAGTGTTCAGATAGACATTACAAAATTACAGTGGAAAGTGCCATACTTACAACTTGAAGATCATGTACGCCTTAGGTTTTTACGCCTACTTGATAGCGATCGTCCGTTAAAACTTGCTTTTAGAAAATGGGAAATTCACGAATATCCTGTTTTACCGGCAACAAAAGTACACAGTTGGACAATTAAAACCGCTTCGTATTCAGATGCGCCGAGATTTGTAATTTTAGCCTTTCAAACAGATAGAAAATTGAAATATAATTCTACAATGGCTAAATTTGACCTGTGCGAGTTGTATAATGTAAAATTGTATTTAAATTCTGTTTACTTTCCCTATGATAACCTTCTCGGTAACAAACAGTTAATGTATAGAATGTTTTTAGATTTTGCAGGAAGCTATTCTAATTCGCCGGTAAATTCTGAACATGGGAATGAAATTGATTTTAGTACATTCACTAAAGATACACCGATTATGGTGATTGACTGCTCACACCAGACAACAACTTTAAAGAGTTCAGTAGACGTCAGACTTGAGTTTGAATTTGGAAAAGATGTGCCGGCTGCAACTGCTGCTTATTGTATTTTAATAAGCGATAATGTTGTAGAGTATACACCATTAACATCTATGGTGAGAGAGGTGCAGTAGTTTTTCCGATAGAGTGCAGCAGGTAGGCTATATAAGTTGGAGTGGGTAGGTTTTATGTCAGTAGGTGAAAGGCCATGCTATCGAGTGGAAGTTCGTCATCGTGTGACTCTCTATCGCAATCAACTTCTTCAACCTTACTTCAAGATTATCTAGTTGGGAAAGAAGAGGATATCTACGAGCGATTACCATCTTGCTATACCGGTGATTTATTGTCAGGATTAGAAGACATGGGTGAAATTTGTTCTTCGAAACCGTCGAGGAAACTGTATTCGGAAGCGGCAGCGCAGTGTGATCTAGACAAGGAGGTTGAATGTGCGCGGGTGGAAGAAGAGGAGGAGGAGGAGGAGGAGGGGGAAGTGAGTGATGGATATTCGAGGAAGAACAAACGTGGAAGTGATGATTCGTTCGCTGTTGTTGAGTTTCACGGTTTCAAGGATGAAAATAATCAGTTCATTTTAAAGGAATTTGCGATGATTGATCCAAAAAATACTTACATTATTCTACATTTTAAACCGCCATTTCCAAAATCAGAGCTATCATGGAAGACATATCACGAAGTGTGTTGGTTGGAATTTTATCATCATAAAATAAAATGGGAATTGGGTGAAATCGATTATTCTGATGATACAATAAGAGCTTATCTTAGAAACTATGATAGAATATACACAAAGGGTGGAGAAAAAGCAGAGTTTTTGAAGAAATTTCACAATAAAGTTGAAACAATACCAGATAATTTCTCTAGTTGTTGGACTTTTGATGCTTGCAAAATTCATAATAAGATTGCCGATGGTAGGTGCGCATTATTCAGTGCTAAACACTATTTATCATCAATGTTGTGTAAAGCGGAGGAGAGAGGAATTGATCGGAAAATAGATTATTTGTGCGAGGGGGATAGGATGAAAAGTATGAAGACATGTCCATTTTACACCAAGGAGAATAAACGCAAGTATGCACGCCAAGGATTCTATTATAACGGAGAGGAAGTGGTTTGTGTATGGTGTGGATATCAATTGTACTTGCACAGGGCGAGAATCTGCAATCTAACAAGCGATGTTGCTAATCCGGTGAATTTTTCTGTTCTTTTACCACTCATATAAATACTTGAATGCAAACAGAAATTGCTTAGTATTGTGTAGTAAGCCAACAGTGTTGCTATGGATCCAAGCAAATGGTTAAGTGCTGATAGTGAATTGGAATCAAAATTACAAAACTATATTGATTGGTTTGAAGTGTGTGAAGAGGCTATCGCAAAAACTAAAAGTAAAGGAGGTGATGTTGAATTTGCAAAACAATTAAAGGCAATTTTTCTAGATACTGTTGATATTAATGAAATAAGTGATTATCTACGTTATTACAGACCGTTGAAATTAAGCGTTTATAAACTATTACAAATTGAAGATCAAGTGTTGCGCAATATGTGAAACAAAAGGTTATTGACTGCTCACAGACATGTTTTAACATGTCTGTCCTTGAGCGGAGAAGAAATCTGGTGGTGGGGATAAGGAAACCGGTGGCGGGTGATTGCAGGCGACAGCATATTTTTCATCATTACCAGTTTTTCGCCGGTCGAGTACAGTTGTGCTTTTCTCAACCGCCATGTATCAGCAGCGACAACAGCAGCAGCAGCAGCAGCAGCAGCAGCAGCAGCAGCAGCAGCAGCAGGAATCGCGTCCATTCAGTTTGACTAGATTCAATGAGACATCGCGGGAGAATATTCCTATTGTGCAAATACATGGATTGAAATCTGACTTTAGTTATCCTATTCAAAAAGCAAGGTTAGCTCGCACACAATTTGGAACAAGAATTATACTGCGATTATATGAAATTAATAATCATGGTGGACATTCGTACTTTGATGTATATTTGCCGGAAAAGTTTCTATCCGAGTTGAATGCTCAAACTTTGGAAAGTTTCAATAGCGGGAGATATGTTATGAGATGTATTCATCAGGAGGACAAACCATCGCTGATTCTTCTGGATAATGCAGCATGTTAGAGCAATGCGGAAGATAGTGGTATAGGCCTGTTTCTTAGCTGAATATAAAATGAGATTTCTATATTAGACTATTATGAATATTTTTCACAGTAGTCTAGTGTAGAAGCGAAATCAATGTTTCAGTTTTGAGATGGGGAAGCGCTTTAAGCTAACGCCTGCAGCTTCGTACAGCACAAAGATGGAGCTAGTTAAACCTGATAGCAAACTGTCAAGTTTAATTAAATTCATCCTCCTGTCGGGTGGAAAGCGAAGCAATAAAAGTGAGTATATAGGATAAGTAGACTGCAGTATAGGCCTGTTTCTTAGCTGAATATAAATTGAGATTTTCCATATTAGACTATTATGAAAAATATTTTTCACAGTAGTCTAGTGTAGAAGCAAAATCAATGTTTCAGTTTTGAGATGGGGAAGCGCTTTAAGAGTGCTAACGCCCGCAAATTCTTACGGCAAAAAGATGGAGCTAGTTAAACCTGATAGCAAACTATCAAGTTTAATTGAATTCATCCTCCCGTCGGGTGGAAAGAGAAGAATATATAATATTAGGTAAGTATTGCATTTGATTTAGTATAAGTTTGTTAGAGCTACAGTTAGGTAGTAGTAGCAGCGCGCAGTGAGAGCTTCTTTAAAACATAACCTTAAAAATGTCTCAATGTTTTAGTTTTGCAAAGTTCAAGAAATTATCCAGATTGTTAATGGGTATAAGTTTGGATGAGTTTAAAGAGCTAGCTAATAGTGTAAAATTCTCACAATATTGTGTTGAAAATGTTAAGAAAGATAAGGATGATTATGATGATAAGGTGTCATCTGATAGCGATGACTCATGGAAAAATTCTAGTTCAAAATATTCCATCCTCTCTGAAATTTATGAGCTCTTAGATATTGTAATTGAGGAACGTGGACATTTTCACTATGGATGTAGCAATGATCATCCCATTACTACAATTACAGATTCTAATCAGTTGTGGGAAGTTATTTTCGATCTGGCAGAGCTGAAATGTATCAGAAAGGGCTAACATTGTTAGATTGATGGTAGAGTATGTTTTTCACAACAGTTAGGCTCAAGTAATTTCAGATTTTTAGTTACATCATGTCTGTAGACAGGTTCGGACGTGTTTCACGTGGTAAACATATTATTGATAGTGAAAAACAAATAGATGAACTTAAGAAAACAATTTTGACTAGATCAAATTTTGATAAAGAAAAAACAGCTTTAGTCTCAACTGACTATCTTCATTCGAGTTTGAAAATAATTATCGAAGAAGCAAAGGGGCAAAGAGAAAAACTGCTCAGTAAAGATGAATTCAATAAAGAGAAAAAAGATAATTTACTGACTAGAACAGAATTCAAAAATGAGAGAGAAAAGCTGCTTAGTAAGGAAGACTTCAAAAAAGAGAAAAAAGATAATTTACTGAGTAGAACAGAGTTCAAAAATGAGAAAGAGAAACTGTTTAGTAAAGATGACTTTAATAAAGCTAAGAAAGATATTTTACTGACTAGAACAGAATTCAAAAATGAGAGAGAAAAACTACTCAGTAAAGATGACTTTAATAAAGAGAAAAAAGATAATTTGCTGAGTAGAACAGAGTTTAAAAATGAGAAAGCCGGATTTGTCTCCTTTGAAAATCTTAACACAAGTATAAAAGTATTAGAAAGCCTTTTAATCGATTATGTACATAATAGTCAGGATTACAAGAATTATTTAAATACTATAATGTATCGATATGCTTATCATTTGATAGGAAAGTGTCTAATAGCTATGAGAACTTTCAACTGGGAGGAATTGGAAAGTCGTGGGCTTACACTAGAACATTGTGTTGATGAGTTTTTTCGTAGGATTAATATGTCAGAGCCAGAGGTTAAATATGATGCTAACCAGTTTCCAACACCAGAGCAACAACGGTTAATAAATCGTTATAAAAACTACTCATAAAAAGATTTTTTAGACAAAGAAAGTTCTAGCAATGAGAGAGATAGGACTTCCATTTTATAGGTGATGGAGGTGGAGGAGGCAATTCAAAATGGCTGTTAACATAGTTATTTATTTTTTTCTTTCCTAACCTTACCCCCACACAGTGCGGGCTTGAATGATGTCTAAAAAAAAAAGAAAAATTCATGCAGTACAGGTTTGGGCGAAGCCTAAAAAAAGATAAAAAGTGGAAACAATTCAAAATGGCTGTTTTCATGTAGTACAGGTTTGGGTGACGCCTACAAAAAGAAAATGGCTGTTTTAAACAAGGTTATTTATTTTTTTATCTCCTAAACTTATCCCCCCACCTAAAAAAAAGTGGAAACAATTCAAAATGGCTGTTTTCATGTAGTACAGGTTTGGGCAAAACCTACAAAAAAGGAAAAAGACCGTGGGCGCGCGCGCCATTTTCCTTTGGACAGGGGCAGGGGGGCTTGAAGGGGGATAGGTCCAGGGGGCTTGAGGGGGGGTAAACGGGTCCCCCACTCCAACATGTGCAGCCAATGGCGTGCCTCAAAAATTTACAAAATGGCCGACTCCCCCCTACAGGGGCGTGGTCTTCTCCCATTGGCCAGGGGGGGCGTGGCCTAAGGGGGGTGACCTTGAAATGCAGGCCTGTGATTGGTTAGGCCGTTCCTGCAATACCACACTACTCATGATTGATTATGATACGATGGCAAGATAGACACTGGGTGAGCTACTCAACGATATGAGTGTCATAAGGTTGAGGCGGACTATGTGTGAGCATGTAAGCCACCTGGAGCCATTGGACTGACTGAGACTTAAGTACTGAAGAGATAAACTGACTGAATTCTTTTTTATGGGTTTGGGATGATGGTTGGAGCATTACATTGAAGGAGGATTGAGTTTCTGGATATAGATGTACATGGTAGTGAGTGCAGAAGGGTAGGCATAGACCAAGCCTTCCTGGAGCGGCTGCTGGTAATGCTCTGATGTTGGAGGTACTTGGCAGTGAGCATAGAAGGGTAAGGTGAGAGAGATGCAGCCTGGAGCTATCGTTCATGATGCTTCAACAGCATTCAAAGTAATAACACAATGAAGTTGGTTCAGTTTTGCTTGTCAGTCATTTTGACCAAGAACGTCAAAAAGTGGACTTATGTGGAAGAGATATGGAATAAGATCTTCATGCCAAACTTAAGGTTGTGTGTTGGGGTGAGCGGTGTTGCAGTAAGCTGAGACCATGATTTTTCAAAAGTCAGACTGTGGTGACCATATTGTTGTAATGAGGATGGACAAATACAGTAGCTGTGAGCCCTGACTGTATTGGTCATATTGGACTGAAGGAATATGAATGTTGCATCAATTTTATCAGTTTGATTAAGAATGTGGTGGGTAGGCATAGATTAAAGCCTACCACTCATGATGATGGTTAATGTGGATATTCAAGCCAAATTGAGTGTTGCCTGTTGGCTATGAAATTTATAAGTGATCAAGTACATAGTTTGGTGTGATATAAAGGGATTGCTGCCAAGTAGTTGGCTGAGGGTTACAAAAGTACTGAGTACAGAGTACAGATGACTGGAGAAGAATGTAAGTTATGACTGACAACTCACTCAACTGGAAGAGGAGGCTTAATACTTATTAGGGACTAAGCCTCGCAGAGAATTTTATTATGGTATGAGTTATAAATGTATGTTGTCATCCAATAAAATCATAAAAATTATAAGATTATTTGAGAAATTGAATAAAAATTTAACAAAATCATCCAAACTAACTAACAGAAGAATTTGATGGATGAGAATGAGATCGTAATGGTGAGTGTAGAAGGGTGATCCTACCTGGAGCCGCCATTGGCGATTCGACTTGACATATATAGAATGCACTAGGCAATGCGTTTTTATGACTTGGTTGGATGAACATAAAATCATGATAAAATCTTTTTATGGATGATACACAGAAGTGACACCCTTGTAGTGTGAGTAGGGACATAGGCGTTTGAGTTCTGGGTAGAATGTAGGCGTTTGGTGGCCATAGTCTTGTGCATTCACAGCAGTCTGTGGCTGTGGCCTCCAGGGACGGAGTGTTGGGGTCTGTTCTCATGGCTTTGGCTTCGAATTTGGTGACGGGCGTCATGCAAAAAGACTTGGTTGAGATCTGTGGTCTGAGTCACAAGTATGTCATTAGTGCGCGAATAAGGCATAAGTCTTCCATCAAAAGCCTAATTGATTGTTTATGGAAGAAGTGGAAGTTGATGTTGAGAGCTGGCCCACTTCTCTGGGTTATTTCCCTTTGGTGTTATCACACATTCTGTTATTGTAATAACAATCTCCTATCTATATATCCAATTTCATAAGGCGATTCTTTGTGTCAAAATTTTTGGCGTATGGCAAGTTGTAGAAAGATGGAAGAGGGTTCAGATTAAAGGTCTTTATTCCCTGATGACAGAAAAACTATTGGAATTCCCATAATGTTAACATGAAATTAGATATTATGTGAAATGTCCTGCATAAGAATAGCATTGGAAGTCAAATTTGTTTGCATCAATTCATGCAATCGTGCTTTATCTTCAAGCCAGTACTCAATATTAACATGTGGGTTACTAGGGTTAGTGTAATCTAAAATTAGACAGACATGTGTTCTAAATATGTTTTTTTTTACATTTCTTTACATTGAAGAAGACTGAAGCTCAACAACAATAATAATAATGATAATGAATATGGAAAATCTGAAGAATGAAGAAAGAAAAATAGTTAGGAAAATCCTTGGACCAAGGCGTACCAAAAACGGATATAGATTACAGAGAACGTCCAAAGTTGAAGAAAATTCTAATATAGACAGATATGAGGAAAAGACCCCTTAATTTTTATGGTCACATCATGAGGCTTCCAGACAATAGACCAACAAAAAGAATTGTAAACTATGTAGCATGACTTGTCAATGGAGGAGAATGTTAAAAAAGACCTAGTACCGGCCAAAATAATCAACAAAGAAATCTACAATTGAAAAAAATTTAGAATAAAACTTTATAAATACCAGAGACAAAACCTCCAAAAGTTGGAACAAAATGGAGTGCAGAGAGAAAATCTGACTTCGTACAAAAAATGAAAAGCTGTTGGGCAAACAAGAAAGAACAAGTCCAAAAAATGAACCATCTTCACTCGGCGTCTTCCACTTTGTGAGTTTTACGTCTAATAATAATAATAATAACTGAGTCTGGGAAAGGTAATGTAATATTTTTACCAAGAATTATATTAAGCTTATCTCAACAGACCCTAATTTATGCCTTTCCATACGGAAAGAAAACAATTTCTAATCCGACTAGCTTTTTGTATTACAATCAATAATTCCCAATGCCATACCTTTGACACAGCTGGGATATACTCAAGTAAACCGGTATCTACTCATGGGCAATTATACGTTGCATTTAGCAGAGTTAAATCTCCGGAAGGAATCAAATTGTTTATTGGAAATAACAACAATCAAAGCAATCAAAAAGACTGTTCTTACACAAAAAATATGGTATACAGGGAAATTCTGATTCATAGATAATTTGATTGTTAGCTCGTTTGATTTATAATAGTATAATGGTTTGTTTCATGTATTAGAGTTTTGCTTAAGGGGCCTTTGCCCCTAAAAGCCACTAGTAGTTAATTAAAACTGTATTTCAATAATACATGATGAAGTGTATTTATTGTCACGTGAAGCATGAAAATGTTTCATTTCATCCAGCTTTGAACAATGCAAAGGGGAAATGAAAATTTGGTATCCATTCAAATTCATTTGATTCTGTAGGAAATTCGTTTCACAAGCCTCGACTTGACTGGATACAGATTTCTAGTATTTCATATGTCTGTTCAAGTGTTAATACAATATGATTTTATCAGTCCATAAAAATTAATTCATTTTTATAGTTGAGCAGTAGCGATGGCAATATATTGTACGTTATAGTAGTACAATAATTACAGCTTTGTGATTAACTGTGGTTTGAAATCAGAGCTAGTAGGTCAGAGAGGTATCTATGTTATTTTACATATCTCTGTATAATAATAATAATACCAACTCTTCATTGTGTGGGAGGCTCTCACTCTATTTTAAAGCTAATGAAGTACTTGGTTTAGAATCAGAAAATCTCTATTGGCTGAATGCATTTCCAATATAAATTCAACTAAATATCATCAAATTAATTATTATCATTGCTAATTTGATTTCCAAGTTCACTAGACTGAAGACAGAGTTATTTTTATAAATTTGATCGCTCCCTCTGATAAAATGAGCGCTAATGAAGATTGAGCAGGAATTTCACGGTATTTCTATTATATGAAAAAAATATTTCTTATGGATGATAAAATCACAAAGAATCTGACTAAATATCCCTAATCTTGCTTGTTAAGAAACAAAAATATCATGCATAGCTCTTGCCATAACAGTGTATAATTTCTGTTGCAATAATTATTTGGAGTGCGTTCAAATTCACTGCCACAGTATTTTGATTGTTGTCAAATGCAGAGACCATACCTCAGCTTATTATACAGTGTAATCCATGCTTGTGAAACTGATGTCCAATTGGTTAATATTATAACGATTACTGGACTAATCATGTGCTACATTAATCCTCTATCCATTAAAACCCTCATCTCTAATTAGCCGACAATGTTAATTAGGATATTGACAGACAGAATTTTTTCGCTTAGAATAGCTAATATTGTGTTGAGTGTTCGCTCACGAGAGTGAAATTCAATTATTGCGGCACATCAAAAGACTGAAATTTGGGTGGAATGTGTTTGTCAATGATTCTGTCAAGGGAGTGTACCATATCATGAACGAACTGGATCATTCTCGTGGTTTAGATGTGTATTTATTTGGAAATTGTTTTGTCACATGAGTTAGACCTTCAGGGGATCATCACAATCACAAACGCGAGTTAGGAATCACAAACATTGCAGGATGAAGGCTTCTCATCACTATTTGGAATGAAGTTTTATTGAATGTGTAATTCGCGTATCTATCTGGGATTCATAAACAAGTATCCCTCAAACAAGTGACTTGAAGGTTTGTGGCCTTCTGTGGTAGCTGCCTGATACCAAAAAATTCTGTGAATGTAATTTCTAATGACTTAAAATAAGAACTATAATGAGCGATTCGAAAACGCTAGGCTATATCGAAAATCCAAAACTACATTTATCAAGAAACATTTATTGTGTTTTCCAAATGAAGAGCCAATCAGTAATGAAATATTGTTTCTACTCCTTTTTCAACGGCAAGATGTTTTGATTATGAAGAGTATATTATTTTTATCTGTATATCAACTCATTTGCTTCCAATTCCAATTGATATATTATGTTAGCCTATTTATGAAATATTTTTCCCACATTATTCAATTTTATTACAATAAGAACAGTCAAGATTTTCAAATAGAGAGAAAATTCACTCTTGAAAATTCTCCTATTTCTTTTTCAGAAGCGGATTCCTTCATCGAAAATCAAAATCATCATCAATAGTAATAATAATTATTCATTCATTGACTATTTTTCTCATGAAGGGCTCAGTAATCTGTCAACTCGTGCGTAGGAAAAGATGATTAATAGGTTAAAGCATTGTGCTGAATTATTTATGTAATTATCTCGTACGAATCATATCTCATTACGAATGCATCATTCAATGTATTTCCGTAAATCATGCTATATTGCATGACATTAAATTTAATAGTGACTCTCCTGACAATCACTCAAAAAAACTCTTGAGAATATTATTAAATAATATATTCCTGATTACATAAGAATAGTCCTGAACCTTTTTACCTGATAATGCACTTATTCAATAATAACACTTATTGAAGCTTCTGTGAGATGATACTGATATTAACTTGCGAATAAGGCTTATAATATATATATATATATATATATATATATATATATATATATATATCTTATGATTCTTTCAAGTTAATCTTTTAAATGGCTTTTCACTCCGTGGCGTTATTGATATAACTTTTTTATTCATAAAACCTGTCAAAATTGTGGGCCTGAGCCTAAAAAACTTGATTATCTTTTGATTGAGTCATTGATTTACTGACCCTCATATTTGCAATTTTATTTTCTATTCTATTTCTATTCATCTTGTTGTAGTGTATTACTTATTTTTTATTTTTGTTTATTTTATCAAATACTTACATCAGTTATGATATGATTGCCATTATCATTTTTGTAATTGCAATTCATTATGTGAATTGATGTAAATAAATCTGGGAAAGAGAGCCAGGGACGAGGGAAAAATGACTATTGGTGGGACGTGCATGTGTGTGCGGAAGGGGACGCGAGGATCATAGGAAAATCTTGAGGACGGAAGAGAATTTCAAATCTAGAAAATACAATCAGGATAGCTGAAAAAGACATACCGTACATTGATGAATGAGATAAGTGAGTGCGAATGCTATAGCAAATAATTAGGGTGTGGGACAAACTTAGGGTTACGGTTTGGTGAGATAAAAATTATCTTCATATATTATGAAGAGTCGCTGCAAGAACGATATGAAATACCACATCGGGGAGTAGAGCAGCGGTGACCCATGATGAACTGGGCAAGTGATGAGTGATGGTTGCGTGCAAGATAGTCGACTTTTTAAACTTAATGAAAAGTAGTGTCACATACACACTAACACACTGACATAAACATACTCATAACTTCTACAAACACGAGGCTACTTTGACCAGACAGTGTGGGTGTGTCGGTTTTAATTCTAGTAATGTTGTTATTAGCTTCTAAATAATGATACTTTTTCATTTTGGTATGTGGTCAACACAAATTATAGTGATAATATTTTGACCTGTTTCCATCATGAACACAATGCTCCCAATATGAGTGTATATGTATAATTATTATTTTTTATCATGTATAATTTTTTTTCCTGTGTATTTTTTTTTGCTTGTTTGTATTTGCGGAGATAAAGATTATTATTATTATTATCATTATTATTTATATGGACTTTGTCTGCAAATATACAATATATTATAGGAAAACAATATGGAATCACTATATGTATTTTAAACACTCAGATTCATATCGCACAACATCCTTTTTATGTGATCAATAAATTTTGTGAACTGCAGAGTAATTGCGGAGAAAAAACAAATTCCAACGTCAACAAACTATTAGACAGAAGCATCAGTGCTGCTACTCAACACCTACTTGCTTAAGCCCACTGGTATACAACCTTTGGTATGCCAAAGCCCGAAAAATTCAATTTGCTTTTATTGAAATTGAAATTCATTGGTATGAGGACTTTTCATTGAAGGAAATTCAAAACGATGCTCAAGCGCTTGTGATTTACATTATAGGCTAATACATTTGTACATTGAAGTCATGTGCATTGGCATCTGAATGCTATCTAGAAGCCAGACTACTTCTCTTAAATAGCATACAGGGATAATATTCCCATCATCCATAATTGTAAAGTTGTAAACATAATATGTTAACATGCGGCTCCGCGTTGGAATAAAGGTGAAATGAATAAAGAGATATAATGATAGATTTGTATCTGAGCTAAGCTTATATGGCTTTAAATGTAAAACATATATACTATATATGACAGATTCATTCAAGATAACTGAGATGAGAGAACTGAGTAAAACACATGAAAAGAGACGTAGAGTTTTAGTAGGCCGTTAAACGAACATAAACATCAACGGACTCACTACTTGTGCAAGGGAGTGGAATCGAAGTGCCCCCATCTCATCGTAAGCGCCTCTCTTATTTTCCGCATTTCAACTCACTAAACAGCTATCTACCTGATTGGCAAATACGTACCGTGAACGTTGCTAGCAATTCTCATTCACTGTTATAGGCGAGTTTACATCGGGTACCAACGACATTTTTGAATCTCACCTGAAACTTGCTTTCCCTGTTCTATTTTCAATTATTCTTCCACATTGGTCAGTGATAACTTCTCTCTTTCACGAAACTGTTGTTCTCAGAATCTCATGCTTGGATGATAGTGCATGAAAAGCAAAGAATATCAGCCTGAAATACAAGATAATTACCACACACCTCATAATACAGTATGTTCGTATTCGATTAAATTATGCAAATATAGAAATATTATATCATTGAGTAACAAATATCAGCAATATCACATGCAGTGTCTATTTACTATTTTCTATGTCATAATACGTGAAATGAAATTGAATAGCTATGAGCTAAACTATCGAATTATTCAACAGATTGATTTCTTCTCTTGGGTATACTATTGATTCTTGTAGAATTGATTTTGATCTATTCTTCATTACTTTTAGCTTCGAATTAGATACATCAATCTCATTGCAGATTCAAAATCATCGATTCATCAGAATGAGTATAATCTGTTCCATTTTTGGATATTCATTTTGTTCCAACTGTCAGAAAAACATGAGCCTGTCGACATTTCTATTTCAGTAGAGCTACACATGTAACTTTATTAATCAAATAAAAGTGGTGTTCAGTTTCCTTAGAAGGCTGGGGATGATCAATCTCTATAAAGCTCGTATGTTACGCTCTCGAATTCTTCATTCAAGGTCGAACGTGCATGTGAATGATGGATAGTCTTGCTTTCGCCCTACGACACCCTGAATAACTTGAATGTGAGAAATCTCAATGTACGCGCATATTGCGCTGTCAGAGTATAAAATATGCAATATTTATTGTAGTACTCGACAAGTGCTCAATTATGACCATGAACAATAATAACGCAACTTATGAAAAACTTGTGAACTGAATAAGGAAAATAATTCAATTTGATCAAGTCAATCTTTATGTAAAAATGGCGAATATTCAAAGAAGTCCAATACAAAAGAATACACATGAACAAACAAAACGAAAAAAATACTTTTGAAGCATCTATATAAATAAAAGTAGAGTTTTGTCTGTACATTTATCAGAATATATATTTCTTTGTTATTTTCACGTTTTAAATTGATGAAGTAGTGTAGTATTATTTCACCTTGATGAATTTCCACAAACACGAGACGGGATATCTCGAGAGGGAGACAATCTATGTCATTATCTGTCTCTAATCACACAGTAAGCATGTAGAGTTTAAGTACCTATAAAGTATATCTTCAATTTCAAATCAGCTAGATGGATTTTCATTTATAGTACATGGGAAAGTGGTTGCTCCAGTTATAATGGATTAAGATTAAATGACAGTGGTCTGTTAAATTAACAGTCAAGCACTTCTTCACGCCCCTAATCTTCCAAAGTACCTCATTGACGGACGTCCCTCAAAATGATATGATGCATTCTCATATTTGACTCTACGATAGTATAGTCAATCACACTATATTATATGGATCAGAAGTCCATACATTGCTCAGGAGTGCGTGAACTTCATTTTCAACTTGTTGATTTCTGAAAAAAAACTATCAAGGGTATCCACTTTTCATTATTAATGACCCAATAGGGCCATAATGAAATCGTGCCGTTGTCCGTCCGTCCGTCTGTGCCATAGCGCTTGAAAGAAAGATTCTAGACTTTTGAAACTTGGAAACTAACAATGGAATTAGTAGGAACACTGAATGAGTAAATTAATTGAGATATCGTCCATCAATTTTTTCTGTAAAGAAGCGTTATCAGACCTATTTTCATATGAACTTATGTCTTTGATTCCCTATTGTCTATTGTCCCGCGACAGGAAACGTTGTGAATAATGCGGGTGTTGTTGTCTTGTGCCTTGGAAAGAAAACTAGCTACTGTTGTCGTCTCAGAGTCAACAGAATATAGTGGACATACTAACTTGAAATTCTAGAAACATTACAACAGAGAGGATTGTATTTCGTGTTCTCTGCGACGAAAAGTTGAGGTTGGAGGTCGAGTCTGAAGTCCAGAGCTTCATATTTCAATAGAAGAAGGCCAGTAAAGTAAGTGCTACGTGCTCCATAAATATGATAGCCTACAAGCAATAATAAAACAGCAACAAAATAGCTACGAATCGCAATTTTCAAAATAAGTTATCATAATCGTAGTATTGATGATAGTCTGAAGAGGATGATTATGACAGAGAGAAGATCTTTTGTGAGTTTTTTTTCACTCCAAACTATTCAAAATATTATCAACAAATAACATAGGATACTCTATAAAATCAAATTAACAAACAATTGAAGCGAGACAATAATAGTTGAAGCGTTATTGTTTTATATTCTGATTTCACTGTGTCATTCATTACATTATTGTCAATTCAGGCTATAATGAATGAGAGGAACCGAACTTGAAATTTGGTCGTATCCAATAATGCCTTTTTTTTGGAATTATGAGAATAATGGTATCATTCGAATTACGATATTAATTTTGTTGAAATTTTATTCCAGGTAACATTAATATTATATTGAATATCATTTATTGTCCCATTTTCACTGTTAAATTATATTTCTGAGCAAGTTAATATTCTTCTCAACAATGAAAATATTATTTCTCATGGCAAAAAGGCTATACTTCTAGAAAATGAAATGATTAAAAGTAATGAAATATTGGACAGATGCTGGATCTTACCTGGCACCAACATGAGAAATACATGATAATCGATTAAATATTTTATTTTGTCAGGGATTTTGATAATCCATTTCACTTGAGATTCTGTGAGAAATATTCAGTTTAAGCATAACTGTGAATCACTCAGGTTTTTTGGAGAGTTCCGCATCAATTCTAAGATTGTAAGTATTCCACTCAAAAGCCTTCTTTATCTAAACGTTTCAAATCCTTTGGATACACTGACAGTTTGAATCTTGTATAACTGCAGAAAATCATATTCATCAACACCTCCCAAAAGTGGCTGTGTGAGAGACGACTAGATATTGTATCATGGTGGTGGAAGGTGAAGGTGTTCTAGAATGTGTTTTGAACTGCGTTATGTTTGGCAAATGCGTTGCTGGATGACAGTTTTGTCGAGGAGGTTGAAGTGGGATGTGATGAAGTATGAGGTTCAGAGCGATGAAGAAGAGTAGGAGGATTAGGATGGGAAGGAGAAATGGGAAGAGTAGGCAACGCGGTTGTTATTGATGTGGCGAACTAGAGACACTGTAGGCTACCGGGTTGACAAATCACTCAGGGCTGTGTCGTGGCCTGACAGACTAGAGCCGAGTATGTTGCCCTGGTCCTGAAACCATGGTGATGTCACCCCGGTGCCATAGTCGTCAATATAAATCTCTTGTTGGTGTCTGCAGCCGCACGCGGTTCGCCCGACTGACAAACATTGGCCTAATTCAATCTACTAATCGACCCGTGTGAACGTCAACGCCCGCCATTAACGGTGCGGCGGGTGTTTCCGAAGGGAATAGGCCTGTTGTCTACTGGCTCACTTTAACAAGGCGATATCATGACACCTTGCTCAAGCTATCAGGGATATCTAAGCTGGAAACTATCTTATAGGAATTCAATTTGACTGACTGTAAATACAATACTGAAGTTGATGAAGAAAGACGGTGCTTTGTACATAACTGAGCAAATGGAATAGGTGGAAACACGATTACAGAAATTGAAAATGCACGTAATATAACAGACCTTTCAAACATAACGCACACAAACGAGCTTGAGATTGGAAAAATATGGTATCAAGATATTTAAACAATTGTCAAGATAATATTGTTACAAATAATAAAATCGATTAGCTACACGAAAAATAGAAATAAAAATAATCGAAACAAGAGAAGATACAGCAAACCTGAATAAATATAACGCTTATATACTTTTCCAAAACAAAATACTGTATAAGCTTTCAATTAGCAACTAGGAAATCGAATCCTCTATTCTATGTAATGATTTTTATAGTGTCTCTTAACATCGCAATCTTCGCAAGATGAACTCTCATCAACAAATAATATATTGTATCATTCATCACAACCAGTTGGAGTCTATTGAGTCCATGCTTGCCATAAATCATTTTGAAATTCGCACTTAATGGTTTTTTCTTGAAATGAGAACATTGTTGGAGCATCAGTGTTTCAATCAAGCAACCATACTGTACGAGTAACCACAACATACATTCTATTTTTCAATTGGATTCATCAGGCTGTAGAGTAGAGCAGATTCTACAAAATCTCCAATAATTCGGATATAAGTTCAGGCAATAAAAATAATGATTATATCAGTAACTATATATTATCGTTTTGTTCCTGCTTTATATCAACGATTTACCTTCTCATCTTGATCCTGCAGAATGTATCTTATACGCTGACGATATTAGTGTTATGGTAAAGAGTGAAAACCAGTTAAATATGAAATCAAAATGTGAAATAGCTCTTAAAAAACTTGATGATTGGCTCAGGGCGAATATGTTAGTTCTCAATTACAATAAAACGAAAGAAATAAGCTTCAGATCAGCTGAAGGAGCCACACTTGAGATACAAAGTAACATAATTGAATGTGTTGATGAAATTAAAATACTTGGCGTAGTGATCGATACTAAACTGTCTTGGAAGCCTCACATAGAGTATCTCAAGAAGAAATTAAATTCAGCAGTTTTCGTACTCAGAAGCGTGAGATCTATACTGAATCTCCATAATATTAAAGAGGTTTACTTTGCCTTGTTTTATTCCCTTATAACATATGGAATACCTTTTTGGGGAAACTCTACTGAATCGATTCAAATTTTTAGAATGCAGAAGTGGGCTATAAGAGTGATGGTAGGCGAGTCATTAAGAATAAGCTGTCGCCCACATTTCAAACAGTTAGGGATTCTTCCTTTACCAAGTGTTTTCATTCTTGAAACTATCTGCATTATTAAAAAAAAACGAAAGTAAATTAATTAAAGGATCTATGATTCATTCATATGAAACAAGGCAGCGAAATAGACTTCGTGATCACTCTCATCGAACAACTCTTTATGCTAAGGGTGTCAAGAGCTTAGGTATTCATCTCTTCAACATTTTACCTAGCCGTTTTAAATCACTCATATTTAACAAATTCAAGATTGAGTTGCAAAAAGAGTTTAAAAGATTCTGTTTCTACTCCGTTCAGGAGTATATCGATCATTACGCCAACATAAATTAATAGTTAGAATAAGTTCATAAATTTGACAAATTTAACATTCTTTTTTTTTTTTAATACGTTTGACAAATCCAAATACCCCTTTTATGGGAGGTCAACGGATGCTCCTTATATCTATCTATCTATCTATCTATCTATTAGTACTCGTATTGGAATATTATTCTTGCTTCGACAGTACATATTCACTATTCTCGTTAAATGCCCAGTTGTTCTTATTGCTATGAATGAAAGAAGAAAGAGAAACAATAGCCGACACTACTTGTTTTGTAAACATCGCTTCCATTTTTTGATGGGACTGCGAGGAGGTTGCAATTTGACTCTAGTTTTTTCTTCCTTCTCGAATGTCTCTCTCACTCCTATTATTCAGGTTACTTCTAGTGTTGGAAACACCAGAATCTTGCAGATTATTCTATTAGTTTCCAGAAGTCTTTCAAACAGCATTTATATAAGGGCTCTCCTTGAAAGCTGTAGTTAGTTGTTATTTGCTCTTCTCAACGTTTATACCCAGTAACAGTTTATAACCTATAGACATTGTGTCTCTATGCGCATATCAAGTGCTCGCGATCAGTTTACAGTGTATGATAAATTCTTTGCCGGCATACTTCCTTCTTTTTGGCAGAGTACTCACTGCTATTTTTGTGATTATCAAATATCGTAACAGACATTGTGCTTTGTTAGTTTTCCATTTATTTATGGAGTGTTCAACTGTTTTTTTTGACATTTCTTTTTACATCATTGAACAGTTTATCGAACAGTTATTGATTAAATTATTGATTAGCCTACTTGATAGTAGGTAATTATTTCTTGTACACTGATAAAGAGAATACATTATTAGTTGAACGCTTTTGATGTGTTTGTTTCTTATTAGTTTTTCTTGTGTGATACAACTGATTAGTGCGTGTTGGAAGTAATTTGTGTAAGTAAAGTGAGGGTGTTAATTTCAAGTGTTGCCAGCATTTTTTAGTGATATAACCCGTAACAATATCAGTATATTATTTGAGATATTGGAAATTGATTAGCGTTCCTGAAATCCAAAATATCCTTAGCTTGAACATTCTAAACATCAAATCAGTTCACTGCTGGGTGGTATATTGAGATATATATTTCTGTTGAGCGTGATTTATAAATTCAGCCGAAAGAAAAAAGAATGAAGAGAAGAATGGTGGAGAAAAGAATTCACAAGCAGCGATGAGGTTACATAACTCTGGTAGCAAGCAATTTGGTCGTCACTCTAATCTTGGCTCACAACGGCTATCAAGACCTTTCTGCCAGACACAGAGCAAAATGAAGTTCAGACAGGACAGTTGATTTCGTTTTTCGGAATTGAGACTCTTTAAAAGGTAGTAGGCTACTTCTGAGCTGGTGTACTGCAGCGTGTGCGTCAGAGAATTGCCCCTCAATTGCACATAAGAGATAACAATAGTGCATGCCACTAAGGCTGTGTCCTAACTGGCGCGTCTAGTGCGAGCGAGCGATGCGTACGAATTGAAGTCGCATCATATTTCTAGCGTGCGACCAGACAGTATCCGTACTGATGCGTCTACGCGAACGAGCGTTGCGAATAATCTTCTCCGCCGCGACTAAACTATTGTTTACTGTTGCGTCTAAATTCAGTACCAAACATGAACTCGAGTAAGTTGCATTGTACCCTCTTGCTATAAAGCACTACTTTGAAATATCTAGTTGTATAGAAATAATTAAATAAAAAGCAAAAACGACATTGAAATAAAGTGAACTGCTTATTCTGTGATCGGTTAATATTGGGAGAATATCATCATTTATGGAATCAGCTCTACAGAGACGAATAATTATTTACCCAGTACACCAGAATGAAAATCAGTGGCGGATCCACGTGGTGGGGAAGGAGAAATTCTCTCCCCTCCTTAAACGCAAAAGAAGAAGAAAAAGAAAAAGGTGAAGAAGAAAAACTAGAAGAAAAGGAGAAGGAAGGGTAATGATAAAATGGTGTAGAAGTGGAAAAGAGTTAACTAAAAGAAAAAGGAGAGAAATGGCTTGGAGAAAGATAAAAATAAAAAACGAAAAATAAGGAGGGGAAAAATAAAAATAAAAATTAGACTTAAAGTTGCTGACAAGTGAGAAAAGAACAGCAATGTTGAACCAGCACTTCAGCATTTGGTCTGAATGATTGTTGTACAAACTTAAAAAAAAGGTCGAATATAGAACCTTGTTCTTTTTGGAAGTCGGTTAAAAAAAATTAATAACTTTGGAGGATTTTATTCAATCATTTTCTCAAATTAACGATCTTCATAACATATTTTACTCAAATCATGATTGAAAATCTTCTTCTGATATCTACGGTAAGGGCATGACTGCCTGTCTCGGTCTTTATAGTAGCCTTCTCTTTTTTATTTATGTAATTTTGATTTTTAAATTTGAGATCATGTTTCACTAGGTCTCCAAAATCTCTTCTTCCATCTGAACTGTAGTACAAAGCTTATACCGGGATTCTGCCTAACTACATCCTTCCAAGATGTTCTCTTCGCCTGACACTATATATTCTTATAATTTCGTTTAATGACTCTACTTCGAGCTCCTCTCGAACTTCTTCATTGCGTAGAAGATCCAATCTTGTACACCCCGTTGACACTCCTCAGAAAGCGCATCTCTGATGCTTGAACTTTGGGAACTTCCTTTTCATCAAGAACCCATGGTTCGCTTCCATATGTCAACACCAGGATAGTGTCTCTTCTTGCTGTTTTTTCAGACTTCTATGAACCGTTTCACATATAGACCGAAATTTACTGATTTTCTTGAAAATCTGTATACCGGTATATAAAAGGTGATGTGTGTTTGTATGTATGTATGTATGTACACATATGTATGTATATTTATATGTATGTATGTTTCCAGTAAACTCCGAAGCCGCTGAACCGATTTTTATGACATTTTCAGGCATAATGTAGAATAGTCCCGAGATGGTTCCTGTGAAGTTTGTGAGTTCAAAAGTCCTCGCTGAAGGACACAAAAAAGAAAAATCTATCTTTAAAGGAGCAACTGATAGAAGTTGACAGTTTTTAATCATATGGTGGGCCCTTAGCGACGTTATTTATACTGCCTGCAGACTACGTGCGTACCATGTAGTTGGAAGGTCAGAACATCGCAGTCATATAGGAAACATTATGACTGGAGAATCAAAGCTCAGCTTATGTCTCATCCATTATTTCTTTGGTGAAAAAAAAACAAACTGATCCAATCGCAATTTAACCAAACAAGAAATAACATTTTTCATTTTTTAATAGGTAGGCTCTTGGGAATTAGCCGGGTACCGCTATTATAACTAAAATTCCGTTGCAACGCACGGGTGAACTGCTAGTTTCCAAGTATTTTTCATATGCTTGTGCAAAGCCTGAGTAGGTAAAAGCAGAAACTTGCTCCAAGATTGAATCTCCAACAACAATTTTTGTTCAAACCGGCCATTATCCTCTAAAAGCCATATCTTTGTTTTCAATTGTTGATGAAATAGGAAGGTCCTATACTGCTCACTATAGTAAGCTGGTAAATGGAGTATTGCAGGTTGTCCTCTGTTTTATGAAGAAGGATTATGTCATCTGCAAATGAAAGTTTATTTATAGAACATTCGCATCCAACACATTTCCTCTTTTTAACCGACTTCCAAAAAGAACAAGGTTCTATATTCGACCTGTTTTTTTGTTTTATGTTTGTACATCAATAATTCGAACAATATTGAACCGATCCTGATGATTTTTTTTTAAATGAAAGAGCATCGCTCAGCGATGTGTATTTCTCAGTTGACCTTGATTGCATTTCAGTGAGCTTCTAATTTAAAAAAGAAATTTAATTTTAATTTGATTGAATTCTAGCCTTATTACAATTTTTTGTTACTTTCTTGATGTTCACAGTGTTTAGTTATTGATTTGACTCATATTTTTGCTTGTTACTCCTCCCACCAGGGGGCGTGACTTGACAGCCAATCGCAACGTCCGATTAAGGTCAGCCTCTTTCCCTCTTAGCCAATAACTTAGTATCATTCCATGTACAGTATATATAAGGCTTCTCTGTACTTCAGTGTTCAGTTTGATTGAGATTGATAATGGTGTAACAACCGAAACTAGTTTCTCGAAGTTTTAATAAATGTGGTTGTGACAATTTCGTCTTATTTTTCATTAAATTATTATTGCATTATTTCAAGAACATATTAGATTTTAAATTCAGTTATCAAGTCAGTACTTTCATTTCAAATGTATAGGTAAAAATAATTCAAATTTATGAACAATTTTAATAATAGTGATTACCATCGCAGTGATTGCTGAATGTTTGGATACATTACCTAAGCATTGAAAATAAGAAAATAGCCATCTCATTTATATAATTCATTATTCTCATGTATCTATTTCCATTTACAATAAATAATAAGTATTATCCAAGTAGGTGTTTGAAAATGATTATTGAAAGTCGTTTTCAATGGGTGGGCCTGTTGCCTGTTCGATGCGTTTCGAAAACTAGGCTATCTGTGAATCGGGCTTTGTTGAGTCTCGGCTTGCACGCACGCACATGTTTGTTTACTCCACTCCGTAGTCTCGCTGAACAGACTATATATGGGTTTCTAACCAAACCTAACCTAACCTGGCTAGATGTGACTGAACCACCTCATACCTTTATTATTATGATGCATAAGTGTCATTTGATGAAAAGTGCCTAGTTCCTATTAATTTACATTTTGTGATAAAGAGTTTCTTTTAGTTTATTGTTTTATCTGTTATATTAAATTTTGTTGAAATTTAACGTTTATTATTATTAAAACTTTTTTATTCAATTAATGAATATCATAGTATTAATGAATAATACTAATAGTGTTCACATAATCATTATCCTTCAAGTTATTCAATTTAGACACTTTATTGACAGAAGCTCATATACTGCACTCCCATGGAGTGCAGTATATGGGCTTCTCTTAAAAATGACGCTATTAAGTGAATTATGTCTTTATCCGACTAGATATCCATCTGAAAATGAGTATAATCATAGCATGTAACCTCTCCCGTGTTCACATAATCGTAAACTTCCAAGTTATTCAATTGACAACAAGTTATTGGCAGAAGACCATATAGTGCACCACAGCCAAAAATATATATGACTAATATCACGAAAAATATCGTACGTAACTCGTCCGGGAAGATGTTTACCATATACTCTCATGATAATACTCTCGGCATGATTGCATCATATAATAATACCCGATTCTTTACATCATAATATCTAAATGATACAATAAGCTACGTATTGAGCCGAACCTTGCAAAACTTGGATGGGACAACCGCTGAATGATGCTCTTTCATTTGATTTTTTTTATTGAAATCGGTTCGATAGTTCTTGAGCCATTGATGAACAAACATGAAAAAGGCAGGTCGAATTGAGAACCTCCTTCTTGTTGAAAGTCGGTTAAGAACACAACTCCATGGCATCGAGGGTAAACCCATTTTATTGGGGAAAAATGAGGTTGATAGTAAATATTTCTTGCATCTCTGGCAATTCACGGTAATCTGCCATTTCTTCGCACCACTCGGTCATACTAGTAGAATGTGCTGCAATCAAGGAAATACGCACTAGACAACTTTCTCATTTCATTTTAATTTTCAAATCATTTAGGTTTTCTAAACACGTCTAGAAGAGATTGGTTATGTTGCTATTATTGCAATGAACTAATATTGCATTGAGATCATATAAATGCAACAGTTTTTATAATTATGCTACAAGAGTGCAATAATGCAATGACTAAGTCGATAAAATACTTTCAATTCCGAAATTGATTTGAGAATTCAATTTCGAGTAGGAAGATCTCTTTCAAAGTATTCCAGAGTGCTGGTAGGATTATTACACTAGCCTATTCTACTACGAGTGCTTCAATAGGCCGGCAATAGACGGACTGCTTCAAGCAGTCGGGTTCGACTGCTTGAAGCAGTCGCAGTTGGGCGGATCGCATTTTCAATGTTAAAATCAAGACCGCACTACACGGTCTGCATGAGCAGTCGAGTTGCGATCGGTAACAAAACAAGCAGTCTATTTGCAGTCGAGTTCCGCCGTGCTGCCGACTGCAAAAATGCAGTCGGTCTGCAATACACGGACCGCTTCAAGCAGTCCACTCGACTGCTCGCATCACTTCTCATATTTCACTCATTGTGTGTTTTTCGTAGGCTATGCGTTCTGTGAACATGGCACGTTCTTTTCAAAACTAGTTGTACTTTGTCACTAGAGTCTTCTTCAAAGACAAAGATCCTGTTTTATTATATTTTTTGATTTTGGCATAATTTTCTCCTAATTGAACTTTGCTCGTTTAAGATTTAGTTTACCCCCTAATTTTAAGTAATGTTAAGCTCTAGGAGTTATTTAAAGTGAATCTGTCACTTACAATAAATACTTCAAGATATTGAATCATCCTGTTTAGGACTAAAATATATTTTTGGGTCCATCCAGTGACTTTATGGAAATCATTATTAAAAAAAGATGCAGTACCGTACTCTATCCGGTTCCGGCTCTATCTTTTCATAAAAATATAGTTATTCAATACTTCTAGTAATAACTTTTTATTGTAAATTTAACGACTTGCAGTCAATTTTTATAGGTGGTTAATAATAATTGTACTCACACTTAGCCGAACGTTTTCGAGTTATGGAAACTCATATTCAAGGCATCCTAGATCGGCGATATTGGTTTGTTGGTTAGATGCTCAATGAATTAAATTTTAATCACACATACTTTTTGACCACATGATACAAAAACCACAATTCTTCTAACCAACATCGCCGATCTAGAATGCCTTGAAGATGAGTTTCCAGAACTTGAAAGCGTTTGGCCAAGTGTGAGTACAATTATTATTTATTCACCTACAAAAACTGATTGCAAGTCATTAAATTTCCAATACAAAGTTAATATTAACAACGCAGATCGTTAAGGAACAAGAAATCGAAGAATTTAATTCTAGTACTTGGGCTGGTTATTACTATTTGTTCTATGAAATGATCAATCTTTTTATTGATTTATAATTATTTGCTGTGTAATTAATAACCCTGTGATTTTATATACTGTAATGTTACTATTTCTTGTATTTTTCTCATGTCAAGTGGCCATCTTTGTATGATGAGAATAATGAATTATTATATTAAATTAATTATAATTTATTTTTTGAGGATCCATTTCTCATTCCATCCATTTACCAATTTTTCAGACTATTATTAAATTTGTTTTAAACCATATTCAGAAATTTGATTAAATGTGTCTTCTTCAATTAATTTGTGCTCCAATCATTTCTAGAAAATTATTCACAGTAATTTTATTAATAATTTATTGTCTTTATGGAAGGCTCTCCGCAGTCTCAACTCTACTCCGCCTATTGAACAAGGCAGTCACCGACTGCTTGAAGCAGTCCAAAAGCAGTCGAGCCGACTGCAAACCGACTGCTTTTGGACTGCTTCAAGCAGTCGGTTTGCAGTCGGCTCGACTGCAAATCGACTGCACTTTTGCAGTCACTTACGACTGCTTGAAGCAGTCCGTCTATTGCCGGCCAAAAATACTTGAAACCTTTATCACATCTGCAAGCTACCAATGATTCTCATAGCAAGCTGTAATATCATTACAGTATATGACAACAGCTATGTACTGTTGAACTCCAACTTTTTTTTCCTATGATAAAAATCCTTTTTCAAAACATTTTTGAAAAAGTTCACATATATTATAAAAATTGATTCCTCTAGTAATATATTAGAAAACTCGTGAGAAGTCCATAATTTATTATTGGAGTTATGATTCAGCAAATAATTACACTGATATCCCATAATCTTCATGTTAATTATAATGTTTATTTTACATACAATATTTCTAATAACATGATACGTGGAATACACAGAGAATGATCACTTTTTTGTGTGGTCTTGATAATATTCGCATTTAATTTGTGAGCTGGGACTACATTCTGTAGAAATGCTAAACAAATTCCACATGGCTGGGGCTCCTGCTCAACGAGAGTACATGGTTCATTGTGTGCCCCATGATTGCCTGTGCTATTTTATCGAGGCTTATGTCTGTTCTCCCAATTTGATGCTACCCGGCTCCAACATTCTCTCTTTTGAGATGATCACAATTTCCTCTCTTCTTTATGAAGGCAGTTATCAACTTTCAAGAGCAGAGATGGTATGTGGATGAAATTCGCTGTTTCAATCAGGCCTACATGAGTTTGAATTTCACGTTGAATCTTCCACAATTATTGTTGTTGGAGTAATATCGAGATGAAGAATTAAATATTTCAGAATAATGTTGGAAGAATAATATAATAATTGGAAACAGAGTAATTGTTCATCAAAGTAATCAGATTGAATCTTCAGGATTGATATAGTATTGAGGCGTAAATGGAAACTCATCCTTCTTTTTTTGTAATTGATGATAATAATTAGACTGAGACACTAAAATAAAATCCACTACGGAAAAGATCAAAATTTTATTCAGACTAGATTGCACTATCATCAACAGGGAGTACCGTTATCCTTTCATGATGTTTATAATAATTTTCAAGGCTATTAATTTTGAGTTTTCAAGTTAATTGAAAGCATTTTTTATATGACGCCTGTCTTCTTGACTTCATGTGATTCATGTGCGTCTTGCAGCCCAGTACAGCCTGGTAATAAATATTTAGACTAGTTTGAATAGAAATTGAAGTGTGAAACAGCATGTTTTCTCTCTCTCTCGTCAGAAGTCTACAGAGAAACTAATGCTCTTTCATCTTCGACAATCAATATTCCTTGTCCACATCTTCCTAGCGACTAATTACCTATATTAAATGCTCTCTATTTTTACAGCTAATCACTCATCTAGTAGTAGCTGTTGAATTTTCCTCATCTCCTCATTGACAAAAACTCATCAACTTAACTAATGATTCATTATTTCTTTCTCAGGTGTAAACAAAGACATGCGAAGCATCTGGGTTGTTGTACCACCTGAGGTTGAACGTGGAAGTGAAGTCACGCTCCAATGTCTCTATGATTTGGGAGACCGACTGCTGTATCGTGTGGAGTGGTATCGAGGCAACTACGTATTCTATCGTTATGCGCCCCAAGACAACCCAGCCACAAAAATTTTCACTAGACCGGAAATCAACGTCAGCGTAGATGTAAGTAACTCAATTGCCTCCTGCTTACCAATTTTCTCTACTAAGGAAAACCACAATGATGAATATCATGCTCTCAAGTCTCAACCTGAATCAAATTCTACCAGGCAAAGAGGATATTACAGTCTATCGAGAGTGATAGAACTGAAACAATGACTGGAAACACTATTCCCTCGGTCCTTCTTTCTCCTTTCATCACTAGAGTCTCTCAAACATTAGACAACATTTATGTTCAATATCATTATCCTGACAATTTTTTTACAATATAGATACAATATTTCACTGTATTTTTATGATATATCAGAATTGTCAATGTTCATCTAGATCGTCATCTCTCTTTACTATGAGATGATGTGTCCATAAGCTCTAATTATTACACATATTACATCAGAAACATCACTGGAAGTAAAAATCTAAATTTCTCTGAGTCATGTTCTATACAGGATGAAATAATCAAGTAGATTGGATAAAATTATCAAGTTTACAAAATTGGGCTGAGCCAATTCTACCTAATTCTATGCTCTGTGCATGCAACCTATTATCACTTCAGGCCGAGGGATTATAAAGTGGAAATTTGGTTCGGCCAGCAAAACATGATTTGTTCTCTACCGTAACATCACTTCCTTGTGGCTCGGAGACTACCTAAAACTGTAGGCCGAATGCCGAATAATCATCATCAAACTCATTACCCAAGCAAAAATCTCACCCACTATGTGGGCTCCGAAAAAACAAATTCTCAATCAACACTAAAAAAAACTATGTCTGTAACGGGTAGTTATTTCTCCAGGTGATATCGCCACAGAATATTTTCGAAGTTTATATTTCCCCCCCCCCCCCCCACCAAACGGAATTTCTTGGTTCGCCCATGTCTCAAGTTCATTGAATTGAATTTTTGAAGTACTTCAATTTACGTATTACAAACGGCATTTTAGTATTTTATCAATCATCTGATTGCTTTGGATGGTAATACAGTTTAATTCAGATTACATCATCAATTTGGTAGAGAAAGTCTCCCCACAATGAAATCCTTATCAGCAGCTATTAAAAAGTGATGCGAAGTCACAAGTGAGATTGTTCGGTAGGGGAGATAGGAGTTGAGAATTATTTACAGCAGCCAGGTTTGCAGGAAACGAACTAAACGATGAAGAGCAGCTTGTGCGTGCATGTATGACCGGTTGTTGGTTACCATCGTTTGGATGACAGTCAACAGCCACATCGTTAAAATTCCACGCAGAATACTGTGCCACTGGAGCCCACATGCTCCAGCATGCATCTGCGTCCGGTCCTTGTAGTACGTGTTTTGTGACACCGCTTATAGAGTGACACTGTGCTATAACTCGACTCTTAACTGGCTATAAACGGCCCAAATCCTTGCGTTAGTGGTCAAAAGCCACTGGCATAATATCACTTGCAAACGCTGCTGCAGTTGAACAAGCAGACTTTAACCTTGTTGTCGTAGGAAAGTACACAATGAGTTTGACTATGGGAAATTTGTTGTCATTAACACTTCTAAAACCCAATCAGCGAAAGAACTGTGGATTGGATCTTGATTAAAACTTGATATCTATGATAATCGATCCGTGTAGTAATAGTTCGTACCTCATTTGACGGTGGAACGAAGGTGGCACTGAATGAACCGTATCGAAAGAATCTTGCTGACCCCCAGAAAGTTGCAGACCCCCATGAGTCTGAAACTTGTGCGGGCTAATAGTGTTATATATTCTGTTCTTCCATTTATTTACTCATAAAGGCTACATGAAACTCAATGTGAAAAAACTTCTCTAACTCAATACAGCTTATAGCCTAGTATGCTTCAAAGTTTTATTATACTCTAGACTCATATTAAACTTCATAAGAGAGTAGAATATTTGTATGTTTTAGTTATTTGTATTTGTATGTTCTGTTTATATTTGAAAAAGAAAAGACTAAGGCCCGTATTTATGAGCGTGACTTACGTTGATCTAAGCACGAGTTATCTAAGACCGAGTTGTAAAGGCTCTATTAAATTGAACATGGTCACAAGCTAACCTAAAATTGTGTCGTATCATCAGGCACTAATAAACATAAATAACATACATGAAAAGATAAAGATACTGTACTACATGTAAATTTACAGTTACTGTTAAGTAATTATAACCACACTAATATATTTTAAGTTATAATTTTCTGTTTTTCGATTTGAAAAATGATATCATTCGCGGCAGTGTAGTACACGCTACCTGCCAGCCAAGGGCGGATCCAGCAGGGGGGCGCAGGGGGCGCGCGCCCCCCCCTTGAGATGGTGTGAAAATATATTTTATGGTTAATACTAGTGAAAATGAAAAATGATACATCTTTACATATTTTATACATCTACTAAGTAATCCAACTGATTCTAAACTGTTATTTTCCTTTAACATCCTTTTATAATAATCTAATTTGTATTGGTGATAGTGATGTTATGGTAGATATCTAGAATTAATAAGACTACTGTAAATAACATTGTCATTAGTCATATTTATTTAAAAAAAGTAGACATGTTTCTCCATTTGGTATCCCCCAACGAACCCATGTGTCTTATGTGTTATTATGTGTTCGCTGGTATCCCCACACCAGGGCTGGATTTAAAAATAAGCCCCGGACAAGAGGCTTATAATGCTGGGGTGGCGCAAAATTTATCCGCAATTTTTTATGATTTATTAGAAGAAAATTTAAGTTTTGTATATTAACATCACTTTAATTTGAATTATTCACTATGCATAGTTGTAGGTTGTATGATGTAGTGCCTATTAACTGTAAGTGCATAATGAGTACCAATGATTTTTTTTGTAATATTACACACGTTTTAAAAATCTATTAATTTCTATGTATTCATTGTTCATGTAACATCACAGTGGCGTAGCTATAAGGGAATCAGGTGGATAGATCCTCCAGAGACAAAATAAATTTTCAGGTGGATAGATCCTCCAGAGACAAAATAAATTTTCAGGTGGATAGATCCTCCAGAGACAAAATAAATTTTCAAATTTTAAGAAGCCTTTAGAGACAACATTTGAAGAAAGAAGATGTCTGAAATCGGTAAAAATGTGGTATTAGATTGATTATTTTTTAATAAAAAAACCGACTTCAATAAAATGTTCCTTAAAAAATTAATAATAAAGAGCAGCCCCAAACTCTCCTTTTAGACGAAATTTTCAAGTATCAGGAAAGTACAGTACCAGAATCAGAAAAGGCGAGGGATCAAAAAGAGCAGAGTATAAATACCTGCAATTAATTGTTTTACTAAAACAATGAGGGCCCGGATCACACTTTGACAATAATGCAAGAGCTTGATGAAATTTACTTTGACACATAACGTGGGTTGAATTTTCAAAATAGATTAATTCATATCTAGAATCGCTTAAATGTGGTTTCAGGGAAATTGTTTCATTCTCAAAAAGTTACAGCGGGTATCCCAAAACCCGTTTCAAGTAAAATTTTTAAGCACGGTGCCATATTTGTACGGAATCCCAACTCAGGAAAGATAAATGATTAAACCTAGGGAATGGGAATAGTTTCAAGTAAGCCGGCACTTATTTTCTTACTGAAGCAATAAAGGTCCGTATCACCCATTGACAATGATACAAGAGCTAGATGAAATTTATTTTAACGTGGCCTCCTGGTGTTTTGTGCTTATTATTTTAAAACATACTTAAACTTCATGCTTGACTACTCAAATACATAAATAATATACCTAAAAGATAGCGCTGTTAATTACGATTATAAACTTGCATTAAACGTACTTACATTTTTGTGAGTACTAGCGCACGCGTCTCAAGACCCGAGTACTATCTTCAGCAAACAGAGAATACATAGGCCTAATTCCTTTCGCTCCGTATACTCTATGGTCTCTATTCTCTATTCGCTGAGAATAGGACTCAGGTCCTTAAACGCGTCTGATACTACTTACAAAAGTTAAGTTCTGGTGTAAAATGCAAGTTCGAATTGTCATTGACATCAATAGTACGGTACGAACAGTTCATGTACGAATGAAAACCACTGAGGAAATTAAAAAAAATATATATATATATATATCTAGGGTGCCAGGGAAAAAGCATATAAGTCACAAAATGGTCAAAACATGTTAAGTCCATACCCAGACTGACAAAATCAAGATCTATCATTTGGTCATAGTAATACAAGTCAATCTTGCTTACCAAAGGAGCTATAAGGTTTTCTCAAAACAGTATAAGTAGAAAGCTCTGATATGTGACAGGGAAAAAGCAGACAAGTCAATCTTGTACTATGTTTACTTTGTTATCATCAGCTGAGAGTTGGGGAAAAAGCAGACAAGTCAAGTTATACTTCTGTAACCCATGTATATTCGGGTCGCCTGCTGGGGAAAACGAATAGGGAAAAAGCAGACAAGTCAAAAAATTCAATGTTTTTTCAATCTCCATATTCAATAAAATATTATTATTACATTAATAAAAATATTATATGAATTTTTATATGAAGATGTAATGCCAAAATGAGCATACTTTCATTATTATACTACTTTTCGTTGACAATGTTATTCAAACAGCTGTTTCCTTTCTGTGGCATTGCTGAGTGTTTGATCACATGAAACACAACGTGCAACAAAAAATTTGTATTTGGTGATTTCTTTCATGGAATTTTTAATTCATTGTTCAATCGAAACCAAGTGAGGTGAGATAATGCTGAAATGGAGATGGCGTCCACATCTGAGCTGATATTGAAAATGGCACAAAAACTAGGTAAGTTACATTATCTTCTCAGACTCATTATTCTCTTGATTCCTCAAGACTTGCTGTTCTGTATATTCTAAGCATGATTATATACAAATTTGCACTTTGATGGAAGACAGGCAGAGAAAAATGTTGTGTTATCTGCTCTATTGTCATCTACCTACCTGGTGTATTGGAACCCACCTGAACAGTAAACCCATCATGTTTCACATAAAATGCCATATGGCGAGGTGGAACTGCCCTAATTATTATTATTCAATTCATTGCACACTATTCGTCTCCCATCAAATTTGAAATTTTTCTGGGTCAAGTGTTTTAGAGACTGTTATTTTTCATTGAATGTATGTTTGATCTACCTCAACCGACATCATATTGGGAGTTATTTTGATTCGTCTTCTTTACTAACAGCAATTTTGTGGGTAAGATCAATGAGTCAACATATTTTTCTACTTTTCATGAACATGGCCATTGCAAAATTATTCATTCTTGTTCTCAGGGGCTTCTGGAAATGGCAATGATTATGATACTCTCTCCAATCTTATCAAGAGAAGTCAAACCACAAGAAGAATGGAGGAAGTTTGGAATAACAACAATGGAAATGAAAATTATGGTGAGCATCATATACTTTTAATGATAATCTCATAATATCCTTTGTTAATGAGATGATTTTTACTGAGACCAGAGGATTTTGAAAGTTTAATTACAAGTTCACAGTTATTAAGTTCTTGTTATTTGATTAAATTGAATGCATCAGTATAAAAACTGTATATAGCTTGCAGTTGTCCACAAACTAGACCTACTAGGCTGTAGGTCTGGTATAGTCCTTAGATCATATTCACCTACTGTTCTCACACTTCTGTGCAAAATTATTAATAATATTTTCACTATTTATTTATTATTATGTTCACAGGAAATCTGATTATGGCAGTCTCTCTGAAACTTCATCTGATTTGACTGAGGAACAGATTTCTACAGCTAGAAAAGTGGAAGACATTTAAAATAAACAAAATAATATCATGATATCAGAGTCAGAGAATGGAGTTGAGGAATAAATTACAGGTTAGTGTTTTTCCAGAAGAACAGAAGCGAGAAACATGGTTCAGAGAGAGAAGATTGGCTCAAAGCGAGATAATGAAGGAAATATGGAGAAGAAGGAGAGAGGCTGATGATTTATGACAAGTTGGGAATGACGAATGCTGTATTTAGTGAACTATTGTGTTCCATAGTAGGCCTATACAAGAAAAATGAAATTCGTTACAAAGAACCGTAAATTCATTCTTGAATTTAACCATTCATTACATTGATTTTCCTTCAAAGAGGAGTATGTGCGGAAACAGCAAAACTGGACCCCAAAAAATTCATGACAAAACTCAACCAATATCAAACGAGAAAAAAAACTTATGGATTTATTGGAGCTCATTACACCATACCTGCATCATTTCTACAATGAGTTGAAGTCAGTCCCTAACATTCTTCCTGACATCGAAGAATGTATTGAATAAATAAAGAATTTACTTATTATGTATGTATGTATGTATGTACGTAGATAGTACCATAGCTGATACGACTGTAGGTGACTCATCAGACCTTAACGTTAGGTTTTAGTCTGAAGAGCGTACTACACAAACGAGGAGTGAGGTAGTTTGTGATTGCTTTCCTCACTGAGCTAACAGAATTGTATCAGTATGCCAAGCCCACCGAAACAAATTCTGAAGCTCTATGCTTGACAGTCCACTCCCACCTTTACAAAGGGTCTGGCTGCACAGGTGAGTGTGTAAACTATCTAGCACACCTCTGAGCTACTTCCTGCTACTTATTATATAAATAGTTAATACTGATTCTTAAATAATTTTGATAAGTTTTTTAATTTTTCAATAAATAATGATAGAAACTTTTAAAAAGATAAATTTATTTTTACCCTTGAAATTTAACTTTTTTATTACTTATAATTATTATTATTTTCTATTATTATGAAAATTTATGTGATTGTAGAATAAAATATTGGTTTTGGGTTTGATAGTATCGTTTTCATATCAAATTTGGATTATTTCTAGCCAATATTCCAACAACTGATTCTGGACATATGTAGTTTGGCCTGCTCCTAATAGTATAAGTCATGATATTTGACTGGTCCTTATTACATAAGTCATGTAATTTATCAATGAAGTGAAATTACTTTACCAACAATCAATACATTGTTTTCTTGTGAGAAAAACAGGTGTTTAAGCATTTGAAACATTGTCGATTCCAATTTTTCACTTAATAAATTAGTTTTTTCCACTTCCTGAAAAATGTGGTTTTTTGACTTATATTGTTTTTCCCTAGCACCCTAGATATATTATATCCCTTCTTACTTGCTCTATCCCCTTGAATAAATGATTATTGTTTCTTACTTTCAATAAGATTTCAGGTCTGAACACTTGTCAGATCATGATTATTATCAATTAATTTTGCTATAATTCAATAATCATTTTTGTACAAAACTAACAGCAATGTTTTTAGTGTTAGTGCTTTAAAAAAATAATCTCTAGGCATTTTCTAAATTTTTTGCTGAGGATATCCCCTGGACACCCTCCCGTGGGGGTTTTTCCATAACCCCCTTACAAAGATATTTCTAGCATTAAAATTTAAAAAAATTTCTGGCGAGTACCCTGGACCTCCTTTTTGTTCAGAGTACATACCACCCCCCCTCTTACAAAAATCCTAGGGTGCGCCCCCCCCTTACAAAAATCCTGGATCCGCCCCTGCTGCCAGCAGACCAACGAACTTCATCCATTCTTTTTTAGAAAGAGAATCCTATCCTAGTGCCAAAAAATGTATAGGTTAGAACTATAAAATAAGTAGAAATAATTTAAAAAAGTCAAATATACAGTGAATTACATTGCAATGGTGCAAAAATTGAATATGATGATTTTATTTTATTTTATTAGCCAATGCTATACTAAAAAATGAAATCAAAATATGATGCAACACAACAATCTAAGAACGGCTTCAAGACAGCTCTGTACCTAGCTTGGCTAAGAACGGATTTGAGACTCCAATTATAAGCACGTCTTGGCTTTTAAGTTAAGAAGATGTTTAAGAAAGGTTTATGAATACGAACTTTATTCTAAGCTTTACTTATACTAGGTGAGTTTACTAGCTGAAAAGTGAGGTTATATAAGCCGACCCAGTTGTCCCTGTAACATCTACGTAGTGTAAAATCTTATATTAGTGTAAATTAGAGTTGTTTAATGTAAATTTTTAATGTTAAATTATTTATCAGGAGTCAGATCTTTGTTGCGGGAGCTGGATTGGCTTTTACGGTTACAGCTGCTCGCTGGCTTGAACATGTTAGTGTAAGTAAGCCTTATTGCCGCTAAGTCTGACTTATCCGATCTGACTTAAGTCGATCTTTGATAAGTCACGTTCATAAATACGGGCATAAAACTCAAGTCACCTTTATTCCAAGAGAATAAATATTAAGTTCATTCGAAACAAAAAACTCTGGATTGAATCAGTTCAATTTTTTTTCGTAATTGAACTCTTGAAAGGAGAACACGTTTAACATAAATTTTTCTATTTCATCATATCATACAATATACTGTAAATACAGGCCTTACGAATCGCGGACCCACAGTTTTCGGCCGCGTTTTCAAACCATCTACCTGTTAACTCATCTACGAAGCACAGAAAAGCAGTGATGTTATGGCTGCCAGTGACTCATCGAAGCTCATTTCTGAGCGCTCGCAACTTAACAAGATGCAGGGACGCAGATGTCCATTCCCTTATTCGCGCTCACTAGGCGGCCAATCACTCTCAAATATCTAGATACATTTTATGTACTTCATTGAAAAAAATGGTGACTTAAACAATATCAATATTTAAAAATTTCCAACTCTATTTTGTCTCTAAATGATAGATAATGTTTTTTTTTTTATTTTCTTTCAGTTGAGCCGATCTAATGACACCCAACTTATCATCAAGAACGTTAGCCTCAATTTCTCAGGCGATCTAACGTGTGAGGTGACGAGTGAGTCGCCAATATCCACGATCTCAGCGTCAGCCAACGTGGATGTGAAAGGTAAATGCACTTCTATTGATGTTTTGTTAAGCCAATATAATTTATGATGATGATGATAATTCATGATTAGTATATTTTTCAGTACTACCACAATTTAGCCATCTATTAATTATTGATAATTTTATCAATGAATGCACTCGTTAGTAAAAGATGTGAAATGATAACATTTCTTGTTGCAGTACCTATGCTCTGAAATTACATTTTTTTATAGTCGACTCTCGTTCATAAAAACATTCGGAAATACGAATGCCTTGGTAATACGAAGTACATCCCCGGTCTCCTTAAAAAATCTTAATATTTCGAACAAAATCAATGTTTTTTGTACACGCGATGATACGAAGTAAAATAACGGACTGCATAACACGATAATTCGAAGTTTGTCATAAAATGTCTTGATAAACTACAGTTTTGGTAACGAAGAGAATGACGAATAGGAAGAGATAGCAGCAATAAGTATGATTGACGCAAAGAGTTCATTGGAAAATCTGCGAGCGTTTGCTCTTAAAAATAATGGGGAAAGGAAGTTTTTCAAGCGTTATTCATTATTGAGAAATACTCGATGAAGTAAAGCAGGGGAAAATTACAGACTATTCTAACAAAAAATACTAATTGTTTTGGTTGACAATATTTCCAATAATTGTTTTCTCATTCCGCTGTACTTTAACAATATTCAAACAATGTTCTATTGTTTTACCGCATTTCCCATTCAATATAACAAAATAACTTGGCTTTCTATAGTTTTTCTCCTCTTCCATCCAAACTATTGATAATACGTATTATCGATAATTCAATGTATTTCTCTGTTCCCTCCAAACTCGTATTATCGAGAGTTAACTATCGAAAATTTCCATCCAGTTCGTCTCTTGTTCATGTTCATTTGTTTGCAACTCATTTTGCAATATGAAACTCAATTATTACTCTCAGTTGTATTTTCAACTCAAGAGAACGAAATCATCCTGACCGCACACATTCTTCCATGTAGCCTACCAAAAAATTATCATGCTTTTCAATCTATGATTATACTCTCACTTATCATATTGATTATAAATATAAAAAATCAATTATATTCATACATTATATTTCAAGGCGGTATGAAAGATAGAGATTCCAAACGAGGACTATTTTTGAATTGGTTAATATTCTTCCGGCATCGAATCACATTATGGCTATGAGATGCTCAAAAAATATAGGCGTGGTCCACGTCGAATAGTGTCGCATATTATGATAATAGAGCTATATTATAGTTCACTATCAAAAGATAACTGATACAATTTCCGTCAAGAGTGATGAAATCGTTTTCAAATCAGGATAGATTGCACACTTTTACAAAACAGCATTATTATTTGTAAATTTCATCTTGTTTTCAAATCATATTCATTATTGAAATGTATTATAAGCTGCTACGTAAACAGCTCATGGGATCCTGGTCGAGAATATTCTGGTGGGGTCTTCAAAAGAATTCCAGTAACTCGTATTTCATTCAACTCTGATGCCTCGTGAGCTACAGCAATGGAAGGTCACAGATGTTCGTTCACTTACTGTCGGTTTCATCTAAGATTTCCTAATATCAGATACGAATGTTCAGCTGTGAAATACATAGCTCAACAAAACAACTTTTCTTATCATAGAAAGCTTTTAAGGCTGTTACGGATAGTCCAGATGCTGCTTCGAGTGGAAATGATATACAATTCAACCGATATTATAGCTGGATACTTTGTGGGTGTTTACTATTGTACAGAACAGGATTCAGATAAAAATAATAAGCGTATGGCTTTTAATGGTGGGGAGACCCTTACGGGTAGTTCCACCTCGCCGTTTGTGCCATGTTACGGGGAACATGGTGGACCTACTATTTTAGGTGGGCTCCGAACCACCGGGTAAGTGATAATAAAGGATTCAGATGTAAAGCCCCTTATAAATATAGAGAAATTCAGTTCAATGAACTGGAAAATGGATAGAGGTTCAGATGACTTATCCATGCAAATTTATAATGAATCATGTGAAGCTACTACGTATTAAAAGAATTTACTACACACGAAACCAAGATCGAATAATGACATAGAATTTACAAATAAGTAAGATCAGACAATATTCAAGATGCATCGACGCTGAAATCATCAATTAGTTTCTTAATAAATTATAAAAATTGAAAATTAAAAAAGGAATGGTCGAGTTGCAAAGTGGACTTCCTGATCCTAACATTGTCACACCAATCAAACAGAGAAATCCTTCCATTAATTGAATTTATTTAACTAATGAGTAGTAAATTTGGTTTTTTACTAACTTTGAAATGATATTTCATGCCATCTTATGTTTTCTAATGGCAAATAAAGAATTGAATCTAACATTAGTATGCAAAATTTGAAGAAATGCATGCTTATAAAGTTCGGTTTATGAGATGATGAGTTATTGAATATCTTCTAAAAATAATCGATTCCATCACGTAGAATCCACTGAGTAATATCATTGGTTGATAATTAAACTCATTTGATCGATTCTGCCTTGTGAATTCAAATTGAGCCCTGAAATGTTCGTCTGAACAATGAAGCACGCTTCCAATTTATGCATGAAAATGGAAGCAAAACACTGTAGGCTACCTCTGCTCGACTATTCAGCATCAAATTGTGCTTTTAAAAATTTAATTACGTTCCTGAGGTGCTAGCTATATTAGGAGACAACAAACAACTGACAAAAATAAGTTCTAAAGGCAAAATATTTTTTACATTTTTCAATCATACTATATGGTGGGAAATACATGACCGGTAGTGATCTTGTTCCCACATCCAATAAAAGACTACCTCGATCAGAAATGCAAAGAGGAAAGCTTGTTTCAATTGATTAGCAGTTATCGTCTATTAGAAGTGACACCTCAATAAATTGATATGTCTCATTAATCATTAATTCTGATTTCATAGATCTCCATTGCATTCCGATTATTATGTCATCGCAATGAGATAAAATAAGAGAGAAAAAATTCAATATCAGAATAATTCCAATCCTAATCAACCTTATCTATCCTAAAACTAACATAGACAGGGAAATGATTCCTATCATTTATCATCAACAATTTGGCAAAATATTTTTTTATAGCCTGAAAATAATTTTATAACATCTAGAATTGGAAATCACAACTGAATACCCAATCTAAATCGAATCAATCAGCCGTTGAGGGTAACAAAAATTGATTAATGTAATGTTATTCAAATTTTCAAAGAAATCAGAGTTGATTCAATTTCTATTCAGAAACTTACCATCTTACAACCATTAAATAATCTGAATTTGCAATGTTTAAAATGTTGTAGAACGAGGTTTCTAAAATCTTTCCATCTGAACATGGTATCCATCTCTAATGATATCTATTTTGTTTCTAATTGCCGCAATGGGAGCCCTAAAAAGATAAAGTTCAAAAGCTGAAAGAAAAAACTCTTCTTTCCAAAACAGAAAAAGTCTGTTTCGTGGAGATTTTGATGATCACGATAAAGATAATTGTAACTCCATCATTCCGTCATCCCTCTATAAGAATGAATTATTATCTTGACTGCGGATTTCAAGGAAGTTAGAGCACAACAGTATAGTATGGAACAAATAATCTTGGTTCGCTTTCTCAGAGCAAAAAAGTCAACAAACTGATTTTCTGAACTGGATCAGACCAAGACATGTATTTCTATTCACCCTCATTCCAAAGGACTTCCTTGCCGAATTGACGATCTTCAAACGACTGGAAGATGGAGCATTTATGCGGTGAGCTGGAAATAATTGTCAAGATGTATTCTAATTTCGGAATGAAATTAGACGTGAAGCGAGAGTTGGAACAGATTTTTTGAAATTGGAAAGAAAATTGAGGCGGTCGCGACGCTTTCTTGGTTTGTAGAGGAATGAATGAAGCCGTGTGGATAATGTCTATGACCGTGACGTCGCAAATCTTGCTGTGTTGCTTCTCCTTCTTCTTCTTCTTCTTCTTCTTATTCTTGCGTTGAAGAGATGTTGGGGATGTTACCCGTGATCGAGGAGCCGGCTTAGAAAGAGGGTTCGGGGTTCGAGGCACGGACGGATTAGGCGCTACCAGCTGATTAGGCCGGATTTATCGACGTTACTTCCGCCGACTGCGACACCGAGCGCTTCTAATCTGCATTTTTATTCAAATTCCTCCCCTTTCCAACTTGTGCCATCCCACCCACTCCATCACCAAAGCACTACTTCAACCTTTACTCATGCCAACCGAGTATCAGCGCTCTGAACAAATGGAGGTGAAACGCCGCCTCCACATTACAGCAAATACCGCGACCATTTACGGTGTTTCAAAGTTGATGCCGCAAAGAGATGAGCTCCATCTTAAGGCCTACTGTCTGTCTCATTTCATTGCGATCGAGAAGGGATGGTAGATCCAACAATTACCACGTCAGGGTTTAGGGCTCTGTTGTTTTTGACTCCAATTGAGGTCAAAAGGTTCATATTTTTAGCTTTGCAGGAACGATGATGATGAGAAGGAGGAGGAGGAGAAGGTGTTAGATAAGGGGGAGGAGGAGTGAACGAGAAGGAGAAGGAGGAAAGAACGAGAATGAGGAGGAGGAGGAGTTGTCAGAGAAAGAGGTGGTGTAGTTCGAGAAGGAGGAGGAGGAGGTGTAGTAGGATGGGGAGGAGGAGGAGAACAAGATGGTGGAGACGGAGTAGTAGGATGAGGAGGAGGACAAGATGGAGGAGAAGGAGTTGGGGAAGAAGATGGAGGTGGAGGAAAAGGTGTAGGAGAAGAAGAAGGAGATGAAGGATAAGAAAAGTAAGAGGAAGAAGTAAAAAAAGAAAAAGAAGAAGAAGGAGAAGAAGATGAAAATGAAGGAGAAGAGGAAGGAGCTATCAAATTAAATTTTTAAATAGGTTATATCACGTTCTGGAAATCCTGATTCAGTCGATAAGACAACCTTCTAATAATAATATGGGGGGATTAGGATTACTGAGGTTCAATCTAGGTCCTTTTTATTAACCCTTTGTGGACGAGAGGTGTTACCGGCTGAGGCGTCTCTTACATCTAATCAAGAAATCAAGAGTCTTCTCAGGCAGCATTGCCTAATTTTCTCAGTTGGACTCTTCTGAAATGCAATTAATGTATTCACGCTGTTATAGAAAACTTCTTTGTAGGATTGTGTGCATGCATTTAATGAACAAGCTAAAAAAAACGTATAAAGCCAGCAGCCAGGCTTTGATCTGAAATCAAATAAGAGGTCGCACTGGGTGGATTAGACAAGGTGTAATAATAAACAGAAAATACAAGAATGTTCGTAATTCTTTCAACCATTTTTAGCTGTTATTTAATTAAATAAACAAAATTTCAGTGCCCTATTGAACTTACAAAAACTAATTCGAATATCAAAATTTCAGATAGAATAGAAAAAAAGCATAACTGTTAACGTTCGTGTTAATTAAAGAATTTCTCACTCCATAAGAAAAATAATTGACTTTTATTTCAAATTTTGTATTCAAATTTGTGCAAGAAGAATTCAAAAATTTTGCTGTAACTTTTGCATTGAGAAAGAGTTTAAAACGTTGATAACAACCAGTGAGTGCTGAGCATTTGTAAGTATGAAGAAGTATAGTGGAGATTTTCAGTCCTATCTTCATACTCAGAAAAATGAGAACTAGGCTAAAACTGCATTATTATATGGTGGGAAAGCCCATTATGGTGGTGGAGATTCCATAGAGGTGGGAATAATATCTGTAACGGATGCAAAGACATCACTTTGAAAATCAAGACTTTAAGTGAAAGACCAGGAGCGACTTCTATATAAATAAAATTAGAGTTTTGTCTGTACATTTATCAGAATTGTATATGTTTTGGTTATTTTTACGTTTTATACATTGAATAAGCCGAAAATAGTCTTATCTCACTTTCTGTCTGTCTGTCTGTCTGTCTGTCTGTCTGTCTTTCTGTCTGTCTGTCTGTCTGTCTGTCACGGCCGCAATGGTATTTTTCGCGGCCTTCTCCTCAAAAACGAGAGCATCGATCGGGATTTTAGTTATTGAACAGTATTGAAAACATTATTGACAATGTCTTTAGCTATAAAAAACTAAATTAACTTTTTTTTTAACAGTGTAATAAACGTTTAAAAACCAAGTACTGTGCGATTTTGGATACATTTTACGCGGCCTTCTCCTCAAAAACGAGAGCATCGATCGGATTTTAGTTATTGAACAGTATTGAAAACATTATTGACAATGTCTTTAGCTATAAAAAACTAAATAAACTTTTTTTTAACAGAATAATAAACGTTTAAAAACCAAGTATTGTGCGATTTTGGATACATTTCTTCCAAGTTTTATTACCACATAAGAATAAGAACAAATCACGTAATTTATCATGATATATCAATCAGCTGTTCTCAAATATAAATGGTGGGCCCTTCGCGGCGTTATTTACGCTGTCTGCAGACTTTTGTAGTCGCAGCATTGCAGTCTTTTAGGAAACATATGTCTGGTGAATCAAAGCTCATCTTATGTTTTATCAATTATTTCTTTGTTGAAAAAAAAAATTTCTAATTTAAATTTATCAAAACAAAAATTAACATTTTAGGAAGGTGCGGTTTGTGCTAGGCTCTTGGGAATTCGCCAGGTAGCACTATTATTACCACATAAGAACAAATCATGTAATTTATCATGATATATTAATCAGCTGTTCTCAAAAAATATTGATTCTCTCTGATACCTGTCACTGAATTGCTGACGTACTAAGTTGTTTACTAAGCCCGTTCACACGTTACAGTTTTTGTGCGGTACAGTAAATTTGCTATATCAGTTATTTTGCAGTGCTTTCGTTTGCATGTACATTTCATATTGTATGTTCACACAATACTGTTTCGACTGGATCCAGTAAAAAAGCTGTTCTAGCCGATTTCTACATTCGGTTTTGTCTTCGAAAACTGTATCACTAAAATCAGCTGTACCGCAAAATAACTGTATCCATATCCGGTGGCACATGTATTGTACCGGTAATGGATATGTTCAAACGATACGCTTATTACGCTGGAAGCAGTCTTCAGATCTTCTTCATTGATATTCTTCAGCATTGATCTTCTTATTAGTGAATTCCAGTGTCCAGAAGTGGAAGATATTAATTGTGAAAATTTAATTTCTCTAATATATGAGAGACCCGCCTTGTGGGACAAGACTTATGATTAATATAAAAATAATGAGAGAAAAATGTGTAGAATATTGAAACCAGAATTTGCGTACTTTGATCAAAATTTAAGAGAAACCTTCAGTAAGAAACTTATTTAAAAAAAATCTTACACAAATAAAAAAAAATCCTGGACTGGAATAAAAAAACTGAACTGGAAGCGCAATGGTGGGAGTTGCTTGTCTCCTATCGGGCGCCTCCCCAGGTGGCGGATTTGGGGATGCCTCCTAGATATAGGTGGTACCGGGGAAATGAAATACCCGGGGTGGACCAAAACCAGCATAGAAACTGCTGCCTTGCAGATGGAGGTCAATGGAAATCCAAAGGCTAGGGGAAGAAAACCCCAATAGAAAATTGACTGCTGTCTTGTAGTTCAGGTTCAAAAATTCCCTGGTCCTCCAGGTTGGGGGTTGGATGTGGGGCTAACTCCCCCACTCCATAAAAAAAACATTTGTTATGGAATCACAAAATGATAGGAACGGACGGCCCTCAAGGAATTTAGTAAAGGAACAGACATTTAAACGATCGCTGGATAGGAACCGTTGGTGACAATTACTAGTGCAGGCCAAGACCCGTCCTGGGTTGTAGGGCCACTGAAGAAGAAGAAGAAGGAAGCGCAATGGAAGAAGGAGGAGAGCACAGCAATAAGCAGCAAAGCCGGACCGTGTGAACTTCACAGTACAGTTGACGCCGTACAGTAAAAAAACCGTACTGCAAAAAAACAGTATTGTCTGAACAGGGCCTAAGCTGCTAACAACTTCATGATCATTGCTATCAAAAAAGCCGAAACATATTTAGTCTTATTTCTAAACATAATCCGTACGAAGGACGGGCACAATAGCTAGTATGAAATAATTATGAAAAAATAATTTTATTGTTTGGAAGGATATACAAATTAAATTGCTACTTTTATAATATCGAATTATATCATTATTTAAGCGTTGAACGTTCAATTTGCATGCTCTTAAAAACAAAGGAGTAAAAATTATTGATAAACTGTTCTTGAAAATGATAGCCTACTATCGACGTGTATAGTAAGTAGTAAGAGTATACTTAAGGCCGGTTTTATGCACCGCGTTTTCCGTCGCGCGACAATAAACGCGGCAATTTAATTACTATATGCACGTCGCGCGTTTCAGACGCGTTTTTGTCGTTGACCGTTTTGAAAATTAACCTGCAGGTAATCTCTAATAGAATCTTTGCTTTTCATATTAACATTGACAGTTTGTCGCAACAATACTGTGCTGTATTTTGCTCTGAAATTTTCATAGATAGCGAAACGGCTAAAGTACATTTAAAAACAAATGGAAATCGCTCGAGTCTAGCCCGGCATGAGATTTAATGAATATGATCTAAGCTGCCTAAAGGCCGTCTCAAACATAATTAAAATTTTTTTAAATCTCTTTCATTTGTTTTCTTTAAATTGTCATTGTATCGTATTGTCCTCACATTTACCTGAGTAAATATATTTTTGAAAATTTATTCTATGAGCAAAAGTACGCTTTTTATTATTAGTCTCGAATTTCACCATCTTTACACCAGTCCTGACAGGGGTGCCAAGAGGGGGGTTCAGGTGCGCAGTTTGCGCTCCTTGCATTTTTGGGGGGGATTCTTTTTACATATTATTCTTAATATGTTATAACTTTTTATAATTGTGGGGGATTTTTTGGGAAGTATTTTTTGTTTTAGCACTATTTTATAATTAGCCTCTAATAGAATCTTTGCTTTTCATATTAACATTGACAGTTTGTCGCAACAATACTGTGCTGTATTTTGCTCTGAAATTTTCATAGATGGCTGCCTGCTAGCCAGCAGTGACAAGGTATACCAACCATTGACTGTGCTAACTTGCTTTTGCCCTTCCCGCACAGATATTTACAACCAGTAGCACCAACTTTGTGGTGGTGAGGGGGGGAGCAAGTCAAGTCACTTTCAGACTGTCGTCTAGCGGACTCTCACCTCTCGTTGCGGAGGAGCCTTTTTCGACGATGGTGGGAGAAGCCTGTTTTTCGACATTGGTAGGGGAGCTGTTCACTCGGCATGTTCATTCTAATCCACAATTCAGATACTCTATAGTAACGTTAATATATCCATGTTATCATGACTAAGTGGATGTATCCTTGATTATCGAGTCAAAGGTTGGTGGATCGAATTCTCACTGGAGAGAATTTTTTTGACAAGTGATTTTCAATAAAATACTAACTTCATGATTACTTTTTTACAGAATTGATTGCCTTGTCAGTTGCCAATGTCCATAAAGATTTTTTAAGAATGCCAAAATTAAATCACTTCAGCACTATTTTAATAGGTATGTCAAACAAAAACAACCTCATTGGAAAACATACAGTAGAACACAGTTAGGGATATGTATCAAGTGTAAGTAATTTTATTTTCTGGGATAGTTTCTTGTCAAGTTCATGCTTAGAATTTCAAAGACTAACAAGGTGAGACTTGGGGAGTTAGTTTCCTCACAATTATTGATATCAAAATCAATATTAGGTAATGTATATCCACGAGTCAAGTTTAAAGTTAGAAAAACTGCAGCATAACTTCATAGATTTATGAATGATTAGCATGGAAAGCATTGTCCAAATAAAATTATTAATGGCTTCATTGGAAAGTTGGTAGGAAGTTTAAATTTTTTTGGATGAATCTAGTAGAAAGTGTTTATTATCACAATTTTGTATTCAGTTGTGCATTTTGTTTGCATTAGTATTTATTTATAGTTAAGCAAACAGGAATTAAAAAAAGTGAATAATTAAAGTTTAATCAATTCATATTATCATTAATGAACTGGCTCTCAACAGAAAGTAATCTTCAAAATTGGAATGATAAAATATTATTCATGACAGCTAACATAAGTTAAGAGAGGTGTAGCTCCACGCTCCACGTCCAAGCACAGCTCCCTACAACTTCCCCTCTTGGCTCACAGCTCCCCCACTACCGTCGAAAAAGGCTCCTCCGCAACGAGAGGTGAGAGTCCGCTAGACGACAGTCACTTTCAGCCACCTCAATAACCAATCGAAGGGGGGGGCAGACCAGACCCTAAACTTCCTAAAAATGGGGTGAACAAGGCAAGTTTTCTTGGGCCTGAACGTCAAGGGGCCACATCATTTTACAAAAATGTAAGCAAGTGACAAAAACAATTCAATAAAGGGCCCCAAATTGTCCAACTAGGGGCCTTCAGGGCCCTTTTTTCTCCAGTTTAGACCTCTCAAGGCCCCTTAGAAGCCTAACAGACCCTAGAGACCCCTGGCGGCGCGGGACCTTTGGGCCCATTTTTATTGCCAGTATAGTCATGTGAAGTAGAAATTCAAGTAGGCTGCACCTAGAATATTTCCAATTTCTACATTTATAAACAAAGGTTCCCTAATTGCCTCGGCTTTGGGCCATCAAAGGCCACAAGATGCTGGTGGGTCACAGTATTTTCGGAGCCCCCCAAACATGGGTTTGAAGGTCCCCCAGACCACTTGAATGAAGTTGACGCTGTAGGCTTGAAAGGAGAGAAGGCCTCTCAATATTTTTGCAGACGGTGGGCTTCAAATGCTCATTTCTGTTACCGTTCATGGTACTGCTCAGATCTGATACCCCATAGAGTTTATTGTGATTGTGAAATTTGTCACATCATGAAACAAATAATATGAGAGAAGAGGTTGATAACCCAAAAAAATCTTAGTCGCACTTTCAAGACCTGGAAAACAATCCTTTTCTCCGGTGGAGAACCCTCAGAATCCCCAATGTTTTGGGGTACCGGAAACATCTATATGTAAATACAAAATTATTATAAGATAAAGTTTGGAATTGGATGTGTTATTAATTTATTCTCTCTGCAAGTTGAATCAAGTTCCATTCAAAGTCATATTCCAGTATTAGTGTAGTTCGATGCGAATTCAAGAGATTAACAAAAATAGAAGAGAGGTTTATTAGTGATGAGCGTTGATTCAACGAACTAGTTGAACTAACTGTTTATTGGTTATTGACGATTCAACTGTTTTGTCTCCTTAACTAAACCAGTTGATGCTTCAACTACATTTCCATATCAACGGTCAACGGGCTCAACGCACTCATTTCTAACAAAACTAGAAGTCTTTGTTAAATCCAAGAGTGAATAGCAAACTAGTTGATCAACGTTCAAAATAAAAATAATTGATTTTTCATTTTGTTTTAAATTTGCAGCCAGCACACAATTATCCTACTTTACTTGCCATGCACAAATCATTTTTCAATTTATCTATGTTTAATGAATTATTATATGTGTTTATATTAAAGAATGTAATATGTGCATGATATGTTGAATTAGATTATTATTATTGTATCAATTTGGTGAGATAAATTTGAATTTGAAAATCATTTAAATTTCATTTTTTCATGAGTACCTAATTGGGGAGGGGGCTGATACCCAAGTTTTGGGGGGTGAAAAAAGGGGGCAGTATAAAATGTGGGGGGGGGGGGGATTTGCGCTCTTGACCTTGGGGGGGATGGGCACCTCTCAGTCCTGACCCACGTTTTTTGTTGCGTAATCAAATTCTTACCGTGTTTTTTGTCGCGTTTAAAGACGTATACAATTTCATGCTCTCCTAACGAGTTTGTTGTCGTGTGACAGGAAACGCCGTGCATAAAACCGGCCATAAATGAGCGGTTCTAATAGTGAGAAGTAATATTAATAGTGAACGGCATTTTTTTTCAAAGTGTGCGCTGTAGAGATGCTTTGGTTGAGTATAATAACTGAATAGTCCAGGCATTGACATAATAAGCTGCATTTTAAGTTCAACATTCCTATTTATAATCTGAAAATTCATCCAGCTCTGTTTTGTATCACTCAACCCATAACAATAATAATCAATAATGGAAAATTTGATGAGCTACAAATGGAAATGAGATAGATGTTAGTCGATGATGTGGTAACTTATGAATTTTTCAGACGAACTCGAGATATCTTCTCCTTAATATTGCAAGTTGAATGAGTACTACGAACCGGCTTCTATATCCTTCTTGCGTACGAAATAGCCATTTCATACGCCGCTGAGGCGAGATCCCCCACACCACCAAGACTGAATCCAATATCCATCCCCCACCATAACACTCTATTCCATAAATTTCTTCCAGTCGAATTTATATGTTTACATTTAGGCCAACTTGTTTACTCATACGTATTTTCTTTTTCGCCTGAGGAGGGTCGAAGTTTTTACATAAAATGTTGGCATGAATTCAGTCTTCCTGCTTTTTATGGTGGCTTCATACACACTTCTACTTTGGCAGGGAGAAAGGTGGAGCCCTCTAAGAAATATTCCCCGATGGACCCAACAGACATGGTTTGTAACGTTCACTGGAACTGATTGCTTACGTCAATTTCTTAGGCTGCCTCCAGCCAATCAATAGGCTTTGTTTCTTCAATAACGGACTCTCAATTCTCCGACTACCATTATTGAATGTGAAAAAGAGAGGTTTTATAGTAGAATAGAAACGAACGCATGGAAGAGGGCTTTAAAATAATGAAACCGCTTACAAAAGTTGAATAACAAAGATAATCACTATATTAGGCCTAGGTCCAAAAAAGTAGGTATATAGTATGGTTTGTCCAAATACACCTGTAGCCTGCTGTAACTTATGTAAGCATACAGTTTTTGTGAATTTTTTCAAAGACTAGGAATAACTAAATATCAACATCTTATATTTATTGGATTAATATAAATGATAGAAATCTTTCCAAGAATCTGCTGATCGACTAGCTTTGGACCGATACATTTTTAGCTCAATATTCGAAAGAGCTACCGGAGAAACACAGTAAATGTTATCTCAAATATTTATTCAGATATCACCGGTAAAAATTTACAAGTATTCTCAGTGTTATCGAATCAAGTTGCAGAATATCAATGCAAGTATGAAATGAGAACATTTTTAAATAAATGAATGAAAGCTCTCTCTTCGAGTCGTTCCTGTAGTGCAGAATTCGGTCCCAACGATTTTGATTGAGGCTTGCTCACTGAATTAATGAAATCTCGAATCAAAGCCCAACAGTGCGACCAGGGATCAATTTCCTTCCAGTTTCATATGGTCAATAATGAAGGGTAAAATGTTGATAGGCCTACATCAACACAAAATAGAATATCATTGAGAGTGATTTCATCGTACTTTTCCATTCTTATTTACCGGAGATGTAATGTCAAATATTCTAAACATAGTAGGTTTTTTTATAAATCAATCATTGAAGTTTTCTGAATGATTCAAAACTGATACAAAATATATCGATAGAAAGTGAAACCTCGTTACTCATTATAATAGATACTAGTACATTAGTATGAAAGTAGAAATAATCCAAGGATACTTCACCTTGTAATATCCTTCAATTATTCCCATGATCAATACTGTTACGGGTTCTATCACTAACATAATGTTGACAACATTTGAAAGTATCACTTGAACTTCATTTGCACAAATTTATTACAACACGCACTAATCGTGTATATCACACAATCACTTTATCACAATATCACGTAGGCTATATCACATACGGAAAACCAATAAGAAACAAACAGTTCAATAATGTTCAACTAATACGCCTAATGAATTTACTATATCAATATAAGAAAACCAATTAACCGTCAACAGGGTGACCAATAATTTAATTATAAGTCCACAATAATCTATTCAATGACTTAAAAAGAATTGTCTAAAAAACTATCATACACTCAATAACAAGCTGATCACTTACGAAGATCCTATTACTTAAATATCAATGGAAGCTACTCACATAGCTTCAGTGAATTTGATAGCTCAATGTAGATCGTGCTGTTTCACCGTGGTTAGTCAAATTTGTAACAACACATATTCGCTATAAACCCAAAATTCATATTATAAATTCACTCCCATATATAATTATTTATGCCATTGTAGTAGAGTATGAAAACATAACTTATTATCACCGAATTATTTATTCATGAAATAACCGATTAACTATTGATTTTGTAGCAATGCTTGCTCAAATTACAATGATTACAATATTGAACCTGCCTATTTATTTGCTTACAGCGGTTCCAGCTACAGATCCAGTTATCAGTGTTGAGAAGGGGAGCTACCAGCCTCGGGAAACACTCCGTGTAAACTGCACTTCATATCCGTCGCATCCACCGGCTACACTCAACTTTTTTGTCAACAATCTTCCCGTGAGTATCCATTCTCTTCGGATCAACTGAAACAGTGAACGTCTAATTAGCTTGTCAAATATCCGTATCAGTTTGTTTGTAGCTAAATCCTAGGAGAGATGATGTTAGCTCTTCAAAACAATCCTGCTGTTTGCTAATTGATTCCACTCAATCAGATCTGTTATAGCACTCCCAGATCACACTCCATTGTTTACTGATTTGTATAATCGAAGTTTCAGTTTGGAACTTACCGTATCTATTTCATTCAGAACAAATAATTTTATATTCTATTGATATTTTGCATCTAACTAGATTCTTATTTAAAAATTGGGGTATCCGTCCTAAGATCTGAAGAGTCATACATTATACAGCGATTTATTAGCACATAATAATTTCTAAGTGAAGTACGAGCAAATAGTGATCTATATGGACTATTATAATAGATCAATCAGATTTTTTCTTTAAAGAGGTGTTAATAGAAGATTATAGTCCAATGATGGGTTTATATTCCATTGTATGTGAGGATCGTAATTGGTTTGTGTACTCCTCTTGTTGCAAGTGGAGGGGGCTTGTTCAATCCATCCCTTCAAACATGGACCTGAATTAATTAATCGTTGAAGAGGTTTTTGGACCGAATCCAATTGTTCTCTAGCTAAACATCTCAGCCCTCTTTCTACTTTTCAAACCTTCTTCTCCCTCACACGTATAAGTTAATTTCAGTACCGTGTTTCTATCAATTGAGTGAGACAACATATTGATTACCATTAGTCTACTGCTATCCAAAACTCAGGAATCTCATATTTATTTATTGATTGGTTTTGCGTCACACATTTTTTAAACAGAGTATAGAAGCTTCACTACCTTGAAATGCTTGATGTTATTTTGTATTATATTGTAGCAGAATTGATTCATAAAAAATCAATAACAGCATATCTTTGCATTTTATTCTACATTGCAATTCAATTCATTGTATATTTGACCGATTGATACTATTTTCATTCATTTGCATGATAATCATGACTTCATATTCTCTTGATATTTTTTCTGCGACTTCGCATGAAGTTCTTCGGTTTCCTTTCAGATGGCGCTGCTCCCGGCTACATTTATTACCCAACAAATTCAAAATAATTAAAATTAGGAACATTGATAATGAGAATCTTTGTGCAGTGATAATTATGCAATAATAACTATAAATCTATGTTGTCTTTATCTATGGTACTCTATGTTGATGATTAAAATTACGATAAGGGGTTAGGAAAGATAATGAAATTTGTATATTAGTTTTTGCTGTCAAAGTATAGATAGCGATGATTGACGGCGATCCTATTAAGTTATTTTTTATATTGATTGTTCTTTGTGACATCCTCATTCCAAGTACATTTGGGAAACTCTTTAAATCCAACTTTTGAATAGAAATCTTTGACTGAAGTAGAGAAATGTTCTCAAATAAGAAAGTTTTTCAACAAACGAATTTTCAATTATAATTATTAGTCTATTATTGAGAGAGCAGGCTAATGTTGAAAATGCATCGTAATTCTCCGTTAAATATAAAGGGTGGCTTCTATGATGTGTCACATTTCTCAAGCGTTCTTTTAAGATTGAGTTTTTGCCAATTTTACCGACGAAAATCGTTCAAAAAATAAAAGTAAAAATGAAATTTATTAAATATTTCGAAAAAATATCCCATTTCAAGTGAGGGGCGCTGAAAATACGATATTTTAGAAAGTTTGATACAAAATATTATAGATTTTTCTGTTTATTGAAAATCAAGACCTTTATGATTAGAGGTTGATATAAAAGAATATACTTTGTAACGGTATTGAACACAATTAAAAAACAGAAAAATGTTTGAGGGTAATGGCGATAAGTAGGCCACACCCATGATAATTACGCCTATAGAGATTTCAAATAAGAAGAAAGGTTATTACTAGCATCCATTACTTCCTCAATCAACTTTTGTGCAAATCCTGGCTTTTTCTAGTTGCTAATATTTACCTCACACTCTGCGATATAAAATGCGTTTCTTTTCAACCCTTCATCAGCTTTTGCCCATAGTCATTTGGAACTGTAGTCTATAGCTTAAATTGACCAGGAATAATATTTGACGCTCAATGACTTCCTGAGTTGGTCTGATTAATATTTCCATAAAAACTAATTAGATCAAATATATATTGGAGTGATATAAGAGGAAGTTTGTTCATCTACTATCTTTAATTATCTTCGTTCGAGGCTACAATTTTTTTTTTTGTGGGTGATAGATGTGGAAGATTCTACATGATTTTCATTAATTTCAAGTTTTTAAAGGTGCTATTAATTATACTGAAGACTTCCGCAATGGCAGATATTGACGACAACATTAAATAGCTAATGGAAATCAATGATTGCTACTGTAAAAAGATATCGGTCACCGCCGGGAACTGATGTGACCGATATTTTTGTACAATAGCGTTTAAATTTTAATGCTGTTGTCAATATCCGGTATTGCGGAAGTCTTCAGTATTATTATTAGCACCTTGAGTAATTCCAAATTAATAAATCATGCTCCATATATTTCTCAGTTTGATAAATTGTCAGTTCCTTCAAAACAAAAATTTATTCTACTCAAGGTGTGCTAGATAGTATAGACACTTACCTCTCCCTTTTAGAGGTGAGGATGAGCTAGCTGCTAGAGCATGGAGTTCCAACATTTTTCCAGTAGGCTTAATATGCTGATATAAAATTGTTTGCTCGGTGAGGAAGGCAATCTCAGGCTATTCCCCTTCTGTTTATTGGTGTCACTTTGTTTTTTCCATAACCCTTTTCAAATCAAGACAAACTACAGAATTGAGACTTGGAGAGTTACCCACAGCCGAAATCAGTTTAAGCTAGACACATACACCCGAAAAGCGTTTGAAAAAATATCTTCATGAGATATTTAAATGCCTTGAATCAATATTAAAACATATTCGTTACCAATTTTCAAATGATGATAATTCGTAAAGGGCAATTGACTACTACATAAATAGAAAATTGGTTATTTTTTGACTGTATTGTCAATTCTGGTGGGTTTTATGTTATGTGTACTGCGAGCTCCACTAACAACAACCATAGTTTCCTAAAAGAGGCTATGTCTTTAGGAGGCTATGCAACAACGCAGGAAGCTGAATGAAGGAGCACCTGAAGCTCATGAAACAGGTCAACTTTTAAAGGATACTCTCAAGTCATAGACCACTACGCTGATGAGCGGTGTTCAGGAAATTTCTACTCCTGACGTTTTTGATTTTCATTGAAATTTTTGGTCGATAGTAGGCCAATTGATTGATACAGTTGCATGAGTGGATCCATCATCGTAAAAGTTGCATTACTATCCGCACGACGAGTCTGTTGTACAATTCAATACATTTACGTTTGCTGGAGAATAGTCGACTGAAATAAAACTGAAAACAAGAAACGGAAGAACAGACAGAGAATAAAATATCATTAAAATTATTGTAAGCGTTATCTTTCATCGTTATTCACTTATGCATTTAAAACTAATAAAGGATCTTGGATGAACTAAGCAAACGATGACGCTGTTTCTAACCTGACAATTCCTTGTCTCAGGCTGCTCCATAGGATCTTGCATTCAGAACAAATGGAGACATAGAGTGGTCAGGTGAGAGTAAGCATCAGTATTAGCGTATACTTGCCGAAAATCTATTAATTGCTATACTGTATGGATGTAGTTCCATAATCAATTTATAAACAATGAATTGTATGTAATTAAGCTCTCAATCTCGACTATTATCATACGACGAGTCTGTTGTACAATTCAATACATTTACGTTTGCTGGAGAATAGTCGACTGAAATAAAACTGAAAACAAGAAACGGAAGAACAGACAGAGAATAAAATATCATTAAAATTATTGTAAGCGTTATCTTTCATCGTTATTCACTTATGCATTTAAAACTAATAAAGGATCTTGGATGAACTAAGCAAACGATGACGCTGTTTCTAACCTGACAATTCCTTGTCTCAGGCTGCTCCATAGGATCTTGCATTCAGAACAAATGGAGACATATGATTTTTTAATTACCGCTCTTGATTTTAGATAACTATCATTCTGGTTTTGACGGAAAAGAGAACGCGAATCCTTATCTACATATCTCATTGATTCTAATTTTGTTTTTTGTTTATGAATATTACTTTTATATATTTTAAGAAATTATAACAAAGTCGTCATTGATTTTTTCATGTGCAGCGTCATCATCGTTTTGTTTCAGGTTCCCTCATCTAGGATGACTGGAGCGGTACAAGATGATCATCAGCTGATGTGGAGTTTTGCAGAGTTAAAATTGAAATTGCATGAAGCACACTTTAAACATGGACAGCTAGTGGTCGGCTGCACAGCCATAGTTGGTAATCTATATCGCCGATCCTCAGAAATCAACCTTGCTTATAGATCCAGAGACCCGATCCCAGAGAGAGGTGAACTGTCAAACACATGAAAATCATGTGAATTATTCAATTAATCACGTTTAATACTAATAGTATTCGTCATTGGCTCTTGCCGATATTTCTTATTGATTGTTTCATAATAAATTGTATAGAGCCGGGGTAATTGGTTTTGATAGATGTTTCAAGTTCGTCATTAAGGAGCTAGAGCAGTGGTCACCAATTATATTTGTCCGCGGTCCGTTTTAAATTTTGAGAGACCGCTTGGGGCCGCCTAATCTTTGGCCTCCTCGCTAGAATGCAGTTAAGATCTGACATTCTTATTAAGCCCTAGATTACGTTTGTAAGTAAAATTTCAGCAAACAAATGAAAGTGTTACTTAGGACTCTCAAGTGGAAAACAAATGAAGGCCTTTAACAGCTTGTTTTATTCAGGACAAAACTACAGAAATCAACCAAGAAAAACTACTTTAAAAAATCAATGAGAAAAATGTCAATTTTGGTTTTGAGCTACGTTTGTGAAGTTTGGAATTGTGCTTGTGCAGCTTATTCTCAAGAGGTCGTTGAGGTGGCTGTTGGCTAGTCGAGATCTGTATTTTTATTCTTGATAAAATTCATCTTGGAAAAAGCCGATTCACATTTGTGTTAGTAGAGCCAAACATTGTAAATAGTTTCATTACCAGGTGCTTCAGTTCAGGGTATTTTTCTTTACATACATATTTCATCCAGAAGACTTCACACGAAAAATCTTCCGGCACTTGACTGAACTTTTCCTGAAACATCTTCTTGGAGTTCAGAAATAACCATTTGAAGGACAGCTTTATCATTTTTGAAAATAGCCGAAGCTTCACTTGTCCACTCATCATTAGGTTTTAGAGAGAAACAGTTGTTCAGTATCTGTAATTACTTATCTTTTCAAAGTCAAGTCTTGACAAAAGTTTACTCTTGTTCACCGCGACTGTCAGGAGTCCTGATTTCCACTATTATTTCAATTTCATAGATTTATTTGTGGTCCGTACAAAACGGCTCTGCGGTCCGGACCCGGACCGCGGTCCGCTGATTGGTGACCACTGAGCTAGAGAAAGAAGAAAGGAGAAATTAAAAGTTTTGATTTCATAATGAAATTTTAAAAAAATATTGGAGCTATTTGAAAATAATACTCTGCCAATAATTGAACATAAGATATCACTGAGCTGCTAATTTAATCAATGATAAGGTAATATCACATTATGACACAGAACAAGATTGTAGAAATCCATTTATTTTTATTTTATTTCTCACCAAAGTCATTACAACTGACAATATACATTTAAGAAAATACAATAAAATATAAAAATTCTAACACATTAACAAAATAACAGTAACATATGGAGTGAGAAATTACCTAACCATTTATGGTTACATGTACTAGGATAGGTCAAGTTAGGGAATTGGTAAGGATAATTGAATTTGAACCTCTGTTTTGTGGGAATTGAATATTCATTTATTTTGCCCGAATACTGTCTACTGACAGCTCTGTTTACAATTTATTTGTAATCCATAAAATCAACGGCTTATTCCATTTATTTTTCCATGATAATGCCATATGGAAAAGAAAAACAGAAGAAATTAAATTGCGATATTCAATCGGAATGTCATCATACCTTCTCAGGCTGCACTCTGATTATTTATGAGTAAAATATGAATACATTGACTCAATTTGAAATTATTCTATACAAATTTCCGTGTTTGAAAATAATTCAGAATTATTCTGATATCATAATAGATTGAGAGTGTAGCCTTAGTGAAATATTTATATACCTCAACAACGACTTGCCAATAACCAAGAACGGACGAACTCGAGCAATGTCTGAATGGTATCAGCTGGATTCATTGTTGGCTAGATACTGTAAGGCTGCTTGGAAATACAGAAATACGTATTGAAACAGGAATTTAATTAGAAGAAGGACTTTCTTCACTCAACCCGTAGAATTTGTATGGGTATTTTCTGACTAGTGTATTTCTTTCAAATTCAAATTCAATTTATTGAGCCAAAACGGTGTACATATACAGGCCAAGTCAAAACATCAAACAGAAAATAATAACAAAATAGCAAAGCACACTCAAAGTACAATTATAACGCAACTACAGAGCAATAGTTAGGTAAATAATACTTTCTGAAAAGTACCTAACACCCAATATGTCATGTATCATTTAAAAATTCATCCAAACTATAATAAGCCTTATCTACAAGAAAATCATATAGGTCTCTCTTAAAATTATTTGAAGTAAACAAATATTCGGGCAGCTTCCTAAATAATCTCAAACCAAATACACTTGGACTCTTGTCGGAAAATCTCAATCTATGCTGAACAACATATGGGTTTCCACTGCCACGTGTGGAGTAACCATGTACATCAGAATTCTTTTTTAATGTACTAAATTTATTTGAAATGAATATAACCACTCTGTAAATATAGATACAAGGAAATGTGAGCAATTTTAGGTCTTTAAATGTGTTTCTGCATGTATGATTGTATTCTATATTTCCCAAATACCTCACCGCACGCTTTTGTAAAACAAACAATCTCTGAGAGTTAACACCAGAAGCTTTCTAAAAAGCTATCTTGCTATTGAGTCATCAATGCTATTTCAACTTTTGGAATAGTGTTATTTTTTGTAAAAGGAATTTTTCGTGAATCTTTTGTCCACCATATAACTATTATTGTAACTTTAATAGTTTTTTTATTCTGCTCATTCATTTCTGCGTATGTTTAACGAATGAAATTAGAGAATAATTTTCAAAGGTTTTGTATTTGTTTTCATCATAGGCATTACTCCATGTTTTTAATAAGTCTTATGATGGAATAGAAGGATACTTGAGATTATTATTCATAATAGGTAGGCTTATACAGTGAACAGTCTTGTTGGTGAGATCTTGCTTTATCAAGATGTACATTGAAAAAATATTACAATCAAAAGTAAGATTCATCAATGGAAGAATTCCGTATTATAATATATGATCTATCATTGATACGCGAAAGAATATATTGTTTTACTGTATTTTATGGAAAGGGAGATCACGCTAAGCTTAATATGATCATAAACAAATAAGCATTGCTTATTGAATATAGAACGATGAATAATAAGGCGCATACGTTTCAAAATGAGTACAACTTTTAGTAGTTTCATTGACAATTACTATTGATTCGGTTCGATTGATTAATTCCTATTACGTCACCCTTCTCACTCGGTCCCACTTTCAGGCGTATAGAAAAAAAAATTATGCTTGTCTTTGTGTGTTGAGCATTGAGTCAAAGGTAGCCCGAGTACAGGAATCGAATTAATTGCGTTGGACTTTGTGATAGTAGGCTCTCTCTTACATTTAACTTCTTTGTTCTCCATCTTCATTATCTTGTTCACTGTTCTTCAGTCGACCTGCTTCTTCTTCAGTTCCGAAAACAATGAGAGCAAAGACAGGTCCGAGTGGATGAGTATTTAGTTAGGGTCGACAGGCCGACAGCCAGAAAGAACAAAGCTCGGCTGGAAGCAGAGAGCCCGAAGATTAGCGAAGCTTTTAGACGCCTTGATGGCAAAGTGTAAATACCCTGCCCACTGCCCACTGCCTTGCCAGACCAATCTTACTCTCAACTCCAGTCAACAACTGAGAAAACCTGCAACGACTACCAACTACAATATAGCTCTACAAAGATGTTGCTTGAGCTTCCTGCTACCTCTCTGACTTTCCAAGCTCCGGAAACTATAAACATTACTATTGCTATTGTTTCTGAATCTTGTTTAGCAGTTTTTTATTTTATTCATTGCTGATGATGTCCACATGAGTCCGATACTTGTGCATGGGTAATGAGGTGAATGATTACTCATAAATGCCTGACGGTGGAGCGGGATTCGAACCCACGACCACTTAAAGGACAGCAAGCTGAAGTTGCGACGCCCCAACCAACTGCGCTAAGCGGCCCGTCATAGTTGAATAAAGTCCGCGATAGTTATATGATTATAACATGAAGTTGGCCATCATTGATGCTTGGAAAAGATCTGGATACGTATTTGCTACATTCCAGTGTATACATTTGACTTATAATAGGAAATTTTCGAAACTCTTTATAAAATTTCAATGTTACTATTTACACAATTAATAATTATGTTACTTTCTGGATTCACACACGTCAATGACGATTCATAAGAAAAAGACCATGAGCAAAATCTAACTATTAATGAAGTTATTATTTTTGTCTTTTTGGAGTTGACCTTTTATCATCAGTTGAATTCAATACTCATTATCACACACCGTTTATTCTCAATGGAGTTTAATTCCTTTTCAAAGAATAATGTGGTTTTCCAATAATAGAGAATAAGCTATGAACAGATATAGCTATAACAATACTCATTATCACACACCGTTCATTCTCAATGGAGTTTTATTCCTTCCCAGAGAATAATGTGGTTCCAATGATAGAGAATAAGCTATGAACAGACATGGCTATAACACAAACAAGAATATATATCATGAACATAATATTATACAATAACTCTTTTCAAATCATTTCGTGGGGAATCCCTTGCCAAGTGCAAATGAGGTTAATTGTTCTATCATTGAAGATGGAGAGATATTTAAAGATTAATCTGAAGAATGTTAGATCAGATACTTCAATTTATTTTCAACAGTAGCCTGAAAACAAAAGAGTTTCAGGGAAATTCGAGCAACTCAAATACAATTTATTTGAATGAATAACTTTTATTTATCCCCAATATGCAATAGATTGCTATGGACATTGACGAAAAGGGCCAATGATAAATACGTGATTCAATCCTTTGATGATAATGGAATTCCAACTTCAGATCCTTCCACAACAAACGAATGTGAATACAATCGCAGAAAAAGATTCAGGTTTGTCAAAAAGTAGATTTCGGTTTCTAATTGGCAATGAACATTAAGATTGTTGATGATTTTGGTTTGCAGGATCAGTGACAGTATCAAGCTGCGACCTCAAAGCGGATTAAATAAGATGAGTTGGGTAGCAGCTTGGGCGCTATTGTTGCACTTTATCCGCTACCCCAATATACCAATTAGAAGGCGTAGTTTTGATAAAACCCTCTATCGAGCTATAACAAGGGCTTGTTTCTATCGAGATCAACCCTTGTAGGCTGTATTTTATTCTACATCTCGTTATTTTCATTCGACACGATAGCAGGTGCATGAGGCCTGCACGCGGTCACCACTGTCTCCAAAGTCCAACCAACGAGTTTAATACCGTCTAATATAATTATATAAGGAGTGCAAGTGACCAACTAGGCCAAGCTGACGGTCATAAATCATGATTAGGGTACTCCTGAAAAACCACCAACGGCCCCTCTCCTGATTAAAATCCTCTCGCAAATAAGAAGACACCGGGCTAAAGCCCCCAGGTGTTTGTTTTGCGCATGCACTGGCCACAAGTTCCATAGGAATTGGAGGGACCTTCTTTCAGCATTCGATTATGTAGTTATGAACTGGTGATGCTGTGTCCACCTCAACCTTCAAGGTAGCACTTCTTAATTCTCATTAGCTCTGGAGTCGACTGCAGACTAGAACTAGTCGTTTAAACAATGAATTCAGTGAGTCAAACAATAATTCATTCTAAAGATGATATTTCCATCAATTTCACCCTAACATCGATGGAAAGTGATTAGAAAAACATCGATGGAAAGTGATTAAAAAAATACGTATCATCCCATCTTAGCCCTATTCATAGGTTTATGAATTTTTATATAAAAATTTTGATTTATTAATTTTCATATTGCAATAGGAGATAAGTCTTGTGATAACTTGATATTATGAATTGTCTTCTCTCTATTGATCCATGATAACCCAACATTATTGAGATGGATGAGAATCAGTAATAAATACAGAAATACAGATTTAGTTATAAGGATAAATTGGGTCAGAGTATGACTTGTTTATAGAAAATAATAATAACATGATTAGGCTATAACAAAACTGAATATACTGTTACAGATTTAGTTATAAGGATAAATTGGGTCAGAGTATGACTTGTTTATAAAAAATAATAATAACATGATTAATTAGGCTATAACAAAACTGAATATACTGTTACGACTGCTATGGAGATTTCTCATGATTTTTTAATATATTTAAACAATTTTAATGTTGATGAATATCATTATTCAATGATTTTGAAGGGTTTTCGAAATTTATCTTGAATACTAACGTTTCAAAATTATTGTTGTCAAAGTGCAGAGTTTTATAAGGCTCGGTTCCCATTGCTGGAAGGCTGGAATGGTTCACGTTATTATAAATGGGAGAGTTAACTTCTTGAATTCAATAAAAGGACTTCTTGGAACATAAAGTATTTTTTTCAAAGAGTTAAGCACACCAAATTCTTTAAACTTTGAACAAAATCTTTCTGATTCGATGGAAAGGTTTTCCATTCATTCAGTTAGAGGAGTCACTTCTATATTGTTGAGTCTCAGTAGCTTGTTCAAAAAAAATTTCCGATGTCTTCAAAAATGACATAGGAAGGATAGATATAAAACATTCATATAAAAAGAATAGGAATAGAACATTTCCATAGAAAGGATAGAGATAAAACATTCTCATCAATAAGACAAGTAATTTAACAGAGTAAATACCTGGACAGTTCTGGGAAAGACACTGAACTCGTGTAGGCTATCATGAAGCGTTCCAGTGATTCCATTCTATTTTCTTGGAACGTTGGGTAGCAGAATAAATCATTATAATAATCTGCATATGTGAGGATATATCTCCATATCTATAAAATAAGGATAAGAATACTCAACTCAAAGAACACCAGTCACTATATGACTATGTAACGTATTTTGTCACACAACTAATATTGTACATGAGATAAATTAATTTCTCTCAATTTTTAAGTACAGAAAATTTATAAAATTGATTTCAAATTGATTCAAAATACAATGAACATATATTATGTGATAATAATTAAAATAATTTGTTTGTTACAGTTACACTACACAGTAGTCAAGCAATGCGAATCGAACTGGGCTACTTCCAATTGATGCCAATCCTAATAGCGGTCTTCATCACTAGGTGACAAGATCTTCTCTCGTTTATACGGCTATAAGTTGATATTCAAAGCTGCTATTGGAACTGCGGGAAACTCACTAAGAGACTTTGCTGTTCAAAGTCAACAAAACGTAAAGAAAGCTGCAATGGAACGTAAATGTGCAATTGAGTAGAGTACTAAAATTAAAATTAAAGTTTAAAAGTGACTGAGAAAGCCCTGAGAATAATAATTACAATTTTTTCATAATTTTTATTGAAATTTTTCTTATTGAAGTGGTCTCTCATCCTTTTTCAAGAATAATTAGGCCACATCACCTTATCGTATCAGTCCTATAAAGAACTGACACTGTATTTTTTTGAAAGTCGCTATTCAATTTAATAGATTTCTTTACTGCATCAGAAATGAATTCTTATCTATTTGCTCCCTTCATCATGAAGGAATTCCATGATAGGAATGAACATGTAATTGAAGAGCTTTCGAAAAACATAGTGTCAGTTCATGAGAAGATTGTATTACCGATGAGGTTCTTGTCATACATCAAGCAATGATTAATTTATATTGGTTCATTGAGCACAAAGCACAAAGTTCTCAAACCGCTTTGTAATTTTTCAGTCACGTTTGAAATTTATAAAGTAGTTCAATGGAATTCATTCTCTATTCTATAGCACTATTTATCTGTATGTGAAAGGTTGGGTGTGATCATAGAACTATATAAACTTGTTAATTGAATCGCCGTAATAATAATAATAATAATAATAAGGTTCCATCATCTATTTCGATGAATTCATAAGGTATCATTGAAAAAGGCACGAATAATAATTATTGTAACTCGTATTTTTCTCAAATTCAACCTTTTTCCTATAAATTTCTAATAAAAGTTATTTGAATCGCCGGTGATAATAACAATAAGGTTCCACTACATGTTTCAAATATTGTTCTACATGTTTCGATGAATTCATATCAGGTATCATTGAAAAAGACACAAAAAATCATTGTATTTCGAATTTTTCTCAAAATAACCTTTTTTCTTTAAATTCATTGTAATAGATAGAAAGTATTTGAAACATGTAGTGAAACCTTCATCAACTGACAATTCAAATCATGTTTATTCAAAATTTTCCAACGGTGTTTCACATTTCTACGAGACTATGAAATTGAATTACTCTGGCCGAGCGTATTAGTTTTACAGTACGTAGCTCAGTCAGTGCTGGTGCGAGCACTGCGCTTTGGTGGGGGATGCAGTGAGACAGCCGGCTCGCAGTTCGATGCATTCAGTCAGCATTCCAAGTTTATAGTTCTATGGGTGTGATAGATTCATGAGAGACATTAGGCAAGATGCAGTTTCTTCTGTCTGTGTGTCTTGAAAATAACTTTGTAAAAACCAGTACATTTCATTATTAAATTAATTGACAAATTTTTATTGAACTGTTTTGAAAAAACCTTTCCAACTCCATTTCCAAATCACAACTTTGATAGTTCAAATCTATGTAAACATGAAAGTTCATGTAGTTGTTTTCTGGAAAATAATGCTTCATTCATGAATTTTACATTTGCGATTACATATTATTAAGATTTGTAATCCTCTTCATAATGGCACAGTGACTTTTCTGATAATTATTGTTGGTAATGATTATCAATAATAATTGGAAGCCTTTATTGGAGAAGATTGTCGTACTTCTAAACTGACAAAAGTTAGAGACAAGAATTAAAGACAAGATCTCTCTTATTTTCATGGTGAGAGCTTGCGGGATGGAAACTTTGGGGAATGCAGAAGATTGACAACGGCATTTGACGGTGAACGAGAATCAATGAATGCCACCAACAAAAATATTTAGTCTGCGCCGGAATCGAACCTCGGACGTTATAATTAAAAAATAACTCTTGATTCATTTTTACTATGCTCTAGGCGACTAGGCAATTGTGTGATCCATTACTGGGAAAATTTCGTTCCTTCCCACAGCATCAGAAATCTTACAATGATGCTTTTTGATATCGCTCTTGAAACATGAATAATTTATTGTACATTGCACCAGAGGGATTGCAATAGTGGAATACAATAAGGATGTAATACAATTATTATAAATCAAGCTTACCTAAAGGATTAGAAAGACTATTCGTATGATAACAGGAAGATTTAAGAGCACGGCGATGTCAATGTACTTTCGTCTTCCTTAATATGATATCCTCTATTAACGTATTATATATTTTAATGTAATATATTACCTAATAATAATGTAATATATTACCTTCCAAGCTTTCTATCGACTTCATTAAAAGGGAAGTGAGGTTAGGCTATAATAACTAGTTCTTGACGTTCATGCATCATGTAATTATAACATTATTCAAATCAATAACTTTAGTAAACTAGATTATTGAACATTTCCAATACAGCAGCAACAGCTTATGTAATTTATTACTAGTAATTCTCACATCAACATGATGTTCAATATTGATGTTAACAATAAATTTCTAACGTCAATGACATTGCATGAGTTTATATAGAGCATACAAATTGACATAGAACTTCCAAATACTACTTACATGCTCTAGAATTATTCAATTTTTTTTAATATAAAAATCATTGTGCCCTAACTTCGATAAAAGAACGCATGTTGACAGTAAATTCCCAACAAGAAATAAATTACTGAAATCTTGACAATTTCGAACAATAATATTATTGTCATTGTTCAGAATACTTTCTTCAGTTTTTGTAGGGTGAGTACAGTTCACTATAACGGATCTTTTTGTTAATAAAAGTGATTTTCATCATGCAATGAAGGACTAGAGTATTAGTGATTCTGAACAAGTCTCATAGAAATTTTTGATGAAAAATAAATATGTTGAATGAAAGCTGAATATTCTTGAACAATTCTTGTTGGTTGGGCTACTGAATGAACTTCATTACTAGCTGTAAACCTTGTTCCGTCTAGAATCTTTAAATTTATGACAATTAAACTTTCTATATTTCCTAGAATTTATTCAAGAACTTTCTAAACTACCGGTACTCAACTGCTAAATTAGAAATAATGAGATAGAATGACGCAAAAGTTGAACGGTTCCTAAATATCATTCGTTTGTTCCTCAAAAGCTCTTGAGCTCTTGAACTTCAATTAATAGTACTTAAATCAATAGTAATAGCTTCAACTAGTACAAGTAGTACTGAAAAGTGGCTGCCTAACGAATTGTGAATAACATTCAAACCCTTTAAAACAATTATTATCGCAGCTCCAACAACATAACGCTCAATAGTCCAGTGGCAACTAAACAGAAAATCATTACCATATTTATAGTACTAGTGAGCCCAACGGGCTAGAGAACTCGCTTGCAAACAACTAATTTTGGAAAGGGAAACTCATTTGGGAAGCTCATCCTAGGGGAAGGTTGTAACAAAAAACGGCTGTTTTGAAAATAATGGTTTGGATGAAATTCACAAGACATCTATCACTTGAAGTTCAAGTTCATCGTTGCTCTGATACACAGATTTATTTAAATTCAAAAGATAGCAGTTATTTATTTAATCAATGATGAAAAACAGATTCATGCTTGAAATGAAGATGTTCACTGTAGATGCATGCAAATAAACATATTTATTTTCCACAAAAAAGGCCTACCGTGCTCATAGACCTATATATCAGGGCAATGAAATTAGTGTATCTATAGAGTAGATAATTATATTTACCACATGAAAAGCAGCTGTTATTCATCCATATTTTATCAGGGAAATGAAATTAGTATATCAGCTGATAGAGATTCTATAAAAAGCCTTATCGCATTATTTTATTCACCTACAGCTGATAACTCAAAATATATTTTGAAATCTATTGCTAATTAATATGGTGGAAACAACTATTTTCTATATATAGTGATATATAGATATATTAATGAAGGGCTGAGAACCTATCATTTTGTTTCGCCTCTAAAAGGATGAAGGAGTCGGTTAATTTTATTGGCCAACGAACATGACCAGTCTAAAGATACCAAGAATCTGTGTTTCAAATTTTAAATTGGTTGATAAAGGCGTTTGAAAGTTATCGTGGAACACACAAACAAACAAACAACGCCTCGAGCCTCAAGTCAAAAGGAAGAACTCGCTTCGCTCGTTCAACAACTTTAATGAGTTAGGTCAACAGATAGACCTCATTGGAACTGAAATTCAAAGAGATAAATTATCTGTGATGTTTTCCATGACGAAATACTTGATGAACAATCTTATATCAAAACTGATACTGTATTTCAAATTAATATGATGACATTGTCTTTACTCACGTATATTGGAGATACTGGAGAAATGCAGTTCATTCTAAAAAAAGGTCATTTTAGAAGTGAAATGCATCCCTCCATTATCTCCAATATAAGTTAGTAAAGATAATTATATTAAATTTAAAAACAGTGTCAATTTTGATATGAGATTGAGATAAATTAGTCTGAAACGTTGAGTTTGGTTGCAAATCACGCTCGTCACACTGTCAAGACGGAAGTTGTTGACTTTCAAGAGTGGACAGACGAGTTTTTCAACGGACTTCGTTGATGTCAACGCTGTCCCAGAAAATACGATCAATACGAGAATCACAATCAAAAGAGCTTGTAGTTCTGCTTCCTTTACAGCAGCGCTTGCCATTATAGCATATGGTCGAATAGCATAAAAAGTTGTGAAATCGTTTAGTAGAATAGAATAACTGAGGGAATGTCAGCGAGAATGTTAAATGGAGATGAATAATGAATAATAGGAGAGAAATTAAGTGAGAAGAGGTAAGACAAAGGAGAAGAACGTTTTTATGAAATGTTCTAGAATGTAGTAGACATTTTTAATAATCATGATATGGAGAAGAAAGTGTGAAAATGTAGAATAGAGATAAAAAATGAGAAAGAAGATGAAATTAAAAAAAAAAACGAAAGAAGAGATGATTATGCTGTATGAGAACCAGGAAAAGAGAAAAAAAAACCAAAAAAGGAAATTTTGAGAAATGAGAGAACAATTCAGCTGTTGGAGAGCGTATTGCGTTGAAGAGGAATAGATTTCAATAGAGAGGAGAAGACAACCTCAATCAAGAAGAACAGAGTTTATTTGCGTAACGGATAAGTGATTTTTGAGGGAGAAGGTAGTGTGAAAACAGAAGCTCTATGCAGAGGGATAGAGATAGGAATGAATGAAAGAATAAGAGTGACACTTCAGGTATAGTGAGGAAGAGCTTACAGGGGGAAGAATGAGCGAAAAAGAGGGGATAAAAGGAAGGAAGAGAGAATAGGAGAAATTGAGAGAGTGAATTAGTGTTGATGCAAGGAGAAATAGTATGAGGGAGAGCATCAGTAAGTTGAGTGGCGAGAGAGTGGAAGTGAGCTTGGAGATAGGAGTGAGAGGGCGAGTCTTTGTTGAGGCTGAACTCATCTATTGTCGTTCTCAAGTCGGACAAAGGTCTTGCTCGACTCATTTCACGGCAGACTTGATGCAAGGTCCAACTTCGCACTACTTGACTCAATAAAGTTCCGATCGTCCTTTCGTCGTACTCGTCCTGTTTGACTGAGTATGATTGAGAGTGGATTGTCAGCAGGCTGGTTCCGAAGCGAACTAATTGCACCACTCATTGATTTCAAGAATCTTAATAAATAGCATTTATTGACCGTCGTGAAGCTGGCCCCACCCAAAACGGCAGAAACTATAAGTTGTATATCATGAGATACTTCAGAGTTTCTGCTATTTAATGCCGCAAAAATAAATTTTCTGCTGTTTTCAGGAAAAAAGTTATTCAACTTTAAAAAAGTTAATTACTGGGTGGGGCCAGAATCACGCTGCCCCACCCACTTCGCAAAACTTAATAAAGCACATATCAATAGTTTCTGCTGAGTTTCTGCTATTTAATGCCGCAAAAATAAATTTTCTGCTGCTTTTAGAAAAAAAGTTATAGCCCATTCAAGTTTTGGGTTAATGAAAATTAATTGGCTGTAACTCGGTTAATATACATGTTACAATAACGGGCTACATGCCAATCTTTACTGCTAAACAGTGGCTATCGAATGACACTAACAGCATAGCCGTAGCTACACCAGCAAAAAAGATATAGCAAAAACTATTTTGCCATTTAAACCAATGTTATTTTTAACCAGCCCCACCCACTTCAAAAATTTCAATTCAATATATGTCAAGATTTCCAGTTGAATTTCTGCTACTCAATGCCATGAAAAGTAAAGTTTCTGATGCTTTCAGAAAAAAGTTATAGCCAATTAAATTTAGGGTCAACGAAAATTAATTGGCTGTATCTCGGTTAATGACACATCAGCATAGACCGGTCATTTGAGACAATGTTACTACTAATGTTCATACATGCCAGAACAAGGCTTAATTTCTGAATTGAGAAGTACCGGAGCTGTAACTTACCGTGGGCATGGGGGTATGGTTTACCTCCCAGCAAAAGTGGGGTTCGGGGATCCCCCCCCCCCACAGGAAATGTTTTAAAGTTACACTTGAATTTGTGCATTCTAAACACATTTGAGCATGGTTAGTAATGCACATAGTTACATAATACACAAAATAATAAGATTTAGGTTTTTTAAAATAAGGTTTTTAAACGATTTTGAAGAGAACTTGGAAACCATAACTACAAAAGTCAAAAACTCAAGTCAGGTTTAAAAAGGGTACAATTTTTCGGTTTTTCGCTTATACATTGGAAACGATAATTAAGATTCATCTATTTCTCTGTTCTCACCAAAGTTAAAGCTAACAAAATGCTCAAAAAAAATCAGCTCCCCCTGTCCTGTTCTTCCCCTAATATGAAGTGGACAATGGGTAAAATTTCGCAAAATATCTTTCAGATATTTGAAGGGTTTATTGCGTGAGGACTACTCTTCACAGAACTACTAGTGGTGGGGTAACTCAACTTACTCTTTGGTATGTATGTGCTTAGTAGTATCTATAATAAGTTTCAATTATATTGAGTTGTGTGTCAAGTTGAATTATTAATTTAATACATCAACCCCAACGGAGTAATCGATTTTTCTAGATTATTTGTAATATGACGTCACAGCCGGCTGCTGTATGTGGTGATGTGTGTTGCGTATCGAAGCGGCCCACTCCCATTAAAGCAATTATTGTGGAATGTCTTCACGTGCTACTAACTACTACCAGAAGATTCAAAAATAGGGTGTACGGTATTACCCCACTGCACGGTATTCTCCCACTGCACGGTATTCTCCCACTTTCCCCTATGCTTGCAATATATGCAACAAGTGATTTCTTACTGACTAAAAAATGCTCCTATATAGGTGAAAAAAAGAACTAGAATATTATAAAAGTAGGCTTACTCAAAAACCATTTTAATTTTTTAATCAAAAGATATTAATACGGCTTTGATATGATTACAGTTAAGAAAATTGTTATCACAACCTTTTAATAAGTCAAATTGCTGTTTATTAAGTAATGAGGATTAATGTATTCAAGACTTTTTCGTTTGCACTAAAACGTCAATGTCAGGGTTGAATGAAGGTATTTTTAATATTTTTAATCTTGAGTCACTTTCAACCTTGAGTTGATTTCCGTATTTGTTTTTTATGAAAGCGAAAATTAAAAAAGGGCGTTTTCATATGGTGGTGACATAAGCTTATCCAGAAATTTTTCATACAACACTCCTTGACTAACCCCCCCCCCCCCCCCACCGCAATCAAATCCTAAAACTTTTATTCACTTTGTATCACAGCAGCCGTAGTTCACCAATTTTAAACTATTTCAATTTATTAATTAAGTATTATACTGTACTACTTATTACACAATACATATACGAATGTTTTTTTTTTAATATTAAAAAGTTGCTAAACCCATTTTACAATTTCCAAACTCCATGTTTTTAAAAAGAAAACATATTTTTCGACACCCATCTCATGTGAGATGAAAGGTGAAGGGAATAGGTGAAGACAACGATACATTAAAAGGGTATTACATTCTATGAGTATGGAAAGAAGAAACCAAGTACCCTGATGTGTATGTTATTGAGAGTGTACTAGAGAAGAAAGGTAACAAATTGTATGTGAAATGGTTGGGCTTTGATTCGAAATACAATTCATGGATTGATAATAATAGTGTTGTCTGGAAAAATAATCATATTGTCTCTGTATTGAAAAATGAACTTGAAACAGCACATATCAAAACTACCACTGATCAACTTTGATAAGTATTTAAATGAGAAGAACAGAAAGCAACAAATGAGACACAGTGTACTTTTGAATTGTGTGTGCACCATCCAATATTGGGAAAATCAATATCGTTTTCAATTTATTATTTGCAGAAAATGGTGTTAATTCTTTAAATTTATGTGTACTCACCAATTCTCACCAGCAAGACTCATGAATTTCTCAAAGAAATTATGAGTCAAGTCCCTGAGATTGGATTCAATTAATTTGTTTCAACAAATGAAGAAATCCCACACCTGATTGATTTCTGAACTATCACAACTACTGTTTGAGGATGAAGTCAATGTTTCTTTAATTATTAATGTTTTAGCTGTTTTTGCGTAAAAGTAATGGATATTTTCTTTTTTCAGCCAAAACAAACTTAAAACGAAAAATTAAAAATCCAATAATTGAAAAATTAAAAACTAATATTAAATGGCAGCAATTATTTTACTCTCTATTAAAACTTGTATAAATGCAAGATTGTATGGCATTGTACCAGGACCGAAATCGAAATTATTAATTTTACTTCAACACCGACCGTGACCACGCAGAAACTGAGCTTCTGGACAGTTGAAAAGCTCAAACGGAAGTCTATAAAATCATTTTGTTATTTTATCATGGAAAAAGAATTCACAATGTCAACATTTGCGAGCTATGCTACTATAATACGTTTTTTCTAGACTAATGACTTCTCCCAGTTTTGTTATGAAATTCTAACCCACTCTTTCTCGATAATGTACCATACATTAAAGTTCTCTCCTCTAACGTATAAAGATAGTCTAAACATGCTATAATAATGGATACAATAACAGCCGCGATGCTCAGTTCTCAACACTCCAATATTGTAATATTAATTCCGTCTAGATTAAATTTTGTTCACTAGAATTATTATCACTGGTATAGAATTATTCTCAAGAACCTTTCCTACAGCAAAAAAGCATTCTATCTAGTGCTTAGTCATCTCAAATGGGGATGGGGGGGGATCCGGACCCGGGGACCCCCCCCCCTTGAATACGCCCCTGGGTGGTGAATACCATCAGAAATCTCATCGCAATTACGGATATTGTTGGATATTCTATCCTCATCACCATCCAAAATGATGTTCAATCTTTCTCCTTATAGCCTGATTAAATGATAGAATCGCGGCAGTTCAATGAGCTCATTTTCCTGCAAAATAATTAATTACTGGTTTTTCAAAAAACTCACCCAAAAAATAAAGGGAAACCTAAAATAGCCACACATTTCAAACTCAGTATTTGAATATAAAACTTCATAGAACAGACTTCTTATTTTGCAATAAAAAATTTGATGAATACAGTATTATTTTTAGAAAGAATTTAATTTTGTTAAAATATTTTAAATTGATGTATCTACATAACACGATTGTGAATAGTTAAATAACTCAAATTGTTAAGAGAAAATGTGTAAGAAATGTTCAGTTACTGTAATATTTTAAGATTTAAAAGAGTAACTGGGAGGTCGTAAGGCTGAGATTATTTACGTTTGTTGTCCTCATCAAATGGATTTTCAATCCATTGTTTTCATTCTTCTATGAAAGAAAGGTAGTGTTTTAGTTCAGAAGCCAAGGCTTTAAGATGATCATAGATCATTTTGGAAGTTTCTTTATTTACTTTGATAGTTCTGTAATAATTTTATCATCCAAAAAATCGTTCAGAAGTCGTAAGTCATCAAATAATACATTTTTCTAAATGTTATCGGACCACCATTGTATCTCTTTGATAGTATAGCATCAATTTTGTCTTGCACAAATAATTTGTGAATTTTTTTTTCTTAAGGTCAAATTAAGAGTATTTAGAGAACTAAGAATATACGCTTAGTAAGCTAACTTTATTAACCAAACCTCATCATTAAGGCATTTGTCAAAAAAGACAAGAGCTTTCAACTCTCCTACTTGCAATTGTGATACGAAGAACAACCGTACATTATCATGAAGCCTGAATCAACCTGGCAAGAACGTTTCCTATGGATAGTCAATGGACTTCACAATGCAGGAGTAGTTGCTTGTGCTCACTTCAGGGGCGCACCCAGACTTTTGGTTTTGGGGGGGGGGGGGGGGGTCTTACCCGTCCTACCAGGTAAAATTTGTGAAGGGAGGGGGTTAAAATTAGGATTTTTCAGAGCTCTTTTTACAAGAATGTTGCCCGATAAAGTTTATGTGTGGGCAAAAACGTTTATTGTGATCTCTTATTGATTCATTACTTGACTTTTAAAAATAGCATTAGTTAATAAGCAATGGATAAACAGAATGTGTCCATCATGAGTTTATTTGTACAGAGTGTTTCAAGAGTTCAAAACGATTCTGCCATACTGCATAAGCAACTTCTCATGAGGATAAAAAAAATATAATGAATGTACGTCCGGAACGCTTTGTTACAGAAATAAAGAGGGCGAAAGATTACAGCTATTCCATCATCCATTCAGAAATGACTAAGGTCTTTATATAGATGGCGTGAATTTAATTGAACCGGTGTAAAATTATCTGAAACGTGCTACAAGATTCACTACTATTTATTTTTATGATGCCTTATGAGACCTTATATGAGACCTTTATGTTGATAATAAAGTGAACAAAAAATGCCAGTCTGAACGCTAATCGAGATTACCAAATTATTGATATTGATATTTCAATTGATATTTTACAAAAAGTCACAAAATTAACATGATATAATGATGTTTTTTTTATTGTCGGCCTAGTGGTTAACCAATTAAATTGCCAATGAACCAAACATTTTGTTCACTTTCTCAATCAAACCTTGTCAAATCATGTTTTGAAATTAAATATGAATGTACTCAATAGTCAAGAACGGTCCCAAATTTTATAAAGTCGAGTTTTTTTAATCAAAGCATACTGATTTTGAACAGATGCTTTCAACTTGCTATTCTTCTGTTTTTGATCCAATTTAAATTCTGGTTTATTAAACTCTGGGTGCTTTATTCACAATCAATAACCAAACTCATAACCTTCAATCTTAAAAACGCCTTCTTTTGGCCTTTTTTTGCATATTTCATATAACTTTATAATTAGGGAAGTGATAGCCGCGAGCCGTAGCAGGTATCTGTTCAATCAGAGAGATAAGCTGCGTTCTCGTAGGTCCTGTTTGTAACGGTGACCGATTAGATTGGCCAGCAAAAAAGACACTGTTCTCTGCTGTAAAATCACTTCCCGGTGGTTTGGAACCCACCTAAAACTGTAGGTCCAACTCATCAATCACCATCATCCAACTCATTACCCACGCACAGGTCTCAGACCGACGTGGGCTTCATCCTCGAAAAAAAATCGCAGTACTCAATGTTTTAAATAATTTTACAGTCCATTTCGCAACGAATGCATTCAATTCACCACCTAAATGAGGGCTTTAGAAGCCTAAAGCTTTCTGAATGAGTGCTAATTTATTGATCTCTTATTGAAAATGATAACTTCACTCTTTTGCTGTATTTCTTTCTGTATTGATGCGTTTAAAAAGGGATAAACTTTTGCAATTATATTGAATTTTTTTCGCAAAAACCTGTAACCTTTTTTAGGAAATTGTTAGCCGCGAACCGTAACAGGTACCTGTTCAGTCAGATAAGATAAGCTGCAAATTCCTAGGGTAAGGGTGACCGAATAGATCGGCCACCAAAAAAGAGGGTTCTCAGCTATAAAATCACTTGCCGATGATTCGGAACTCACCTAAAACTGTGGGTCCAACTTATCAAACATTAACATTCAACACATTACATTACCCACGCACAGGTATCAGAACTATCTGAGCTTCACCTTCCGAAAAATATTATATTATTAATCTACTGTAACGTTAAATGTATTACAGGTTTAGGAGGTTCTAGAGGCTAGAGGTCCTGTACTTATTGGTTAAATGATTGCCAGATTAATATGAGTGAGACGAATTATCTTTACCCAGCCGCCTGGTCAAATCTGCCAGGCAACAAACTCTATTTCCACCTATGGTAGTCACTCATAATATTCCTTTTAATAGTATACCGATATTGTTAATTGTTATAAACACTATCCTATTTAAACAAGTTTGAAATGTACAGCCTAGAGTTCATATTACACACAGCCAATTCGCTTGAAAATTATCAACGTTTTGATAAGGATTTCAGGACCTGTGGGAAAGGCTTGAGCCCCAAAGCCCCCCATGTCAAGCCACTAGTTATGAACATTATTCTACTTTAAAAGCTGAATACATGACATGTACCAACACTAATCAGCCTACAGCACATATTCTCCATAATAAATTATCTTGAAAATAATTAACAATTTTTCAAAGAGCTCGGGTTCTTGGGGGGGGGGGGGGGGGGGTTGGCTTAAGCCCTCTAATCCCCCTTCCTTGGGTGCGCCACTGGCTCACTTCCCATTTCATCGCACAACGCACCAAAGACCCTTAAGTTTTTAGATTGTAATTGATAAAATTAACAGGTTCACACGAATCTGTGTGAGTCATCTGGGAGCAGTGGACAAAATAGAGTGGAGTAAATAGAGTTGACTCAGTGGGTGGTGGGTTTACTAACCCCTCCCACGGTCAATCACTCTTACATATTACTCCCTTCAAAAAATTTCTCAGAATATAAATATAATACATATTATACAATATTCATACAGGGTAAAGGAACCAAACGCTGACAAAAGCGCTTGGCTGACTTAATTGAGCCTCAATTGTGGCGCGCGACCACAACTACAGTCGCTCAGTATAGCAAGGCTGTTGGATATAATTAATTTCCACATCTATTACACATTGCTTTGCTTTCTCAAATGATTCCATTTAAACATAAATTAATAATGTAATAGGTGATATTGTAGTGAATGTGAACACTATGTATATATGATGACCATTCCACATTGTTCTAGTTCTTCCTTGGCCATGGATTGAGGCCTACTCATTGATTTCAATTGAATTCCTGGATTTCTTGTTCCATGACGAACTGCGTTGTTAGTATTAACTTTTCAAGTGAATTCAACGACTTGCAGTCAAATTTTTATTAAGAATAAGTAGTATTTCACTTACTTTGTAGGCCAAACGTTTTCGAGTTGTTGAAAACCATCTTCAAGGCATCATGAATATCGATGTTGGTTTTTTGGTTAGAAGAGCTGTGGTTTCTGTATAATGTGGTCAAAAAGTTTGTGTGATTTAAAATTTAACTGTTCGTTATAGAAGAAAATGAGCGAACTAGTTGATTACAATGAGGACTCTTAAGCTATTATTATTGATTTTCAAATTTCTCTACTATGCTTATTAATTATTAGTATATTATTAATCATCAAATAGGCTATATTAGACATTATCATTATTTTAATTATTGTTAATATCAATCTCTAGTATGTTTTATATGTATGATTACTATTTGATATATAAAATTAAATTAGCTCATTCAAGGTATGTCAGCTACTGGTGTCAAGGTATGTCAGCTACTGGAGGTGACCAAAAATAGAGGTGTCAGCTATTGGTATAGATATCAAGTGATTTTAAAATCAAAATTTCTTGTTGAAATTAGTATCTAAATTGTTCCCAATTTCAATCAGCTATTTAAAAGACTTGAATAAATAGATTGTAAACATTTTTTTATTAATCCGTACAATAGCCCAAAAGTAAATAGATAATATTCATGAATTAGGGAAGTGATAGCCGCGAGCCGTAGCAGGTCTCTGTTCAATCAGAGAGATAAGCTGCGTTCTCGTAGGTCCTGTTTGTAACGGTGACCGATTACATTTGGCCAGCAAAAAAGACATGTTCTCTGCTGTAAAATCACTTCCCGGTGGTTCGGAACCCACCTAAAACTGTAGGTCCAACTCATCAATCATCATCATCCAACTCATTACCCACGCACAGGTCTCAGACCTATGTGGGCTTCATCCTCAAAAAAAAAAAAAAAAAAAAATTGGCTCACTAAGGTGTCAGCTGCCGGTTCCTTCACTCTAGCTTCAAATTGAATGAATGATCTTTCAAATTTTTAGTTTTTCAAATTGTTTCTTACAATTTTTCTAAGCAATGTTGGGTTACGTCCCCAATACTCCTCCCCCCCCCCCCCTCCCTACTTATTACGCCTATGCTTGGGAGAGATGCAGTTCTTCTGTAGTCTGCCCCAGATGCCAAAGTCAAGAACCAAGAAAACAATCAAAACACAATTTGATTTTTCTTATCTTCTCTTATAGTGTTTATTCCATGGTTTCTGATAGTTTTAGGATAGTTACGACCCACCTGTAACTCTTCTGCAACCCACCGGTTGGGAACCGCTGGAATAGAATATTCTATTTTCTCTAGTCACCGGCTGGTGCTGGAGCAAGGCTATATACATGAAATTAGCAAGCATTGTCTCCCGATATTCATCGGCTAAAATCACAATGATTTCCATTTACTATTTGTGTGGGTTAATGGACATGCATGTCGCTGACCCGGCCATGTCTGAATTTGTTCAAACAATTTATGCCAATATTTAGAACCTATTTCGTACTATTTAGTACCAGCTATAAAAAATTTGTACTTCAACCCCCAACTGAGAAACCGAATTTTTTAGATAACTGGTTAACAACTGGTTGCCGGGGGTTAGCTCCAATACCACAATTACTTGAAAATCTTTTCTCAATTGTTATTTTAAAATTATAGTTCATAATTTTCTTTTCAAACTAATACACTATGATCAAATTCCCTTACCAAGCATATTTCAATTTGTGATATGAAACAACTTCCTTTCTTCCACCACATCCTCCCTTTTGTGAGTTAATAAGAAGTACTTAGGTATGATTTTTATCTATTTCGAAAAAATGTAATTCAGATTTTTGATAAATTCTGTTTAAAAAGTAAAAGAATATCGAAAGTTCAATTGATTTTGAGAATTGGCTGAAAATTGAAAATATTAACTGACAGAAATAACTACAAATGGCCCGCAAATAATCGTCAAATTTGAGCTAGTAGCTCAAATCGTTTAATGAGTCTTTATCCAGTAATCATGAGAAGAGATTCTATAGCGACAAAGATTTTTGTTTATAGGAACAGTTGATAGCTATTTCTGTGGAAGAATGGAATACAGGTAATAGAACTAACATATTTCTATTAGAGGTGTGAAAACAACTGCAAAAAAGATTTTTTGGTTTCAGTTCAGCAATTCAAGTGAATTTTAAATTGGGATATTAAAGAGAACGTTTTTGGACTCTAAGATAACATTTTCGGACACATAAGGAATGACACAATCTTAGTCTCCAAAAATGTTTCAAACCCAATTATTATTTTGAAACATAACAAAGCGTTATCAAAAATCGCTTATAATAGAAAAATCAATCTGCAGTTATCTGCTCTTTAGAAAATTTGCAAATTATAAAGATATGGATATTAAAGGCTGTGTAACAGCGGGAAGGTCTTTAAATAGTGCCGAAGCTGATTAACAAAACGGGGAAGTGAGAAATGATTGGACGTAGTGATGAAGACGGAGACATTATGGAAAGATGAAGAATGAAAAGGATGTGGGTGAGCGAGCGAGTGAGTGAGAGAGAATTAATGAGAAGGACCGCCACAACAGACTGGAAATAATTATCACGCTCTGTGTTGTGTTATCGATGGCTGGCAGCATGTGACGTCAACCAGCAGTTGTAGGCCTATAAGATGCGAGAATCAGCTGTTCTATGACGAATGAAAGTGAACATCTAAAAAATTCAGTTGGTTTCAGAAACAGTTGGTTTCAAACGGTAGCCATGGCTTAATAGTAAAGATTGACACTTAGCCCGTTATTGTAACGTGTATATTAACCGAGTTACAGCGAATTAAGTTTCATTAACCCAAAAATTAAATTGGCTATAACTTTTTTTCTGAAAGCAGCAGAAACTTTATTTTTACGGCATTAAATAGCAGAAACTCAGCAGAAACTATTGATATGTGCTTTATTAAGTTTTGCGAAGTGGGTGGGGCAGCGTGATTCTGGCCCCACCCAGTAATTAACTTTTTTAAAGTTGAATAACTTTTTTCCTGAAAACAGCAGAAAATTTATTTTTGCGGCATTAAATAGCAGAAACTCTGAAGTATCTCATGATATACAACTTATAGTTTCTGCCGTTTTGGGTGGGGCCAGCTTCACGACGGTCATTTATTGTGCTCGGTTACAGAAAATAGGTTCCCTGGAATGTGATTGCATATGTGATGCCTTCTATGAAACCGTACGTGAAGATTCATAGTTCTACGATTTCAAAACTGTGAGTGGTGCAGTAATGAACGTATGATCCTCCACTCAATAACAAGAAGGTGATCCAGAAACCACTGTAAAATATTCTTTTGAAATGGATGAGATTGGAAGCAGGCGTTATGAAAAATGCATGTATACTGACTGAAATTCATATTATAATTATATTCAGAAAGTCATCCACGGTTGCAGTCGGTTAGTGGTATAGGCACCCAATGCCTATTCATTTTCAAGTGGGCTGGACTAAGAGATATTGAATATTATACTAGTATACTACTTTAGAAGACAATAAAAATCAATAATTTGTTTCCAATTTATGTTTAAAAATGACCAAGCTATTCAATAATTTTTGGAAAAGTACGTTTGTCTTTATTTGAAGTATTTAATAATTTTCTAAGATTCTAAAAGGAATTTTAGAGTATTAGTACCAGTGGCGCATCATTACTGTCCCCCCACCCCTCAAACATTTAGGTGGTTTCCCAGGAATCACTAGGATAGGTTTTAGGAGGTTAGATGCAAGGCTTAAGCTATAATGAATTATCTCTATTAATCTATAGTTAATAAATAAAAAAATCTACAGCTTATTTAAAGTAAAGCTGAAGCTCGAACCGACTAATGAAAGGGAACTGTTCAACTGATAGTTACTAATGTACTGCTAAGCGGTAATTTTCTACCTCAAAATAAACTAGGTACAACAGAGTACATGGAATAATAATAATTATTATTATCAGTATGTTGTACTGATGTCCCATCATTGAACTCCTACGATTTCTATGAACCTTATACTATAATTTTGTTTTCATATTTTTTATATATAATTTCTGTTTTGGACTTCCTACAAAAAAGCGGTGAAATAGTCCATACAGCTTCAACAATAAAAACTAGTATAGAGAATCGAATTTTGAAATAAAATTTTCAATAACTCAATAGCTTGAAATATACGCAGAAAATTATGATTTTTTAGTATGTATCAAAACACACAAGAATAACCCGCTGAAAGCAGCCATGCAAAATCAGTGTCTCCTGACCAAACTTCTATTATAAATCAAACGTGTATTATATATACGTATATAAAAAGAGTAGGGGTGTGGCTATGTGTGTGTGTGTATGTATGTCAGTCTTACGGATTTCAGAAAAACGACAACGATTTGGAACATTAAATGTGGCACGAAGCTTCCTCTAAATTCAGGGCACTTGAAGCTAGATTTCTCATTCACTATTCATCTTTTAAAAAATTAATTTTTGTATTTTAGCATTTTTCTAACATGTTTTAGATGCAGGAAACGCATATATTGAACTTTGTGGATTTTTTGACCGCTACAATAAGTTATCTACCAGAAAAGACCAAACTCCAAACTGGAGTTCTGGACGTCTGTGAAGCTGGCCCGCCTAAAATGGCCCCTTCAAATGAAATTGTTATGAATCGTTAGTTTAGCGTTAGTTTAGGTTTGTTTTGACAAATTTGACGTTTGTTTAGGTTTCTATATACTAGTTCCGGCAGTTACTAATTGGGCGGGCCAGCTTCACACTAGCCCGCATGTTCGGCTGGAATTCGTTAAAAATGGTACAGATCGTTAGTTTAGCGTTAGTTTAGGTTTGTTTTGACAAATTTGACGTTTGTTTAGGTTTCTGAGTACTATAGATCCGGCAGTTACTTTTTGGGCGGGCCAGCTTCACACTTGCCCGCATGTTCAGCTGGAATTCGTTGAAAATTGTATAGATCGTTAGTTTAGCGTTAGTTTAGGTTTGTTTTGACAAATTCAACATTTGTTTAGGTTTCTGAGTACTATAGATCCGGCAGTTACTTTTTGGGCGGGCCAGCTTCACACTAGCCCGCATGTTCGGCTGGAATTCGTTGAAAATGTAACAGATCGTTAGTTTAGCGTTAAATTAGGTATGTATTGACAAATTTGACGTTTGTTTAGGTTTCTGAGTACTATAGATCCGGCAGTTACTTTTTGGGCGGGCCAGCTTCACACTAGCCCGCATGTTCGGCTGGAATTCGTTGAAAATGGTATAGATCGTTAGTTTAGCGTTAGTTCAGGTTTGTTTTGACAAATGTGACGTTTGTTTAGGTTTCTGAGTACTATAGATCCGGCAGTTACTATTTGGGCAGGCCAATTTCGCATTTGCTTGCAAGATCGGCTGGAATTTTTTTGAAAATGGTATAGATTGTTAGGTTTGTTTCGACAAATTTCACGTTTGTTTAGGTCTTTTAGTAGTAGTTTCGGGCATCACCATATCGGAGCAGGCCAGCTTTACACTTCTACATTTTGAGAATTGATTAGCCCATTATACAATTCTAGAATAGATCGTTAGTTTAGCTTTTGTTTCGGTTTGTAGTGGCAAATTCGGTGTTTGTTTAGGTTGTCAAGACGTAGTTTCGTGCATCACTATATCGGAGCAGGCCAGCTTCACACTCGCCACATATAAAGAATTAAATAGCTCTTTCACAAAACTCTAGACTAGATCGTGAGTTTAGCTTTAGCTTAAGTTTGTTTGGCAAATTCGGCTTTTGTTTAGGTTTTTAAGTACTATTTGACCAGCGAAGGAATGCCTTTGGCGCACTGGAGCAATATCAGGCTCGACTGACTTCATTGTGGATTCCCACAAACATCAGTCATCAAGCACATGCGTCATGTTTTGTCTTACTATTACAAGAAACTCAACGAAAGCTCGCTAATATTTATTTCTCACTGGCTAGCATGCAATGTGATCTGTGCATAAAGCGCTTCAGTAAAATTGAACTCACATTTTATTTTATAAATCGAAAACCCATTATCCAATTTCAGTGATTCTTTCACAGAAAAAAATTCAGGATGATATTATTCTTTCATACGATTCATGTGTGTGGTTTACTCCTACCATGAAAAAGTTTGTCGATTACGGACTTTTTCATGTTATGCCATTAAAATTCACAGACTTGATGCAAGAAATGACCCATTATTAAAAAAAAACAACAAGTTTTTCGTGGAAATATCTATAACATCTGTTTGAAGAAGCATCAAAGAACATTCATTGCGGAAATCATCGAATTCTGTTGAATAGTTATTGAAAAAATGAGCTGTAAACAAAAAATTACGAGTTTTCTGTGAAAATCATATTATTGACTGTAACTTTATTGAAATGATTTCCACCAAAGTTAATACAATTCAAATACTTATATATATAAAGTAAATTTCATAACTATTCAACAATACACATTCATCAAATATAGAAAAACTATAAAGATTAAGGTTATTAAATTTTATAATAATATGAAATTACAATGACAATTTGCGCGCATTATTTCAACAAAAATCTTATTCTTCTTTCAAATGCGTTAATTTATGAAAAGTTGTTACTGGACTAAAGATACTCATAACCTTCTTATTATCCATAATTCAGTATTTCAGAAATAATTGGAAACATTTTTTATTTTATGACTGATGTTTGTGGGATTGTACGATAACGCCAGTCGGGCTGCTTACTGCTCAACTTCGCCGGGGGCATTCTTTCGCTGGTCAATCAGTACGGTAGTAGTTTCGGGCATCACTATATCGTAGCAGGCCAGTTTCACACTTGCTACACATGGAGAATTAAATAACCCTTACAATGAACTTTAGAATAGATTAATTATTACTCATCTTAAAAAAAATAAAAGAGCTAGAGGTTGAAAAATATTGAGTATAAAAGCAAACTTCTTTTCATTAGATATTTCTTGAGTTCCGTGTTGCATTTATAATGCTACATTTTATCATTGATGAGGGTAGCGTCAACATGAACTTTGAAGAAGTATTTTTATGAGTAGCTGTAAGCTTCTTTACACAAAAGCCCTATCATAAACCCATCCTCAGCGTATGTTGAAAAAAGTTTACATATTATAACACATATTGAAGGACTTTCAAGAACAACATAATGAAAATAATAGAAGGTAACTCACTAACTCTGGATCCATGCAATCTATTACAAAACACCTATTATGTTTGTAAAACCCCAAAATTCAGGCAAATAAACTTGCGAACATAATTCTTTCAGGCTCTTTCGAATAATATAATTAGCTGGAACGAAAAAGATCGGACATCAAACTAAAGCCGGCATTGTCAGAGTAGGACCATTTCAATCATTGACGTAAGGGAGTGAAATTTCAAAGAAGATATTCTTACAGGTTCTATCTTGATGATAATGCTGGCCACACTTAATATTAACACTTGCACTTACAAATTACTTACAACACGCACTAATCAGTTATCTCGCACAAACGAAATCAATCTGTCATAAATGACAAAAATGATATTACGAAATTTTAATAGTCAGGTCTACAAAACATAAAAAGACGTTTGAATCGAGAAGTCACACTATTTCTCCCTCAACTTGTACGAAGGAGAAAGAGCCGTGAATCTAACAATCAGATCGAATAGTCAGCATTTAAAAAAATTTGATTTTCAATTTCCTAATGGCTGGATCAAGAGATAGAACCCAAAATAACACAAAATAATAGAACAAAACCCAAAATAATGTAATAGGAAGCAGATCAATAGAACAGAGAATAGAACTAAGCAGATAATAGAACAAAACCCCCCAAAAAAGCAAAATTACACAAAATAATGTAATAGGAAGCAGATAAATCGATATTGTTCAACTGATGAAGAGTTTTCAATATTACTGTACAAAAATCAATCACTTAATAATGTTGAAAGGCCGATCTAATATCAAATAATAACTAATATAAACTTAATAAAACAACTTTTGAATGGAAATTAACTCACGTTATGGCGTGACGGCCGTTTCGCTCTGTTGTCTAGAGCATCGTCAGACGACCCACAGTACACTGACTTGAGTACAGTGTACTGTGGGTCGTCTGACGATGCTCTAGACAACAGAGCGAAACGGCCGTCACGCCATAACGTGAGTTAATTTCCATTCAAAAGTTGTTTTATTAAGTTTATATTACATATTAGTGGAAACAAGATGGATCTTCAACATAAAAATAATAACTGTTCAATAAACTGTCCAATAATTCAAGAAGAATCATCTAAAGGAATAATTAAACTTACGTAGCACAAGTCCATAATACAAGAATAGATAAGTGTAGAGTCCACTGGTATAAATTGAAAACGGTAAAATAATTCTCACTAATTCGAGCGATTATCACTACAGAACTAACAGAACTGTCACTTGTTTTGTTTCGACAAATTCCAAACAAGAATAGAACTAACTTTTACCTACGCGCTCGCTTTTAATAGGTTTCATTTGATCTAGAAAGACGGAGATTTTTCTAAAATGTTCGATGGAATTCTAAACAAATATATAAGACGTTCTAAACTTCGACAAATTCCCATGAGGTTCTCATTAAATATTCTACAAATTTCTAAGTGAATATAATAGAAGTGTCAAAGATAAACTACAACGTGAAGAGAGTACAGAAGAAGAGTGATTAATTGCTTAGACCGGAAGACTTCTCGACACAAGCAGATAACACCGAAAATCATTCTTCTACAATACTATAATAAAAAAATTAATGAATTATGTTGATTCAAAAAAGAGGGAGATTAAATGAAAATTAATTCTGCCCACAAATAGAAAAAAATTGAATTCTGTATTTTATATTGATCAAATAAAAGAAAAATTAATATAATTACTGTATTTTATTTGTTCTACAAAAACTTTTTATAAGTTTATAAAAATCAATTATTTAATAATATAAGTTCTCAAATCAAAAGTTATCCTGAGCCCTTGAAATATGAATAAGTGAAATATTATTGTCGCGCCCTGTCTTTCACGATTTCCACATTCATAGGGTAAGGTTGGATGTGGCAATTGAGGGGGAATAGGTGCAATAATAATATCACACCATAACCATTCATTGCAGAATCCTTAGCTGGTGGAGGCTACAAATATGGTAAAGGCGCCGTCCTTTAACTATATTCAATCATTACAAATAGTGGAGGATCACTACAAAAAATAGTGATGCTATGTTGCTATCATTAAAAATTGTGGATGCTTATCATTACAAATCAATAACGTTCAGCTAATAATGAATTTGCTATTTTACTATACAAAAACTGATTACTAACTAACTGTTAATTGGCTGATCAAATATTTAAAAAAAAAACTGTTCACTAAACTGTTCCATGATTCAAAAAGAAAAGTCTAAATAAATAAATGTTTTATTCCTCGAAAATGGCCTAATAAAAAACACATCACATTTAAATTCATTGTGCAATTTTCAAGAGTTTGTCACATGAAAAATGACCAAGAGAAGAATAACTTATAAATCATGAATAATTTATAACTTGAAAAATAATAACACAAAATTAGAAATATAGATTTACAAAGTATTGCCATTGATGAAAAAAGAAATGCAAGTGAAGCCAACCAAGAAAAAAATGATAGGAATATACACACTCAAAGAAGGTGAGAAAGCAAGTCTACCTTACATATGAGCGGGAGTTCAACATAAAACAATTTTGTAATGATAATGCAAACAATTTGACAGAAAGATATATGAAAAGATCTAAAAAATTATAGTATAAAAATAACAGTTGAAAAATCAAGGAGCAGGTCTGTCACCGTTTACCTAATAGCAATGAGTATGTGTACACTTTAACAAAATGAAATTTTTAACAAAAAGGTACTATGTTTCAAGTATGTTCCATACAAAAAAGTATGTTCCAAGCACTGTCAAATGTCAGCAAAGATAACTTGTCGTTAGCAAGTTATTCTCATTTTTGATGTTGAGTTCCTTTCACAAACTCAACTTATTACCACAATACTACACAGAGACCATGTTAATTCCAACAAATTATATTCTCTTGGCTCACTTCCAAAGACGATTCGATTTTTATGCTTCAACTACAGCCTTTCGGGAATCGTGGCTAATTTCGCAGGACATTTATATCGCCTACATACTGCTGAGAGACCTTCTGACTACACCTGGGAAGGTTTTGATGATCTCTGCAATAAGGTCCAATCATGCCAGGAAGATGATGAAATTGCACCTCATCTATTGTTTTACATTAAAAAATAAGTAAGCTGCTTATATTTACATCATAATTGTATTAAGTTATGATTTCATATCAAGTTAATTGCTCCCTTATCCCCTCATATGTCTGGAAATTTGATTTGACTGATCAAGGAGAAATGAATGTTACTTTAAATGGATAATTCATTGGAATAGTACAGTTGAAGAAAAAAAAAACATTAAATATGCACCAGTTTTTTCTTTGGAGTAGTTATTGTTAGTACTTGAAAAAATTGGAGGTAAACGTCCTAAGAGAGATGTGTTTTGCGAAAATTGAATAAATAAATTGCTTTTTGACAGTATTTTCAAAAGTCGGAATAAGACAAAACACTTAGGCTAATAATAATAAATAATAAAACAGTTAAAATAATAAAAACAGTTAAAATAATAAAAACAGTTAATAACAAATAAAACAGTTAATAGTTAATAATAACTGTTTAATAATAAACAGTTTAAAATAATAAAACAGTTAGGAATAAGAATTCTCATATAATAATTTTATCATTATTATTGCTAATAGTCCTTGGAATGTGTTAGAAGAACGGTTAAATTGCAAGTTCAATACCGAACCCAGAAATGCCTCCACATGCGCAATCATCAATGGGACTTCAATTGCCATTATTATTACCAGTACAAGTAATGACTAATAATTACAATTATACACAAAGTAATATTCTCATAAATAGAATGTAGATAGACAAGTGAAAGTAGATAGACAATTCCCAAATAGGGAAGTGATAGCCGCGAGCCGTAGCAGGTATCTGTTCAATCAGAGAGATAAGCTGCGTTCTCGTAGGTCCTGTTCGTAACGGTGACCGATTAGATTGGCCAGCAAAAAAGACACTGTTCTCTGCTGTAAAATCACTTCCCGGTGGTTCGGAACCCACCTAAAACTGTAGGTCCAACTCATCAATCACCATCATCCAACTCATTACCCACGCACAGGTCTCAGACCTATGTGGGCTTCATCCTCAAAAAAAAAAAAAAAAAAAAAAAGACAATAAATTCTTATTATATTAATTGTCATTATTATCACTAGTACAAATAATGACAAATAATAATTATAGTGCAAAAAATAATATTCTTATAAATAGACTAGTTAAAGTGAACTCGTGTTTGACTCGACGTCAAACGTTTGGCCAAAAGGGAGTAGAAATATTATTTATTCACTATTAAAATTGGATACATGTTGTCATAAATGACAAAAATGATATTACAAAATTTAATAGTCACGGCTACAAAAAATAAAAAGACGTTTGAATTGAGAAGTCACACTCTTTGTCCCTCAACTTGTATGAAGGAGAAAGAGCCGTGAATCTAACAATCAGATCGAAAAGTCAGCATTTTTAAAAATTCGATTTTCAATTTCCTAATGGCTGGACCAAGGAGATTTTTCACTTCTCATCCAGACCTAGTGCCTGATGGAGCTAGCGGTCATCGATGGTCTGAGATTTCCCGATTTCTCCATTGGTAATCAGGTATTGTAACACATTTTATATTATACAGTATTTGTAATGTAGACCAAATATCTTTTTAATCATTTTAAAAAAATATATAATAAAAAATGTTAGTTGGAAGAATAATTTAATACTACATAATGTCACTTTTGTTTTCATTTTAAATCGGAATTTCTGTCTCATCACCATTAACCGTACTGTATGTTCAAAATAAATAAAATTAAAAATTAATAAATAAATAATGTTAATCCAATAAATGAGGGAGATTAATTAAAAATTTATTCTGTTCACTAGTAGTAAAATAAATAAAAATTCTGTATTTTATATTGACTAAATAAAGGAAAAATTTATTTAATTACTGAATTTTATTCGTTTTACAAAATCTTTTATAAGTTAGAATAAAAATCAAATATTTATAAGTATATGTTCTACCATCACAAGCTATGCTGAGCCCATGAAATATGAATTAGTGAAATATTATTGTCGCGCCCTGTCTTTCACGATTTCCACATTCATAGGGTAAGGTTGGATGTGGTAATTGAGGGGGAATAGGTGCAATAATGATATTCCACCATAACCACTTATTACTGAATCCTTACCTGGTGGAGGCTACAAATAATAAAGGCGCTGTCCTTTAAATATATTCAATGTTACAAATGGTGGAGCCAAATCATTACAAATGGTAGAGGCGAATCATTACAATGTCGTTGAATTTACAATTGAAGTTGAAATTGTTATGTGTTTGTAAGATAAAAAAAAAGTTTTTTTTGCAAACTGCAGAACATGAAAACATTCAATAAATACTATTGTGAATTTTACAACAGTTCTACAAAAATTACTATGAATGAACAAGATGATGATAATGATGATGATGTTGGAATGAATGTGAATTTAGATTCAAATGACAAAGTTTTTTAAAATAAAAAAATATTCATTAATATTATAGCTAGGGTATTGTAGCTGTTCTGCTCCAATATAAAGACGCCCGCAACCAGTAATTTTCAGCCGAATATGCTCAATAGACTGAATCTGGCCTGAACGAATTATGACTGCTAGATCTAGTACTTAGAAACCTAACCAAACGTCAAATGTGTCAAAACAAACATAAACTAACGCTAAACTAACGATCTATACCATTTTCAACGAATTCCAGGCGAACATACGGGCTAGTGTGAAGCTGGCCCGCCCAAATAGTAACTGCCGGAACTAGTATATAGAAACTTAAACAAACGTCAAATTTGTCAAAACAAACCTAAACTAACGCTAAACTAACGATCTATACCATTTTTAACAAATTCCAGCCGAACATGCGGGCTAGTGTGAAGCTGGCCCACCCAAATAGTAACTGCCGGATCTATAGTACTCAGAAACCTAAACAAACGTCAAATTTGTCAAAACAAACCTATCCAGTGGACCACACCGGACACCGAGTAGATACCCCCAAATCTCCACCCTGACAACACGTCTAATTATGGAAGACAACCACAATTTCCCCCTGCTGATGGCCTGAACAGTATAAAAATAATATGTGCTAGACGAAAATTCCGTCTAGACACAGTATAATGGCTCAAACTGCCAGAACTCACCAAGCATAAGGGTAAATGATGCGGAGACTTTATTTAACAAAAATTTGACGTGTATTGAAAAACAATAATAGTTATAATAGGATAGAAGTTTAAAAATGCAATAATTAGATAATAAAACAGTAATGAAGAATTTTGGAAAGTTGTTCAAATGGAAAAATAATATATAAATTTTATAGTTCTTCTTTTTAAGAGAATATGCTGTAAATTTGAATATTCTGTGCAGGACGTCGGGATTCGGCTTGGTGGAAGGCAAGACTTCGAATTTGCACAATTTGACACAGCCTAAATTTGAACTTTCCCTTCTTTTATGAATCGCGCACACACTTGGGGCCCCTTAAAATAAAGACTCACTTGATTGTTGTGGTGTAGGTAGCCTTTGTCTGACCGCAGGTGTAGTGGAGTGCTGCTCCTCGCAATTTTTCGGGAACTCGGTTTTTTAAGATTTATAAATGGACTGGTCTTAACTGAAATTCTATCTTGCTTGTTGATAAATTTTCCGGAATTTTAAACACAGAATAAATTACATTTAACACTAAAATGACAAATAATGGACAACTTAGTCCTTTCTTATTCGAGTCTAGAGAGCAAGTTTTTGGTTGTTGTTACAGTAGTCCTTCAAGAAGTGGTTACTGTTACCCCCACTCTTTACCAAATTAAAGGAAATGATGCCAAATTTGGCGATGTTAAACCCATGTGGTTGGAATTAGATTAAAGAAAAAATTAAATAAAACGGTACTATTGCTTCCATGGGTTGTGATAAATGATGAAAATAATTTTAAAAAGAACCAGATACGCCAAAAACTAATTTAAAGAAAGAAAATTAACATTTAAGTTCACATAAATTTCGATGTTAATCATCAACTACTTAACAAGTCGATAATTATAAGTCCACGTGGCTTTGGACTGTGGCTTTTTACGAAAACATCAAATTCGAGCCAATAATAAATAAAAAATACATTTTAACACATTTTAAATTCATAAAAAATAATACTGAGCAAATAGATTTCACTGTACAACGAAGAATTACAATAATACGGACTAGTGATGGTGAATCTAACCTGTAAAAGGTTATCCTGCAAGCAACAACGGATTATACGTAGAATTTTGCGAGAATAAAGAGATCCAGGTATGTGTAACATTTTGACAGAATAGTTTATCCTATTCCTGCTTTTAAATAACATTTAAAGTCGCCTAAATATAATTTATTGAAGTTTCTCAGGTTTAGTTTCGATAGTATCGAAATTATCTCTATTATCGCCGGTATGACTGTTGAATATCGATGGTCCTGCCAAAACAGCTGATTTAATTAACAAATTTGTAGCGGTAGTGGCGCTCGTTTTAAAAACAATCCTCCCAATCTTACTCTACGGTAACTCTTTTAATTTTTGAAATAACTTCCTCTCCTCCAATTATGAAAAATTTTGGTGGTTGCCAGCCATCCACAATAGTTATAACTATATTATAACTATAACTATATATTTTTATAGTTATAGTTATAGTAACTGTGACCAGTTATAATATTACTGTGACACTTCTGTAGGTTATCCATTCACAATCAAAGATCTTTAGCAAGCCTACGACAACGCATATTCTAGCCTGTCAACTTTATGTCTTAACTTCCTCTTTAAGATATTGCATGAGCAAGCAAAGACATAGACTGACCAGGTTGGACTAGCATTATCGTAGCTCTGTTCAAACTGTGCTCTTGTGACCAGTATTATGAAGACAAAGTGGCAAGTAATCAGCTAGAAAGTGTTTTCCATAATAACGCCACGTTAGACTGGAAACTACTTGATACATTCTCGTTAGCACATGATACTGTATTTGAATTATGTGAATACAAATCACATAGTTAAAACAACCTGATGAATACAACTTGAAGTTTAAAATACAATTTGGGGAAATGTATTACGAAAATAACATTTTTCGAATCATCGATTATGTGATCTGTTATATGAAAAAATACAAAAGTTTTTTTTTCATAGAACTGTCTTTTTAAAAGGCCTATTGGAGCTTTGTACCCACGTTGCTAAGGGCAACAAAATATTATTTGGTGAGAGTTAACATGTTATTAACCTAAAAAAAACTATGAGATTATTTGGTGCTGTGATATGAAGAATGTAAGCTAGTTTAAATTATCGAGTGAGATTTTTGAAGAAATTATTGTTACTCAAAAAATGTGTTTTTTCGTAGTCAGTGTTGAAGAGCTATCCAAGTTCTGTGGTGAGCTATTCGAGAAAATAAAATCTTGTTTATTTCGAATAATGCCAGAAAAGAAAGACGAGAAAGTCAAACAGCCCGAACAAAAATCCTGTACAGTGGGACGTTCGGATGCAATATATTACAAGATTCCTTCATCTGGCGTTCTAGAGATAAATGGTCAGAGATATAGAATTGCTTCATGAAATCATCTCTATAAACCGAATTGCTTTGTAATTAATTAACTGTGATGTCTCTCAGAATGAATAAATAATTCACCGTCAATTTTTGTCACCTCAGTACTTATCAGTATTATTTTCCTCCCATTAAGTTGACAAATTCGTTTTTTAAAAATTTGAATTCCTCACGCTGAATATTGAGTACCCTATCTTATCAAGACAATATAACTGCCAAAATATTTATGTTTAATCACGTGCTAAGGAATGGTTTTAAGAATTACCAAGAATCAATGATTATCAGGAATTTACAGTTTCACAGATTATTGATGATTTTGAGCCACAAATGTGTCTATAGCTATCAACAAGCTGTTTCAGATAATATTTATAGGGTATGTGTGATATTAGATATATATATCTAATATCTAGTATATAGATATTTATATCTATATGTGTTCAGAGTATTAAACAATTTTTTATTCGAGGAGTGAATGTGCAGTCACTCAAAAGTGTAGTCTAGTCGTTTAAAATGTTGCAAAATAAGGTTATTTTACTGAAAGCGAATATTGAAGCATTTCGTAGGTTTTATTCTTACTGTGCTTTAAGATTTTTCAATTATCTACCTTTCAACATTTCCTCAAGTTTAAATTTAGTTACATTTCAGAAAATTGAAGTCTTGGTTGCTTTTGCAAGATGTTGTTGAATTCTTGTTCCGATATGAAAATGGTTTAGTATTCTAGCTTTGATCTTACTTTATTGCCGTTTATGATTTGTTTGTAAAGAAACAGTTTATTTCTAAGTACTCTTTAATATTTTATATGTATACTTTTAAAAATATTCATTGAAGGATTATTTCATACTTTTAGCTCAGCTCTAAGCTTTTCTTTTTTTTTAACGTGATGGTGCCTTAACACGATTTTTCAATGAGGTTACCTAACCACTTTTTCCCATTTTGTATTGTATCTATATGTTGTATTTTGGAAACTGTGTGTAGATAAATGAAATGAATGAACTTGGTGTAGGAAACTCTATTTTCCAGGTTTAAAACATAACAGAACATAACAGGTAGCAAGCATTACATAAACATACAACTGCAAGCTGTGGTCGCAGCAGCAAGTCTCGTGAATCAACTTCAGAGAGATTTTTACACCCAGTTGAGAAGGGAAGGTTGAAACCAGAGGCAAGTATATATTTTCAAGCTCTCAGCTTGACCTCTGATGCTTTTTTCTAAAAAATACAAGCACATTCACTGGGTGAACGCTGGTTTTTTTAGTACTTCCAGGACTCATGAATTTGTAAAAGAGTCTCGCCTGATCTTCTTGAAGTGTGACATAGACTATTTAACATAGTTTACGGATAAATTCTAGAGGTCCTTGAGTTCGGTTTTGGCTGCGAGTGCAATTTATCTCATCCTTATCCTGGGCGAGCATCCTGGACTCCGGTCCAAAAGGTCAGACTGCTGCCAGCGCATGCGCGTCAAGCCGTCTCTCTTCAGGTCCGTATTATGTATTCAGTGGTTTTTCCTCTTCATAGAAGAGTCTTATTCGCTTTCAAAAGGCGAAATGTCTTCCGAAAGCCATTAACATTCTAGAAATGTGTTTTCCGGGCAACATTAGGAGAACAATAAATGTGGCAAAGTTAGTCCCTCCCAAATAATCCAGCTTATAGTTTTGTGAGTCACGTGTTCCTAGTTATAGAAAAAGCGACGCTTGTTTTTCAAGTTTGAAGTCACGTAGGCTACATGCAAGACCGGCGGCAACTGTTTGCCCTCATCGTACTTGAACAAGTCTCGGATGCGCTTCACTTACCCCCATGGTATTTGTGAAATTAGAAGCCGACAATACTTAGGACTAATACTACTATACTTTATCTGCGAACCTGATTCTCAACTTAGAAATAAATACATCGCTGAATTTTAGCGCTGTTCAAATATTATGACTCAGCAACCTATAAATCGCAGTCTCAATATCTTCTATTTACTTGTTCGGTTGACTTTGAAAAAGAATTACCTTTGTACAATTGGATAGACTGTAAGGGATGAGAGTTACATATCCCTGCTATACACACATTGTACCCAAACATCCTGATTTATTGCAACGCAATATGAACAGCATGACTGTAAAGAATATACGTTCTCGTATTATTTATAAAAATAAACATTAAAATAGGATGCATTATTTTCTGTTACAATATTCTGAACTATTGATCAAGTATTTGCCAACTATTATATCTTGAGGAGAAAAAATATTATTTCTGGATATAAAGGAAGTTTGATTCTCAACACTACTATGGATTGTAGTTCTAGTAGGCCTACGTCATCGACATTGATATTGTGAGCTGAAAATGAGTAGGATAGAAAGAATTATAGTGCATTGACTAGCTGTCTCCCAGCATTTATATAACTGCTATTGCCCAGGAGAACATGTAGCAGAAGCTAGAACAAAAGAGAATCTTGTTCTATGGGGAGCAGAACTTAATACGTGCTTCATTTCCTGAGCCTTGCCATGGCCCTATCGGGAAATTTACTTCTTACATTCCTCGCCTGCTGTTTCAGCACTTTCTCTCTGTTTCTTACGAATTCAGAAGGCGACCGCAGCCTTAAAAGGTTGACAGAGGGGAAGGAAGGACGTTTCACAGTACAGTATTGTTACTTGTCTGACGCAGCGGATTATTGGACACGGCAATTGTTCCAAACTGTTATAGGTTGGACAGGAAGTGAGTAAACAATACTCTTCACTGCCTGTCAAAGACATGCTGCACTCGCCATTGCCACAAAAATAAGGAACCTGAACTTGTGGGTTTTGATTTGCCCAAGTAAGAAGCACTTCATTGCCGATTGATTCTGTATTGTTAACATCATTCTCCATAAAGTCATTAATGCTCTATGCGATTGTATTGAATATTATTTCCTCAGTAATAATGGATTAATTGTTGAAAACGATGAAATCTCTATATTCTTCTAGTTTTTCTATCCCTACTTTCTCTCACTTTGAATCTGGGAATTTTCTTTCTAATTGAAAACTTTGGAGAGTTTCGTATTCTTATTTTAAAGATAGTTTTCAGATTATATTTGAATGAATTAAAAAAGAATATTCGTATTGAACCTTCATTTCTAATGTGTGCGACTTACAATCAATCCTCATCGCAACTCTCAGTATAGATTGATAATGTATTCAATCAGCTTGATTCAATTCTTGATAGTCTGCGAGCAACTAGTTTAAGTTGGTGAGTATCTAGATTTGAATTATTAGGTAAGCGACAAGACCTTAATGAAATCGTACAGTTGACGGTTCGTGCTTGAAAGCGGTCGTTTGTGCTCTAGTGCTTGAAAGAAAGATTTCAGTTCCATGAAACTTAGTTTAGAAGTTAGCTTCCTCACAGTCCAAGTGAGATCGCTATTGATTTTGGATTATAAGAATGATAATTATGATCTGAAATAAATCGCCACTATAGGCTCTAGTAGGCTTTTTTTAGTGAAAACTATAACATTCTACATTTCGGTTGATTTCGAATTCAAGGAAAATTGAAGAATACCAAGGTTTATAAAAGAATATCGGAGTTTGAACGCTTTATAGTACTCACAGTTGATGCTTTATAGTGATAATCATATACTGCTGACAGTTAACGCTTTATAGTATTCACAATGAATACTACTACTAGTGACAGTTAAAATCGTTACATAAAATGAAAAAAGAATTCGAACAGTTTTACATACAAGGAACAACTCACACGCTGTCAAATCAGGTAAACATGTTGGCCAGGCGAAGCAAGTCTTGCCATCGGGTCTTTTGCGGCCATACCAGCGACCAGGTATTCGATCTATGTTATTTGTCTTTCAACCAATTTCAACTAGTATTTAAGTACGGTACTGCCAGAAATTCAATGTTGAATTTTTGAAGGGAATCGATCGGAAAAATTAATATTCAATTCTAATAAGCACATGAAAGTTAGTTAAAGGTAGTGATTTGAAAGGATAACATGTAATAGCTGAAGTTGAATTATCCGTGGGACTCATATTCTGAGTTCCAAATATGAATGGCATTCTGGAATAGGCCTACTGGTCAGTTGAATGTGAGCCACCAATTAACGTTGATGACCAGGATGGATGTGTGATCTGGAGTTCTGGAGAAACCTTTGGTGTGACAGTTTTTTATGAATACAAAAATATGATGCTCTACTCATATTGGATGTAGGAAGCAAAACTAAGTAGCCTACAACACTTCGTTTTAATTTATAGTTTGGGTACATTTCACGAAATAGACTTTTTAGAAACATGAAAATATTTTCCCTGATAAAGACCCAATTACTTATTTAATAGATTTATTCAAATTCTGTTGGAATGACTATGGAATTCCTGCTGGGCTTTAATGGTTGACAATTTATTTTAAAGATTTTCGGAAATATTTATAATTTATAAGCTCGATTTCATTCTTTAAATAACTACGCTTATACAAATTTAAAAAAAATTAATACAGAAATTGAACCAGTTAAATAAAAGAGTTGAAGAAAAGTTATATTTGAATAGTAAAATTCAATTTGATAAATAGATAATTAGATGAGATATAAATGTTTTTGGAGCACTGTATCTTTTATCACGGCTAAAACTAGCTCAAAAAATCCTAACAACATTGAAACTAATTTTTCTGATGCATTGGCCACTCTAACAAGATTACCCATGCAGAAAATACGAGGTCCATCTCAACTACATCTAGAGCTTCGTTACAGCTAAGCGAATCAAATCTGGAGCAAAGTAATATTTCTTGCCTTCTCTTGTTTGTTTCTCGTCTCAGCCATCTTATCATCTTCTAATTTACCCTCATTCTTTCTCACCCATTCGCCCTATTCCTTGTTTGCCCGGCCTCACACAGTGAAATATCTTGGTTTTTCTCAGGGCATTTGAACGTCTGTTACACCGATAAGGAGTCAACGTTATTCTTCGCCCTCAAGATTTACGCTTCAACTTTGTTAGTTTGGATAACTGGGCGTTGTAAAAGAGGCTAATCAAGATAGCCGATTCTAAATGTGCCTACGCACGAGCAAGAGCGGGTACTCGCCTACTTAATAAGGGGCCTGTGGAGGGTTAGACGACTGAATCGCGGAATGAGGAACGAGCCGGCATGCTGATAAGCGAAACCAGCCTCTAAGGGAAGAAAGCTGGCAGACGGTCGCCTTTCCTTTTTCCGCCCTGGCGGCTAGAAACTCTTTCAAACCAAGCCGACTTGAAATGTCTAGCTATAAGTGCAAGAAAAAAACAATAGTCGATAGTACTTGTTTTTGTAAATATCGCTTCCATTCATTGACGACACGTGCTTCAAAGAGATTGTAAATTGACACTTGTTTTCTTCTTTCTCCCAATAATCTATTTCTTGCTCCTGTTTGGCGAGTGCGTATCTGGCAAAGTCCCACAAAATGGAGAATGTTCTAGACTGTGGTACCAGCTCTCATAGTTTCATGAAATACTTTCAAACACTATATAAGTCCATGTAAACAGGAGCCAGTTGATGTTTGCTCTTCCCAACGTTTGTAACCAGTGATAGTTTATATAGACTAGACATTCTGCATAATCGCACTGATTATTCATCTCAAGTGTTCGTCATCAGTTGTGGTACATTCTTCAACAGTAGACATCCCTCCTTGTGACAGAAGGGTCGAACTGCGCGTCGCCTACAAATCGTATAGCATGGCAGGTTGGGTTATGTAAATACATGAATAACTTGAATGTCATTCAATATTGAAACTTAATGTGTCTAACTTATTAATGTGTGAATTGAAAATCCTTGCAAAATCTCACCATTTACAAACTATAACTCTCATCCTCACTATTGAATAAAATACGAAATACTTATAGTTGTCCTATTTCTTAACTACAGTAATTTACTTTTTCATCAAAAGTATACCATCACACTTGACCAAGGGATTGATTTAAAATTGAGTAGAAGGTTACAATTTATAAGGGTACTTTGATAAGAGAACTGTTAACTGACAAAATTTGATTAATAGAGTGCTAAGAGATCTGTAATAAAAATTGTGTAAGAGAACTGTCAACTAGAAGAGTACTGTTGACTGTTGAGATTTGATGATTAGTAGTGTTGAATAGTATAGTAATCTGTATAGTTATTGGAATTGTAATTCCAACTAGATTATCATAGACGTTTTCATTGTACTCAAATGAGTTTGTTGATCAATTGATCATAATAACTGGTCATTTATTTAGTTGTGTTAAAGTAGAGTTCTCAATTTGTAAGCTTGTGCCATAGTAGTTATCAGATTCTGTTCATTTATGATTTATTAGTGTTATTTAATGAATTTCAGTCTAATTTTGTTATAGTCGTTTTTATTACAAATAAATCTAAGAACCCACAGTATAAAACTGTTGCAATATTACTCAGGCTTCTTTAAGCTTTCATACAGTGACAGACTGTGCTTCGTAACTATTATTTAACTATTATTTTCTAGACGTTTCTTTCTGAATGATTGAACAGTTGTTTCTTAAATATTTGATCGGTACAGTATTATAGCAAATTCATTATTAGCTGAAAATTATTGATTTATTCGTTTCTGGTTGATTTTTCTTTTGTGTTACATAACTGATTAGTGCGTGTTGTGAGAAATTCGTGTAAATAATGTGCGAGTGTTAATTTCAAGTGTTCCCAGCATTATTTTAGAGATAGAACCCGTAACAGTATCAATAGAATCATATGACAATGGAGGCCTTGCAAGGCTTACGTTGGGCGCATCAGTTCAATAGTAAGCAGAAGCACTGCAGCAGCTCAACAAATCCGAGCATTACAGTGAGTTACAGCCAACCAGTCTCATTGTTGTTTATTCAGATGACATCGCTACTACCGAGTAGCAGCAAGCAGCAACAGTCACACGTTTGTTCACTTTAATGTTCACGATTTTGTAAATGTTATGTATGTAGGGGTGGAAAAGAAGGTATGAGTGAGGGAGGGAGAAAATGAGAGAGAATGAGAATGAATGAATGAATGTGCGGCATGATCAAGAGGGAAGCCATTGGCCACCGGACGAGACAGTTGGCCAACCGGTGATGATACATGCATTCGTACCAACATTTCTCTCGGCCGCTGGCAGTCGAAATGAGCGCCTTCTGGACCGTGAACAAATGCGCTGTCATAAATAGCATGTTTTGTAACGTAAACAATGCGTGGCGGACGAGCTGCCAAACGGCCAGTCGCGAAAAATGCGACTCAACGCCATCGAGCTCTTGTTAACTTATGTACATCGACTCGCTTACACATGTCATGCCTAGTTCTGCCCCAAAGACTGGAAGTTCACATGATCGTCCCCTCATCAGCTCAGTTTCCGTTGAACAAGGATGAACAGTTCTGTGTTCAATAGGGAAATAAGCACTGCAAAGTTAATAAATGTATTCGAATCAGTACACTACAACTTGGAGCTGGCAGACCTGTGGTGGATAGATGACTGAATCAATCACATTTGGTTACTGGAATAGCAAACTTTGCTTTAACGTTCTATCAGAACGTTAAAAATGGCCTGTAGAGGTTCTATTAATGTATCTCTTTAGACGATTTTCACTCTTCATAACACTATTCCAAACTTTACATTCTGTTTTGGCCAAAAGTCTGATATGACAAAAACGATGAATGTGGTAGGTTGCGATTGCTTTCTTCAGTGAGATATAGTTATATCAAAATGCCAAGTCAGAGAACAACCAATAAATTCAGCTCTTTGTTCAACAGTCCTATCCCACCACTCCACAGAATCTGGCTGCAAGAGGTGAGTGTGTAGAATCCTCTAAGCTACTTCTTGCGTCCAAGCTATCATTTGACATTGACGATTGGAAAGCAACACAATAAACTGATGAAGTTTAAAGTGACCTTTATTATTATTTGATAAGAAATGATAACACATAGATAGATAGGATAAGAACATATGGAAAAACATTTTAATGATCAGCTGATCAGATAACTAAAATTAAAGTACTGTAGTATTCATATAACTTGGCAGCATGTAGCAGATGGGACATGCTATATCTGAACCCAACATACTGCTGCCAAGTTATATGAAAACTACAGTAATGAGTTACAACAGTTTCCCCCTTCATTTTTGAATACCCAGTATTTCAAAACATAGTCATTTAGTCTAGTTGGTAAACGTCTCTCTCGTAGTGGTCGTTCATGAACTGTACTTGGAGGTAACTGGAGATTTGGATTCGGCTATGCAGGAATGGGAGCAGGTTGGAAGTCTGTATGAGGATCCTGTTACTCTTATGCTGGAATCGTTGAAATATTGAATGATCGAGTCGGCCCAAATGTAACTGCTATAGGTTTTGGCACCAATGTAGAGCGTAATTGGTTCACGTGCAATTTTAGCTGATGACCCGATGAATTGAGGGAAACATTATAATGACATGTTCCCAGTTTCTTTTTAATTTCTCCAAACTGCTATACATATTTGTTACTAATAAAGAGTTGTACTTGCACCCTCTCCCCCTCATTGAAAGAAGGTGCTGGTGGGACATGCATGCTTGACACTTGGGGATGGTATGGAAGAATTGCAAAATTCTGCCAAGCTATTAGATGCTGGATCTCCAGGTGCTATAAGTTTTGAAAAATACAGTTTCTGTCACAATATGTATTGTTTTGAAATATTGTTGCATTATCAGAGACAAGAACATTGGGATAATCGTGAACAGAAAAACATTGCTCTAAGAGGAGTATGGTGTTTTCAATAGAAGGTGCAGATTCAAGCAATTTTACTTCAGCCCATTTTGACTTGGTATCAGTACATACAATAAAATTAAAACCTTGAAATGGACCAGCAAAATCGATATGTATTCGATCCCAATTGTTTTGTGGAGACTCCCAATGGTTTCTGCCTTGGGTGGATTGGATCTGTTGAGAGCGCAACTTTCACATCCTCTCACAATATGCTCTATATCCTAGATCTGCTGTTAGAAAGTTGAGATATCTGTTGACGAAAGGTGGATTGATAGACCATTTTTTGTAATTGGAACAACAAAATTTCTCTCCCGTATTCAAAAAAAAAAATCAAAATAAGTAAAACCGATAGTGAGAATGTACTGTCAAACATAATAAACCTTCAGATCTTGTTAGTTTGTGACTGGATCTAACATAATTCTCTCAGATTGGTGACGAAAGTAGTCACAGCCTCCTCACTCAACACCAGCCCCCACTGCTCTTCAGTACAAAACGAACTGCTCAAATTGAAAGATTCACGAACGAAAATGATCTCCCATTGTATATCACCTCTATGAACGCATATAGGAATATCCATCATGTTCAGGTGATTAGAGAAGGTAATATCTGATCTTCGAAATTACATCGGACAGAAATTTCATCATGACACCGTTGTATTCTCAATAATATTAGCCAATCACATATGTTTTCTATTATTATGTTACGGGTTCTATCTCTAAAATAATACTGGCAACACTTTAAATTAATTAACACTTGGACTTTACACAAATTATTCACAACACACACTAATCAGTTTCATCACACAAAATAAATCAATGAGAAACGAAGAAATTAATAATGTTCAGCTAATAATTAATTTGTTATATTACTGTTCCAAAATTAATCACCAACTGGTTATTATACTGGCAAATCAAATATTTAATAATAACTGTTCAACGATTCAGAAAGAAACGTCTAAAAAATATCATTTTAAACACTCACTAAGAACAGTCAAAGACATCTGAATAATAATCTGTCACAATATACTGCGTTTAACACAGTAAACGTTCGTATTACACAGTATGTAGTAACGCTCACTAGTAGTACGGTTTGTATGAACGGAATTGGGAAGTGCCACTGGGTATAACTGCCACTTGTTTTGTCAACGAAGTTTGAACAATGAATGAACTCGGTTTAAAAGAGCTTCTGCTTTATATAAGTTTTTGACATTCCAGAAAGAACTAGAGAATTAATTGCCTTTTCGAGACTATTCCATAACAATCTATGTACACAGATAATGTTGTTCTGGAATCCTCTGGATGACTGCTAGGCGAGGAGGAACAGGGGTAGTAAACAAAACATGCTTGTTTATCGCTTTGAATGGAAGCACTTGTTGACACTGCACAGAAAGGGAGGAGACATATTTTTTTCTTCTTTCTGGCGTTTCATAACCATTGGATTTGATGAGTGATTCTATAATATTAGATGAGTTGCAGAACTCCTGAGCTGCTAATCATTTTGAATTTGAGACATCTTCATGTACCTCTTAACAAACGAACAGAGATGAATGATTGGATATCTTCTCTTTAGTTCCCAATATCCATACCTTATAACAATAAATTGTGCTGTAATCACTTCAATGTGAAAGCACTTAAAATTTCGAGTATCATCAATGAGGATGTTCTTTAAAGAGAGAGAGAGTGAGTGATAGTGTGTGTTTGTGAGAGAGAGTGAGTGAGCGAATAGTGTGATTAGTTTGAGACGCATGTAATCTGACAACCAAGTTCAAAATATGCTTTGTTTCAAGTAGTGTCTACTCTATGATAATAGAGTCTACCTTAATAATATTCACGACAACCAATGCTTAGTGAATTTGAACTTCATCATCGATTCTCTGATTTTTATTGTTGTCAAAATGTTCCTTTTCATGATTCTTTTACTTGCTTTGATATCTGGTTGAAAATAGCTCAAACCCTTAGGAAAATACTGAGGTTAAACAATCAAGAATGAACAACTCTGTACAGAAAAATACAGTATTATTTTTTTAAGCCTTTTACGTCAATAGCTTTTAATCTAAGTCGAAGTTTGCTTTAAGTCGAAGTTTGAGTAATAAACTGGATGAGTGGATAGTGGAACATGATGATGAAAAAATGGTCAATTTCATTCTTGGATAAGTTGGTTCTCAATGAGAACTCATTATATTAGTTACTGTTGCTGACACCTACATCGCTTAGAAGGGGCCTTTCTGAGTGATGTGAAGGACAATAATGGTGTCTGTAATGGGCATGTGACCCTTTGACTGTAAAGTGATTGAGAATATTCACGGTTTATTACAATAATAATTATTATTATAATTAGAGTTATTTTATAGATAACACTTTTATTGCTAACAAAGTGTTTTCTCCACATGTTCATTATTTTTCTTGTGAAACATTGGAGTTAACCGTGATACCACATACTTTATATATATTAGTATTTCACTTATAGTATTTCGCTCGTATATTTAGGATATATTATTATTCCTTTCATATTTCTCTGCTTCTTTTCATGATCATGACTTACATTCTTTCTATTATATTTACTAAGCGTTTTCTCTACACCTCTCTTGTATTAAGAAAATGATAATAATCAATAATTAAAAATATAAAACTGATTATAACTTTCCCTTCTTCTCAATCTAATATTATAGCTCTAATATTTTTCCATACTGATAGCTTTCATTTCTCCTCTTTTCTTTTCTGTTTAATCTTTCTATTCTCAATCTTCCTCATCATTTCCTCACTTTTATTAAGAAAAATTCTTAAAGTGACAATTTGTAACTTGCTTTTTCTCTTTTTCACACGTGAGCCACTCAAAGCGATTAATAAGTTTGCTATTTATATTGACTCGTTGCTGCTGGCGCTCAATGTTTTTTGCTTTTGATAGCAACGCCTGTAATAATTATATTCTCCTGTTTATATATTTTTTTAGATTTATTTCAACTTTGCTATTGTTATTTTTTCATTCATGACTTTGTTGTTGTTTTAATATTTCTTTCTATTTTGGAGGTTTTAATTTTTTTTTGTCGATGGCAATAAAATTAATTTGATTTGATTTGATTTCAATCTGTACGTAAGTTCAACAAATATTCACGGGACACTCATGAGATTCATGAATGAGTGTAAAATTAATCATGTAGTCAATGAAAAAATTAGATCATCTCTACCTATTAGCCCAGTCAATAAAGGTCTGAAAGCGTCCCTGAAGAATAACTGCCCCTTCTGCTAATATTGACAAATAATTTGGTTGGCAAGGAGGAAGGTCGGAATGTGAATTTAGTCTATTTATTCAAATAAATCTTCTATTAGACATAGAATTCAACAAGCTTATAATGGGTTACGCCCCAACCCCACCTCACCCGCTATTTGATCATCAGTGAGATTTCACCTTCAAAAAACGCTGTGATATGATTTTTAACTTCCTACACTTTGAATTCAACTATAATAAAATAATAACAATCAAGATGGAATAGCTCTGAAACAGCATTCATGTGCCAGAATGTGATATACTATGCAACCCCTTAATTTGGGAAGCCCGTAGCGCGGTCTTCTACAGCGTACTACAGATTAGTGTGGGTTCTACAAAATAAATGCATTGGATCATTTTTTTACAGACTTCTGTCCCCTTTAACTTTGAAAGGAACATAAAATCATTTTAAATTATCTTCACTTATTTGTAAGCTAAAAAGTAGAGATTTGTACTTTTCAACTCAACCCCCCCCCCCTCCCCCAAACCTTTAACTAGGTCTCACCCACCACCCTTGGGGACTTTTGGTATGTTATTACCCAAGGTTAGGGGAAGCGATTGGCAAAAAACACATTCCTCTGTTAATATTGATCCTTTCGATGACCATATTTTTGTCTCATTTGACTGGGCTACTAGGCCTGTGGTAGCCTCTTTTCCCTTTAAAAGTAGCACCCCTTGAGAGGGTGTTGAGGTTGTCATTTTTTCAAGGACTTATCACTGACATACCACTGGCCACTAAAATTGCAATTTGCATTTATAATACACAATTCTGCATAAAAAATTAATTCTCATGGCGGTAATGTGACATTTTTTCAAAAAAATCTGAAAAATACGAAAATTGCCTACTTTTACACCCTCCCTAACTCTGGAATCGTTCACTTTAGCAAGAATATGCAGGGATCATTTTTGTTCGCAATTTGATGTAGATTACTTTTGTATTGAGCACTTTTTTAGCTGAACCGCATAGTTTTCTAAATATTTGAGAAAAACTGATAAAAACTAATAATTCACCCACTTAACCACCCCTCACACCAATTCTGATGCTGAAAATGGCGTAACGTTTTACCAAACAATATGTGTGACCTCATAGAACAATTTGCAGCTGGAGGGAAACTTTTTCTTTGGATGATACTTTGCTACAGAATATTTAGATTTTGGAAACCTCACTTTGTGAAGAGTTGTACAACATGGTTATAAAACAATGTTTTGTTATACACAGTGTAAACGCAGTTATACCATATTATCAAGACTTCATAAACAATATTTTTCAACTCGTAACTGATAGAGAATATTATCCACCAGAGTAAAACTCAACTTTTACTAGAATAAAGAATAATATTACTTAATTTATAATGGTTTTCACAGACTACATACAACATTGGAGAACTCTACATGTCGACTGTAGACGTTCAAGGTATAAAATACCTGGAATGTGACCGTCTAACAAATAAAATGGGTTAATTCCATGTCTTGAAGTATAGCCAACAATTCCCATAGTATGAAGGTGGAAAATATATAGTGGACTAGACAGGATAAGAAAAAGGGTATAATTTAAGTTGAACGGAGGTCCGTTTTGCGACAAAAACATCTGTTCCTTCACTAGTAACGGTCGTATTTGTAGCATCTCGGTGCTTCCTAGGACGAAGAATTACTGCCAATAAAAACGGGCACGTTTGGTATCGTCTGTTCAAATAGCCCAGAACTTTCCTCTACTTGCTCAATGACGACAGCTCCACCCGTTTAGGTTTTTTGACGACCGGTATTTAGCTTTTAGTAGTATTTAATTACTATGCTTACGCTCAAATCCATTCTGCTAATATGGATACCAATATCAACAATTTTGTTCATATTTTCAATCGTCAAGAATCAAAGTGTAGTAGAGTGGAAGTAATAATACCAATCATTTTGGGCTTTGATGACACAGTAGAAATTAATTCAAGTTTTCTTTTTACAATGTAACAATGCTATATGAAAAAATTGATAAACGAGGTTCCATAAAGTTGTTTTAATATAGTGGCATTTTTATGTAACACTTTCTCACAACAAGGTTTGATGAATGAGGTTGTATAACAAAGTTGTTATATGAAATCGATATTGAAATAAGAAATTGTAGATTGTAATATAAATATATCGTGATAATAAACTTTGTTATGATAATTACAACTCTTAGACTTTAGACCCCGCATTTGTTCGTGAAACGTTGTACAATATGGTAATATCACAGTGTTTTGTGATATTTTCCGCAACCCGAAATTTGTAGGAAGTATTTGTTGTTGTAGTTTCATTCTCAGAAGTATTATTGAGACTATTCGAATTATTCAAATCCAGTTATTTTGATCTTGATTATTTCTATTATTCTGGGAACAGTTGAAAGTGCAAAGTACACAAGTTACCTGCGATTCGGATTCTCATCAGTCCAATGATACGGATGAATAGCCTATTATGCTTAAGAAAAGTAGGACTAGTTATTAGAGTAATGGATTTGAAACTGTAATGGGTGATAATTGAGAAATATAGAAACTGACAATTTTTTCATGAATTTATTAAATACTGTTACGATTGAAGGCCTAGGCTTAGTATTTCTTTGTCATTATTAAATTTTACCACATTACTCACCTTATTGTTTCCACGTACCAGCCTCAGGCTCAGCGAGAATCTTCTATTAAAGGAATAAGATATGAATTTCACCAGGAATCTATAAATTATTTGTATAACCAGCCAAACATATTGCCGAAAACTCATACGTTTCAATATTATCGAAGTCAGAAAGTGCAATCTGTTATCCTACATGATCAGGCTTTCAATTTGAAATAAATTACTCGCTAGCACATGATTCATTAGTTTCAGTTGCAATAGAACTCAATAAACAAGATAATTTATTTTTTATTGCTGACTAGCTGGCCCAACGCGCGTTGCTGCATTCTCGTAAAAATTCTCCTTGATTTTATTATTCGCCACCTCCCGCTGAGGTTACATTTAAAATTAGGAAAGAAGTTAGTCCTAGGGCTCTTCCAGCTGATCATAGAGGCTTCGTTGTTTTCTTAATCACCACCTCTGAATGAAGAAACATTTCAAATTTAAACCTCCTATGACTAGGTAGAAGCTAGGTTTTTTATTTTATTATTCGCCACCTCCCGCTGAGGCTGCATTTCAAATTTCTAGCTGCATTGGTTAACAGATGTCATCAACCTGGCATAATTACATTTCATCATACCCAGTCGTATGTTTCCTACATATTGCAAGGCTCCAACTGCATGGTAGCCTACATGCAAAGTGCAAAGTCTTTTGCTGTTCAAAGACAGCGTAAATAACGCCACTAAGGGGCCTGCCATATGATTAAAAACTGTTGACTTATATCAGCTGTTCCTTTAAGCTGTTTGGCTGGCAAGTTCAGTAGGTTAGGTCTATAAAATGGTTTAATTAATAATAATTATTAGCTCCTCTATTGAAATTTATGGTCAGAAACCATCCCCAATATTCACACAACATATTCCCAAAGTTTCATGCCGATCTGTCAAGTAGTTTTGGAGTCTATAGGGAACACACATACATACACACATACATACAGACAGACAGACATTCATTTTTATATATAGAGATGATGCCCACATGAGGTTAATGAGGTGAATGATTACATATAAATGCCTGACGGTCGAGCGGGATTCGAACCTACGACCACTTAAACGACAGCAAGCTGAAGTTGCGACGCCACAACCAACGGCGCTGAGCGGCCCACCAATTTAAAAATCATTTTTCAAAAAATGTATCGATTTTTTAAAAACAAAATGATTTTTCAAAGAATGCATCGGTAAAATACTTGATTGATCCATCTAGATTCAGTGGAGTACGAATCCACAGATTGGAGGAAATCTTCTACATAATAAGAAAGAGTAGGGCTGTTTGTGTGTATTTTTTCCTTACGAATTTCACAAAACCGGCAACGACATGTAACACTAAATTTGGCCCATATTTTCCTTTATACTCGATCCACTGAACCACGAAGTCCAATTTTCTATTTTTCTTTTCGAATTTTCAAAATTAATGCTCTGATTTCACTTATTGACACTATTGCCTTTAAATTGCCTTTACCTTGACCATTTTATAGTTTAAAAATGTCTCTAGATGCAGGAAGTATAGGCTACTTCATTATAGTGATGATATAGATGATAAGTCAATATGTCTTATTAATCCAAAGCAATAGATAAGCTCTGTAACAATTATTATCAAGCCTACAGCTGTTAATTACCCAGCGTCTTGCGAGCTTACTTATTGAGTGTATTGTGAGATGAACTGTATTTTTTTTACACACCCTTCCCAGTTTCGTAATTTTGTGACCACTACCATAATAATAATTTATCTACCATTTTCCCGGGCAAGACCGGGTTAAATGCTAGCATGCGATATAGTATTTCACAGTGCTATGAAATACTATCAGGGTTCCACTTCAAAACGCCTTGAAATATTCTCAATAAGAAAAATGAAAATTTCTTGTCTATCGGAATCGCTCCACTCTTCCACATTGATCTTCCTTCCTCCCAATATGATCTTGAATAGAATGGCCATCTTCAAATGCATCAAAATCGTATCAGACGAGTATGGCTGGCATTCACAATTTTGCATTCAATTAATAATAGCAACACCATACATTGGGAATCTCTGCTAACAATCATGAAAAATGATATATATTTGGTCCTTATTATCTAATATGAAATCGAGTCATAATAATCTTCCATCTACCATTTTCAATGTAATTCATGGTGAGAGAGATGATAATAATTGGAAAACCATTCTAGTATTTCAATTGAATGAGTTTTCAATGCTCATGAACAGATCCAATCAAAAGTAGTCGTAGTATTTATTCACAAGAATAAGCAATGATTAAAGGCGAGTAAGTACAAACGAGGTTAGCTCTTTTTAAAATTTTTCAGGCCAACTCTCATTCTCTCTGTTTTTGACATCAATTGAACCAGCGTATTCCATTTAGTACCCTAAAGCTCCAGTAATCATAATGTTACACCTTCTGCCCCATTGAGATATTGAGATGCAGTAGACTGATTTGTTTGACTCGAATAGTGCATGAGGATGGGAACTTGTAAAATAAGTTGAAGAAATTCACTGATACTATATATGAAATAAGGCTGTTGGTCTTGATGAATATTCAGGATTCTATCAACCCTAGAACGGTAAGCGTTCGTAAATTTTACGACGCTCTTCAATTAAAGTGCCACAATTTTTCTGCGCTTGGATTTTCAAAACTGTCTACCTAGCTAACCTTTCCATTACCCGGCCAAGGGTCTCAGCCATGCAGCATGTGTCATTTATAAAATATTATATACCAGTCGTAATATTTATGAATACTTACCAATAACGTTCACCTATGTAAGCTTTTCGATTCAATTGTTTCATGACTTTTTCAAAAGTTACGTGAATAGTTTTCAAAGACGTTCCTATGTTCTCCTTAAACTGACAGGCTAATTGATGTCCCCTAAATTGATAGTGACAAAACAATCAGAAATGAAAATAATTATATTTTATCTTTTTGTGGTACAGACAGGCACTAATAACCTTCTGAATTGCTTTCGGATAAGGATGAATACAAAAAAATATAAGCTTGAACAAACAAGAGTTTGATGGTGAGACATTTTTTAGTGGCATTGGAAACTGACAGTCAACTTCTCATATTTAAAACTTTCATTAATTTTGGTAGGCTAGTAAAGAGATAAATATTACAGGTCTTGAAAGAGAAAAAAATAATAGATTGACAAACTGGACCCTTGAAGTTTTATCGAATGTAGACATAAAAGGTAAACCAAACTCAAAATAAGTGCTGTACCATCTTCCTAGACACAATAGACAGTACCTATAATAATTATTAGTAAAAAAAACTTTTTTGAATCCCCTCAACAGCATAGATATTTTTTAAAATGAGTCGTGAAATTTACGGAAGCTTACCGATAATGTAACTTTCAACAAATTTTCCAGGGTTAAGTTGAATCTAGACTGCAAACAGAAAATTGAGTGGCCGTTCCAGTAAATGCAATTCAAGCCCTCCTTTAGTTGAGGAAACTTAAAAATAAGTTCATGGATACAGGCATATACTGTTACTCAATGGAAACAGGCCGGTTATAATCGGCCATGAACTAACGACTATGAAGAGTAAGAAATAGAAATTATTGAATATAAATTATAATACATATGAAATATTGTAAGGTGAAGAGGGGTAAAACGTATCAACGAGCGAAAAACTGTAACTACATTACAATTTACTATAATTGTATTGGAGCTCTTCATTCAAATAAATCGTTGGGTGTCATAAGTAACACATACGATAAAATGAAATACATTGAAGGCATTTCAAAAGATCTTTGAATGAAGTCCAAATACAACCTACCAATGGTGCAAAGAAAAGAAAAGTAGTGTAAATAAAGAGCCAGCGGCAGCATTCCACTCTAGCAGCGAATACCAGGGGGGCAGTAGTCGTAGAGAGGTGCCGCCTCCGCCTCAGTCCCTGGTTGCCGCTTGGGAAATCATGACACGACGACGACTAGCCCTTCCTTCTACCCATCAGCATTATCAACATGCATTGTCGCAGTAAGTATCAACAGCTAGCTATTCCTACTGAACATCAACTCCAGCAAAACAAAGCCATTGCTATTATCTTCAATTTTCGACGATCGCTTTGTTTGTTAGCTTGCCTCATTTTCCTAGCGAACCATTTAAAAGAATGTTTCCAAATTCACCTTTCAACATGATTGGAAATGTTCCTTTGATCGAATTCACTTTCTCATGGCTCAAAATGTTGAGCTATTGTAAATAAATTTGTCCTTAAAACTTGAGAGTTATTAAATCGTATGTGGAGTGCATCCACTATATAACACCATCAAAATTATTCAATTAGTTTTACGTATAAAATAGATGCCAATTCTCAATGTAAGGTGATAATATCATTACATTTTTTATAAGGTCGATTTGATTTGGTGTGTTGACTTTCTCATTATTCGTTCTTTTATTACTAATAGTTTTCAAGAAAAGTTGCCTTGAATACATTCAAAAACAGACGCATTTTTTGTAACTGTCAGAAGATATTTTCAGCCAAATAGAATTATAGCATGAATTATTTTAATAATATGGATAAGCAGAAAAAACGATGAAAAAATAACTCAGCTCCCTACCCTGATAGATCATAACTGGTCGTAGTCAGCCTGACAAAAAATAATCATCGCCAAACATTTACTATTGTTGCCATTGTGTTCGAATTTCAATTTAGAAAAATAGAACTCTGAATTTTTGAAATCAACCATTCTCAATTATTCATTTAAATAATCAAAACTTTTTGTTCCACCCAGCAGGTCTCTGGACAACGAATTTGCGACGCCAGTAGTTCCTTTCCTGCGACTTTTCCTTCGCACCTAATAATAATTATTAGAGGAGAGAATGAATATTATTACAAATTCATTGGCCAACAAGACTTAATTGATGATCTGCTTGTATTATTTCATTATTCGAATAATACGTGAGTGACAAGTAACCACCGAGCTTTCAAGCATCCAAAGCATCCATCCAATTCCTTTGTTCTATTGAGGTCGCGTTGAATTTGAACAAATCTTGTATCAAAGGCCTTGTAAATCGTCATTTACTGTTGATGGACTCACAGTATAGTTTAGCGGTGACTAGACAAATCAATGTTGTCAATTTTGAGCCATTATCAATATTTCCATAATAAGGTGATTTATGTTCGGTTTTAATCATCAGCTGAATTATGCCTATGCGGTCATTCATCTCCATTTCTCGCTACTACCGCATTGACGAAACAATCACTTTCAAGTGCCATTATCCAAATTTGACAAAAGTGATAACTTGGTCTCTGGAGTACTTGACATGCATGTTAGCTTATTCCGTTGAAGCAATCTGAAAATGGGCTGACTAATTACTCCGGCTCGACCTTTCAAATGATTTTATCATTATCAGTAAAGAATGATATTATTCGAAGTTCAAATGTATCCAAAATAGTGATTCATGGAGTTCATAATTTCGGGGATGATAATTTCCTTGTTGATCTGAAAATTTAAATTTTGGAGTTTTCAACCCTTGTCACTCCCATCAATGAGACGCAAGATGAAACATTTTCGCACTTTCTCTGGCATAGATTATTATAAGAGAGTATAGTCGATAATTGAATAGTCGAATAGTTGAGAATATTCACAGCAGATTGAAAACCTCCAAGTTTACCTCAAAAAATATTAAGTGAATTCGAATTTTGAATAACTTATTTTGTACTATTGGAACTCAATAGATGGATAATCATAACTGTGTATCATAAATACAAGTTAAAGTAGTAAGTTTCTACTTACATGGTAGCAAGTTTTTGGATGAACCCAAAGTTGGGCCTACTATCAATTGGAAATTCAATAATTAAGAAAATTCTACCTACACGAGAACGGTAAAAAATTATTACTGCTACCATTAACATATTAATTAATACTATGTTGCCTATAATTGATCATTGATTTTAATAATAACAGTTTTTAATATCTTAGCGGCTGATTGCAAATCATCTACCTCACGTTTAAGTTTTGGCCAGATCAATATAGTCGGGTTTTCCTAGCTCTAACCGTATACGACGCATCAGTATTGCCAGACGCAAGCTAATGAATTGTGGAGGATTTGGCTCGATATGACCGTACATAACAATTAAACGTAAGATAATTTCTAGGCAAATTCTTTAGCTTTTGTCTAGCATCACTGGTGCGCTGCGCAAAACGTGCGGAGATAGGAAAACCCGAAGTTTGAATAAACATGTTGTCTTATCATGGAAGATCCGTTTGTAATTTTATCAAATTTATTTGCAGACGCGTTTTCGACTCTAAGTGGAAAAATCCAGTCTTTCATCATTATTCCGTTTCTTGTAAAGTACAATACAAGATAATGGGATTCATGTTGTATTAGTAGGGAGTGTACTGTAGAACGTGATAGGGCTAAAACGTTTTCGATTAGCGGACGAAAAGAAAAATGGTAAGACAATCGGGGCATGGCTTGATTCTGCCTGTCAGAGCTGATATTTATAGTGTCTTAGGTAGAAGACTATCTAGACCTGTGGAGCTGGTGAAGCGGGGATCGGTAATTCTTATAAATGGTTAGGTGTGGAGCTGATCGATTGCCTGTGATGAATGGATAGGATAGGATAGGTTGGAACAGGTCACATTTAAGCGCACCTGATCCACTACTCCACATATCGCTCTTTTTTTATTCCAGGCGGCAGAATACATCATTTTCACAGTTTGCAAAAGATTGCCTGCTGAGAGTGAGATATTCACAAAGACGGAATGGAGACATAAAAAATCAGTGCTCTTATTCATGTGGACACTTACTCACTTTTCTGTAAGCTTCGTGAACCAGCGCTGCTTCGGAATATACATCTCCAAACTTTGATTTTTCTTCCTTCCGCACGTGCGTCTCAAATCTTGGAGTAACAGATACACAAATGCATTTTTAAATTGTTTTGTGCACCCTGGAAAATTATCTAGGGTAGATTGAAACAAATGAGACAACGCATGAAACAATTGCAAAATCTGTTCACAATAGTCACTTATCGCAAATTCATATCATCCTATACTGTATGGAGACCCTACTTAATGTTCTTTATAGTGGCGAAGGTGGAAGATATCCATCCACCTTGGAAGATATCTTGTGGTAGATATTGTGGAAGATATTCATAATGAATTCTAGAACTTGAAGTTGTCACAACCACATTTATCGAAAACAGTGAGATACAAGTTTCGATTGTTACATCATTATCAATCTCAATCAAACAGTCTTATTAAAATTGATAATGGTGTAACAACCGAAACTAGTATCTCACTATTTTCAAAAAATGTGGCTGCGACAACTTCAAGTCACATTATTCATCCTTCATATTTCCTTAAACCTCAGTGAACACTAAAATCAATTCTGATTAAAATACTATTAAAGTCGATTACTCTTCTGGTGAAGTCACAAAGGATTGGCTACATATTCAAAGTCTACTAATTTTTCCTACTAAACGAGTAACCTGTCCTGAATTTATTTCAATACTCTCGCATAATTATTTGAAAACTTTCATGAATCATGCGTGTGTACACAATTGATATTAAATGAAAAGAAGAAGAGTTGAGTTAAAGAAAGTAATATTGGGCTTGATTAAGAAATCATGGAATCCAAGCGCTCTAACTTCTCTCTCCAGCTCCATATCCACTCGTTCTCAGTTAATTGCTAACAAATTGTAGAATGCATGATATGGCATAAATCGTGTAATGTTTGTCACATTAAAGAAACGCAATATACTAGGTCATATTTTTTTGGAAATTTACAAATTAAGCTCTATTTTAGTTTTGTGAACACGATATTATATTATAATATATTTATATTAATATATTATAATATAATATATTAATATATTAATATTAATATAATATATTAGTGTGTCACAACCACAAGCATGGATCACGCAGTATGCATTGACATTGGTCTTTGAACTGTTGAGTCTGCAATAAGAAATGTGAATATTATTTGGTATTTGGTATTATCCAATATCTACTCTTATTCGTCTTATAGCGAGCTAGCTGAGGTCCGATAAGAAAGTGTCAACCATTCGATCATTTGAACGTAATACCAGCTGGACGTAAGATTCAATAAATATTCATGGAAAGGACCTTCTAGCAAAGGTGATTATTTTGAGTTACGTCGGAAAACAGATCTAGATGGAAGATATTCGGAAAAGCCTTCGTGGGAAGCGCAAAAAAATGAGATATCGCATCTTTGATTTATTATAGCTGGAAAGATAAGGGATGACGTAATTTTTTCGCAGCCGGTGGAGGGTCGGAAGAAAGACGTATGATGGATATATTTTGTGTACCATCGGAATGCGAGTGTATAAGTTATGAGAGCAAGGGCTTGAAAGGGCGATGTGTTTTTGCGATGTGATAGAAATGGTCTGTCCTAGTGGTTACTCGGGGCGGCGTAGTGAGTGGGAACAGTAGAGCAAAACCGGAGATGAATGAGAGCGTTGCAGCGAGAGCGGGTGACGAGGAGAGGAATGGATGGATATCTCTGTCCAAATGGCAAGTGGGATGAGACTGCGACACAAAAAGTAACTCCATTCCCTTGAGTCACCCGTGAGAAAGCACGAGCAGCCCTTTATAAAAGAGTAGGTGGTCAGAGGTGGTTAGATATCTTTGTGAATTGACTGCGAATGTGAGCAGAAGCCAGCCAATCGATAACGGCGAGGAGTTAAAAAGGTCGAAAAGTAACAGAAAAGCCAAAGAAGATGAGCTGAGAAAATGATGATGTGAGAGGAGCATCAAACCTGTAGAATAATGCAGGTCATTAGGAGAAAATTAAATAATTATGACAGCATCCATTCCATAATCATTCAAGAGTTGAATAACTTCAGTCGAAAATGATCGTAGCGAATCATCAATATCTCGTACTTCTGATACCATGTACTCTTGTTGCTCAGTTATGCCTATGAATAATAATTATCATGGCACTTCATTATTTTCTAAATTTATGCAGTACTCGAATTAGAATCAATCAAACACAGTTCTCTATTTTGTAAAAAAAATCATAATATATACAGTTTTGATCATGAGAATTCAAATCATGCCTGAATAGAAAATGCTGTCACATTCACAATAATTTTTATCCAATCAACTATTCGATCAACATACGCACTCAGCTGTACGCACTGGACCATATCAGTGTATAAATGAGAGAAAGTGAGAACAATTTCCTGCAATAATAATTGGATGCTTCCACTGAGAATCATCAAAAAAAAACTGAACATCTAAGCTAGTACCCAAATATAACAATCAAGTAGACAGTTGAAACCCGTTTATTATTTTTTTCTCACGAATCACACCAAAAAATATATAATTCTTGGAAAAATTCAAGTCGAGTAGGAGAGCATTGAAAAGTGTGAAAGTTCTAGTTTTCTTTGAATTCATTTAAAAACATTTGCAATTAATTTGAATTGAGTCAGTCTCTATATCATAGTACTTTCAGAGAATAAAACAGAGCCCTGACTAAAGAATACTTATATTTTCAGTCACAATATATGTTTTCGTTAGAAATCAACATTTTCTGGTTGAAAAATAATTGAATGATCATTCGATAGCTGATCGCTTGAATACAAGTGATCACCATGTGAATTCTATGAAATAAATGTGATCAGCTATAATGTATTCAATACGAACATAGTTTAAAAAACTTTCTGTGGAGGGCCAATTCAATATAATCAAGAAACATTATTAGTTCGTTTGTTTAATGATTCATCATGGAGTGGTTGAGATTGATATAATTTTCAATGTATCTATTGATACTAAGTTATCACAAGTCATAACGGGCCTAAGAAATTGATCGCTTCAGGCTTTTGGACGTCATGCCTGCATGGTAGATGCCGACATTCAACGAGTAAGGAGAACAAAAACTAATTTGATAGATTTCTAAAAGTGAGTGTTATGTCAATTTATATACTCTGTCCGTTATTGATTAATGTATTCTTAGTATTTCACGTCAATCTTGTTGTAAATTTGTATTCTTAGTATTTCACGTCATCTTGTTGTAAATTTGTAATTCACATCAATCTTGTTGTAAATTTGTATTCTTAGTTTTCCCCGGCAATCTTGTTGTAAATTTGTATTCTTAGTATTTCGTGTCAATCTTGTTGTAAATTTGTATTCTTAGTATTTCACGTCATCTTGTTGTAAATTTGTAATTCACGTCAATCTTGTTGTAAATTTGTATTCTTAGTTTTCCCCGGCAATCTTGTTGTAAATTTGTATTCTTAGTATTTCGTGTCAATCTTGTTGTAAATTTGTATTCTTAGTATTTCACGTCATCTTGTTGTAAATTTGTAATTCACGTCAATCTTGTTGTAAATTTGTATTCTTAGTTTTCCCCGGCAATCTTGTTGTAAATTTGTATTCTTAGTATTTCACGTCAATCTTGTTGTAAATTTGTATTATTAGTATTTCACGTCATCTTGTTGTAAATTTGTAATTCACGTCAATCTTGTTGTAAATTTGTATTCTTAGTTTTCCCCGGCAATCTTGTTGTAAATTTGTATTCTTAGTATTTCGTGTCAATCTTGTTGTAAATTTGTATTCTTAGTATTTCACCTCAATCTTGTTGTAAATTTGTATTCGTTTTCAAGCGAACACATGCTTGGAGTCTGTAGGTATTCAATTAGCTGATGAATATTCCACTTTTCATATTAATAAAATATTATTGTTTCGTTTCTATGAAAATGTAATGGAACTTGAGTTGTTGAGAATGCTGTCAGCTAACATTTATGATTTATATAAGACCAACGAATCTATAATTGTTTGATTGGCCTGAACATAAGCATACTCATTAATATAGCTAGAAAATATTATTTTATTCTGGGATGTTAATTCCTCACACTTTGCCTGGCCTGTTCGGTGGTTTTAATCATATTGCATATTTTATCCAGTATTCATCAATCCCCTCCAAACATTCAGACCTATATTCATGAACCTACCTTGAGTTTCCTTTAACTCATGCAGAATTTGAAATGAAAAGCCATTCAAATGATTGCTCACAAGTCTTCTTTGAGTTGAGGAAGCATCATGGAGGTTTATATTGATAGGATACAATTAGAGAAAATGAGTCGTGTACATCGAAACAGCCACAATTCGGAAGTCCCCTGACAATGATTGTGAGCGTTTCAGCCACTTGCCTCTGCAGATCTGACTGAGATTGCAGTTGCTGAAGGATTACGCGGCTCGAAGATGAGGCTCGATTCCCAGTTGTGCTGTGCAATGAAATCACTGAGCTCACAATTATTAGAGGGCAGTAAACGCGAGGCGGAAAGTGGCCTTCTAACGCTAGTATCATTAGCAGAAGGCGACGACACTGCGCGCGGTGGCGATCATTAGAGTCAACGTTGCGGCAAATGACGCCAACCACTGACTCTTCATTAACCACCAAACTAGAAACCTCACTCATCGCAGTCTCTTTGCCTCTCCTTTGCGCCAGTTCATCTATCTCACTCTCTCAACTTCCATCAAGCACTTGAGCGTCAGTCTTATTGCGCACAAGAACGACGGCACAAATTAAATCCCTCGCCGCTGCATGAGAAGGGCGTCGCTAACTTTCCATACTTTCATTGCACCTCGTTCATCTCGCTGAACTCCATTCACAAACATTGCACAGCCACCTTCTGCTGCTCTATATCTCTCCAAATAACGTTCATCGTTTGCATTTCTCACCTCCAAAGTTGCCGAGGCAGATCATTTGACACGTTTTGATTTCTACGTAATATTATCTTGTCATATGGATTGGAATGCTGATACTGATAAATCTGCATAATATCATTGAATCATATTCCAAATCTGTTATCCATACTGTATTTCTGTATTTTAATATCCATATTTATTATGCTTTTATTGCTGGTTATTTGATCTTCATATAATTCATAATTTCTCTGTAATTGCTATTTCATGTCATATGGTGAATTATCCTTCACAATGTCCTCCTCCCCCCCCCCTCCTACTACTACTACTACTAATTTCAAATTTAAATTAACTTCCATATTGTTCGACTCTCTTACTCACACTTTTCTAAAAAAAAATCAATACTTGATTACAAATTCAAGAGGATATTACTGCCCCCCCCCTTTTTTTTCTCCAAACACAACCCAATCTTTCCCATCCTTTCAACTCTCTAGACATAAATAAATAAATAAAAAAAATAATATTTAACATAACGCAATCTTTCCTATACCTCAATATATAAATTGGAGTCATGCTGAAACAATTGAATGCCAATTTAAGCTATTCGTATACTTCTACTGAAATACCTGATGTTTTATTGAATTTTTCCATTTTGTATGTGAATTGTGAACAATAGGAAATGAATTACTCATTTCTACAAGTTAAAAAAAAAAGATATTTCAGAGTAATATGTTTCTGTGACTCAATTGATAGTTCAAGCTGAAACAAATGAAATGGCTTTTCATATGGATAGTTCTACTTCAATACTCACTACTCCATTCTCTACATCTGCTCTGTTGGTAATGTTTTCATTTGTTAAAAACAAGACAGCAAACTTCTATGAAACACAATTTCTCAACTATATTAAAAAAGGATGATCACCTCTTTCTCGTACCACCCTTTTGATTATTCTGATCACATTTTCTCGACTGACGTGGAAAAATCTCACCACCATTTCATGAAATAGCCGCTGACTGGAAACTGGGTTTGGATTGCATGTGTACACAGGAGTGTGATCGAATGTCCTTGGAGCAGTCCCGCGAGACGAATGCGATGTATTGTACCCGTGTGAGAATTGATTTCTCTTGTGAAAGGCTGCTTGCTCTTGCTCTTACAGTCTTCTCTCATATATATTTTCTACTTTTTTCCAGCTTCTTTATTCGTTCTTTACTTTTTCAACTTTAAATACTTTTTCCAAGTTGGAGAGACTCGTTCTCCCTGATGGAGCGAACTCTCAGTTTTACTTCAGCCTCTGCGTTCATCATCATCGATCAATTCACACCACACTTTTAACAACTGAGCCTAATACTTCTCTAATCTATACGCTTTAAAATCTCTTGAGTTCTCACTCCACAAAGATGTGAAGTAGACTGGAACAAATGTGTCCAATATTGAAGACATTTTTGAATGTCTTCAATATTGGACACATTTGTTATTGGACACATACTCATTTTATTTATCATGGAACAGTTCTACAATATCAATCGTGACTCTTTAGAATTTTTAGGAAAATGTTTATTAGAACAATTTTTATTTCATTTTATTAATCATATGTTGAGCATTGTATCTTGTACAATATAAACATGAGCCAATATTCTTAAAATATAAACAGTCATCTCCATTAAAATACATAATACATACAATATAACTCAGTTTTAATGAGTTATTATAGAAATAAATGTCACAACTTTTTTAATTTCTCTACTATGCTGTTACACAATGAAATTATAAAATGAAAATTCAGCTTTAAAGTCATGTATAACTAAATTGAATCGTATAAATCAATGACTACAAAACGTTGAACGTTTACTTACTTTGTCTAATGGGGTAATAGCCTATTGTGAAGACCCTACTTTCGCTATATAGAATGATATAATTTCTATATGGGCGCCAACCAGACCAACTTTGGGTTGATAAAAAAAAAGTATTCTTCAAGCACTCGCGAAGACACTGAGTATTGTGCAATGTATTGTGCTATGTGTTAGAGAAAGAGACTATTCTATTTATAGAAATTATGAGTGAGAGTGTCAAACAACATTAAGATTATTAATTATTATTGTTGTGACTAGACAGCGATAACAAAAGACAATAATTGTGATGGTGTTTTTGTGATGTCTTTTATGATCGCTGTGACTAGATTTGCAAAGTAAATACATTATCCAGTTCAGTTCAGCTTTTTGTTTTCTCTTTTTCCTACTGTTCTATTTCATGATGGCAGTCAAATGACAGATATTAATGATATAATGACAGATATAATATACGAAGGTATGTGAAAAAATGTCACTCCATTAGAAAATTAACTATTTGAGTAATCCTTGTCAACAAAATTCATCACAGAATGCCTCTACTCACAATTAAAATTTCAGAATTAGATCAACTGAGAAATGACATTTCTATGATTTATCCATCTCAAGAATGAGCTATTCATATTATGAAGAAACAGGCTGGCGATGTAACGCGTGCCCTACTGGTAATAGCAAAAACCGGCTTATCAAGCACTCGCCACTTGGGGAGTCATCCCTGCGCCGCCATATTTGTAGTGGACGAGCGCCTAACAAGTGGCTTCACCTCGGCGACAAGAAGCCCCTTCTATTGGTCTTATGTGTTTGCTGGTTGAAGCGCTATAAAATCTTGTTACTTGGTGAACAGTCTGAGTTTTCATTGTACATGCACCTATAAATTTACTGGAATTAAAAATAAAGCACTTACAGTGTTCATGAATTAGTTAATCGCGTACCAAGTGTAACAAAAAGCATTCAAAAATTACAATGAAATCTATAGAAAACTATATCATCACAGAAAATGTAGTTCGTAGCAGACAGTGATGTTATTTTAGATACTGATAAAATATGATATTATAATATCACTAATATCAATAAACGCCAGAATTCTGTACAGTTTGAAAAAGACAATTTCGAGCGATTCCAGTAATAGTTTAAACAAAATATTATATTGATATTAACAATATTATAACAATAAGTAATAGTAATAATTGTTACAGTAATATTATAACAATATTATGAACGCAGAAGTTTTAATCAGTTTGAGAATGACAATCGACATTCCCGTTTTTGTTCAATTAAGGCTACATGTAAAAGACAAATTTCTACGCCGCTGATACTTGATGAGAGGCGGGATGATCTCGTGTTAGTTTTGCCTCTCTCAATAAATTCAACCAATGGCAGGGCTTATTCCAGGAAACAAGAGAAGAGACGTTGTCGACGTTGGAGAGCTTTGACGATAACAAGCGATGATAACACACTTTCGTGTCATCACTGAGCTTGTAGTGTTTGCTCGCTAGATGTTCACAGCGTCCCTTGTAATCCTTGTTTTGAAATTACGATATGAATTATGTTCAGTAGTCGGACACAATAGTACCCATTAATCCTTTCGATTCAGTTGGAAATTCATAATCCTTTGCCGGTACATGTGTATGTCAATCGTTTGACACACAAGGCATATATGCTTATTGTGTATGTTGTGTGGTGAACTGTGTGATCAATCATTCGTCATGCATCACCAATGCGAATGAAATCTGAACCTTGTTTACCGAGAAGAATGCTCACGCCCAATATTCCCATTTTTTATATAATCCCGCAGCAAAATTGATTGTTGGATCAGAATATACATGGTGATTTATAAATATGAAAACGGCTTCATATTCTGCAACTGAGTCGTGTATGCAGAAAAAAGGCTATGCGGATCTAAATAGTTTCAAAAATTCAACTTTTGAATGAGCCAACATTGCAACTTCAAATCTTATTATCCAAGAATGAAGATATTTATCAAAAAGCAAGTTTCGACATTGTTTTTACTTTGAACTTACGCATCGGAGTGATGTGTCACACGACCATAATCATATTCAAAATAATGAAGTTGAATCCAATGTGGCCAAACCAAGATGGCAAGCAAAATTTTCCAATGCACCAAAACGTGGGATTCTCAAAACTATACATAAATTCGCATTGCAGATGTATTAGTCGTACTATAAAAGCCATTTCCATAATTATAAATCACTTTGTTTAAGTTATATCATGTAATTGTAGGCTACATTTTTATCCTTCCAAATAAGCCATCTACATTTTTTATCGAGTACTTTAAGCAAATAATAATCGATCAATTGTGCTGGAGAACCTCCACTGAGCTCTTGGGAAACAGATCACACAAAAATATGGAACTTGAAATTTTCACCTGAAGCAATGAAGTGAGATACTTTCTTCTTTTGCTAGTTAGCAAGAATAACTCATGTGAGACCGTAATTCTTGCAGATGTGAAAAAGACAGATATATAGAAAATTGGAAATAGCTGATGCCAATAGGGTGAGTGGAGTATTTTTTTATCAGCACTTCAAAAAAATAGTCCATAGGGAAAAATATATTCTTCTAAAATTTCAGCAAAAGTACATAAAAAAATTGGCAATATTCGAGATTCACAATACCTGAAGAATGCATGTCGATCAAATATAGCAGCTGTTTAATAATAGTCTAAATAATTAAATGTTCTGGAAAAATTAAAGTTGATAGATATTTTTCTTAATTCAATGCTATTTTGAAAATACCTGACCCACATTACGTTTTGATTCGATTTTCATTACTCCACTTCATACTTTAGGTTGATAGTGGATAAGACCATTCGTGTTGAATGATATTCATCTGCGTGATATTGAAGAAAAGTAGAAAAACTCCACCTCTTGATCAGCTACGGAATTTGATTGCTTTCCTTCGTCTTTGTAAGAGGGAATACTGAATATTATTATCTGTCCACCAAGCATCGCTTATTACATAATTATGGAAAATGTATTATCAGACTTCAATGTAGTGATGGTTCTGGAGTTATTAAACCTTGGAGAGATCCGCACCTACAGCACAATTATTTTGTTAAAGAAATGTGTTCCAAATACAGCCTGTCAAGAGTACGTCTTGTGAGGCATCACCTCTCCACTTCATCGCTGACACTTGTGAATTTTGAAAAGATCTTTCAGATCCGGCACAGTTGATAGGATTCCTCGGTCCCGATTCCAGCTACAATTTTCAAGATAAATATTTGCGTGTAGCAATCTGAATTCAGTCGGTTTTCGCCGAATAGAAAGGTGTATCGCCACTCACGCTGCTCTGGACGACTTATTTGCCTTTGAATACTGTGGAACATGTCGTTCACATGCGATGTAGCTTTCAACTGCCTAATCCTCTTTCTCCTTAACAAGGTTCGCTACAGTGACTTCGTGAGAATGCTCTCCTCGGCTAACCTGAAAATATACTCGCGTTATATAGGATACACTCATGTTTCATTTCCATTGGCAGGGGACTTTATATATAAACGATATGAAACATCAATGACTCCGTTATTCATGTTCACACCAGCACTTCAATTTAAGAGAAGTGACAAACACAGAATACAATATTCCTGATCAAGATAATGTTCAAACAGATACCTTGTCCATCTCAGGTTGTAGTATAATAATTAATTATTAAGACCTACGATTCTTCTCTTTCTGATGAAGGCCAAATGAGTGAAGACTTTTGAGTGGGTATTGTGGTGGATAGTGATGATGTTATGTATGATGATCGTACAGCTTCCAAACCATCAGATAAGTTGTAATCACGTTGAAATCTATGAACAGAATTCTTGAAGTTTGGTACCATTGATGATTTTTTATCAATCTTAAATCTAGTGGAGTTATTTCAGAATGCATGTAAATATATTAATTTTACTTCGGGAGTCAATAAATAAATTATATTTCGTAAGTCGGTACTTCAAATACCATATCAGTAGACTTTTCCAGAGTAGTGATGCTTCATTGGATCAAAATGTGCTTGCTTTCTAGATACTTCACTACAAGAGAGTATCGAGATGGCTAGAATTACTGAGCTAGTCTTCTTCCCAAGAATATGTTTGCTATATGTTTGGATTCTGCGTCTCGGAAGTTTTGGGAGTACATACGCCTCAGATAAATAAGTTTAGTCAAAACAGTGACTAAATCTGTTAATCATGGTCCTCCTGAATAAGATTGAGTTATTGTTCCGATGGAATACAACGGCTATTCCAGCCATCTTTTCTCATCGCAAGTCTTTGGATAGGATCCTTGGGATCACTGGACGTTTGAATTTATTTCTTCGCATTCAATCCCCATTAATCCCAAAAGTTAGTGCTCTAACCAACATCTTCCGTCGCTTTCGCCTCAGAAAAAATACGTAGACGCATCTTCCTCTCCTTATTCGTTCTTGCCTTTTCGCTCCAGAGTGAAAATATATAAATCCAGTCGATAAGAAGTATGTGCGCGCACGACCAGGGTATAAGGCCAATAAATAAAGTACAGTACATAAATCTAAGCGGAGTATTTTCGAAAAGGACCAACAGCGTAAGGATAAGGAGAAAGCTGATTCTGATATAAGAAAGAGGAAATACTGTGAATAAAGAGGGAGGGATGCTGATGGAGGCAAGGAAGACGGAAGAAAATCCGGAAAGGAATGCGAAAGAAACGGACTTCACCTCCATTCGTCCCCTATCATACCAACAGCCACTGCCGAGGGGTGGAGTCGAATGAGAGCAACTTGCCTCCACCCACCAATACATTAGTTGGATATCACACAAAATATGCGATCGCCTTCTTTGTTCCAAGTGCACCAGCCCCAACATCCCACGAACAACCCACCACCCACGCACATACAGACACAACCAACATCTGTGCCTTATTGTTTCTGCACGTTGCAATGCAGTCAGTAATATTTTGATCACTGAACAACGTCAAAAACGAATGCTCACTTCTTGGCCTTGTATCGTCTGAGATTTGAACAATCATTCTTTATAACATTTTTTAGCTCATTCCATAAAGCTAATATAGTACATAGACATTGTGTTTATTTGGGGCCGTATTTACGAACTTTTCTTATCGACGGCTTGGGTGAGTCATACTTAGCGGCAACAGTCTTACTTACACTTACAGGTTCATGACAATGACAAGCCACCGAAAAGCGAACAAAGACCTGACTTCTGATAATAATTTACATTAACAACTCTCATTCACACCAATATAAGAATTTACACTACATAAATGTTGTGACATTGAGGACAACTGGGTTGGCTTATAACCTCACTTTTCAGCTCGTGAACTCATCCTACTGGGAGAGTGGCTATAAGCAATGCTTCAACTCAAGTTGGTATTCATGAACCCTACTTAAATATCTTCTTAGCTTAAAAGTCAAGTTTTGCTTAAAATCGGTAGGCTATCTCAAATCCGTTCGTAGCTGAGATAGGTACAAAGCTGACTTGAAACCGTTCTTAGATTGTTGTGTTATATCATACTTTGGCATAATTTTTTAGTATAGCATTGGATCATTAAAATAAAATAAAATCAACATATTCAATTTTTGCACCATTGCAATGTAATTCACTGTATATTTGACAAATTGAAACTATTTTTGGTTCCTTTATATAAATCGAATTCTAAACTATAGATTTTTCTTCGCACTACGATAGAATTCTTTTTCTACAAAATAAAATAAATGAAGTTCTTTGGTCTGCTGGCAGGTAGCCAGCACTACACTACACTAATGCCCGGTTTCTAAGTCGTTCATTAAGTTTAATGGATCATTAAACTTAATGAATGACTCAGAAACCGGGCATTAATAACATAATTATTTTGGATTTTTATCGCAGATCATAATACTAGTGGATTAACACTGGTTATTATGTTGCACCAACTTCGATTATGCAATTGATCTGGGGAAATAAACAGCTGAATCCAGATCAAAGTTGATACCTTCATAAAATTTTATCAACTAATAGATTTGGGCGAAATTGGAGGTTAAGGAGTGAATTATGAGTGTTATTAAAAATTTGTAACGTGGCTCTTGTATCAGCTGGAGCTTGGTGGGATAGAAACCTTGAACGAAACTATTTCTATATAAGAGTGATAGCATCAGTATAAATTGGATAAATTTATTTATTTATTTATTTAATCATTTATTTATATAAATTTATTTGGAATAAATTGGATCTGCTCATCGTGGGATTTAAATTTTGCATTACTGTACTGCATTGGCTATTCATTCAGATAAGTAATGATTTTTTTATTCGTACAACTAAAAACAAAATAAATACCGGGGGTCATGTCCCCTAAGATCAGTAATTTACTGGTAAAGGGTTGAGAAGGAGAGAAATTTCACAAAAAAGCCAGCAAAACAGTAAAATCCTATTTGTGATATACACTGGTACTCTAAACAGGAAAGCATTACAATGTTTTCAATTTTATTCCATTGTCTAGAGAAAATCTCGGTTTAAAGGATATGTCGGTTAAAAGGTTTGAATCTCTACCTTTGGACCAGCAGCTTTGGACCATCAAATTGTAGCCTAGTTGTAAATTGTAATAAGTATTCAAAAACACATTCGTCTCACTGGATCATGATCCAGGATTAGTTATCGATGCATTTTTTGTAATGGTGCAACGGAACAACTAGGATCAAAATGAACCAGGATTACCTGACCCCGTGATTTAATTCTCCATGTCAACGAGATGAAAATTTTGTACTTTGCTTTTGTCGAGTCTATACTACATTATGGTATTGCTGTTTGGGGTGGAACTTATGATGTGCATGTAAATAAGTTGTTTATCCTTCAGAAGAGAATAATTAAAACTATTTTAAATGTGAATAGATTGTTTCTTAGTGCATTTCGATGTGTTAACTGTGAGACAATTATATATAAAAAGTCTATTCAGATACATCTAGAAACAGGGTTAGTTTCAACTTTCAAGTGGCAAATAATGTGTATGGCCTGAGAAATAATTCTATAAAACAGTGCAAAATTAGTATTCTGATTTGGTGACTGTACGAAAACAAATAAGATATAAAAGTAGCAAGTTGATTAATCCGATGCCTCCAAAATTTCTGTATCTTGTGAATAGTGGGGAGTATCATCTGAATGTGGAAGAAAGGTCATGGCTGAAGAGACATTACTTTTTTGAAATAAATGATCTGGAATAATTTTATTGATAATACTGAATTGCTTGGATCTGCGAAGGACTTTGTTTTGAAACTAAATAATCTGGACTGAACTAAATTACTCCCACCAGCGAACGAGGTTTTTTTCATCCTTCTGCTGGTTGGTGAAAAAAAAATTGTTGACGCAACTTAAGCCGCGACTCCACCAACCAAACATGTCTGCCGAACATTGGTGGCTAATACAGAAAACGGTCAAACATTAAACATATAGCCGCGTCTCTATCAACTGAACAAGCTCGGCTGACAGTGTTCGCTGGAATCAGCTGATGTCGCCAAACATTTTTTGGAGTTGGTTTGGTGTGGACGCCTCCTCGAACATTATGATCGATGTGATGGGGTTAGTGGCGGGAACCTGTTGTTGGTCGTCACTGTTTGCTCACAGACCGAACATTTCAATTGAACTCACGAACATGTTCGGTGACCCATATGTTTAATGTTTTCCCGTTTTTGTATTCGCCAACAATGTTCGGCAGACATTTTCGGTTCGTGGAGACGTGGCTTATGGGTCACCGAAAATGTTCGTGAGTGCAATTGAAATGTTCGGTCTGTGAGCAAACAGTGACGACCAACTACAGGTTCCCGCCACTACCCCCACCACACTGATCATAATGTTCGAGAAGGCGTCCATACCAAACAATGTTCGGCAACATCAGATGATGACACAGTTCGCCGATCATGTTCGGTTGGTGAAGACGTGGCTTTACTATGTTTAAAGCACAGCTCAGGCATGGCAATCTTTAAATTAAAATTTCAATTTATAGTCTACTAATAACAAAATAAATGTTCGAATTTTTTAATGAATATTCGACAACTACATAATAAAAAATGTGCAAGATATCAAACTCAAAGATGACTGTGGCTCAGGTTTTAAATTTTTAATTTGAGTCTGTTTTTATTTTAGCAATATTGACATTGTCATGCTAGCAGCTAGTAGAGCAGGTACTAATATTTAATTACACATGCGTCTCACTGGATCCAGGATTGACAGGTTTGGTCAATTCAAGATGTGTTATAGTGATGGTGCAACACAATGAATAAATTCATACTAGATCTAACTTGAACAAAGATTTTGTTTTCTACAACCCAGCATTTTCATAATAAGGTCTTTCAAACCATAGACGCTCTTAGCTAGAACTACCTAAAGTTTAAGATAATTTCTTTCAACTGTAACTAATAATCAGTTACAGTTCCCCCTAAAATACGATTCTTATTCATTCTTTTACTTATTGGTGGAGCAGATAAATTTCTTATGAGGAAAAGTACTTTTCAAATCACAGTGTCTTGTCAGGAATGATTTTTCATCTCTATTTGCAGGAATTCTATCAAGTTATATTTTTCTCATTCTCCCAATCTTCATGAAAAGTTCTTCTCACGCAATATCACACAAATTCAAAAACAAAATCATTCATCTATTACTGAATCATTATCATGCTATAGAATGATGTTTGCTAACTGTAAGATTCATGGAGAAGTCGATTATTTAACATTTCCTCTCTCATTGCTTTGTTACATTATTTCATTCGCTAACAAATGATCATATATACCAAAATTTTCATATTGAAATTCAAATCCATTTTTAACCGACTTCCAAACAAAAGACTCGATTCGACCTGTGTTATTTTTTCTACATGAACTATTCGAAAACTTTTGAACCGATTTCGATGAATTTTTGAAATGAAAGAGCATCATTTAGCGGTGGTCCTATCCAAGTTTCGCAATGATTCGCCCAATGCTTAGTCCAATACCAAGCAGAAAGGAGCACTCATCGATGTCTTCATTTCAATTTTGTTCAAATAGGATAGTTTAATACATAACCGCCAGTCGGATAGCCGGTGTCGTTTACCGATAATTGTATTACATGAAGCGCTTCACACCTACTCGATTTTCGAAATCATAATATGATGCACTTTTAATTATGCCGGGTTGACGATATCTGTTACCTAAAGTTGGTAATGTATAAAAAAAACTGTAATGTCCCGTTCTGACCAATCAGGTGAACTCAATTTGAATCGAGAATGAGAAGAATATAACATTTCTGTTCATATGAACAAAATAGTAAGTAGTGGGTTAGGAGGTCGTAGGAGTAAGGTTATATGGTTTCAATCATGAGTTAAAATGAAGAATGTTTTTTAGATCGTTAATTTCAAAAAGATCATTGATCAATATTCATCGAAGTTATTATTTTTTCAGTGTAGGTAATTCTGGAAGCGACCGCATTAAAATAAATAATCAAAAGCCATTTCACTTTTAAGAAGCCTTCTACTATTATAATTTTCCCAAATATACAATATTCTTTATTAAATAGAGAGTAGTATAATTCTCCTTAGTTTATTAATTTTCCTAATAGGTAAATTTTCAGTTACTTCAGTTATTGGCTTGCTAATTTGATAGATATTTCATAACGTAGGCTAAAATGAATTTCTCATGTTTTCAAAGTTTGAAGATTCAACAACAAGCTCAAAATAAAACAAATTTTAAATCAAAAAATAAACCGACTTCGATTAAATGATACTCAAACATCAAATACTCACGTGAAAAGTAAAAAATTAAATATTCACTTTTTAAACTGAGAACAATTTAAATTTAATACGAGTAATCTTTTGAAGTCGAAGCCAAATATTTTTTGAACTTAATAGGAAATGCTCTGTTATATTAGAAGTTTATAGAAAATTTGGCTCTGACTTAAAGATTACTCGTATTAAAGTTCAAATGTTCAAAGTTTAAAAAGTGAATACTTCATTTTAAACCTTCAAGTACGTGAGTATTTAATGTTTGAGTATAAATTCATTGAAGTAGGGTTTATTTGTTTTATTCTAGAAAGTGCTTATTTGGTACTTCAAACTGATCCATGATGGCTGCATGTGATATTAATTTGTGTCCGTCCCACTGTGTGAGCTGGTGTCTCTGATAGCCTGGGAACAGGTTTGCAGACGGATTATGAGTCTACTTATCTTTATTTATAAGGGCGGAGCGCGTCGCTTAATCTCGTCGTAATTAATGCGAAGCCGCTGGGAAGGAGCCAAATGGCCAAGCCTGATGTATAGACTTAGGCCAGTGTGCCATCACGACTCATACAAGCCCGATTCTCCAAACTAATCGAAATGCCTAAAAAGTAGATCGCTAATTCAATAGTTGGATGGCATCCCAATTTAATAAGCGAATATAAACGATTGAACGTGAGCCACCCTGATTAGAGGATTTCTAGGAAAAGCCGGTTGATATTCAGCACTCCCCTATACATTATGACGGAATCTTCAAAGCCAGTTACTACAACATCAGTATAATTAGGCAATATGCAAATGTCCAAGGTGTTGATTTGAGAAAGTAGCCTAGCATAGATTCATCAGGATGGGGGAGCAAAATAAAGTCTATTAATTGGTATGCATTTAGGTTTAATCAGTATGCGGATGTGACTTTTAGATAACAAAAATTTAGACTTTATAACAATGTCATGAGCTGGAATATTAGTCTCACATGTGAGCTAATAAAGTTGAGAAACTATGTAGGGCCATAACAGACTCTTACTTGTTTATTGAAAAACCATAGATACCAAGGAAATACTGAATATTTTGATGGATTTATGAGAAATATGATGATTATTTAAAGAGATATTACAATAGAATAGTTGTTGAATGTTCACAGCACGATTAAATTAAATTTAGAGTTTATTTATAGAAATGCTTAAAATTATACTGGTGACATTGAATAGCTGTTGGAAATCGATGAATAACACAAAAATATTCGGTCAGGATAGAGCCAAGTAACTCCGAATTGTCTGTCAGCTGTCTCAAAACCGCTAGAATACACTGAGAACATCTGTACAGTAGCAATCATTTGAGATTCAGCGATACCAATCAGCACAGTCTCAACCCTGGAACAGAAAGCTTGTTGAAAGTTACACTATCGGTATGCATCCATAGATCTTTAAAACAATTATTATGGCTGTTGAGGGGATTGATAAAACTTATTTGACAATAGAATAGTCTAATGTGTCTAGAAACATCGTGCAATATTCATTTTGAGTTTAGGTATTTATTTTTAGTTTACCTCCTAGGTATATCTTACTCGACAGAGCTTCAAGGCTTTCTAGTTGCTATGGCTAGCAACTAGCCATAACAACTAGCCTTGAAAGGCTACTTTCAAGTAGCCTTTCAAGGCTATGTGAATGAAATGAACCATTTAAATAATATATATTATATTCATCTTATTACTCCTGATGTACTGATTCGAATGAAAGATCAAAATATGGAATGCTACAAAAGTATTTTGACAAAAATATGGAATGCTACAAAAGTATAAATTCTTCTGAGTTTAAGCTCATTTTTTGTATGGATCTGCATCTGAAAGCAAGTCAGAAGATGGTTCGTGGCTGTCTGTACCACATTAACCTCCAAATATTACCTTCTTCTGCTCTAATTCTTTTCTGCTCTAAAGTTTTTGTCACTAACAATTGAGGAGACAAGTATCCTGTAGATTCTAGAAGAACGGAGATCAATTTTTAAAACTATTTACCAAAGTTTTTAACTATTTATTTGAAAAGTGTTGGTTAATTTACATAATAAATATTCTAAATATCATTTGAATTTGATATTCAATGCACAAGAATCCCTTTTTTCAATACGAAAAATTCATATAACATTGAATCTAAACGTTCACATAGAATAGAGGAACGTTATAATATTGCGACTTGTATATAACATTAGAAGAATGACTCATGCTGCACGGCTGAGACAATGCCGCAGACCCTGGTTAGAGTAATGGATGGATTAGCTGGCTGGAGAAATTCTGAATATCCAAGAGAAGAAAAATTGTGGCAATTTAATTGAAGAGCGTTGTAAAATTTACAAAAAACAAACTGCTCCAGGGCTGGAGAGATATTGTATTCATTTTGACAAAACTCAAATATATACGGTAATCGAATTTGAAGATACAATACAGAACTGCTTTCTAGGAAACTGTTGGTAAAACTGCTAGTTTCAACTAGAAAACCGAATCTCAGGTCAAGTCCAAGTTTCAAATTTCTCTAGAAAATATTTCTTGATTATTTTAAGTTGAAGAAAATAGAAGCTCTGGTAGCGCAGTTGAATGGAGCGCTTGTCTTTGATTAGATAAGATTTTGGTTGATTTAAATTCTAGATGTTACTCATCATTCACCTATTCACCTTATTGCCCACGTACAAGTCTCCAGACCCATGTGGGAATCATCCGCAATAAAAAAAAATGCTCATGATATTAAGTTTTGTTGATTTTTTATGAGCCGTGAATTTACAAGTGGCCGAAATTGTTGCCGCTACACTAGTGGTTGGTTGATAACACTATTGGAAGATGCTATGATTCAATAATAAAGTACTAGAAATTCACAACATATTAATTTGACACATTCTTTCAACCGAAGAATTCAACTTCTTTCGTAGGACTAGCGTCTCCCCATATGCAGCCATGAGACTTGTTATTGAGGGTGCGCGTGTGTTTGTGTCGTGGCACGCGTTGCGGGGACAAGCTAAGTGCCTTGTCAAGTGTTTTTGGGGAGACGGTGGTGGGGTCGGAAAGGAGGCTGGCGGACAGCCGTATTGAAAAATATGACGGCTCGATGGCGAAGAAAGGGAAGCGCATTAGCCTCGTGTGGGAAGTTGCCAACAAGCGACCCCTAAAACAGTTTAATATCACTTTTGGACCAGCAGTCAGCCATCGCTGGCCCCCTTTCCTTCCCATTCCAATGTCTTTGGCGAAACTTTTGATTTATCTTGAATTTTCACTCTCCAAGAACGGTTTACAAAGTTAACTGATTTATTGCTCCCTGATACATTTTTAATTCCGGCCCAAGTCCAGTTGCCGTTTTGCCGTGATACACATCAACGCCCCTCTCTGCTAAGATATATCGCTGCGGAAGACTCCAGCTACTGTGTGCCCTAACGATCAACAGCTGCCCAAAGACATAAGCCGAATCCGCTCTATAATCGCTGCTGATCGGCTAACCTCATTCTGAAAGCTGCTTCCCTCGTATGAGTTTTTGTTTTCTTCAGAGAAAGTAGAACGCAGTGGTGTAAGTGGAAGAAGTTTGTTGGTGACTAGAAGTGAAACAGATTTCTCAGTGTGAGATGAAAGTTGAGACGCAAGGTAAAGTGGGACAAAAACATTCGAAGAAGGGGATAGGGTCCTCATTGAAAAAGCATATTATATATAATACAAATAGGTAAATTCCAATGAGTACGTGGGAATATCAGTCGAGCCTTAGAAAAAAAAGCTAGGATGGAAACATTGATTAAATTCTACAAACTGATGACCGCTCGAATTCTCCTCTATGATAGCAAAATGTGGGTCACCACTAAACCACACAAAAATAAAATGCAGGTGGCAGATACGTGATTTATGCGTCGAGTGAAGGGTTGGGTGGAAGGGCTGTGCGAAGGGTTTTTGGTCATAATTTTTTTTTTTTTTTAAGTTTCTTGTACTGGATATTATTAGGGCTTTGAAATGTTATCTATTGCTGTGAGAAATTTTTTAAAAATTAAATTAATTTTTGAAAAATTGAAATTTTCTACAGATTTTTAAAAACGTATTTTTACAAAACCGATTGATTGATTGGAGTAAAAACTATTCAATTTGATTCTTCAGGGTGTCTTTCAATTACAGAAAATTTTTCAAAAGTTCAAAATCACTAATAGGTGATTTTTTTGGAGGTGATCAATCGCCCCCAAAAACAGAATAATTTCAACTTTGTACCCCATATTTCACATAATAATGTAATTGAAAAAAAAATTCACAGCAATAGATAAGATTTCAAAGCCCTAATAATATTCAATACAAGGAAATTCGAAAAAAAATAATGACCAAAAACCCTGGTTGTTTAGTACCGGCGATATTGAAGGGAGCATGTTTAGAGAATGTCAGCGGGAAGAATTGTCAACCTCACTTGTACAAACCACAGGGGAAAAAGAGAAGTTGGAAGACCATTCAAGAGAATATGTCAATAAGGATTATTCATTTTGTATTATCACCTAGTACAGATTAAAAAAATATATAGGCCATTGTGAGTCAGAACAAGCAGCTTCCTAATCCTTGGAAGCTGGAAGAAGAAGAGTAGAAGAAAAAAAAATTTATTGATTTCCAAAATACTCTTTTGAAAGAATGAAGATAATAGTTTCCCAAAAAATCGAACGAAAGGGATAAAATTACGGATGGAGTAGGCCACAACAAATTTCAATAGAATATGTCCTTTTTCTAATAAATTTTTAAAAATGTAAAAAGACTAGATTTGTAGAGATAAATTAGTGCATCACTCTGAACGCACTAAATAAACATCATCTTGAATTGGAAATAATAATGAATTGAATTCGAAATAACATCATTAATTAGCTTGAATTTTCAAGGTTATTTGTTGAGAAATCATAAGCTATCATAAAAGCATGTTGTGTGTAAACTATTTTACACAGTGGCGATACTATGGGGAGATAAATTCTCACCCAGAGTCCCAGGCAAAAAATTAATTTCGTGATTGGAGCCTTGAGAGACAATTTTTGACAAAAGAGGCAAAGATTTCTGAAATCACCAGAGTTAGTGAGGTTATTGATTGCAAGAAAGTACACTCGAATCTCCTCCTGAATTAAATTTTCCAGTACGGTACTGTACGGTACACCAGTTGGGTGTCATGAGTTGGAGTTTCCAAAATACCAGAGTGAAAATAGTTTGAAATGGATCTGCTTTAATTTTTTACATACTTAATGAGGGTCTGGATCTTCCAAAAGAACTTTACTTTTACGCGATATAATATAAGCTGAAATGTTGAATGGATGAATTATTGTGATGAATCGTTCAAAATGGGTATAAAGAGAGATTATTTTCCAAAATCTTTTCGGAGGAGTACCCTGGAACCTTTTTTAGGAGAAATTGGTCAAAGGCTCTATAATTCTCATAAATAATGTTGAAGGACCTCTCCTTCTTTTCCTTTATTTGAAGCAATGGTGCCTAGAGTTCAAACCCCTTCTTGATCAACATCTAGGAGAAGGGCGACGGATTGCAACCCCTAGGCGGCAAAGTGTAAATCCGTCTCTAATTTCAGTACTCATCGAGACTTGGGATCATTCATTGGCTACTGGAGAATGTATAATGTAGTTTTGAAGATTCGCTTGAAAGCTTAAAGTTAACATTTTCAATTACTCGATAGGGAATTCTTAAGTCCTAGTAAAGAATTAATTTTTCTAAAACCCGTCGCTTGGAAGTTTGAATTTCTCCAATCCTTAATGGGAACTTCCTATTTTCCTCATCTAAACTATTTGTATTCAATAGAATCGAACAAACAAAATAAATTCAAATATTATAATAGAATCGATTTTCGGGTTGAAAATGGGGAATAGAATAAACTGATGTTTTCGGGAGAGAGTTTATATCGAAACGAGCAAGGACAGTCATGAGAGACAGGAATGCCCAGAACTGCTTTTATTTCGGCATTTGTTTCGTCGGTTATCGAGTGCCATTGCTCGTGAAAAACAGGAGAAATGAGAATACGACTGAAGACAGCGTCGAAGAACGTATCGTTCCCGTCGTGTGCTGACGGCTGCCGTGGCAAAGGGCAAGTAAAGGCAACGCAGAGGGCTGAAGAAGAAGGGTTGAAGGGAAGGGCTGAGCAGTAAGCAATATGGGCGAGCTTTCCAAGGCAGCTAGCACTGCCAGACCAAATCTCATATCGGCACAGAATCCAGTCTCGGTTTGCAAGAAGGCCTCTCCATTTCATGCGCGCGTACAAGGCTCTACTCTGCTTATGTCTGCTCGCTCTCGTGGTGAACATTTTTTGAGAAGAAGCCTCGAGAAGTGGTGAAGAGGTGAAGAGGAGTAAGTATATTTACGCGGATAAAGAGAATAGAAATAAAAATATAGAATGGAGAGAAGAGGACGTTTATCGTCTCCCTTTGCGACGCCTATATCCGAGCCGAAAAAGCGTGTTACAGTCTCTCTATGAATTATTCAAAATATGACGAGATAAATATTTAGACCCTGTTGAAATTTCCCTGCATCCATCGACTATCATCCGCTGCTTCCCTTGAATAACATGCACTCATTCCTCTCCCTTATTCTTTTTTCCTCTCCCACACTCTCACTCTCATTGCCTTCTTCTCTCACACTCTACCTTTCCCACTCCCTTTCTCCCTCATTCTTTCTCACTCTGTCCTGCTGGCTGCTCTGCTCGCAATGTGAGATTATTTATCGAGCTTATTATATTTCCCAGCGTTTTGGCAATGTTTAATGAACTCCGGGCTATTGTGATGCGTTGTTTTCAAATAATCTGGGAATCTTGCGAGTGAAGAATTTGTGTTTCAAATTTGAATCCCTCTCGTTGTTGCAACATTTTAAACGTTTCATGCCTAATGGGTGGAAGAGAATGTATCATGATGAATTAAGGTACATTAATAAGGTATTTTAAGGAATTAATTGGCTACGCCTTAAATCTTTTTGATAAAAATTATGTGGTCAAGTATAAACAACGAGGTTGGTTTGTAATAAGTATGATCTGATAGAATAATTTAAATATTATAATTATGAGAGACATATTTGAGAATAGAATAGACAGCATAGATTGCTAATTAATTGACGAGTGAAGAGAGGAAGGCTATGATGTAACATTATAGAATGGCCACAGTTTTGACCACATTGGTCATTAAAATGAAATTAATAAATAGATTTTTTGATAGACACGTTAAGCTGCAGCTATCGAGCTAGCCTCGCACAGCATGTGACACGTAAATTCAATTGAACTAAACTAATTTATCAGCCATCTATCAAGCGCTCCTTCATCTATGAAAACATATGTTACAAAACAGATACACTCTACAGAACATTTTGTCTCCGAAAAACCCCAAAACATAGAAGACTTATTATAATGTAATGTATGAATGTCGTAGAATATTTGATTCATTGATCTGTGATAAGGGGAGCTCTCATTCCACGATCAGTTTCCTGTCAAAGAATAGTACATCTTCATTCATCATAATAATTCCACAAAAATAGTTTTGTTATGGATGAATAGTCATAAATATTCAACCTCGAATGGACTCAATGCTATATCCCATTTTTCAGAAATTTCCTGACCGAAATTCGGTAGTAATACCTTTCTTTGTATGACTTGATAATATGATGATTCAGTACGACACGATGATGAACGTGGATGAGTAAAATATATTATGACAAATAATATTATGATGTGAATGACATACAAGAATACAGAATCTCATTTCATCAAGAGCACGCATTATCATCGATAATGACTAGAAATTGAAACTATATCCGAATAGACGGGTGAAGCCTCTTTTTCTCATAACCTCTCTACTTTGATCACTAACACTAAGTGACAAACACAGAGCTACAGAAAGTCATCGACGTACATGATAAATGTAGAATCCAGCAAGATCTTCAACTCCATCGAATCCTGTGATCTTGAAAGAAACGTGTATATCTTTCTCCCAATTAAGGTACTCTAATTGATCAAGTCTTTGCTGAGAGAGTCAGGTTCTGTTAGGGAATTAAAGAGAAACATTGGGGAGGAGAAAGCCGAAGTGATGGGAAGGACGAAGCTAACATGCTCAGGTTTTGGACCTGTTGTTAACTCCAAGCTGCCGCCTAATTGGATTCATTCCTTCTTCTCAGAATTCGGAATTAGTTTAAGCGCGAAGGACTCTGCAAGAGGTTATAATTCAGTTCAACTTGGAAAAGACACTCATTTGAAAATATTGCCAAGCTTTTCTTCCACGCGCGCGCCTAGCTGGCGTCTCTTTTACCAGTTCATTAAAGGCTACAAACTAAAAGCTCCGTGAGCCGTTGGTAGTCTACGTTAACTGAATGAAAGTTGAACAATTAGCACATTAATGCAGGCAGCTTTATTTACACACAAGTCTTATTATCTGAACTTTGCTGCTTGGATACAGCTTCTCATCTACTTTGAAACATTTTGTGGTTTTCAGCCAAGTGTAATTTGTTGCTGTCATGCAAACATGGATGTGAGTCGCTCATATCAAGCAGTGCTACTTTGTAAAACTTAACCTCCCATCTGGTGTAGTGGCAGTGAGCCATACATTACATTTTATGAACAAATCTCCTGTTAATTGAGATCTCATTTTTCAATTTCATTCAATAAAATAATTCATTCATGAATTCAAAAATTTATTGGCTTTTGATTAACATTCTACAAAAAAAGCTGGAATATTCTCAAATTCTGCTTTAATTTATTTGAAATTGATGCTTTTCAATATGACTGTTCAACTTCATTTATTTTTTATACTAGAAAATAGAAAAAATTCTCAGTGCCAGATTAATAATGTTATATATTCATTTTTTGGAATAAATTATAACATATAGGCCTACGTGATTTTTACTGAACTCAATATCATGAATACAGATTATCAATTAATAGTCAAGTACCAACTGTTTTAGCGAGAACCACATGGAAAAGCTGTAGTAGCTTCATAATAAAAACATTAATGGTCATCAAGTAAATATTCTCATTTTCATTTCATTTTCATTGTTCTTTCACGTTCCCGCTACTCGATTATAATTACAAGAAATTATTATATTTCTATGTTACTGGAGTTGTTTCATTTTGAACACTTGAAATTAGAGACTCTTTATTGACTGAAACTAGAAATTCTCGTTGTCCCGCTACTAAGTAATGGATTGCTAGGAGTGATGGGTTGGCTTGCACACAGCTAGCTACGCCACTTAGACAATGTGTGCTCATAGAAGACATGAATCACAGGTGCAATTTGTCTGATACAACGTAATTATTTTAATTATTCAATTGTGCTGGCTTGTTGTGAGCTTAGAAGGCACTTGCTGTGCGAATCCGTGATTAGCCATGCACACAGTGCTGCGTCTGTTATGAGCCGACCCCACTCTCTATGGATTATGCATGCTACTACTGGCCATGATAAACAGCGATTAGAGTGCACGCTCCTTGCCGTTCCCTCTCCTTCCTTTACTTGAGTCTTTATATTATAAAACCACTCACCTCCTCACTCCCTAAGAACACTGCTCTCTTTTTACGAGACGCAATTACTCTTGGCTATTGCTAGCTTTTGTCTCAAACTGTGATGTAAAATTCATCAGATTAGAGACTTGATATCCAAGTGCAAGTACGTTGTGCAATATAACGCATCCTTTATATCTCAGTTCCACGACGTTACCAATATCCAACTCATACATGAATCATGAAAAATTTCCATTGCGAATTCACTCAGAAATCTCTATCACCGTGTACCCAATCTATACTAATTCGGAGCAAAAAATTACTCTTTTGATATTAGTGGGTTGAATTTCTACTAAAAGTACCTCTCAAAAACGAAATTGCCATACCATACCCAGTAAGCAGTGAACATTTGAGAGCACTACTTGAGAATATTTTATCTATAGGCTTGGATGAAAGATGAAGTTCTCAAACATATTAGCTCATTCGAATGAATTGACAAATGTGTTGACAATACTAATTTCATTATTAATTCATTATTATTTCATTATTAATTTATATTAAAATTCATCATAATTTTTGGACCACGATATTCTCTGTTGTGGTCTCTCTTGATGATACTCCATGATTATTAAATGTGTGGAAGAATATTAAACATCTTACAGATCACATAAGGATATGGCTACACTCATCTGAATCAACTGATTTGGGATTGCCAAGTTGACTATGAGAAGGATAATTTTTTGTTCATAGTCAAGCAGTCTTTTTAATGAGGCTTTAGCAATTGAGCGCACCTAGAGAAAATCCAGAGAGTACTAGTACCTAAAAGTAAGTCAGTATAATTTCTAAGATTTACCGTAGCCATAATGATAAACATTGTAGTGATTGATGTCGCACAAATTTTTGGTCAAATCAACACATTGACAGTTATTTACGACGGCTGGGATGATTACGAATTGATTAAGCAATAATGGTCGGATGACATGTGCGCATAAAATACAGTGGACGTCGACGGATAATATGTAGGCTGAGGTCGACGCAAGGGATGTTCCAGGCCATTGCAGCATCAAGAGAAGCCGCTAGCCGCTCGCAATAAGCACATTGGACAAGACTAATTCCGTGTTTTGAGTAATGGCCGCAATTTAATCTCTGTGATTAACGACTGCGCCGAACGTCACTGGGGACTCCCAATGTCCCCACATACGCACTCACATACATGCGAACGCGCCCTATTTATTTATAACATCTCATTTCCACGTACACCGGCCAATACCTGTTTGATTGACCATCGCACAATGCTGCCGTTCATCTGTCTATATTGGAAATATTCATACGGTTAGCGGTTATATGAACTATGAGCAGCAATGTTCCCTATGGAGTTCTCACAACGTGCAGAAAATTTTTCACAAGCATTAATCGGTCCTGCAGAATGAAATTCCACATAATATGTTATCCAATGATAAGCTCAATCATGAGTCGAGCAATTAACAATATTGAGCTCGACTAAATCGATTATTCAGATGAAAAATTTGTTCTGGAGAGAACTTTGTTTATAAGACGTGGAAATTATTGTAGAATGAGAGACATGATAAGAATCACGCAGAAGTTTACTGACGCTCTATTGACAACAAACGATGGCATTGCCAGTAAGAATTTTCCGGTTTCAAATTTTGAACATATTATAAGTACTAATAGATTCAGCATTTATGTTAGAGCCGACATAATAGTTTTATTTCAATTCTGTTGAATAGCGTAAATCAGTAATACTGATGACTATTATTCGTAACGATCAAGTGAGTAATAGTAGAGGCCAGGGCTAAGGGCGGATTCATTCGCTGACTTTTAGATTCGGGATCCTAGGCCCTTATCATAATGAACCAGTGACGTCGCAGTCGCGAGCCATAATTAAGTCTGAATTACATCAGCTGAGCGTCTGACCAAGCTCAACAAAGTCAAATTAGATGAAGCCATCAACATGTTTAGAGCCATCAGCTGATTGATTTTTTTAAATTACTAGGCTAGTATTATTTTTCGTTAATTGTGGCGCTACCGCGACTGAAGTCGCTCTTAGATACAGAGAAACGACTCATTTTTGTAGCAGCACGACTTTCCGATTTTGGTGAACCAGTGAGCCGACTGTCCGCTTTCAGCCTTGGCAGCTACTGTATTATTTGTGTAGTGATAAATTCTTGCTACAAGAGAATTTGTGAATGACGGAGGCTCACGCTTCAACAGATGAGATTAATCAAACAATAAATTCTGGAGTAAACAGTTGTTCTGATGAAAATAAATAATTTCTACGTGTCGATAGCTGGCAAACGTATTAGATAATTCGAAGCGATGATTTTTCTAGAACATCCGTACTCATTCTTCTCTCTGCAGAATGGTATACTTGTTTTTAGCAATTTCATAAGCTAAACTGTCAAAATTCACAGTTTGAAAATGAAGAATTATTCATTTTAGAGACTTTGACGTCGTGTCGGAATCTATCATAATCAAGAACAATAAGCTCAACGAGTCATCTAAAACACAAAAACCGTTCAAATGGTTTTCTCTTCCTTTAAAAGGGAATAATTTCAAATATTTGTGTTTTTTCAATGATTGTATGTTTTCGCAATTCACGTTGATAATGTTTATCATGCATTCATGATATTGTATCAGTATTAAAAAAAAAAAAACAAAAGGGTAGCCTAAATCAAAAAGCCATGACATATTTTCATGATTATTCGAACGCGAAAATAATTACATTGATAATATTGTTTTCCTACAACTGCTCGTAAAGTAGTTCCTTTCGTTCTGAAAGCTGATTGTGGAATACCTCTTTACTGCTCGGCGAGCGGTAAAACATTTTATGTTCGCCAGCAGTTTTCCTTACGCTTCTGTTATGATTTTGATGTCTTCTCATTGGTGGATCATGAAATCCATGATATTCTCATAATCAATGGCGCATACTAAAATCTGTGATGTTACAAACTACAAGCTTTTATTGTGTTGGAATCCAGAACTGCAGTTGAAGGAAAAATGTTGTGTGTAATTCACGCGTGAAGCATTTTTATCGCTCTCGCAAAATGTTTGCGCTCCGCTATGCGTCACGCAGTAACTATTTTGGCTCGAGCGATAAAGTCGCGCTTTATGCTCTTATAACTATTAGCAATAAAGCTTACAATAAAGTGTACGAAAGGAGCAATTTTGATTAGGTGGAGATCCGACCGTCGGATCTCCCACCTCCCAATTTTCAGCGAATTTGTGTCAAAGTTGCCAGAGCTTCCGCTTAGAATCAAAATAGCAGCTTAACAACAAAGTCTCACTGCTAAATCGAGACACGGCGCTACAATGGCAATGGAAACGCAACAGTGTTGTTGACTGGAACAAGGCATGTTTCTGTTTACCAGAGGAGTGAGGCTCGTGAAGTGAGCTCTGTACGTGGTCTGCCAACCCAGTGCAGAGCAATATTGTAGCCGGTAATGACAGGCTTAGCGCTGTTGAAGGGGAGACAATAAAACCAGAACTTTGGCCTGCTTTCTAAGGACACGCCTACTATTACCTAGCGTTGAGCATTGCCAGACGTGGCCTGGAGAGGCAACTCGATCTCGAAACTTTAGTTGGATAGTTTACAGGTGTCATGCTGGAAAGCAAACAATATCAATCTGCAAGTTTCCAACGCTATTATCTATATAAATAAAACATATTTTAAAACAAAAAAAGAAACCGACTTCAGTGAAATGATGAAATACTCATGTGCTAAAAAGTTTAAAATAAAGTATTTACTTTAAACTGAGAAAATTTTAAATTTCATACAAGTAATCTTTTGTAGTCGGCGCCAAATATTTGATGAAGTTGATAAGAAATTCTATCTAATATCAAAACTAACACTGTATTTCAATTGAATATGTGATTTACACTCACTTTTACTGAAATACAGTAATTGATAAGAAATTCTATCTAATATCAAAACTAACACTTTATTTCAATTAAATATGTGATTTACACTCACTTTTACTGAAATTCAGTGTCAGTCTTGATATTAGATTGTTCAATTATTTCGTCATGGAAAACATCACAGAGTAATTCTGTTATATTTTAGAAGTTATGGGAAATTTGCGCCGACTTCAAAAGATTACTTGTATGAAATTTAAAATTTTCTCAGTTTAAAGTAAATACTTTATTTTAAACTTTTTAGTACATGAGTATTTCATCATTTCACTGAAATCGGTTTCTTTTTTGTTTTAAAATATGTTTTATTTTAAGCTTTTCACTTGAATTTTCAAACTTTGAAAACATGAGAAATTTCTTGCAGCCTACATTATGAAATATTTATCAAATTAGCAAGCCAATAATTAATTTATAACATCCAAACTTAAGTAACTAAAAATCCACTTATAAGAAAAGATAAACTAAGGAAAATTCTACAACGGTTTATTTAATGTGGAATATTGTATTCAAGAAAATTATTATAGCGAAAGGCTTCTTAAAAGTGAAATGGCATTTGATTAATTTTGATGTGGTCCCTTACAGAAGAAACCTACACTGGAATAGTAGGCCTACATTACGTTACAAGTGTGGAAAATTGTGTTTACTGAAAATATGATAAGTTAACGCAGGAGAAGAAGTTGAGTGTGGTATTATCATATGAGTATGGTAAACATCTTCCCGGACGAGTTATGTACGATATTTTTCGTGATATTAGTCATATATATTCTTTTAATATAAAAAACATAAACTTTGAGCTAGTACAAAAGGATCATTTAAAATAACCTCAAAATAGCCTATTTTACATGTATTTAATGGCGAATAAATATTCTTAATCCATCACAGCAGCGAAACTAAAAATACTTCTGAGATCAGCTGTTTTTCCAAATTCTCCAACTTGTGATTGAAATTAAATAAATAACCTTATTCCTATGACTCAATAACATCAGCTAAATTATTCACAATTTTCATATGAACATATGAACAGAAATATTATAATTATTCTTCTTATTCTCGATTCAAATTAAGTTCACGTGATTGGTCAAACGGGACATTACAGGCTTGTTTCACACTGAACCAGCTTTGGGTAACCGATGTCGTTTACCCGGCATAATTGCATTGCATCATATGATTTCGAAAACCGTCTAGATGTAAAGCGCTCCATATGATACAATGATCAGCCTGGTAAACAACACCAGTTATCCGATTGGCAGTTATGTGTGGAACTATCCTATTCAAACTTGATTGAAATGAAGACATCGAAGAATGCTCCTTTTTGTTTAATATTGGGCTAAGTATTGGGCCGATCCTTGCGAAACTTGGATGGGACCACCGCTGAGCGATGCTCTTTCATTTAAAAAAAATTCATCGAAATGGGTTCAATATTGTTCGAATGATTGATGTACAAACATAAAAAAAAAACAGGTCGAATAAAGTTTTATTACCACATAAGAAAAAATCACGTAATTTATCATGATATATCAATTATACCAAATTTTAATTGTTTTTTATACTTATTATTTTCAAAATAAAAAAGTTTACTGTTTTAGAGGCTATTGTCCCTAAAAACCACCATTTAAATGTAAATGTATCTACTGTATATAATATATTGTATACAGTTTGTGTTGTAAACTATATTATAATGCTAGAAAATCATTGCTTATTTATAAATGACCAATGAAGGTTGATAAAAAATTTATGTATTTTGGTTTTTTAGGGGCTTTTGCCCCTACAAGCCCCTAGGATTGGTTTAATTCAAGTTTTATTTACATGAATAGAAATCACTACTTACTTATTGCATTTGATAACTAGTCAGAACCTCTGGATAAACTATGTTTTTTGTATATGAATTGTTTTCTGTATTGTTCTGTTCTCCTGTATTTGCCATATATACTCTGATTCCATCTGATGACCTTACTCTGCTAAATGCAACATATAACTGTCCGTGTGTAAAAACTGGTTTATCTAAGTAAACTCCAGCTTTCTGGAAGGTTTGGCCTTGTGCCTTATTGATAGTTATAGCAAAGGCAAGTCGTAAGGGAAATTGCAGTCTTGACATGTGGAAAGGCATGTTAGGATCTGTTGAAATAAGCTTTATTCTAGGCAAAAATATTATATTTCCCTTTCCAGATCCCGTAATAATTTCTAATTTTATGCATTTCTCAAACATGCTTAATACGATTAACCGCACGCCATTAACCAAACCTGACCCTAGGTTTATATTCCTGATTAACATTACTATGGCACCTACTTTTAATGTCAATTTGTGAGGTGGCATTCCTGAGGGAGTTATTGAGTGTAAATATTCAATAGGAATATTCAAACGTTCGGTTGGGTCGTCACTGATTATTTCGTCCACACTAAAGTAATCATTCGCTTCCCCCTCCACTGTTTGTAGGATTTCAATGTTGAGGGTTTGACACTGTTCATTCAATGGACACATTATTACATTATTAGAAAATGTCTTGACATTGTTTAAATTAATTTGTTCATTAAAAGTAAAACTAATAATAGATTGATTTCTGAGGATAAACTGTTCAGGAATGTCAATCACATCGAAACCTTTGTTTAATGTGCCATTTCCAAGTTCGAGAAGCCAATTGCAAAACTCGTTTTCACCAGGGTTGACTCGCATGTTTTGTGTTAGTTTAAGAAATTTTATCTTTTTCACCTTCTTCTGAATTAAACACTCCAGCAATTTCATCTGCGGAAGGTCTGTTGAATCTTCTAATATCCATCGAAATGTTGTCTACGAATCGAAGTTCAATGTTTTTAATGCTTTCATTAGTCATCATTTCATTAGCTTTTCTATAAGTCTGGGAATATGGGTTATTTGATAATATGTCAGACAATTGAGTTACTATTTCCAACTTGAGGGCACTATTTTCTGTTCTTTGTAGTCTAAGATTATTTGCGACTGCAGTATCAATGAAATATAACTGACCGTATGAAGGGGCTTGTTCATCACCTGGTAATAAGTCCGAAATAAAACGGTGAATTTGACCTTGGACTTTAAAGCAATATGGTCCATTGCCTTGAACTTCTTTTTTCGTGGCAGAGAGTGAGGCAAATGCCATAGCACTATTATACTGTCTTATGTTTTTAATAAAATGTCCATTCCTAAATAACTGTTGTAGTTCATTGTTATTTTCAGGTTGTGGTAGATGTATGAGACCGTTATGGCAGCAAGAGTTGTAGTGACCATTTGTAGACTCTTCAACAAAGTGCAACGCACCACAATGCATACATTGATCATTCATCAGGCCCAGATTGTGTGTTGGTATCTCGTTTATAAGTGGTAATCTAAAAATAGGAGTATCTTCGACGTCATGATGTGGTTGTTCATTCCTTTCCTCATTATAAATTTCTCGCCTACGCTGTCGTCTGTCATGCTGATTTCGAAAGCCAACACCTCGGCGACGCGGCCTTCCTCCGTTGTTCATTACTAAATAAATAAAGAAGAAATACGATAAGATAACTATAGATCACCATAACTAAAAATTATACATTGCTGTAGTTTAAAAGTAAACAAACTGAATTCATAAAAAGTACAGCTGGCTATGAGTACACAGATATACAACTAAGACAACTCTGTGGCACAGCTGTTTTAATTTCAAAAGATGTAAACAAATTAAACCCCATGTTGTTTTAATGGGAAAAGTTTTATTCTTTTGCGAATTTATGGTGAAAAAATAATAAAAATGAATAGTTTTCCCTCAAAATTCACGTCAAGACCTTTAAAATAAGACCCCTCCCATCCTTCTACGGCCATCCAGTCACTCACAATTTCTTTACAAAAATTTGACTTACGGAATTATATTATATTAAGATATCAATCAGCTGTTCTCAAAAAATATTCTCTCCGATACCTGTCACTGAATTGCTTATGTTCTAAGTTGTTTACTAAGGGCCCGTTCACACGATACAGTTTTTGTGCGGTACAGTAAATTTGCTGTATCAGTTATTTTGCAGTGCTTTCGTTTGCATGTACATTTCATATTGTATGTTCACACAATACTGTTTTGACTGGATCCAGTAAAAAAGCTCTTCTAACTGATTTCTACATTCGGTTTTGTCTTCGAAAACTGTATCGCTAAAATCAGCTGTACCGCAAAATAACTGTATCCGGATCCGGTGGCACATGTATTGTACTGGTAATGGATATGTTCAAACGATACGCTGGAAGCAGTCTTCAGATCGTCAGCATTGATCTTCTTCATTGATATTCTTCAGCATTGATCTTCTTATTAGTGAATTCCAGTGTCCAGGAATGGAAGATATTAATTGAGAAAATTTAATTTCTCTAATATATGAGAGACCCGCCTTGTGGGACAAGACTTAAGATTAATAGAAGAGAGAAAATTATCAGCGCGGCGAGAAATGTGTGGAATATTGAAACCAGAATTTGCGTACTTTGATCAAAGTTTAAGAGAAACCTTCAGTAAGTAACTTATTTAAAAAAATATTACACAAATAAAAAAAAATCCTGGACTGGAATAAATAAAACTGAACTGGAAGCGCAATGGAAGAAGGAGGAGAGCACAGCAATAAGCAGCAAAGCCAGACCTTGTGAACATCACAGTACAGTTGACGCCGTACAGTAAAAAAAACCGTACCGCAAAAAAACTGTATCGTCTGAATGGGGCTTCTAACAACTTCATGATCGCTGCTATCAAAAAAGCCGAAACATATTTAGTCTTATTTCTAAACATAATCCGTACGAAGGACGGGCACAATAGCTAGTATACATTAAATAAGCCGAAAATAGTCTTATCTCACTTTCTGTCTGTCTGTCTGTCTGTCTGTCACGGCCCCAAAGGCATTTTACGCGGCCTTCTCCTCAAAAACGAGAGCATCGATCGGGATTTTAGTTATTAAACAGTATTGAAAACATTATTGACAATGTCTTTAGCTATAAAAAACTAAATTAACTTTTTTTTTTAACAGAGTAATCAACGTTTAAAAACCAAGTATTGTGCGATTTTGTATACATTTTACGCGGCCTTCTCCTGAAAAACGAGAGCATCGATCGGGATTAAAGTTATTTATCAGTATTGAAAACCTTTTTGACAATGTCTTTAGCTATAAAAAACTAAATTAACTTTTTTTTAACAGAATAATAAACGTTTAAAAACCAAGTATTGTGCGATTTTGGATACATTTCTTCTAAGTTTTATCTATATAAATAAAATTAGAGTTTTGTCTGTACATTTATCAGAATTATATATTTTTTGGATATTTTTACGTTTTATACATCAAATAAGCCGAAAATCGTCTTATCTCACTTTCTGTCTGTCTGTCTGTCTGTCTGTCTGTCTGTCTGTCACGGCCCCAAAGGCATTTTACGCGGCCTTCTCCTCAAAAACGAGAGCATCGATTGGGATTTTAGTTATTGAACAGTATTGAACAGTTTATTGACAATGTCTTTAGCTATAAAAAACTAAATTAACTTTTTTTTTTAACAGAGTAATAAACGTTTAAAAACCAAGCGTTTTGCGATTTTGAATACATTTTACGCGGCCTTCTCCTCAAAAACGAGAGCATCGATCGGGATTTTAGTTATTGAACAGTATTGAACACTTTATTGACAATGTCTTTAGCTATAAAAAACTAAATTAACTTTTTTTTTAACAGAATAATAAACGTTTAAAAACCAAGTATTGTGCGATTTTGGATACATTTCTTCCAAGTTTTATTACCACATAAGAATAAGATCAAATCACGTAATTTATCATGATATATCAATCAGCTGTTTTCAAATATAAATGGTGGGTCCTTCGCGGCGTTATTTACGCTGTCTGCAGACTTGTCGGAGCATTGCAGTCTTTTAGGAAACATATGTCTGGTGAATCAAAGCTCATCTTATGTTTTATCAATTATTTCTTTGTTGAAAAAAAAAAAAATTCTAATTTCAATTTATCAAAACAAAAATTAACATTTTAGGAAGGTGCGGTTTATGCTAGGCTCGTGGGAATTCGCCAGGTTACCACATAATTCTATTATTACCACATAAGAACAAATCACGTAATTTATCATGATACATTAATCAGCTGTTCTCAAAAAATATTCTCTCCTATACCTGTCACTGAATTGTTGACGTTCTAAGTTGTTTACCAAGGGCCCGTTCACACGATACAGTTTTTGTGCGGTTCAGTAAATTTGCTGTATCAGTTATTTTTATTATAAAACGCTCTGAAATATGCCCCAACAGGAAGGAGAGATGTTGGGCGGCCTAGGAAAAGATGGGCACAAAATATTTGAATAGAGTTTTAAACTAAGCTATCTGAAAAACCGGAACAGGCAGTCATGCCTATACCGTGGACGTCAGAAGAAGAAGTTATTTTGCAGTGCTTTCGTTTGCATGTACATTTCATATTGTATGTTCACACAATACTGTTTCGACTGGATCCAGTAAAAAAGCTGTTTTAGCCGATTTCTACATTCGGTTTTGTCTTCGAAAACTGTATCGCTAAAATCAGCTGTACCGCAAAATAACTATCCGTATCCGGTGGCACATGTATTGTACCGGTAATGGATATGTTCAAACGATATGCTTATTACGCTGGAAGCAGTCTTCAGATTGTCAGCATTTTCATTGATATTCTTCAGCATTGATCTTCTTATTAGTGAATTCCAGTGTCCAGAAGTGGAAGATATTAATTGTGAAAATTTAATTTCTCTAATATATGAGAGACCCGCCTTGTGGGACAAGACTTAAGATTAATATAAAAATTAGAGAAAAATGTGTAGAATATTGAAACCAGAATTTGCGTACTTTGATCAAAATTTAAGAGAAACCTTCAGTTAAAAACTTATTTAAAAAAATCTTACACAAATAAAAAAAAAATTCTGGACTGGAATAAATAAAACTGAACTGGAAGCGCAATAGTGGGAGTTGCTGGTCTTCTATCGGGCGCCTCCCCAGGTGGCGGATTGGGGGATGCCTCCTAGATATAGGTGGTACCGGGGAAATGAAATACCCGGGGTGGACCAAAACCAGCATAGAAACTGCTGCCTTGCAGATGGAGGTCAATGGAAATCCAAAGGCTAGGGGAAGAAAACCCCAATAGAAAATTGACTGCTGCCTTGTAGTTCCTCATTGGTTTGTTAAAGGCTAAGGAAGGAAACCTGAAAAAATTCCCTGGTCCTCCAGGTTGGGGGTTGGATGTGGGGCTAACTCCCCCACTCCATAAAAAAACATTTGTTATGGAAGCACAAAATGATAGGAACGGACGGCCCTCAAGGAATTTAGTAAAGGAACAGACATTTAAACGATCGCTGGATAGGGACCGTTGGCGACAATTACTAGTGCAGGCCAAGACCCGTCCTGGGTTGTAGGGCCACTGAAGAAGAAGAAGAAGAAGAAAGCGCAATGGAAGAAGGAGGAGAGCACAGCAATAAGCAGCAAAGCCGGACCGTGTGAACATCACAGTACAGTTGACGCCGTACAGTAAAAAAACCGTACCGCAAAAAAACTGTATCGTCTGAATGGGGCCTAAGCTGCTAACAACTTCATGATCGTTGCTATCAAAAAAGCCGAAACATATTTAGTCTTATTTCTAAACATAATCCGTACGAAGGACGGGCACAATAGCTAGTTACCACATAAGAAAAATTCACGTAATTTATCAATCAGCTGTTCTCAAATATAATCTGAATGGTGGTCCCTTCGCGGCGTTATTTACGCTGTCTGCAGACATGTGTAGTCGGAGCATTGCAGTCTTTTAGGAAACATTATGACTGGTGAATCAAAGCTCATCTTATGTTTCATCAATTATTTCTTTGTTGAAAAAAAAATTTCCAATTTAAATTTATCAAAACAAAAATTAACATTTTAGGAAGGTGCGGTTTGTGCTAGGCTCTTGTGAATTCGCCAGGTAGCACTATTATTACCACATAAGACCAAATCACGTAATTTATCATGATATATCAATCAGCTGTTCTCAAATATTCTCTCTGATAACTGTCACTGAATTGTTTACGTTCAAAGTTGTTTACTAAGCTGCTAACAACTTCATGATCGTTGCTATCAAAAAAGCCGAAACATATTTAGTCATATTTCTAAACATAATCCGTACGAAGGACGGGTAGCTGCTAGTATAAAATAAAATCCAAGTAGCCATAGAATTATTATCTCGACGTTTCCTCTTTACTCTAAAATTGTACAGATAGTGATCAAATCATGAGTTCCTTCTGAAATTTAAAATTAAATCCATACAAGACACAAATTATAAATTTGTAATTATTATCAGTATACTGCACTCGGATTATTGAACCAATAAGGGAGACTAGATTCAAAATTAATTTAGTACCGGTAGTTGGGAGAGCAAAATGGTGGGAGAGTAGTGCATGGAGTGAGTACTATATAATACAACATGACTTTCATTGAAGATATTGCAAACAAAAAAAATAATAATATGTGTATTTTGTGATTTCGAAAGAAAATTAGTGGTGTAGCCCTTGTAAAGTGATTCCAGGTTGAGGTTTCTATGTTGTTTTTAAAATTTCAATCTTGTTTTATATTTAAGAAAATATATTCTCTGCATGTTTTGTTGAGAAAATCATAAATACCACTGCTACAATATTGATGGTGATGGTGGAAAACACTCATGAACCACTCATATTTCTCTGTCCATTTCAGTTTTGTTGACTTCTGAGAAGGTTTGTCGATTTCTGATTGACTTTGAAGTAGCCTACTTGCGTGAATTGAACAGCACTATTTTCAAAAAAAGTCCAGTGAGTGTGCTGAAATAATTTGAACCCCATAACCGAAATCAAGCAATATTCGTTTCTAGTTATCTTTGCACTGCGACAAGGCATTCTGCGCCTGTATTTTAATAACATTTCTTGTGAATAAATGATTCTTTTAAAGCCAAATTCATTTGCACTGCATGAATATTCATGTTATTTACTATAAAAGAGGCGTTTTGAAACATCCATAATCGTGTCACCAGTATCTTTCTGAAGATATCGTCATCGTAGCAGAATGCGATAGAACCATTGTTATAAAAACATTGAGTATCGATCAAATTAATATCGTTAATGGTCATATCGATTGTACCGTTCATGGCTATATCGATGCATCAGTATGATTATTTTGATGTATCAGAATTCTTTATCATTGTAAGAAATGATGTGATATTTTGAAATAAAATATAAATTGAGTAATATAAATCAAGAATAAAAATAATGAATTCAAATTATTTGAAAATGAAGTTTAATATGGTGATGATATTTTATAGAATGGATGTCTATTTATTATTTTCTGTGCAATAACTAATAAGCCAACAAAAGCTCACCTGGGTGAGTTTAGTAACTAAGCAAGTAGCGAGTAGAAACGTTACAGGCCGACCGTGCTTCAGCAGTTCGGCATGCCAAGCCGAATCATAGAACTAATGGAACTTCCAGAATTACACCACACTATAAAATTTCAAAGAAAATAGATAATATTGCAATGCAAAATGAAAATATTGAGTTTACCAAAAATTATTAAATTAACTTTCATCAAACAGTTCATTGGTGTTATCACAGAAAATTCAATATGTCTCATCTGAGGCGTTATGTTGGCAGCCTTTGTGGATAAATAATTCATGTATGTCAGCTTTGGTCACAATAGCTTTGCATTTTGGTGTTGGCTATAGTGCCAGCAAGTAACAAAAAATTAGATTGGCTCAAATTTTTGTAGCTAGTCTAGTAGACAGTGAACTAACTGGCTAGTGGAGATGAGTGGTCATGGGGTAAGTTGACACCCAGATAGTAGATTTGCTGGTAAGTACCAAGTTGCACAACACTGCAAAACCAAAAATACAATGCCAGCATTGGTGTGTCTGGAGGGGAAACTTGGGATACAGTTCGATATCCCATCCAGTAAAATAATCGCATGAGTTTCGATACCGGATGGAAGTGTCGATATCGATACTTCATACTATCGATTGGAATTGTGTAACAAAAATGTTTTGCGTATCAACTATCAAAGTGTCTGTATAAAACTGCATTTTAACGCATGAATTGATGTCTGGAATCTTATTGTAAACAAAATGTAGTTTATTGTTGTTTACTTTACAATAATATAAATATAAAAATAAAACATTTAATTAAATTTTAATAGAGAATAAATAAATATTTACTCATGTAGGCTGAAATGTGATATGTTCATTTGCAACAACTGGATCGGTAGTGTTGTAGGTTTAGGTTAAGTTATAATTTCATAATTTTATACTATTTATACAAAGTAATACATATATATATATATATTTAACTACGGTATATATTTAACATGGGTATAACATTTTTGTGGCATTGAAGATGATATTTGAATCGTATATGTTTTAGTGCCAATACCTGTTGACAGAACTGCTCCGTATCGTTCTCTTGCTTTCTTCCGTTATCATTCTGTACCTTTCTTAGCTTTCGTCTGTTTCTATCCTATTACGAAACTATCGTTCAGTAGCATGAGTTTATTATAGAAAATGAATACATTTTGGTAGGAATTTTATGTAATTAGTAATAAAATCAAGTTTTTTTTTAAATTTAAACATATCTTAGCCCATCATCATTAAACCTTATAACAAAATAATGATAAAAGTGCCAAATAAGAGCTTACCAATATTTCAACTTTCTATAGTATCATTTTAAAGTATTTTCCATGCTCACCACAAACATCATAATCATTTTGAGCATAAACGCCTAATAACAGATGAAAGTGAAGTGATAATTTGATGTTAATGAAATGAAATTACATTTCATGACACAGAACAAGTTTGTTAAGGTTGAGTTAAAGTAGGTGGAGTAAGGTTGAATTACCAAACTTGACCAACACAACCTAGCTTAACCAAAGGCATCCTAACCTAGCTAGGCTAGGTTAGGTTGGGTTAGGCTAGGTTAGATTGGCTTTGGTTAGTTAGGGGTATTGTAAAGTTCAAGCTAGGTTAGGTTGGCTTTGGTTAGTTATGGGTAAGTTAGGTTGGCTTTGGCTGATTAGGTTTATGAGGTTAGGCTTTGGTTTGGTTAGGCTATTTTGGGTTAGGTGAGGTTGGGTTGAATATGCAAAATATGGGTGGTATCCTGTAGGACGACCTAACAGTTTGATTGACGTACTGCTAGTTAACCAAACCTAACCTAACCTGGTTAGATGTGACAGAACACAACCTTTTAAATCTACACATGTGCAAACATTTTGCACATGCGCAGAAGTGTAGTCTGCGTGAATGGAATGAAGTGGAATGGAAACTGGAATGGAACTGCATAACCAAACCTTTCCTAACCTGGCTAGATGTGACTGATCCACCTCTGTTTACTAGGTCGGTCAAAACAACAGTCATACAAATGGTGTCCTCCTGATAAAATGGTACATTGCGTTTCAACGACAAATTTACAGAGGTGCTTCAGTCACATCTAGCCAGGTTAGGAAAGGTTTGGTTATGCAGTTCCATTCCACTTCGGTCCATTCATGCAGACTACGCTTCTGCGCATGCGTGAAATGTCGCACATGTGTTGATTTATATTCATATGTATTATCTTGCTGTGCAGGACTGACCTTTTTGAAGAACTGACCGAAGAAGAACATCATAGTTCGAAACGCGTCCGCCGCGACTCAAAAAGGTCAGTTCTGCACAGCAAGATAATACATATGAATAGTTCTACTGCAGTTCACGAAAAATGGATAACCACAACAATAATTGATTTATATGGTCGTGACTGAATCACCTCATACAAACACGACCTTTGTTTACTAGGTCAGACAAAACTACAAAAAAAAAAAAAAAATGACTACAGTCAAACAAATGGTGTCCTCCTGCAAAATACACAAGCATATTACTAACCATATTATATTTGTTAGGCTTGGTGGGCTTTGCCTGATGTCTGCACAGACAATTTTTGAAAGAAAACTGTTTAAAATTTTTGAATTTCTTGTTCCATGACGATCTGCGTTGTTAATATTATCTTTTTGTTGTAAATTTAACAACTTGCAGTCAATTAACGACTGCAAATCGTCCTCGAAGTGTAAATGTGTAGTTAAAACGCAACATAACACGTTATCAGCTGTTTTGTATCATTCGGATGATACAGAACAGATGTGTTGATAAGCAAAACAGTATCGATACTTCCATCTGGTATCGAAACTCGTGCGATTATTTCACTGGATGGGATATCGAACTGTATCCGAAACTTGGGCAGCCTATATAACTTTTCTACTCACTACTCGCTTAGTTACTAAACTTGCCAATCGTCATTGATGCTAGCCTAACCAAAGCTAATCTAACAAAAGCTAACCTAACCTTACCAAAGTCAACCTAGTCTTACCAAAGCAAAAGTAACCTAACCAAAGTCAAGCTAACCTAACCCAAATTCAAGCTAACCTAACCAAACCTAGCCTAACCAAAGTCAACCCAACCTAATCAAAGCTAATCTAACCTAACCCAGCAAAACCAAAGCCAAAATAACCTAACCTAGCCTAGCGAGAGCTAACCCAGCATTGCTAGATGTTTCTGATCCAGTAATGTTATATTAGGCTGGCTGTGGGTTAGGTTAGGTTTGGTTGGGTTAGGTTAGGTTTGGTTGGGTTAGGTTGGCTTTGGGTTAGGTTTGCTCTCATAATTTTGGAAAACCTATCTTAATTATCACATATATAACGTACTCAAATGTATTGTCCCTGATTCTATTATCATATTTAATAATCTTTTCAGATTGTTTTCATTTCATCTTGACACTTCAGCACTTGGCACATTGGATAATGAAGTTGGAATAGTGGATGATGAAGTTGAAGTTGTGGTTGATGAAGTTGAAGGAGTGGTTGATGAAATTGAAGTTGTTGAAAAATATTAGTGTTTTCTTTGCAAGCCTGCAAGAGCTTCTTGAAAGCTCTTTGACTTTGTCCCATTGTAGCACTTTTCAAAAATATAAATCACACTAGTCACATCACTGAATAATTCATTCTCCAACCAAGTTGATAACCTATTCTTAAATATGTCTAGAATTTATAGAGCAAACAAACTACAGCTGTCTCAAAAGCCGAAGCTGAAACAGCTGATAGAGATGGATTTTGACAACAGAATAGAATACACATACAACATTGATAAATTTAAAGAATTTTAAACATAACTAGCTGGCCCGACGCGCGTTGCTGCGTTCTGATAAAAAATTCTTGATTTTATTATTTGTCACCTCCCACTGAGGTTACATTTCAAATTTCAACCTTCTAGGACTAATAGGGAAGAAGTTAGTCCTAAAGCTCTTCCAGCTGATCAGAGAGGCCTCCTTCGTTGTTTTCTTACACAGTAAGACCTTACTCACCACCTTTCAATGAAGATTTCAAATTTAAACCTTCCACGACTATTAGGGTAGAAGCTAGGTTTTTTATTTTATTATTCGCTTCCTCCTACTGAGAAAACATTTCAAATTTCTAGCTGTATTGGTTAACAGATGTTATCAACCTGGCATAATTACATTTCATCATACCCAGTCATATCTTTCCTACATACTGCAAGGCTACGGCTGCACGGTATCCTACATGCAACGTTTTTGCTTTCCAGACAGCGTAAATAACGCCGCTAAGGTGCCTGCCATATGATTAAAAACTGTTGACTTCTATCAGCTGTTCCTTTAAGCTGTTTGGCCGGCAAGTTCAGTAGGTTAGGTGAATGATGTTTTGCAAAACACACAAACAGCTTGTCCATCGAAACAGCGTGTACAGCAGATCGAAAAATTTCAAATTATTTTCCATATGATTAAAAGATCCCAGTAAGCTAGCTAGCCATGTACCCGTGCTTTGCATAGGCAAAACTTTAACCCCCTAAAAACACCCCTAAAATTGCGAATTTTGAAAAATACTTTCTTATTGCACGGTGAAATCCTATAAGGATTGTTCATACGAAATTTCAAGTTCATAGGCCTAGTAGTTTTGGCTCTACGTTGATGAGTGAGTCAGGGTATCATCCTTTTATAGATAGAGAAGATGACTGGGATAACTATGAATAATCCAAGAAATAGAAATTTCACCGCTGACATTGTATTTTTGAAAATGAAACAGATGACTGTATTAATTCCTGGTTGTCATAGGAAGATCGCTCATATCTCATAATCTATTATGAAAGCTCGAAACTCGAATATTATTATAGACTCAAAACCAAAATCGATTTTTTCCGATTTTGCATTTCGGACTACCCTTGATGTTTTTCACAACATTACATTAAACATATTGTTACGGGTTCTAATGTCTAAAATAAGGCTGGCAACACTAAAGTTCACACTTGCACTTTATTTACACAAATTAGTCTATTTACACACCAATATTTGTAAGTTCAATTAATTAAATAAAAACAGATCATCAAATGACAAGCTAATACTTATTTTCAGTAATTATTTACAAGAATTAATAAATAATTAATTACAGGCTGATCAATAACGAAAGAAACTAAAGTCCAAAAAACTGTACAATAATGCAGAAAGAAATGATAAAAAGAGCAACTAATCACTTACAAAAACAGTCCAATTCGTTATTTGACAGTCCAAAATAATATCATTTAACACAACGTCTTTAAACTATTAGTAAGCTGCGTAAACAGTAAACACTTGTCTCTGCACTATACACTGGAAACTAGCATTGTTTACTCCCCTGGCACTGGATATGTAACACAATCTGTCACGCAGGTTTGTAAAACGTAGCTGTCACACAAGCTTTTGTAAAACTCAACTCAATGGTTCACGTGAGCTCCTTTATATACGAGATAGTTGTCATAATTCCAAGAACTGGAATCACCAGACATTTCGAGAAGGCCAAGGAACATGATCTCGATTGTTCAAAAAGTCTGAAGAAATCACGAGAAGTCTCGAGAAATCAATTGAGTGAGAGAGTTGCAGACTTGGAGAATAAGAGTGACAAAGACATGTGAAGAGCAAGGGAATGAAGATCGGATGAAGTCACGTCCAACCATGAAAACAATAGGATGATATAAATAGAACAAGTGCGTGAATAACTGCTTATTTGCTTTCGTAACAATATGAAGACATGTTTACAGTGAAATAAGTGATATATTAAACTAGAAAATGTTCGTAAACATTGTTTCAACTTCAAAGCAAGAAAGAAGTTACTTTCTACTTTTCTACAAACTCTAGACCCGAACTTTCTTGCCAATGAAGTTGAAGAGTGGTTTACAGATTGTGACAAAGACTTTGAATCTTATGAAGAGCTCGATGACGACCAGATTGTTGCCGCTGTTATAGAAAACGATGGCAAGGAAACTACGAACGAGGACTCTGATGAAGAAGAAGACGAACCAACGGATCCGGATTTTACACACCGATAGCAAGGATGCTTTCGACATCGCCCTTCAGTACATATAGAGCAGAATCCAACCTCAATTATTCCAATAGACATTCTGTAGATCAAGAAATGGGGAGATTCTGCAGCTAGGCTAAGTCTAGAATTTGATCTATTAAACAAAAATCCATTATTGACCTTTTCCGAGTAATTTATTTCTCGCTTTTACGGTTAAAACAATGTTTACAAACTTTTTCTAAGTTCATAAATCACTTATTCTACTGTAAAACATGTCTTTATTTATGTTTAATGGAATAAATATTGGCTGTTTTGATGATCCGACTTTATTGCGTCCCGACCATACTCCTATTCCAAAAGGTGACGGATTAGAGGGGTTCTACTGTCATAGCAGCACTAATTTGATATTGGAAATTTCCTTCTGTTGTTAATATCCGTATACCGAAAGTTCACAGTGCATTTGATAGGATTAAACCGAAAATTCGAAATTCATTTCCATGTGCATTGATTAAACAATGGATAATAGCTTATTGTGATATTCTTGGATTATTTCCACCTATAATGAGGAATCGGAATCCAGAGACTCCAAAATTCAAGATATTATTTCTTCAAACTTCTTAGAAACAGTCCGAATAACAATTGAAGGAGCAATGTGATTTGTGATAATGATTATCAATTTTAAACGTACGTGCACGAGTGAATAAGCTTGGAGAAAATAAGTATTTCCAAGAGATTCCAAGGAAGAAGAAGGAGAATGCGAAGAGTTTAGGAACCAAGAGGAATAAGAAAGGAGTAAAATCAGAAGGAAGAAAAGAGATTGGAAGAAAACTGGAGACTGAAATGAAGAAGTGGAAGGTGAAAAAGATGAAGTAGAAGATACAAGAGAAAGAAGAAGAATAAGGATAAAAACAACACTAAGAAGGAGAGGTGGAGGAGGTGGAGGAGGAGGTAGAGGCGGAGGAGAAGGATGAGGAAGAGAACAAAGAGAAGAAAAGAGAAAAAGAAAGAAGAAAAGAATGAGGGAGAAGTAGAACTAATTAAATTTTTCTCTGAGCGAACTGATTTCTACACAGCATGAGCTTTAAAAACCTTCTCCTGCATGTATTCAAACTCATTTGTTCGGGAGTGAATTGTTGCCGGTAGAAATTAACGAAAGTGTAAATCAGCCAGGATAGAAGTTGCAGAAGTTCTTCGCACGGCAGCCGTACCATCAGAATGTCGCTGCCAGGACCATGATAGCTGAGTGTTGTGTCATGGTGAAAAGAGAACGAAGTACACTAGCTTATCATGTGTGCGCTTGTGTGCTTTGGAGCTGTACTTTCAACAGGATAGAAAGAGTTACGCGTAAGGAGAGAGTGTGTAAGCGGGTGATACTGGTAGGCATGCAGCGAAGAGCAAGAGCAAGCAACACGATAATACTCTAATCCCTCTCTTATAATGTGTTTATTCCGAGCTTTGGTGACGTGCAGAGGCTGAGGCGTATGCACAACGACCGAGCCACCGCTTGGCAAACGGAACGGACTGGGTAATTAATCACGTTGTCGTTCGCCGAATAAATTAATTGGAAACGGTGTTTAACAGGCTTCAGACATCTCTCTGTCTCTGAGAGAACTGCTTCTGCGTTATTTTGCGGCCGTCACGCGTGCCTCACACTAGTCTGCACCATCCCGCAGTATGAGAAGGCTCATTCCTTGCCACATGACCCTAGAGCATGTATTATTCATTTTGTGGCACACACAATTTGAAAGTAACTTGTACGGTCTGCCTCTTCCCCAGGGCATAAGTGATGAAGTATATACTTCATGCTACACCAGCTAACATAATATAATGTTACTGCAAATTTATTAATTCGGTGATTACTCAATATATTATTCAACAATATCTACTGTATCTAAATCGACATCACTTAATTAATTTATGATTTCTTGTTGCATGTATCAGTGATGTTGAAAGTCATAAAGAAGGCATTCTTACTTTATTTTCCAGATCCATGCAAATTTGAAATTTCAAATAACTATGGACTGGGTTAGCATGTTTGGCATGTGAGTATTGTTACGGCTGGGTCAATATTTTTCGCAAAAAAGCATTCATTCATTAAAAAAAAAAAAACTGAAACAAATGAACAGATTGAATCACTCATCATAGCTAAAACTCATGCTGAAAGCTATCCTGAAAATACGAACGTTTATATTAGCTAATATTGATACCCGAGTATGATATTCATCAAGATATTTGAAATAGTTTTGTCATGACAATTGTTTCAATTCTATGATATGGAAGTCATGGCCTAACTGTCGAAAAAACATCAAAAATTGCTTTCAAGTCGATGAAATAAGAGATTATGTGAATATAAGTGATGCATAACTGAGATAAATTATTCAGTAGTGTTCAATAAATTTCAGCAACTTTTCGAATATCGGCCTAATGGTCCTTTGAGGCAAGCATAGACAATTTAGAATAGTTGATTGGAGAATAAAAAAATTGAAAGAAGTGACTGAACAGGTTCAGTAATTTGGTAATCTGATTGATTGACTAGAAATCTTATTATTTGAATAAGCCTTTGTATAAATGATAGAAGAATTTTAGAAAAATCTGCCCAGGCTGACATAAAAATTTTAATTGTTTAATAACATGGTGATCCATTTATTTCTCGAATCTATCTACTCTATAATCGTCAATCTATTCTCTAATCTATTTATTTCATCAAATTTAATGAAAGAGTTTCAATTTGAGAATTACACTATTCTGAGCACGTGCTCAGTCAACTTTTCAAAAATTAATATTCCTTGAAATCTTGAATAAATAGGAGACAAAATACAGCAGATTAAAGAACACATCGCCATGAAATTGGAACTCCAAATCACCAAAGAAATCCCTTTGTTAATTTTTCTCGAATTCATGTTCAGATTGCTTGAACAAGTTTGAATTATACACAAATCAGCTTTTCATTGATTGAAATGAATTAGTGAGAACTTTTTTATTAGGCTCTACGAAGTTTTGGTGATTTCTAAAACTTCATAGTTTAAATATTCACGGGTTTTCAAGTTTTTGTGAACAAATTAAAGAATTTGAAGGGCTGATTGTATGACAGAGACGTCGATTAGTGACATCTCCTCACGGGTATAATAGCTGCGACACTGAAACGAGCAAATCAGTACAATTTCCCCACCCCGCCTCAAACGCAGAAGAAAAAAAAATAGAAATTAGAAGAAAACGAGACAGAAAAGAGAAAGAAGAAGAAGAAGAAAAGGGTGAGAAAGTGAAATGATAAAAACAGTGGAAAATGGAAAGTGAAAGAAAGTTGTAGAAAAGCGAAAGAAATGAGACGGTAATATCAATCCAAAAATTGATTTTCTATTACAAGCATGGCGTAACAATTGGGTGGATCAGGGGGATAATAGATCCAGAGACTCATAAACAAAATATATTTTGAAATTCTTAAAAGCCCTGAGATACAACAATTTTTGACAAAATAGTAAAAAAGACGTCTAGAATAGCAGCTGATGATGTGGCTTCAGAGGGATTATTTTCAAAATAATAAATTCCGGGTGAGTACCCCTGATCTCCATTTTCAATGAACAAGCTATATGAGGTTTTAAATTACTTAAAAGCGAAAATAGTTTTAAGTAGTCCTGCTTGGGCTGGAACAATACATTTTATGCACGAGAGCTCAGATCTCCCACTGACAATGATGCAAAAACTAGATGAAAATTTGACACACATATTTGGTTGAAATAATATTAGAGTGGACGAATCGCTTAAAATGCGGTTTTTAAAGAATAATAATTTATTTTTTATTTTTTGGGGGATTACCCAAGAGATACCCTTTTAAATAAACTATACATCATAGTATTGAATTTTTGTTAGGGAGTCACTCCTCCTCTTCTTATGGTGTACTACATAGTCGCTAGAGCCTACCTATTACATCATTGGTCAGCCCACCCCCCTCTTAGACTGACAGTCTTGTTAGGTGATTACAAGTATTGTGTACTTCAGTACTTGAACTTTTAATAATGCCAATTCCAGAAAATTTCTCTCAACTCTGCGTCTTATGAATATATTACTAAGGACTACTATGGAAGAAAAAGCAGACTCATGTTTTCAGCCCTGCTTTATATTCACTCAGACACTGCCCTAAAATAATTTTTCCTAAAAATGTCATCTTTCATTAACCTATTTTGTCAGTGGCATAGCTGTGGGAAACCAGGGGGTTAGTTCTCTTCCCCCAGAGAATAACATTTTATTTTTATTTTGGCAGGCCTTGTAAAAATAATATTTGGAACCTGGTAGCCCAAAGCACACCTCCAAAATAAGAACATTTCAAAATAATATACAAAAAAATGAAAGTACAGGATATGGAGAGAAATGGACTGAGAGAACAATACTCTTATATTTATGAAGTTTATGTACAAATTATGCTCTATTCGATTTCAAAAATAGCAAATTGACAGTACAATCGAACAATGTATAACAAGTAATAGTAAAATAAATATTCTCGATCAAAGTGTAAGTAAATGCAATAAATGGGCGAGTAATTGAATATAAATCAAAATGGTAATCTCCAGAACAAAAAGTAAAAAGGGTCTGAGGAGTATTCTCAGGAGTGTACAAGTAAATTCCAATTGAAATAATATTATCCAAGATAGTGTGAATGATCAAATACAAAAAGAAGTAGTATGCTTCAATTCAAGAAATGTAGAAGCAATGAGAACTGAGCTCTCATATAAATTGTGCAAATGCAAGTGGAAATTATTCATGTGTGAATAATTTGATAATGAATCAAAGTTGTAAGCTTCAACATGAGTGAAGTTTACTTATCTGAATATGTGCGGTCATCTCCAAGCGGCCCTCCATTCTTGTGATTCGAAAGGCGTGGTTAGGCTGTAGCAAGTCCTGAAGAATATGCAGTTGGAATAAGCAATCATAAATCTTGTGGCCCATTTCCAGGGTAGATCATTTGGAGGGTTTAAGTAGGCTGATTTGGTTTGAAATTTAAGGTACAGAATTGACTGTCTGCATACGTTGATAATCACCTACTTGAAATGAAATTTTTTGGTAGTGAATTTAAACAGTTCAATAAAAACGTAGTTAATTGACGTTAAAACCAGAAAAAAAAATCACCATCAATTTTGAAAAGACAAAAACAAGTTGTATTGTTCATGCGTGAAAATTGCCACAAATTCAGGTCCAGGAACATGATTGAGGAAATGCATGTGCACGAAAGTCACTAGCTAAAGTTGAAGTATTGTTATAAATTAATAAATCAGAAGAAAAGTACACCATTTTTGATCAAAAAGTATGTAGCCTATGCCGACAATCTCGAAAGACATACAAAAACTGCCAGCTGTAACAGATCACTGTAAATAAGGAACAAGAGAGAAGTCCCAAACCCAATGAAACACCCCCAAACCCCTATTATGAAATAATTAGTCATGTATATGACCTTAATTATTTATCGTCGAAGTACTCCTCTTTCACCCCTGCTGTGTAGACAGACCTACTACTCCATATGTTGATGACGCTGGTCGAACGGCGGCCATTGTGAATACGAAGAAGCAAAAAGAAGGAAGGCCACACCCTGGCCTAGAGGGGCCTATCAATTGAAACAAGCCAGAACACAGAGGTTGAAGGCAGGTATACCAATTTAAAAAACTCCGACCATATAGTCAGTCTGAACATAGAATGAGTAATAGAAAAGAGGCAAAAGTATGAGATAGTGATTATTTCTGAAGAATGCTAAATTAATAAAAATCTAATATTCAACATCAAATTAAGAAAAGAAGCAAAGAAACAGCAGCTGATCATTAATATCATTTTAATATTAAAATACCCTGAAATTGCCCAAAATTCACAATTTAGAACCCCATTTTCAAAAACTCTCACCCGGGCCACACATCGCTCCCTAATGGCTCCCCTTGGGTATTTTCCCACTTAAAACTTGCTGCTGGATCCGCCCCTGCTCCGAAGTTTCTAGGGAAAACGCTGATCAGTGTTTTATGTTATCTATCGTATGTGAAATCCAACTTGGGAGGCACCAGCTGGTGATCAACATCCACCGTTTGTCCTCGTCTGCAGACCAGAAAAAAATCTACTCTATTCAATCGAACTCTCAGTATTAACCGTAATTTTTTTTTGTGGATGAAGCCCACATAGGTCTGAGCCCTGTGCGTGGGTAATGAGTTGGATGATGGTGCTTCATGAGTTGGACCTACAGTTTTAGGTGGTTTCCGAACCACCGGGAAGTGATTTTCAGCAGAGAACAGTGTCTTTTTTGCTGGCCAATCTAATCGGTCACCGTTACAAACAGGACCTACGAGAACGCAGCTTATCTATCTGATTGAACAGATACCTGCTACGGCTCGCGGCTATCACTTCCCTTTGTAGAATTGAAAATTGAATCACTTGTGGTTCAATAAATTGGACATCACCGAATGGAAACGGTGTTCAATATGATGATATTGGAGTATCATATCATGTAGTACCAGTGATGAACCATCAGAATATGTTTCAATTCATATTTTCAATAATCAACATCACACCTTTTTACCTAATGAACCTTAATGCCTTTGTACATATTCTTCAGACTGCACAAATAAGGAACTTTTCTTTGAAGGAATCTTGCCAATGGCAAAATCAGATATCAAGCCATCCCACATAACAACAATGGAAGAAGCCTCAGATAAAGAGAGTGCAGCTAGGAAGGAGAGCTATTCAATAAGGACGAACGTGACTTGAAAACAGAGTCGAATGTTCGGTCTCTGCTCATTACTGGCTTCTTGTTCGCTTCTGCAAGTATCGAAGCAAGTCCGGTTGCTGATCAACGCCATTCAAGGAACTGATACGACTCTAGCTGAGCCAGTCGCAATTCACCTAAGCAATTGACGAAATTCCCAAGCGTTTTTCGTCAATAAAAGTTGACAATTTCCTGTCTATCCTCAATTCTTGTCCACGTAGCTGAGAGCAAGTGATTCTGAAAAGTGACTGAACTGACAAACAATCATTAATACTAGTTTCAATAATTCAAAAAATACAATTTATGAAAGTACGTGATATGAGGGACAGTAATATAATTGATTTAATTCTGATCACAATACATAATAGGCCCACAGTTTAATTTATGTGGGAATTACACTGGTAATTCATGTAATTACATTGGTAAAGTACATTGTTTTTTCGGAGGATGAAGCCCACATGGGTTTCAGACCTGTGAGTGAGTAATGAATTGAATGATGGTGATTGATGAGTTGAACCTGAATTAAGATTATACCCTTTTAGTTAATATCAAACTTAGTTATAGAATGATTATTGGAATGATTAAAGCAATTATCCATGAACTGTTCCTAATTTGGATAAATATCTTTAAAAATTATTGTAGCTATGTAAGAAATCTATCAATAATATTTATGACGTAGATGAGAAAAACAATAAAAAACCAATATAAATATTTGGAAAAATTATATTACAGATTTATAATATAATTACAGAGGAAATCTTATGTATGAAAAACAGTAACATTCAAAAAAATATATAAAAAATTTAATAAAGGATAAAAAATACCAAATTAAAATACCCTGATAAATATTCCAAACTGAAACATTTTAAAATCAATGTATTTTTCAAAGATCGATGCATTTTTTTAAATTGGTAAATTTATTTAAAAAATGGATGCCTTTTTTCAAAAATCTTTTATTAATGGGATCAAATTGTATAAAAATTCACAAAGTTAAATTACAATCTACAGGTACTGATGAATTCATTGTTGAATGTAGCTGTAGCGTCTGAAAAAGTAATAATAAACTAGTTAGTGAGATGTTAATAAATTTAGGCAATGGTTAGGTTTGAACAAATGGGATAGAGCTAGACCATTTGAAGAAAAGTATGAGATCTGATCTATCGTAATCAATCATTTGGAAATATAGTTTGAATAGACCGTCCAAAAAAACAGTCTCTATTTAACTTTTCGTTCCCAATTTTTTTTTCAATTTCTATATTTAGAGCACAGAACAGTTTATGATTTCCTCCAATTGATTCACATTAATAGATGGCTCACTTCATTCCAATTTAAACGCTCAATTTTGAACGAAAAAACAAACGGTTTTGGGAGCTTTGTTCTTGAAAGGTTTCTGAAGTGGGACTGGAAGCTGCATGGACAATGTAGAAGACACTGCTCTCCAAGTCATCCTCTCTTACACGGTTTCAAAGTGAACCCATCATGGGAGATCCTTTTTGTTTTCGCACTCCACTCTGATGCATATTCAGTGAGCTGCTTTGACAATCGATCCTTGAGACCAACTCTTTCGTCAAAGGACGATTAGATAAACCATTCAGATGAAGGTTTGCTCCGCTATCAACCAAGTCCTTCAGTGATATAGCTTTCCAAATTATCATCCACTACTAAACTTTGGCTCAGTCTTCCTCCAGGCTGAAAACATACCATTTTGCATGATACAAGCAAAACAGCACTTTGTGCTCTTCCTTGAGCTCGTTTAAACTCGACATCAATTTCCATAGTGGCTTTGTATGGAACCGGGAATAAATACAGTATTTTAATACAGACAGTAATCCTAGGAGAACTGAATAGAAATTATTATCTTCCATCGTTACTCAAGGTTGTGAAGGCGCAGCGAAACATTGAAGTTGGACAGTTGTAATCATTTTATCCAATTATCATCAAGAATGCTATTAAGTGGAATCGAACAGAATCTATACAGGAAGATTATTTGTTGATAATGGAAATCTTGAATATAATAGGTGAGAACTTAATTATTAAGAGTGAAAAAGAATAAGGAAATTATTGGTATAATTATATTCATTATAAATAGAATTAATTTTTTTGATCCAAAATTAACTTTAAACTCAGTTATCGGATAACGTCAACTTTTTGGGCCTAGACTGAGCAGACAAATTTCGCAGCTACATCTTTTTTTAAAGATCATCAAAAAATTATTACTCTCATTCAGTTATCATATAATAATGACAAAATATGGACTAGCAATATATGTTTATGAGTTAGATCACCTCCACTACCAACTTCTTCGAGCTCCACCATTCAATGCACATAAATTAAATAATTGCAATATCGATTGGAAGTCATATCAACAACAGAATACTAATCACATACATAAATTTCAATATAATAGATTCAATTGTGGCATTATGAAAAAGGAATGAAAAGAATTTCTGTTATTCAGCGCTTGATGATTTTAGAGTTAGACAGATAAAAGATGGGAAATATTGGTTCGATATTATTCATTATTCAGTTGTTCAATAGGCCTTCGAATAGTCAAACGTGTTGCTCGTGGCATTCATTAGCAGTCGTGGTGGCGCAATTAGTTAGGACGTTATCTCCGAAAGCACTCTGACAGAATTTTTTTCCTACAGACGCGAGTTCGAATCTCATTCAGCTTTGGATATTTTGTTTCAGCCTCATATTATATCATTTTTCACCTAATTACCCATAGATGAGCCTAAGACATATCAACATGTGAGCATTGTATAAGAAAAAAACAGTAACTGGCAGTCATAATAATTATAGAATAGTAAATAATACATATAGCATATAATACAAAAAACCGACAATACAAAGAGATTGGCTCTCAAATATTATTTTGCTGGAAAAAGCAATGGAGCTTCTTTTTAAATAGGCTGAATGTGGGTGATCCTGATATACATGATCCTGATACACGATAAATTATACCTAGAAAATTAAACCAGAAAATAAATACCAGAATATTAATATTATACCAGAAAATAAAGAGAATTCTATTTGAATAAGGTTAGATTGAATTAGTACATACAGCCTACTATTTCATTCCTGGATACTAACACAAATTCTGTGTATGCGTACTTCAAAAAACAATATTATCAACACCACATTGGTAGTAAGAGATCGAATGATGGTTGAAAAGTGTATTTGTCTCAATATATAGCTGTAGAAGTCTTGAGACCTTTAGATTATTTGAGTAAGACTTTTAGATTATTCAGTGAGTCGTTGAGAGTCTGACCTGATTGGATGCGGAGTTTGCATTCAGACAAAAATCTATCGGTTTCTTATCTTATTCTACCAGGATTCACTCGGAAATCTTGAGAAGCTTTTAAACAATAGACAGTATTCGATTATCAAAAAACAAGGGAGAGTCTGGTTACAGAAAGATCTTCAAAATATTTGTTTGCTGAGTGTACTTTTCCAAGAAATCTTGAGCATTGATCGGAAATACATTTATCATTCAATCTTTACTCAGTAAGGGTGTTCTCAGACGATTAATTTTATTTATGGATCTGGCCGAGAGTTCAAAGCAATCTCATCTAGTTTGTGAGTTCTGATGATGATGGTTGGGGTGTTTTGGAGGGGGAGAAGGGTTTATCTGGAGCGGGCTTCTGGTTGTGTTTCGGCAGTAACACAGCAGATCGTGTACAGTGTTACAGGGACGAACGTTACAAGGCGGGGGTCTGCCTCTTACAGCGACGTCGACAGGAAATGGGAGATGTCAAAAGAACTTTTATTGATTTCGATTCCTTACTTCTTTTCTCGTTTACGTCCGCAGCTCTCAATATTTAGGATCCGAACTTCGTCCACCTCCCTCTCACTACTCTCTCTCACTTATTCTCCATTGTTTTCCCCATTCCATCTCCCTTCCTCTCAATCACCTTCCACCCTTGCAACCATGAAAAGGAAGGTTACCAAATCGAGTTTTGTTGTTCGTAACGTCTACCCGACATACCCGTTCCCCGTAGCAGGTGAAGTCGGTCAGAATTAGATCGACTTTCCGGCTATCCGATTTCAGCTTCAAACCTCTACGAAGAAACCAGGCAACCAAGACGTTGAATCTCCCTTCATTCTACCGACCGAGTGATATCATTATACTCGTCTCCGATGAACACTAACTCTCTTGATAACTTGACCTTGTAACTTTCAATATCAGTAATATCATTGACTCTGTTCCAAGACCTGGAAATTATTGGATTTCTGAGCTCGGATTTGGATTTTCCCAATATATCAATTTATTCTCATTTTTAGGACTTTCAATCTTGATCAAAATTAATCAAGTTCAAACAGAAACTTCTGAGCAGCCACTGCTCCTTTCAGAAAGTGAAATTAATGCTTCTAACGGAAAGTACTTGAAAAATACAAAAAAGTAGCATTATATTGAGCTTTTCTACAAATGAAACTAGGTTTTTTTGGGGAAGCAGTTTCAATTTCCTACGCTGTCTCTATTTCAATACTTCTTACAGAGTAATTGTTCGAATTTGATTGTAGAATGCATTGTGATGGGTAATAAGTGGATAAAATATCTAGAGTAGAGCATAATACACCTGATAGCAATCAATATTATTGGAAAAAATATATTCTAGAATTTTTGAGAAATGAATTGGAAAATTCCTTTAATGAAGAGAAGATTCAGTGACTTTCTCCAAATTGATGATGATTTTCATTCTTGCTCACTCGGAATAGTCACTGCTAAGACGTTGTATATTTATTCAATGGAACACCCATTCTCTCATCAGTTCCGCTGTAATCTGTTACACAACAGATAACAGAACACTCGAGATAAACTATTGGATGATAATTATACCATTTAAACTAGTTCCAGACTGAAATTTTACCTGAGTCTATACATACATTGTTCTTGCGGGAGCAGAAAGAAATTCTGCATGAAATACAAAGTTCCATTTACAAAATAAATTCTAATTTTGTCATCCTCTATATCTAGACCTGTAGAGTCCAGCCCTCAAATGAGACGTTAATTCCAACTTCATCGAGTGTTTGAATTATCTGATACAGCCATGATTACCGAACAATATCAGATTTATGGACGTATTAATCATCTTGGCTTCTATTGTGTCCAAAGTAGGTTCTAAACTGTGTTTTTGCGAAGCAGACAATCGAAGCTGAGAGTATTTCTTTTGCGTGCGCACGGCTCCGTTGGCCTGGTGTATGATTCTGGTCATAAATAACACTAGCAATAATATGAATTTATGCTTTCCGGTTCATAGACGCCGAAATAATGTTCAGCGTCGTGACGCTGGCTTCTCTATCGGCGCTGAACGAAAGCCTGAAAGCCGGTGCCTGGCATATCTCGGCCATTAGCCGCTCCACACGGTCAGGCAATAAAACTGTGATTGATGAGCTCTTACTGTTGCGCGCCAATAAAACTGGCTGAGCAATGGCTGTCAACCTGACTGGTCGGCCAGCCGGTAGCTTCCGACACGTCCTGCATTCGCCAGTTGATAAGTGACTTGATTGGCAAAATGTTCTAGGAAAACCAAATTTTCTTCGGCCCATCTTGAACGAATCTTTGAATCTCAGAACGATCCCATTGGATGATATGGACCATCGCCAGAATAACAAACTGATGATGACATCACTATCAATAGCTCTCAGTTATCGGTAACGGCTCCGATCTAAGGCAGAAAATGTGAAGTGGTTTCTTAGTAAGGTAGAAATCTCACACTATCAGGTAATTGCTGCTACCTTTGAAAGCATTTCCTCGAAAAAGAATCCCACTTAACACTGTTTAAAGTCTAAATTGTCAATCATAGAACATTGAACATATTTGTGGATTTTTCTTCCAATTGTGATCAGGATTCTTCAACTTATATCATCAAGTAAATTATGACAGTGAGTAAACAATATAACGAGGTTTGGTCTCTTGCCAGAAACTCCCATCTTTACAGAGACCTTCGCGTTGAGACTGTCAAGGTATGTATGAGCTCATCAAGAGGCATTCAACAACCACCAGAATGTCCAAGCTCTTCAGCTCCTAGGAGTCCCTGAATTAGCGAGGAGACTAAAGAGGAAAAAACTGACAAACCTGGTGTGATGGTGATGATATATTGTAAGTAAAAATATAGCTGTCAATTGAATGCATATAAGTGTCGAGTGAATGAATATAGATTTTGGTAATAATTTATCAGTGTTTGTGGTTGTGGTTAATTGAAGTTGAAAAAGAGAAACTGTATCGAATTTAAAACTCTCTAGTACTCTCCCGATTGCGTTTAAATTTGTTATCAATAGTAGAGCTAGTGATAGCAGTCACATTACAACCATAGGCGCCAACTTAGATAAATTATTGGGGGTGCCCACTCTGGGGTTTTCGGGGGATATTCTATACCCCAAGAAAAGGGGATTTGGGGGTCCTCTCCTGAAAAATTCATTAAATTAATACCTCTAAACGGCTTTTTCATGCCCTTTTAGGCGGAATTTAAATTAAAATAGAATACTGATTGTCGGGGCTAGTAATTTGGTAGCAAATTTCAACCCTGAGGTTTGTAAGGCCATCAGTTCTAAATAGTTAAAAGTTCTAGCAATTACCTTAAAATGTCCCAACATAGAACCGTCATTGCCGGAGGCTAGTGCAGTTGAAGTTCTTGAAGAACTTTGGGCTTCGATGGTGGATGATTCAGAAAATCCTGAAGCCTGAAATCGCTTGGGAATTTCGGGGGTGATCGCAAACATGCGGTCGACAATAACTGAGAAACGCATGGTTGACCTGGCCAGGTTATTAACAAGTAAACTTTGGATCCTGACACTGTTTTTTTTTTTAAGTAATCAAAGTTTAATCCACATAATTATCATAACCACTATCATTGGTTAACGAATTATGGGTTGTGGTACAGCCAGGCCCGGATTTGCGTTTTCTCCGCCCATGGGCTTTAGACAAGCTGCCACCGCCCTCCACTGCCCCTCTTCGCATCTGAATAATAGGAATTAGTGCTGAATAATAAATGTGTTAATTGGACTACATCTTCATTTTTTAGCTGATGAAACTCCACATGTCTAACTTTCTTGTTGGCAAACTTATAAATAATATCTTCAAAATCTAAACTTTTTAAATCTTTTTCAATGACTCAAACTGCAAAAAAAGTTGAATCACTTTTGTGTGGTGGCAGACATAAATCTGTTGAAGATATGAAGCAACAGTATTTATTTCTTCTGAATTCATCTCAGATAAATCTATTAAAACAAAACTGTGAAAAATCCTTGTAGGTTTTCACTCTTTTATTCAAACTGGTGAGTAGCTAACTAAGGAGAAGGTCGAAATTTTTTTGGAATGTTTTACCTAGATCTCTATTGTTATCGCCTTGCTTATTTTTCTTTGTGTCATCAGAATTGGATAATAAAAGAACTGGGCAAAACAGATAATCAGAACTCCTTCTGCAGATTTCCAAAGTTGGAAACTTTCTCCTAGAATTTACCGCCCCTAAAATTTTCCGGCCTGGGCACGTGCCCATGTTGCCCATGTGGTAAATCCGGCCCTGGATACAGTCACCTCTAATAGGATGACTTATTGTAGGAAGAATGGCAACATCACATGTATTAAGTTGAATATTTCTTATTTGCATGATTGATTATTGAATCGATTTTTTAGTCTTCAAACAATGCAAATGTTGTACATCAAACAGAATTGGTCTTAATAGTCTCATTCCCTATCAGCCTCAGATCCAAGTCATCTAATAGTGTCTGATGGGCATTCAGAAGTGCAATGTTGTTGAGCCTTTGCTGCCCCATAGTTGATCTCAGGTATGTTTTAAGTCTGCAAAGAGAGCTAAATGACCTTTCAGCTGATGCAGAGTTGTCACAGGTACAACTCATAAAAGCTTCAAAGCTGCATATACTTCTTTCTGGTAAAAGCACACAAATTGTTTCATCACTGACCATAACTTTGCTAATATCTGCCATTGAAGTAAACTTTGACTTCAAAGCCATAGAATACTTTCCTCTGACTGGCAATGTCTCCTAACATTGGCAGATGAAGCTGCATTCTGTCAATATTTATATCTCTTGCAAAAAACTCCAGTGCTTTCTACAGTTTCATGGTTTCAACCTTATTGTTGACAGCTGAGACACATTCTTTCTTCACAGTCAATACTTTCTGTAGTCCAGTAGATCGAAACCTTCTATCAACACAATTATTGACATTGTCAATTATTTCAATGTAAGTCCTTTGGAAGTAATCCTCTGGGGTTTTGAACTCATGAGGTTCTGAACTGTGAAGTTCTTGAAGTTTCTTTCGTACAAAACACTGGCATGGGAGTGTAGACTCTTCAACACTGACAGGTTTTTATTTCAAACAATCATTCCACAATTGATCAAACCCTGTGCACTTTTCTTCAAGAATTTGAATTAGGAATTTCAGTCTCGATTATACCTATGTAGCACCAAACTTAGGACTTTGAATATTGGTGTTGATTTCCTCTACAGGATCCATCACATGGCAGAACGGTGAAAGGAAGAAAAACGTCTTGAAGTGGAGCAAATTGTCCAGAAACCCAGAACATTTTGCCGCAGCATCTGAATTTTCTTCCTTGGAAAACTTCTCTAGAAAGATCAAAATGTTGCTGTAGTGGGTAATTAGTCTACGAATACTGCTTGACCGCATCGTTCACCTTGTGGGACAAAGTGGATGCAAATTTGTTGAATCACTTTTGTCACAATCGTTTATTGTTTAATATATCCAGTCTTTTTGGTGATACCCTAATTGTATTTATTAAATCTTTTGCAAGACTCATAGTGAGTGCGCAGCACAGTGGATGAAAGTAGCTTGTGGCTGCAAATCAGTTACCAACTTCTGTAACCCATTGAACTCACCACTTATATTTGAGGCTCCATCATAGCACTGACCTCGTAAGTTATCAATTTGAAGTCCAAGTTGCAGAAGAATATTTTTTAATATTTCAAACAATGTTACAGCTTTTGTGTTTAAGATTTCATATAACCCAATAAAATCTTCATTTACATCTAGATCATTGCTTACAGTACAAATGCAAACTGAAACTTGCTCTTCAATTGATATGTCACATGTCTCATCCAACAAAATTGCAAAGAATTTGCACTTTTCAATTTTATTTACAATATTTCGTAAAACATAAGTACTTGCCAATAATTGAATTATCTCATTTTGAATATCATGAGATAGCCATTTATAACTTGTGCGCCCCATCCATTCCTTGAGCTCAGGAATGCCATTCTGTCTCAATTCAAGTAGTTGCTTAAAGTTGGAACCTATCTCTTCATGTCCGCGGATGGCCAGACCTTGGCGGCATAAGAATTTTAATGATGTAAAAATAGCCATAAGACAAGTTCGTGCCTTCTTCATGTCTCTATTCATTTGGTAATTCAACTGAACTGAACCAATACATTAGGACTAGAGATTGAGTTCAGTTTAGAGATACCTTCTTTGTGAGTTTCAGAATTTTCGTGGGCTTTAAACTTTTCAAGTGCTTTTTTCCAATTACAAAATCCAACATGGATAAAGTCATCCTCCTTTTGTACTGAAATTTGATAACCCCTTGGAATGGGCTTCTTTACAAATTTTACAGAATGCTCTATCTGTAGGAGCATGCTACATAGTTTGCTAGACAACTGAATGGCAAGATCTACGACATCGTGAAGTCTGAAACCCAAACAAAGCTTCTCTAGCGCAACTATCTCCTTTCTTTTTCTGCTGAAAAGCATTTCTTGATGACTCACTGCCTGCTGGCGCCAGAGAATTGTCGCAGCTACTGTTCTTTGTCTTGAAATTCATTCTTTCATCAAACGTTTGTGAGCCTGTTTTGGAGAAATGCTTCAAGAAATGCAAGATTGAGGATTTTTTTTTTGGGGGGGGGGGGGGCTGTAGCCCCTCTAACCTCCACTAGTCGGCGCCTATGACTACAACTGAACGAATCTGTGTCATCCGCGTAGCTGGCTGGGCTTCTGGGGGTCCTTAGGCAAATTCGGAAGTCCCCTTTCGCTTTCCTTGACCCAGCCTGTAAGTCTGTTCGATCTCGAATTACGGCTATATTCTAAACAGTATGAAGAAGGAAATTCCAAAGACAAAAAATTAGAGAATAGAATTCTTCCTTCTCTAATTTTTAAATCTCAGTTAACAGTGTATTTAAATTGATAAGAAATAAGAACCCTTTTAAATAATTTTTATCTACTTATCTGGCTAATTCATCACCACCAGTTTCCAATACTTCCATTTGAAAATTTCAATATTCCGAGTACCTTGATCAGGGATATTTCCTCACTTGGAATCAATGAATGATGAAATTCTATTACTTACAACGTTCAGATTGCAATCCAATAGATTTGTTTGCTTAATATTCTAATAATTAATTTAAATTCTATAGGTCTAAATACAGCATGCAGTGTTAAAATATAATTTTTACCCACCACTTCTTCCCTAGATTAATACATTATATGAATCGATTATTAACTACAGTATTTGAATACAATGAGAAATACATGAACTCTCTGCTTGCAGTGATAGATAAACACCATCATTTGCACTATTGAAAAAAGTATTGAGCTCGAAAAAGTCTTCCTTGATACCAGATGTTAAAGACTTCGTACACTGGGGCAATCAAAAGGGCCATCTTCCAAATCAAATCAAATTTGTATCTTCTTGTAATATGTCAGGAATTTAAAACATTGCTAAATGCATGAAGTCTTTCAAGGGTCAATGTAGAACATTCAATTGTATGATATTTCAAGGGTGAAATATTGCTACTAATCATTTACTCAAATCCATTCCTAGTCTGCTTGTACTAGTCATGCTGGATAGCTGTAATGTAAGATTTTGATGTTTATTCCATAACTGTGAGAGTGTTCATATGGGATCGATGAGGAGAATCAAATAAACGCGTCCAAATTTTTTTAGAGCTTCTCATTGAAACCATAGGAAATGGAACCCTCATCTTGGAATCTTAGACAAGGAATTAATTACTACAACTATTGTGATGGAACTGTTGACAATTCATTTTAACAATTGAAAAACGGAAATGTTATTGAGCTACAGAAAGTAAATATGATGAAGGAATATATAGATCTTGAAGCTGAAAAGTTAGGGACCTGCCGTCTGAATAAGAATGAAGTCATGAATATAACAGTAGCAGAGGACATGACAGACATGTTGACAGAACAAGAAAGAAACAGATGTGCCACACACACTGTATTTCAGTCCTCAGTCCATCTCAGCACATCCCACATGCTTTGAATAAACATCTCCTTATTGCATTCAAGTATATTCTTCCTGGTTATGAGAAATTTGTCTTCATAATAATTGAATGTCTTGCATGGTGGCTCCAACTAATCATATTTTAGCGAGAACTACTTGAACTACTCATTAAGCCTATTTTTAGTATTAGTTATTTTTTAGTTCGGCATGATCCCTTCTTGAAACATGAAGTATATACCTTGAGGAAACCCAACTACTAGAAAATCAAAGAATCACCAGTAGATTTTACAAATATAAAACGTAAATGATACTCGAACCGTACTCATAAAGGAACCACTTTGAAACTACTATGCTACAAATACCGCTATTTGTGAAAATCATGCTATTCACACTACATTGCTGTTATTCGCTATTGACAATGCAGGATAACATGAATTTTGAATACAGGGACTAAAGTTATTCCAAAACTTTTATTTCATCTATGGTTGAAGGATTCAAGAAATCGTATTGGTTTGCTTTGATACTAGCTCTCATGAAATAAAAACTCTTCACTAACTTGTCTAGTCATAACTGTCTCATCTAATGCCTTGACGTGAATTTATTTGAATTTTTACAATAAAGTCACGATTGTACAATCGATTTATCATTTCAAAAGATCGAGCACCCCCTTATTTTCCACATCCAGTTGAGTTGAATTGCTCTCCATGATACATAGAAATGAAGTCGCTTAGAAATCCCTGAAAAAGGGCTAAGAATTATTATTAGCATGTATCAAATTCGTGGTATGTAAGTAAACGATTCTTATAATGAGACTAGGTGGCCTGACGCGCGTTGCTGCGATGTCATTAGGAATTCTCCTCGATTTTATTATTCGGCACCTTCCGCTAAGGTTACATTTTAAATTTCAACCTTCTAGGACTACTAGGAAAGAAGATAGTCCTAGGGCTCTTCCAGCTGATCAGAGCCTACTTCCTTCCCTCTTACTCACCACCTCTGAATGAAGGAACATTTCAAATTTCAACCTCCTACGACAATTGGAGTAGAAGCTGAGTTTTTTCTTTATTATTCGTCACTTCTCACTGATGCTACATAAATTCAAAATTCCTAGCTGCATTGGGTAACACATGTCGTCAACCCATACCCTGTCATATGTTTTCTAAATGACTGCAAGGCTCCGACTACACATGCAAAGTCTTTGCATTCCAGACAATAACACCACTAAGGAGCCTGTCATATGATTGAAAACTGTTGAGTTCTATCAGCTCTTCCTTCAAGGATACATTTGTCCTATTTGTGTCCTGATTTGAGAATCTAAGCCATTATTGAATTCACTTGAACACACACAAAAAATTCTAACAAAATTGCTCCAACCGTTCAAAAGGAATTCAGTGACATACACACGCACGAAAGAATAATTATAAGTATAAATACTATCTTGATTTTCATTGAACCTTCCCTTAACCAGTATTTTTTATTGTAGATGGGAATGTTAAGTGGAACTCTTCTTAAGAATGAAGTAGATTGGTGAAATTCCAATCAACTAGGATGGCTTTCTAATGATAGTGAGAATGTATCAATGTATTAATTAGCAACTGAAGCAGTATTGATAGTGAGCGAATATTTAGTCGCATGAATTAGTCGACTCTAAGACGTCAATCACAATACTCGGTCAGCAAGTTTATCTTACAGTTGAATAATCTAATATGATTGAATGCAGACTATTGAAAACCTCACCACTGAATCACCCATCCAAAAAAAATATATATATAATAAAAATCATGTATCCGTAATAGAGCAAAGAAACAATGTGAACCAGCCTTGAAGGCCCAAAGTAATGGTGAACAAACTCCACAAACTCTTTCTTAAATACTAATTAGCATTCTAATGATTTCAGCATCATCCTTGTCTAGAAATGTTCAACAAAATCATTTGGGTTTGTGGTTCAGGGGAAAAATGTGGATTGGGTGAAAAAGGAGAAAAGTAGCTGTCCTGAACAGAGAAAAAGTGTGATTTCGAAGGCACATCAAGTGAGAGAAAGGATTTCATCAGAAAGAGAAAAAAAATAGGATGATGATAATTGTAGGAAAACTCAAGAATGGAGGGAGTCGAAAAAGAAAATTGAAAGGATGAACGAGTGTGTGGAAGAATGAGAGTGTACAAAAGGGTTGGTGAGATGTGCAAGGATACTTATTTTGAGGTGCACAACAGAGAAAAGAAACGAAAAGACAGAGGAAAAGAAAAGAAGGATTGGAAAGAGGAAAAAGAAGTGAGTGAGAGACAATGATAAGTGTTGGTTCCTTCATCGGTCTTCGATTCCAATAAATTTCATCCAGAGAAGAGGCAGCTTCAATTCTAACACTTTTCCACCTTCTTACATGCAAGTTCCATCAGTTGGTTGATGGGTGAAAGCGTATTTATGGATTTTCCAGTAATCGGGTACCACCTCTCATCGATGACGTGCCATAAATAGTTCAGTCTCGAATTATTGCGGATCTAATCCGACCAAATGGCAAACTTGACAGAAAATTTATTTGCACGTGCATTTCGTGCACTGAAAAACTAGATCTCAAATCAAGGTTCGTCATTCACCCATGCATAATCATATTGTTTAAGATGGAATAACGTTCTGGGCAACCAAAAAATATATGATTTGAGTAATCGTAAAGAAATAGTGTATGAGGATATTTTAGTCATTTGGGCACATTGGGAAAAATCATAAATACATAAATGGAACGGAATTGTAATACGGTATTATGAATTTGATTATCATCCACTTTAATAAAATGCGATGTGTGTATATATGTATGTATTACTGTGACAACACATTTTGAGCGGCCGGCAACCGTTAAACTTCTAAAAATTTAATGTAAGGAGAACCAAAATTCGAATACTATTAAAAGAGCTACCGTATCAAAGATTATTTAAATGATTTTAAGACTGACGCCAATATTACGTCACGAGAATTGAAGATTCGGTTCACAACGATGACAAATTCGGCAAGAAGTGATTAATCAGCTGTTTGACAGAACTATCGATCGATAATAAAATCATCGTACTTGCGAGAGTCGAAGTTGATAAACCAAAAAATAGCAGAAAGACCAACATGAAGAATTTCGTATTTAAATGACCTCAAGCTATGTTTAAAGGTCTCATTATAATTCAATAACTTATGACGAGCGTGCACTTACCTTGATTCCATCATATGCCTGGAGTTCTTTTATAATCCGTTGTTGCTTGTAGGCTTACCCCGTTGCAGGTTAGATTCACCACCACGAGCCCTATTATTGTAATTCATTGTGTAATGTAAAAATCTATTTGTTCAGTATTTATTTTTTCAAGTTAAAACTTTGTGGAAATGCATTTTAAAGCGGTTAATGGCTTGTTTATTTTGTTTTCGTGAAAAGCCACAGTGCAGGACCATGTGGACTTATAATTATCGATTTGTTAATCAATCGATGTTTAACTTCGAGATTTATGTAAACGTTAATATTACTTTTTGTCTGTAAATTAGTTTTCAACGTATCTGGTTCTTTTTAAATTTATTCGCCATATTAACTGCATCTCATGAATGCAATAGTACCGTTTCTTGTCTAATTTGTATTTAATTAATCTCAGCCACATGGGTTGAATGTCGCCAATTCTGGCGTGATTTCTTTAATTTTGCAAATTGGGTTAAAGAGTGACCACTTCTAGGAAGAACCACTCTTGCACTTCCCACTTGCACTCAAAACTCTGAACTAGAAAGTAATACTGTCCGTTTATATTTAATTTCAAGTTGAATGTAACTTTTTGTCTTAAATTCCGGATAATTACTCTTGCAAGCGAGAATTTTAAAGCCGACCAGTCTCATTCAAAGTCTCAATAATTCAAATTTCCTAAAAAAGTACAATAATCGCGAACAGCAACACTTTGCGGCATCAACGTGCTAGAAAGAGGCTACCCAATCACGACAAGGAGAAACCAATGTTCAAGTGAATTGTATTAATTAGGGGTCCCCCTACGAAAAGTGTGTGCAAAAAATTAATTAAAAAGGAAATTTAAATAGATTGATAGCCTGTGTCAAGCTGTGCAAAATTCACGACTTGCCATCCGCCAAGCCGAACTCATACAACGTGCTCTATAAATTCACGTTTTTACAATCATTCATCGAACCGAGCTTTCAAACCATATCAATTTTAAGCATAATCATTTTATTAATTTCAAACTGTTTAATAATATTCAATCATTGAATTCTCAACCTTCTATCGTGTATTAGATCTCATTTCATTATACATCATAATTGGTTTTATAAAGTTTCCGTATTCTTCAACCCTTCGTGCTTGGTGAGCTCTGTCAGGTTGAGCCATTGAACTGTGTTAAGACGTGGATTACCATGTAACATGTGTCCTCATATTTTCAGCGGCTTGTAACATTTTATGAGCAAGAGCCGGAATATTTTTGAGTGGTTTCTGCAGCCTGTACGATAGTACCGCTGCGTTTATTCTGATCAGACCATCGACAGGGAGAAATTACAGAAATATTTCACACCTGACGTATTGTAGAGGTTGGGATTTGGTTATATAAACACGGTGTCCGGTGTGGTCAGTTACAACATATTGCTGCATTGAGTAATACGCCCATACTCCCTATCTAACAATATTGTTGTGGACGGTTGCTGTGAGAGCCTCAGGCAGGTTAAGCCTTTTCTTACAGGATCTTCCCAGCTCCTCCGCAGTAGCGTGTGACTTCGGACATCCTTTTTGAGCAGCCAAACCCATGACTTGCGATCGGTGAGTAGGTCAGGAATGCAAGATCTTGAAGGGAAATAATTTTATTTATAATTTTCCCAGGTGCCCCACAGGAAAGTACGTTACATAAAACTAGACTTTTCCAACTTGGGGCTTTACATCCTTGGAGCTTCCAAGATAGAGGAGCGTTACAATATGTATGAATTGTCACGGTGCAAAAATACCGAGCTCCAAATTGAAGCAATTAGCTGAAAAGCCAAAAGATAAGATATAGAATGGAAAAATATTCATAAGTTACGTATATTCATTCCTGTCACATTGTATTTTTAACTTTTCTTACATGGAGTTTCCTAACATAAAATATTGTATTCAGTATTCCAAATGAGCCGAGGTTCATAGATAATTGTTTACTTGAACAGACGACTATTTTGTCAGCTGTTACCATTTCATCGATGCTCTTTCTCTGCCAGATTTATTGTCCATTATTTCTGTTGTATCTTTGTTTTTTATTCAACTTGGAAAATCTGCCTATTTCTTGCCTAATTGATTGTTAGAATTTTAATTTTCCTCCAAATTAAATTTATTTTGTATTTGTGGCTCACATGCGATTCAAGACGAGTGATGAATTCCTATTCGAGGATAACCCTTTTCTGAACCATTATTAGTGAGTTAAAAATGACGTCACTCTCCTTCCTCAAGCGTCGGTCCCGGAGCTTGAAGAAGCAGAGAGGCGACGAAGACTGACTAGCAAAGGATGAGGAACCGTTCCCTGATCAGCCATGTTGCTTTATGTATTGCGCTATTTCCGCTATGTTGAAAACCATAATAGGATTGTCAAATTTACTATAAACTCGATATGGAAAAAATAAACTCGCAAGCCACTAAGCCAAGCCAGTACCTGCCACGAAGTCGATCCAAAGAGCCTGACGCCAACAACGCCAAACACCGAACAAAAATCAACGAGTGCGCATAAAAATTGGGCCCAATCAGAGTGAGTGGTACTAATCTGATATAAAAAAATTATTCATCAGTTCACGACCCAGTGTGGTCTTTTTGGCATATCACTTGTGAGTAGTTTTCCAACATCTCCTCAACAGACTGACACCCTTAGGCCAAGTCCTAACAGATATTTATTAAGAATAAGAATAAGAATTATTTATTGTCATTTTCTTTCTATACAAAGTACAAAATAACTTAATTACATGACTTGTAAATCAATTTAACGATCAGCAAAATTTAACACTTTGTATAATACATTTCATTTTAAGCCTTGAAATGTTTCATGTTATAACTTATATTACATTACATGTTAGACTATTTAACACACAAATGGAGTCATATTACAAATTTAAATATTAGATTGATTTCATGATTCAAAAAAATAAAAATCAAGAACAGACTATTGGATCATTGTAAATTACATAATGTGATTAATATAAAGAGAAAACTGTATAATGGCATTGCTAGCATAGACAATTGTCTGTGCGCTAGCAATGAGTTGAGCTAGTACATATATCACAAATTAATTTACTGAATGCGTGTATAGAAAGTATATCAATTGTGAATCAGGTATAATGATTTATTAATAATGAATGTGCGGCACAATCAAACAGACTAGCAAAAATCTTCAAAAAAGCCGGCCACACCATCTCATCAAGGGCGGATTAAAGGGGGGGGGGGGGGGGCAGAGGGGGCGACTGCCCCCCCCCCGAGGGCTTGCACATTTTAAAAAATTAAAAAGGGTAACACTTGTGACATGCACACGGTTCAAATTTTAATTGTCCCGCCACAGACGGAATACCTCCAACTTGTCTTACCACTCCGCCTCCGCCGGCCGGGAATTAACAAATGTTGTAATACTTATTTTGTCTTATTTTCTATATTACCTTTACTTTATCTTTAACTGTTGACATAATTTTAATTCAATGACGAATTAACAAATGACAGAGAATGAAGGAAATCTTATATCAAGTGAAATTAGTTTGAATAAGATTAATCTTTTATAGAATAGGTAGGGGTATATACATCTCTGTTTGTTTTTGACCTAATACGTATTTATTGTAGTACTGGTATTATGAAACATGAAAGAATGTTGAGATTAGGTCTAAAAATCATCACGATCACGAATAAATTGCTTAGACTCTGTTTATTTCTCTGTAAATTTTTATAAAAATTAAGCTAGCAAAGCAATTTTTGTTCAAGACATATTGTATTGTATAAAAAATTTGTATTCCTAATTCCACATGAATATACAGAAATAAACTACTCTAGCTAGGGGAAATTTGATTGTTCTTAAACACGAAAAAATTATATTTCTACTACATTTTAAGTGCTAGAATGGTGTAAAATGCGGTTAAAGGCTACTAAATTTCCAAAAATTTTATTCCATGGGGTATGTCGCTCCCTCCCATAGAAATTCATTAATCCGCCACTGCATCTCATTCAGAACAAAAAACAAAAAAAAAAAATGCACTTACACTCAAAACCACACTGAACACAAACAAATACGATCACCCAGGGATCTACAAACTGAACTGCTCTGATTGTAACAAATTCTACATAGGACAAACAGGCCGCACAGGCAAACAAGGAACATTTTTTCAAGCCCTGTCATCAAAAGCTGAATCGAATTTTGCCGACCATATCATTCAAACTGGACATACTTTTACTGACATCAGTACCAACCTACACATTCTACATATAAAATCTAAAGGACACTAACTCAACACCTTGGAACAATTTGAAATATACAAACACACCACACACAATAAACAAAACATTCTCAATGAACAACTAAATTTTAAATCTCACAAACTTTTTGATCACATTTTACAAAAACCACAACACTTCTAACCAAAAAACTGACATGATGATCGAGGAACCCACGCCTCTGAAGATGGATCTCATAGATTCGAAAGCGCTCGGCCAGATTAAGTGAGTTATTATACTTATTCTTAACAAATATTTGACTGCAAGTCGTTAAATTTCACATGAAAAGTTAATATTAACAACGCAGTTCGTCATGGAACAAGAAATCCAGGAATTTATTAATAATCTTCAATTCTCTCATATATTATACCAATCACAACCTTCGATGAAGGTCAGCCTTTTTCTCGCTTAGCCAATAGTATCATTCCATGTTCAGTATTTATTAAGCTTCTCTGTACTTTAGTTTTAGTTTGATTGAGATTGATAATGGTATAACAACCGAAACTAATTTTTCAATATTTTTTAATAAATGTGGTTGTGACAATTTCGTTTTATTATTCATTACTAATATCATTGTAAACATAATTATTCATAACTTTACAAACCTTTCACAATATCACCTTCACCACTACAAATAAAGTTGTTCTACAAAGAACGTGTATTAAGATCTGTTTCGAGAAGGTGCTGGATTGAACAGATTTTCCCCTTCAATAGAGGTGAGAGAAAAGGCGACTATGATTATTTTTTAGAAAAATGAGTAGTTAAAATCCATTCGGAAGTTCTTATGAATTGAGAGGTGCAAATTGCGCACATTCGAAAACTGTGAGTGGTCTATGACGTGGTCTGTTAGACATCCCGCGGGATCAGCTGCTTCTTCTCTAAGCGTACATCCTCCATCGCTTCTCCTCTGAAATGCTGCCTGATTAAAGCCTCTACGAAACCTTAGAAGACCTTTCTCAGCAGCCATAGTGCGTCTACAACTGTCTTTGTTCCGCGCGTTCGCAATTCACTCTCGCTTGTGCGCCGACAGACGTGTTCTGACTTTACGCCACAAGACGAGACCTCCACCCCACCACTCAACCAACTCCCCCCAACCGTACATCACAAAACCACTGCTCGTTTCTCTGCTCTTTCCTCTACAATATTTCTTTCATCACCACCACCCTTTCAAGTTACTGCCGCATAACACAATTCTCAAAGGCAAGCACCTGCATCGACAAGCATCACCGCTATCAAAAACCACCCTTTAATTAGATTCGTGAGCTCTTTTCACTCTTAAAGCCAACCAGGCACAAGCTCAGAGTGTAAATTTCAAGTGTGTTGCTGTGTTCCGTGTAGGATGACACTGGTACGTGACTGCATGAGAACACAAATGATTAAAGCGAGTTTTTCCGTAGTATTGTGTGCATTTTCTATAAAAATAGGCTTTTAAATTGCGTTCACATATCCCAAAACGGGAGTGAGAGTTAACAGTCAGGTGAGAGTGATGCTATAAGCATATATGAATGAAAATACTGTATTCAAAAGAATAAGAGACAAGACGGTGTGAATATGACAGTCTACAGAAATATTATCAACCTTAGAAAGCTTGAAAGTGTTCTCGCTTTCCATAGTCGGCCTTCATTGGACAGGCAGGATATAATATTGATAAATAATTTGGAAATAACGGTTAGCAATAATTGCTAATTATTATTAATTATTGATCAACGATTATTTATTTTCATCGTATTAGTAGAATACTTGAAGATCGTTTTTGACGTTTGTTCTTTGACAAATTTCATGCTCACAGAGATGTTTTCTATATGCCAAGAATAAACTTAATAAAAGGATGGATTTACTAACATTCAATAAATATATCTATCACACTGTTTCAAAATATAAGAAAGTCCATCGCGGTCGATCTTCAATGGACATTATTTTTCTGATCATAGGAAGAGGAACTTAGGATTGTGAATTATCCAGGAGTTTCAAATTTTAAGCGAAAATGAATGGAAGCCAGAAATTTTGAATGTGGTCGAGAGGTAGAAATTGAAATGAGGAGTCCAAGTCCAATGTAAGTTATCACTGAAAATTTCAATAGAACTCTCTGTAGAGAAATGGAATAGTAAAGAGGTGATGACCGGAATTTTTAGCCGAAAATATAGTAGTCGCTAGGAATCAAAATATCTGATTTTCCATAGGCATGGAAGTTAGTACTCTGCATGCCGAAGGCATAAATTTTCATAATGAATCCTGATTATCCAGTTGGGAAATGCTTCTCTCTGCATATATAATGAAGTAATGAGTATTTTTCTCGCTCGAAAAAACAAACTTTGTGCATATTTTCCGTAGCAGTGAGCTGATGCTGGAGCTTCAACAGAGAAGTTGTGGAGATGAGTTCTGACAGAATTGACAGAAGGCAACAGGAGAGTTTTCGACGCAAGGAGCCGTCCAGCTCCTCTTTTGCACTACCACAACTCCAAAACGATTCTGTCACTTTTCACTCACACGAGCATACACATGCACAAGAGCAGACGCGTTCACATACCGTTTGTTACATTCAAGATTGCTCCAGTGACAGCTCATTACTGGTTGTGAAACTTTCTACACTTTTCCCCAACAGATGGGCTTTTTTGACTTCCCAGCATTTCAAGAGAGATGCTGAAATACGTCAAAGTTTTGGCTGATCATTGTGTAAAATGTTTCCCTGTACAAGTATTGACGAAAAAATGGTATGCTTTTTTAAGTGGAGAGAATTCATTCTTATCAGTTCTTTCAATCACTGCAGAGAAATTTTTGAACGATGGTTTTGTTTGCTGATGCATCTAAACGTATCAATTTCGTACGGGATATTTATGTTTCTCTTTACTCGCTCTAACACAAAATTATTATAAGTAAACGAATATCACCAATTCTGCAAATGAATTCAATGAATATGAACCTTTCCATTTGAGAGCAAATATACACAAAAACATCCCTATCTTTGTAATGTATAACTAGTGAATGATATTGAAGTACATGGTTTGAAGTTCCAATTCAGTTCGTCCAATGAGAAATTGCCTTTACTATAGAATGCAGAGGCGAATTTATCTGCCGCCCTTCTGCAATGATGGGAGGGGGGTGTAGACTAAGCTTTGTTGTTTAATGTGTAGGGAAAGAGGGAAAAAATGAAGATAATATTAGAGGCTTTGACCAATTTCTTCTAAATGATGACTCGGGGTTCTCCCCCAAAGAAAAATAATCCTTCTAAAGCCACAAAACGATTTCAGACATGAATTCATGTTTCTTTTTAAGCATCTCAGTCCACATCATGTATCAGAGTGAATTTCATCTAGTCATCTTGTCATTGAATGATCCAGTCACTTAAGCCTGATGCACACAATAACGCGGGTTGGGTTGGAATATTCAAAATTTTATTTTAGCGTAGATAAGAGATAGAGAATTTCTGATTGTAAATTCAAACCATACGAATCAAACCATGCAAATCCTTTGGCATAACGCAGCTAATCAGGCTCTATTTTGTTAATTTTTCATTCAATAATTCGAATGCCCACTAGATACAACTAACACGAAGTCTTATCTCCAGTCATGAAACAGAAGTAGCTTATGAGCAGTGATTTCGATCCAGATTTCTATTGTGAGATGACCTTAACCGGCGTTATTTACTGGAAGAGGTTCATGGTAGCTGTCTGTTTAACCCTCCAGTTAATTGATCACTGGACCATGTTGCCATATCGTTTCGGCTTGAAACGTGATATTGTCGAGAGGTATTCAGTCTCGGTGAGGCGTGAACAGGTCTGGCTGGAAACCGAGCTGGCTGGCCACTAGTGACAGACAGTCTCACACATAACAGTGAAGTGTGGAGACCAACACAAAGCATACGGTCGGGTTTACGGGTGAGCTGGTGATGGCGGTGGCAACGGTGTTGGTGGGACTACATAAATTAGTCCACTTTTCACCCATTCACCTAATAATGTAGTTTATCGGCGCCTGTCGGCGTGTCCCCTATGCAATGCGTATCCACCACCCATATATTATGTCCGAGTTTTCCCCATTGCCAACCACTATATCGGTCGAAACTGCCATCACCTACCATTAGAATCGATAGTATTATACTAGTGCTACGACACTTCTGGACTATTTTTCTAGAAAATACTTGAAACTTACATTTGTTAAAATTCGATTTTTATTATTCAACTAGCTGGCCCAACGCGCGTTGCTGCGTTCTCATTAAATTATCCTTGATTTTATTATTCGCCACCTCCCGCTGAGGTTAAATTTCAAATTAGGGAAGAAGTTAGTCCTAGGGCTCTTCCAGTTGATCATAGAGGCTTCGTTGTTTTCATAATCACCACCTCTGAATGAAGAAACATTTCAAATTTAAACCTCCTACAACTATGAGGGTAGAAGCCAAGGTTATTAAAAACAAGGTTGTTCCGTTTTTTGAGAACTGGAAAAATGGTGGGGTTATGACATATTTCAGTTCAATAGCATTGAGTAGCCCTTATCATTGACAGCTGATTAATATATAAATTCAGATCTGTAAAAAGCAAAAAAACATCATTTTTGTACTGAAAAGTGTAAGAATAAAGCTGAAATTTGCAAGTTGATTAGTAATTCAGAACACAGTGATGTCATGACTTCTATTTTGCTAATTTGAGCGAATTATGGAAAAACCTGGTTTCTATTAACCTTGGGTAGAAGCTAGGTTTCTGATTTTATTATTCGTCACCTCCCGCTGAGGCTGCATTTCAAATTTCTAGCTGCATTGGTTAACAGATGTCATCAACCTGACATAATTACATTTCATCATACCCAGTAATATGTTTCCTACATATCGCAAGGCTCCGACTGCACGGTAGCCTACATGCAAAGTGCAAAGTCTTTTGCTGTTCAAAGACAGCGTAAATAACGCCGCTAAGGGACCTGCCATTTGATTAAAAACTGTTGACTTCTATCAGCTGTAAACTTTAAGCTGTTTGGCCAGCAAGTTCAGTAGGTTAGGTCTATAAAATGGATTAATTAATAATAATTATAGGCTCCCCTATAAAAATTTATGGTCAGAAACCATCCCTAATATCCACACAACATATTCCCAAAGTTTCATGCCGATCTGTCAAGTAGTTTTGAAGTCTATAGGGAACATACATACATACATACATACATACAGACAGACATTCATTTTTATATATATAGATAGATTACAGAACAACTGGGCCGGCAGCCTCTTCTTGCTCGCTTCTACCGCCTAGCCGCGTGGCCAGAGGGAAGGGCAATTTAGATAATCGAGCACACTCGTTTCACTTTATTTCCGCTCAATGTTCAATTGATAAATAAAAATCGTCGATTTTCTAGACAACCGAAATATTGCAGACATATTTTTGGGAAATTTTTTAAGCCTTTTTTTAGTGAACATCTAATGTTTTAATTAAACATGTGGGAATAAAATTGTATAATTTTTATCAGAGGTATTTTTATTAGAGGTAAGTCAGAGGTATTTTGCTCTCGAACAAGTTATGAATTTTTCATTTTAATTGTATTGATATTGCTAGAGTTATCTTTTGTCGATTAATCAAAATATTATTCGGAACACAGTCACGAAAGTAGTAACTAGGCTGCTGCTGTATTCCCAGGTTTGCTATTGGAGTAGAAATACAACTCAAGTGACTAATTTTTCACATTCTGATTACTGAATATAGTATTTTGTGTTTACACGTTCTTTTGCATTCTTATTGTGATACATCAGTTCTGTCTCCTCATTTAACTTGCCAGTCGATCGTTTGTAATGTTTGAAACTTGTTGATGATACTGTTTAGAGAGGAGCCAAATAAGATCGACTATTGATATTGAGACACAGCTCTGACATTATTTCGCAAACGAGCTGCCTTACAGAGCACCGCCAATAAGCTTTATTTGCTGTGTTCGAAGATATTGTATGATTAATGGTGGATGGTAGTTGGTCTATCTCTCAGTCCAGCAACAGCTGAGGAAACAACAAAAGCACAGAGCAATATATAAAATGGTCATGATTTATTGTCAGGAGGAGGCCCGCTCCTACAGAAAAAATATGGAGAGAAAAAAATCGGGCACTTGGGCATCGGTCCAGCGAAGTGTCACTTCATTTCTCATTTTTCTTACGCGGCTTGCGAGCAATGATCTTGAATACAAATGTCCAGCAATCTTTCAGCTTCTGGTCGCCTGTGGTTGATATTTTTGCAATTTGTTCGCTATGTTGAAGAGGAAGGCCCAGTAATTAGTCCCTTATAATGACTTGTTAACTGGATGATCTGGTCTGTAACAGCTGGTTAGGTGATTTGTTTGCCAGTCTTTCAACAAGACTCAGTTATCCGAACAGTCGAGTTAATCCAGATACTTACAAAAAAAAAAAGGAAAAGTAAGTAGCAGGCGAAGCTATGCCCTTCTTCAGAAAGATCATCTTGAAGCATTACTCAATTCTTTGAAAGAAGAAATAGTCCTCTAAAAAAATTAGGTTTTATTTTGTACTGATCTCTTTACACTACTGGGGAACTTTATCCATCAATACTCTTCAATGTTAAGGCTGGTTGCACAAACGCAAATAAGAAGGATTGTTTTGCCCGTAAAAACAAGTTTATGTCAAATAATGCAATGTCTGTTTTTTTTTTTAATTTATGGTTTCATTCGATTAACTATTTTATTCTGACTACACAACTGTGAAATTTTTTCGTCTCTCACTTGATTTTTCAAATAAAATTCATTTCAATTTAAAATTTACTGACCTTACTTCAGTAGTTATCCCTGTTATTTATCTCATTTACCAACAGATTCACAATATGAATAGTTATATTCACACTTTTAACGTCACACATAACTAGTCAGCAGAGAGGTCAAATGCATATCAACTGTACTCGATTATACGTGATTATTCGTCAATTCATTTTTCAATCATTAAGATTTAGGATTCACCCCTCTTATTATCAAAGCCAAAAAGGGACAACCAAGCCGAGTCATAGCACAAATTCATAGCAACATGGTATGTTTATCATATTCACAAAGCCAGAAAAAAAATGAACTAATCAAGTCTGTGTTGAAGTACAAGAATCGAGACTTGAACTTTTCCTCTTAAAAATGCATTATGTGTAACAGATTCAAGCATAGTGAATCCCTTCAAACTATCAATGATTTTGATCATCAGTCTGAGACAGTTAGAGATGCCTTGAGGTGGGGGCGAGAGAGAGGGCACAAGGAAAGCCACGTCACATATAACTAGTCAGCAGGGAAATCAAACGCATATCAACGGAAACAGTCGGACAAGGCGTGAATCTCCACAATCCACTGCAACTCTAGTCTTGCCTTCAAGCTGTACGTATGCACAGTAATCAAAGCACGTTACGTCACATTCAAATTCAAACTGCTATTAAGCGTCGATGCCAAGAGCTGCTGAGAGGATTATGATTGTAAATCAGACTTGTTATTGCCTAAAGTGATCAGCATCAAATTTCGTTGCTTCAAGGCGTCCGTGTCACATTGCATCTGAAACCTCAATTTCCTTGACCTACTTTCCACAATATTAAGGTATTGCGGTCTACAGGTATAAGAATTCATGATCTTCGCCGTGGGCTATAGTCTGGCATGGACAGCTCGAATGTAAATTTACAAATGTAGCTTGTAAATATGTAGGAATGTAACAGAGATAATCTACACTAAATGTCATCATAAGACTGGAAAATCATATTTAAATGATTATATAAACATCAATAAAAAGGCTCGAGACTCAGTTTTTTGTATCGTTATACTTTTCCCACTACACAAAAAGTTTTACATACATTTTGATCATTCAAAAACACACCTTATCCTGGGATAATACAAATTGGTTGCATTATTAAATTATTGTATCTACATCAAACAAGGACTTTTGACTTATAACCCAAATACATATTAAATTACAATCAAACATACATACTCAAATACTCCACACTTATTATGATTAATAAGAATTGTATTATACATATTCATTTATAATTATATACAACTATTTACAAGTTAACAAATAACAGTATTGTATTCACACATATTATATATAACCTAATTACTAAATAACGATTTACAAAACATCTGGATCAAGTTAGCCATGAACACAAGATATGAGACACAACACACACAGACTGTGTGTTGTACTTGTAACCTATGCTTGTACTTGTACTTGTACGATTACGATTAACAAGATTATAATTCAATAAATGTATCTACATCAAACAAGGACTTTTGACTTATAACCCAAATACATATTAAATTGGCGACGAGGATTCGGATAAGGTAGGACCTGAACAATTACTTTTAACGATGGATGCTGATCAATTCGAGAGATTTCTCAAGAGCATGGCTGGCCTATCTACTCAACACAACAAGGAATTCCATGTTGCTTCATTCGAACATTTTGATAACAAAAATGAAAATTTTAATCTATATTTGCAACGCTTTGACAATTATTTGAAACTTAAAGATGTAACGGATGATGTAAAGAAGGTTCAATTGCTTTTGAACTCAATTGGGAGTGAGTTATACAGTACACTTTCAGCATTAGTCTCAACCAAGCAGCCATCTGAATTCAACTACAATGAGTTAATTGATCAGTTGAAGAAACATTTAGCCCCCAAGAAGAATCCTGTAATATGTCAACATTACTTTCTTTCTAAATTTCAAAATGACCAACAAAATATTGCCGATTATGTAACGAGTTTACGAAGAGATATTTCTGACTGTCAATTCACTACCGATTGTGCCTGTGGTAACAAAATTTCTATTGCTGATACATTTCTTAGAGCCCAGTTCATTAGGGGATTGAAGGATAGCTGGATTAAAGAAAAATTACTACAATCTACCCATACAAGATTTAATGATCTACTTGATGAAGCTATTGCATTGGAAGCATCTAAAGTTGGTAGTTTAGAACTGTCAGAAAAAGAATCAATCCATTCAACGCCTATTGTCAATAAGGTTAGTTACAACAAACCTAACCTAAGAATTTCTTCTAATAAGTCACCAAATTTACGTTCTAAAATAAACTTCAAATTTCTCGGATTTGACAACTTATGCTTACGATGTGGGAAAGCTAACCACAAATCTTCAGATTGTCATCGTGATAAGTCTCAACTCAAATGTTTTTCCTGTGGCATACATGGACATGTTTCTAAAGTCTGCATCAAAACTCTTACAAAAAATCAAAATTCATCAATCAAACATGTCAATGAAGATTCACAATTCTCTGATGAAAATGAAGAAGATTTCTCTGGTACCATTTCCAACATTATTGATGTCAAGTTTCTTTCTGGTCCTGACACTGAAAAATTCATAATTCCAATAACAATTGGGAAAAATGTTTGTAATTTTGAGGCTGATTCAGGTAGCCCAGTCTCTATTATAAATGAAAAAGAAATGCATAAACTTCAACTATCTAACAAATTATCACCTACAAATGTAAAATTTCGAACGTACACCAAGGAAGTTTTCTCTCCACTTGGCGAATTGACTATTCCTGTAGAATATCGAGGAAAACGATCCAAAGAAAAACTCTATGTAGTCAAATCAAACTCTCCTGCAATTTAGGCAGGGCATGGATGCGCCATCTAGATATTTCAATTAATAAAATCTGCCATGTTCCATCAAATACAGACTCATTCCAGGAAGAAATTCTTCAAATGTATCCTGATGTATTCAAAAATAAAATAGGAACTATTCCCAATTACAAATGTTCTCTTAACATGGGAGATAACATCAACCCAGTTTTTCTAAAACCTCGACCTGTACCTTATGCCTTGTTAGAAAAGGTTGAATCTGAACTGAAACATTTAGAAAATGAAGGCGTCTTGACCAAGACTGATTACTCTGATTGGGGTTCACCCCTTGTTGTTGTGCCAAAACCAAATGGTGAGATTCGATTATGTTTTGATTACAAACCAACAGTAAATCCTCAAATCAAAGAAGCAAGGTATCCAATTCCACGCATTGAAGACATTTTCAACAAAGTTAGAGGAGGAAAATATTTCAGTACATTAGATATTCATAGAGCATTTCATCACCTTGCAGTTGATGAAGAAAGTCGCAAAGTTCTTGCCATATCTACTCACTTAGGAACATACTTTGTGAACAAACTACCCTTTGGGATCAAGGTTGCTCCTAGTGAATTCCAAAAAGTAATGGACTGCATGACCTAGATGGGACTGCTGTCTATTTTGATGATATAATCATTCAAGGTACATCCAAAAATGAATGTAAAATGCGAGTTATTAAGTGTCTACAAAGGCTTCAAGATTTAGGCCTCCATGTCAACCTTCCAAAATGTCAATTTTTCAAGACTCAGGTCAATTATCTTGGACACACAATATGTGAAGATGGATTGAAGAAATCAGAAGAAAAGGTAAAGTCAATTTTAGAAGCAAAGCGTCCCACAAATACAGATGAAGTCAAAAGTCCTTGTTTGATGTAGATACATTTATTGAATTATAATCTTATAATCATAATAAGTGTGGAGTATTTGAGTATGTATGTTTGATTGTAATGTTGGCAACTTTGAGGTGAAGCTCAATGGCGCAAATACATAACAGGCAAGGTATCAGTGTTATTTGCATGCTTTTTGAGGTGATTCACCTTATCGGAGTTGAGAGTTCATTAATCAGTACATGATCAAAACGTATAATTCTGGTATAATATGGTGCTTATAGTAATCAATGAAGTTGGTGGATAACACCAGCGCAGCTAATAATAATAATTACTGTTTTATGTGATTTCGTCGGGTACTTGAATGGGTTTATTTTCATCAACATAACAAATAAAACAAGTGAACTAGCTAATCTGAGTTTTTGAAAGAAATCTGTCACTGTCAAATTGAGAATCTATTGATATCCAGATGTTTTTGCTTATGATAATCTCATGATCCTGATACTTGTGCGTAAATGATGTCAGGTTGGATTATCTTCCGTCCTCGGTAATTGGAAATAATACCTGAAAAGTAAATATTTCCTCCGGATGCGGTAGAGCTTCAGGCCTGGTTGAGGTGAATAACTCGGCAGATTCAAATCAAACCATACAAGAAAAGTTATATGCCCCTCAATTAATCCTTACAATTATTTTTCGTAGGCTTGGAAAGGACATATCACTAATTTATGGTAGATTTCCGGTCGTACCTAGATCTTATGCTAATTAAAAATGTAACCAATAGTTCAGTTTCACAAGTAAAGTGGCCGCTATTATTTGAATAACGCCACTGTATGTGATATAAATTCAGATCCACTACGGAGAGAATACTGCTTCTACCCTTGCTCAAGCCTTAACCGTTGACTTCAGCAATTGGAACACCTGACTCACAAATGATTGATGTAAGATAGTCTGGACCAGAACGATCGTTAAGCAATTTAAATTGAATAACGGCAACCAGAAATTTTTTCCCTTTTTTGGAATTGATCACAGAAATGTCCACTTGGTTCTTAAATTAGGTGTTCAAAATTATTTTTAATTAATTATTTTTGTTCGTTGGTGAAATAGCAGTGAGTTGTGAAGTATAATGGACTAGGCTGCTACGCTAAGCTTAAATTTTCGTTTTCTGCAGGATTAATAAATTAATTTATGCCCACACCTTATTTAGTAAAAATGTGACCCCACAATAACTACACAACATTTTCAAGTTCAACGAGTATCGAACTTGTGACCACTGTAGTAGCAATTAGTTAGAGTTCAATCCAACCGATTTCACATTCGCCGCTGCCAAGTCAATTATTGTAAACCAAGAAGAATTCACTACTGCGTTATTCTTCCTCCCAAGTTAATTTTTACACACCTTCAAAATTTCAATAATTGTAAAGCCGCGTCTCCACCAACCGAACATGCTTGGCGAACAGTGTTCGCTGGAATCAGCTGATGTCGCCGAACATTTTTTGGAGTTGGTTTGGTGTGGACGCCTTCTCGAACATTATGATCGGTGTGGTGGAGTTAGTAGCGGGAACCTGTTGTTGGTCGTCACTGTTCGCTCACAGACCGAACATTTCAATTGAACTCACGAACATGTTCGGTGACCCATATGTTTAATGTTTGCCCGTTTTTTGTATTCGCCAACAATGTTCGGCAGACATGTTCGGTTGGTGGAGACGTGGCTCAACAGGTGTGACACTGTCACATTGATGAAGTTGATAGTCAATATCAAATGATATTTTAAATCGACAATTCATCATAATCATCAGACGTCACTCGATTGAAAATATTTTATAAAAGTGATTAATTTTGAACAATCTGTCATTATTTCCCGCGAAAAAAGTTTTAGCAAAATGGTTCATTGGTGTGGAGCATTCCTTGCAGGTCTGGACGAGACTTTCTGTCATTGGAAGGAAGGAAATTTGATATTGGAAGAAGCCAAGGCGAGCGTGACGGAAGCACGTGACAGTCACGCGTGATCCACGTGACGATGACGACCGCTGCAAAACTGTTGCTGCCGGCAATGTAACGGAAGAAGAAAAGAAATGATTGATAAAGAGTGTATGGCGAGGGGACAAGTAGAAATAGGAAAAATGAAATACGAAAGAAAGATGAAGCTTCATGTACAGACTCTCTCCCAGTTGGATGGAAAAAACTGATTTCAAGAAAAAGCAACATCTAGTTAGAAGGAGAAAGAGAATAGAGAAGAGGGTGGAGTAGTTGGAGAAGGAAATAAGCAGGTGAATGATGAAAAAGGGAAGATTATGATCTGTGTCAAGCAAAAAGAACATCACATAGAATGGAAGAGACGTAATCTAATAAGCCGAGGCAGAGGAAATAAGACTTGATATGTTGGGTTGTTCTTGTGAGCGTACTAAGTTTCTCAACCCTATCTCATAGGTCAAGCCAGAGAAACAGAGCTTCATGAACCGCATACATGGAGATGCTATGGAGATATTCTCCACCCAACTGTTATCTATATTGAAAGGAACGCTATTCCATGGAAGGATGAGATTCCAGCCAAATTATGCCTTACAGAATGTTCTCGAATCTTCAATTCAGTTATTACTATGATTATTTTCTAAAAATAGTATCAGATGTCTGTCTTACGTTGGAAGAGTGCATTTCAGGTTTCAATAATTTCAAAGACGGAAAACTTTCCCTTTTATTGGAATAATTTCATCTACTTTGTATTTTGCATTAAATACACTCTTTCCTAGTTTGAATAACATTACTATTGTTATGGTCAGTGGGAAAAAATAGAATTTAGATAATTGAAAGGGAAGATAGAAATTGAAGAAATTACAGAGATATACATTGAAAAATCTTACATTCGTGCCAATTTACATTGAATAAGCTATTGTTTTCAAGAAAAGAGTTGAAAATAAAGGAACTTGATAGTAAATTATTTAGTGTGGCAATCGAACGTTTTCATTAAATAATACAATGATAATTGCTATTAGCCCAGTCAATAAAGGATTTTATTCGCAACTAATTAGGGGAAACCTGGATTTTTTCCTGATGATAGACCATGATAAGAGGTACATTTTCCCAAAAGTCCCCACTTCTCTCCCTTTCACTTCCCCCTCACCAACCCTTGAACTTGTTATTTGCAAGCTTTTGCTATAACGCGCATATCTCGATTGTTGTTCATTCAAAAATGGTTTTATTTTTTTTAATGTGTTTGTCTATAGACGTACTACAAATTTTATCCTGTGCAATTTTATTGTAAAACTAATATTAAAGGCGCCACAAAGCGAGTAACTTAAAAAAATATATGAATTAGGGTGACGAGGTTGCAGTTTTTTCTGTATATCGTTTTATAGCATAATAATAAAAAGAAGATTGTTAATGAAATATTGCAGCAAATATAATTACCTTTGAAATGATACCATTGGTATGTTGGTATCGGGTGATATGAGGCCCAAAGGGTCCTGAAAATCTCCTGAAGAAGAAGGATTTTTCTTGGTTACAAATGCAAACTGACTAGAACTCACCTCCAGAGCAGCATGGTCACATTCATATATGATACTGGTTGGTCTTAGGTCATATTTTTTTTAATGTGTTTGTCTATAGACGTACTACAAATTTTATCCTGTGCAATTTTATTGTAAAACTAATATTAAAGGCGCCACAAAGCGAGTAACTTAAAAAAATATATGAATTAGGGTGACGAGGTTGCAGTTTTTTCTGTATATCGTTTTATAGCATAATAATAAAAAGAAGATTGTTAATGAAATATTGCAGCAAATATAATTACCTTTGAAATGATACCATTGGTATGTTGGTATCGGGTGATATGAGGCCCAAAGGGTCCTGAAAATCTCCTGAAGAAGAAGGATTTTTCTTGGTTACAAATGCAAACTGACTAGAACTCACCTCCAGAGCAGCATGGTCACATTCATATATGATACTGGTTGGTCTTAGGTCATATGAGGTTTCTTGAAGGCGAAAACTATTTCTATTTTTAATTAAATACATGAGCAGACTTTTTTATATAATTGTCTTGCTGTTAGGATGCCAAACTCATTAAACAGGACACTACTGGGGTATCGTCGAGGATTGGATGTTATAGCTTTGATTAAGAATTTTTGGATAAAGAATAGTTTTTTGAAGTACAAATTTCTGGCTCCTCCCCAAGCAATGATTCTATACTGTAGGACAGTTTGGGCATAAGCAAAATGAACTAGACGAGCAATTTCTTCATTTTCCAACAAGCCAATATTATAAAACTTATAAATGAGGAACCTAAATCTACAGCACAGGTTATTTATTTGAGCATCCCATCTCAAGTGACAATCCAAAAAGATGCCTAAAAATTTAGTTTTGTCAACACAATCTACTTCAGGGCAACCACACACATTTGTTGAATCCGTACAGCAAGATGAATGGATTTTTAATTTATTGAAATTATCAGGCTGCTCGGTTTTATTTGGCGAAAATGTTAGATACTTACTTTTTTGGTGTTCAGGGTCAATGTGTTATCATGAAACTATTGTTTTATCTTTTTGAGGCCATTTTCACTGATTATTTTCATGTTATGCCACATATTAGTGGTCAATACTAAAGTTGTATCGCCAGCATAAGATATAATGTCACAATTCTCCATTTCTAATTTAAACATATCATTGATATACGGTAAATCAAGAATAATACAGGTGATACCCTGAGGCAAGCCATAGTTTGTCAAATTCACTTCAATCGTCCTATTACCAATAGTGAGAGATTGGGAGCGTCCACTCAAATAATCCTTGAAGAGATTAAGCGGAATACCTCTAATACCTAGGCTTAGCAAGGTAATTTTCAAGTAATCTAGAATGCGGTATGGTATCAAACTCTTCACTCAAATCAACAAACACTGCTAACGTCTTCTTTTTGGAATTAAAATTGTAGTGAATGATATTGACTAATTTTACAATTGCATCCTCTGTGCTTTTACCCTCTTGAAAGCCACATTGATTATTGTGAATAATATTATGATAGTTTAAATAATTATCTAGACGACATTTGATAACTTTCTCCATGATTTTGGAAAATAGGCTCAGTAAACTTATTGGGCGGTAGTTTGATGGGTCATTGGGATCTAAAGATTTGAACAATGAGGCAATTGATACAGTTTTAAAATGATCCTGGAATACTATAGCCAGAATGGCTATAGTATACTAGCCAGATGTTTGTTAGCTAGGCACTTATTGCAAATGTCTTCAAACAAACCATCACGGACCACGTACCCACCTCAATTATTTCTATGAGTTAAATATTTTTCAGTTGAAGACAACAAAATATTTTAATAAAATGCTGTAAAACATATTTTAAATCTGTATATACATATTTACAGTTTATAGCACTTCATTTCCTTAACCCATTAATTTATTTATTAAAAAAATATTAAATACAGTGATTGCTATTGATATATGTTTTTCAAATTACGCACTATACAGTAGGCCTATGTGAGAAAACAGGCTAGCTAAATAGCAAGCGGCAACTCATGCGGCTCCAGCACGGTGAAACAAGGCGTGCGGGCTCCCTTTTCAGGACCCTTTGGGCCTCAAATTACCCGATACCAACATACCAATGGTATCATTTTAAAGGTAATTATATTTGCTGCAATATTTCATGAACAATCTTCTTTTTATTATTATGCGCCATTTTTGAACGAACAACAATCGAGATATGCGCGTTATAGAAAAAGCTTGCAAATAACAAGTTCAAGGGTTGGTGGGGGGAAGCAAAAGGCGGAGAAGTAGGGACTTTTGGGTTAATGTACCTCTTATCATGGTCTATCATCAGGGAAAAATCCAGCTTTCTCCTAATTTGTTGCGCATAGAGCCTATTTTCAGTCTTTCTTGTCTGGGCTATGTAGTTCATTGGTGAATCAGTAGTATTAATTTAATACAGGACTACGTTTCTTTTACTATGTTATTGATGTCATATTTCTATATCATAACATCAATATGAATAAAATTTAACCAAGACGTCGATAATGCGAATCAATATCCAAAATAGTCGACACAAAATGAGTTCAATTTGATATCAATAGGAGATAATATCCGATAACAGTCAATAAGATTGATGACTTAAAGACGGAAGTTTTCAATTATTTAAATAATATGCATCAGAATAAAATTATTATACATTTTCATAGAAATATAAATATTATAAAAAGGTATTATGAATCCAAAAATTTACATTAGTATGTTTTTATGATGATGATGATGATGACGTTGATTATTATTATTATGTTATTATTATTATTATAAGTAGTCATTTACACAAATGATTTACCTGAATATTTGAAGCATTGTAAAATATTCATGTTTGCAGATGATATCTTACTAATTTCTGCTCATAAGTCTTTAGAAACAGCAGAAATACAGCTACAACATGATACAAATACTCTTGCGAAATGGTCTCACAATAATTTTTTGAATATCAATGTTGTTAAAACAAAGGTGTTACATATAACTACACCAAATATGAGTAGCATTAGAGAGCCAAAAATTGAGTACCATTGCTGTGAATGTTTCAAATTACAAGAGAGAAAAATATATATTTGTACTAGGGATTGTCAATTTATCTTAAACTGTTCTTCATACAAGTATCTTGGTGTAACAGTAGACAATTATTTTCGATGTGATATACACATTAAAAATGTTTGTAACAGGTTGAAACACGTTTTAGCCAAAATGCATTATGTGAAAGATTTGATTCCTAGTAAAGTAAAGAGGATGATGTATATAGCTTTGGGTGAGTCTATCATGAGATATGGTTTACAAGGGTGGGGTTATGCCAGTGATGTTTATTTGAGAAGAATAACTTGTGTTCAGAAAAAGAATTTATGTTTGATTAGTGATTCACCTAGAAGAATTCTATATGAAAACCTCTTGAACAGGTGTAATGTTTTAAGTATTAAAGGTTTATTTTTGTTTACAATAATAATGGAGAATTATTTTAGTAAAAAGTATTCAGTTCTTAAAGAAAGCCGTTATGGCTTGAGAAATGAGAGATATATTGTTCCATTTGCACATAATAATATTGCAAAAAATAATTTATCTTATATTGTTCCAAAAATATTCAATGATTTACCTGAGTGCTGCACTAAGTTTGTAAATATGAAATTGTTGAAACGAAATTTAAAGGTTTGGCTTAATCATTATATGTTAGATAATGTTTAGTTGAGTTGTTCCTAAGAAATTTCATTTAATGGAGAAATAACTAATTCAGGTTGATTGAAGTTATTATTTTATTTTGTAATTGAGAGCTGAGCCAACAATTGTAATTTTAAAACAGTATTAATTTGATTGTTAAATTCTAAATATTGTAAAAGAAATTAGATTTGTTGTATTGAACCTTGTCAAGCAACCTTGCAGGTTTGCTTAAGGTTATATAATTTTGAATGAATAAAAGATTTTTCTATTCTATTTCTATTCTAGTAGTAGTAGTAGTAGTAGTAGTAGTAGAATAGAATAGAATAGAATAGAATAGAAAAATCTTTTATTCATTCAAAATTATATAACCTTAAGCAAACCTGCAAGGTTGCTTGACAAGGTTCAATACAACAAATCAAATTTCTTTTTACAAAAAAAATTTATGAAAAATTATTTTTACAATATTTAGAATTTAACAATCAAATTAATAGTGTTTTAAAATTACAATTGTTGGCTCAGCTCTCAATTACAAAATAAAATAATAACTTCAATCAACCTGAATTAATTATTTCTCTATTAAATGAAATTCCTTAGGAACAACTAAACTAAACATTATCTAACGTATAATGATTAAGCCAGACCTTTAAATTTCGTTTCAACAATTTCATATTTACAAACTTAGTGCAGCACTCAGGTAAATCATTAAATATTTTTGGAACAATATATGATAAATTATTCTTTGCAATATTAGTATGTGCAAATGGAACAATATATCTCTCATTTCTCAAGCCATAACGGCTTTCTTTAAGAACTAAATACTTTTTACTAAAATAATTCTCCATTATTATTGTAAACAAAAATAAGCCTTTAATACTTAAAACATTACACCTATTCAAGAGGTTTTCATATGGAATTCTTCTAGGTGAATCACTAATCAAACATAAAATTTTTTTCTGAAGTAGTAGTAGTAGTAGTAGTAGAATAGAATAGAATAGAATAGAAAAATCTTTTATTCATTCAAAATTATATAACCTTAAGCAAACCTGCAAGGTTGCTTGACAAGGTTCAATACAACAAATCTAATTTCTTTTTACAAAAAAATTATGAAAAATTATTTTTACAATATTTAGAATTTAACAATCAAATTAATACTGTTTTAAAATTACAATTGTTGGCTCAGCTCTCAATTACAAAATAAAATAATAACTTCAATCAACCTGAATTAATTATTTCTCTATTAAATGAAATTCCTTAGGAACAACTAAACTAAACATTATCTAACGTATAATGATTAAGCCAGACCTTTAAATTTCGTTTCAACAATTTCATATTTACAAACTTAGTGCAGCACTCAGGTAAATCATTAAATATTTTTGGAACAATATATGATAAATTATTCTTTGCAATATTAGTATCTGCAAATGGAACAATATATCTCTCATTTCTCAAGCCATAACGGCTTTCTTTAAGAACTAAATACTTTTTACTAAAATAATTCTCCATTATTATTGTAAACAGAAATAAGCCTTTAATACTTAAAACATTACACCTATTCAAGAGGTTTTCATATGGAATTCTTCTAGGTGAATCACTAATCAAACATAACATTTTTTTCTGAACACAAGTTATTCTTCTCAAATAAACATCACTGGCATAACCCCACCCTAGTAAACCATATCTCATGATAGACTCACCCAAAGCTATATACATCATCCTCTTTACTTTACTAGGAATCAAATCTTTCACATAATGCATTTTGGCTAAAACTTGTTTCAACCTGTCACAAACATTTTTAATGTGTATATCCCATCGAAAATAATTGTCTACTGTTACACCAAGATACTTGTATGAAGAACAGTTTAAGATAAATTGACAATCCCTAGTACAAACATATATTTTTCTCTCTTGTAATTTGAAACATTCACAGCAATGGTACTTAATTTTTGGCTTTCTAATGCTACTCATATACGGTGTAGTTATATGTAACACCTTTGTTTTAACAACATTGATATTCAAAAAATTATTGTGAGACCATTTCGCAAGAGTATTTGTATCATGTTGTAGCCGTATTTCTGCTGTTTCTAAAGACTTATGAGCAGAAATTAGTAAGATAACATCTGCAAACATGAATATTTTACAATGCTTCAAATATTCAGGTAAATCATTTGTGTAAAGTAAAAATAATAGAGGCCCCAGGACTGACCCTTGAGGCACTCCCACATTCGAAATCTTCTCTTGACTGAAATCATTACTAATTTTGACAATAAATTTTCTATTTGTAAGATAACTCTCAAACAGTTTTAGTACTGGCCCATGTATACCTACATGAGACAACTTTTGTAATAGAATGTTATGATCTATAGTATCGAAAGCCTTTGAAAAATCTATAAAGAGACACAGGTTATGTACATTACTCTTCAAGTTTCCATTTATGAAATCTGAGAAATTTGATAACAATTTATTTGTACCTAGCCCTTTTATAAACCCATACTGAAACTCATTAATCACATTATGTTGCTGTAGAAAACTACTGATTCTTTTAGCCATATGTTTTTCAAAAACTTTTTCAAATATGGATAAGATGGCAATAGGTCTAAATTTTTTTAAAATTGTATAGTCCCCACCTTTATGAATAGGACGGACAATAGAAACCTTCATACCATCAGGCAAGCATTGAGTCTTTATAACTTTATTTATAAGCAATTGCAAAAGCTGAACTATATCATTGCCCAAAAACAATAAATCCTTCAATCGTATATTATCAAAACCAGGTGATTTTTTCCTATCCATGCTCAACAATTCTCTACTCACAGACTCTGCCGACACTGGCGGTAAAAAGAAACTGCAATTTAAAGAAGAATTTGGTACATCTTCTAATGTAAATTTAAACCCACAAGGATGAATAATATCTTGCACAGTAGAATAAAAACATTCTGCAAACTCATTAGCTATTTCCTGTGTTTTTTTAAGGGGCATATGTTTCATAACTATACTTTCAATAGATTTATTCCTATTGGTTCCTAATGAACTATTAACAAAACCCCATACCTTTTTTATATTTCTCCTTTGGCCATCAAACTTACATTTGTAATAGTTTTCTTTTTCTTTCTTTATTCTTAAGTTTAACCAATTTCTATGCCTTTTATATTCAACTCTGTGAGCATTTAACTTAGTTAGCTTCCATCTTTTGAAAAGCATATCTCGCTTATCTATAAGAGTCAACAATTCTCTATTCATCCATGGTTTTCTAAATTCAAAGACATTTCTTGAATCATCATGATAAAAATTATAAACATTCGTTGTACTGTTCAGATAAATTCCATTAAATATCTTAGTAGTAGTAGTAGTAGTAGTAGTAGTAGTAGTAGTAGTAGTAGTAGTAGTAGTAGTAGTAGTAGTAGTAGTAGTAGTAGTAGTAGTAGTAGTAGTAGTAGTAGTAGTAGTAGTAGTAGTAGTAGTAGGCTAACAAATTATAGAATAACTATTGCGACAGAATAATTGAAAGGGAAGATAGAAACTATAAAAATTACAGAGATATACACTAAAAAATCTTACATTCATGCCAATTTACATTGAACAAGTTACAGAGGATCTGTATAGCACACATAAACCTTTGAAGATTGTGACTAGGGCCTGATAATGAGTCAGTCATTGAGATAAATTCCATCAATAATCTAACTTCAACTGGTAAAGAAGATTTCCATCGTTGTGTCTTGGCGGAATGCCTGTAGGCTTGTCTTTATATCTGGTTTCTTCAGTATTTAGAAAGATAGCCTTCTAGGCATTTAGGTGCTGTCTCTTGCACTTAATAATGCCGCTAACTCCATTGTTCCGGAACCTGGGTAAAGTGAAACTGTGACATGGAGTCTGATGTCGCCCACTAGCAAGCGGCCCTTGGCCGGACTCTGTTAACTCGATTTCAAAGTTAGCCAGGCCCTTGGAGACCGAAAGCTTACAGCTAAGTAACAGGAAATGTTTTCTCAGGCACAAGTGAACGGATGGACGAGACCTATTCCCAAGCTCTTAATGATGATTCAGAATACAAACAAAACCTTACTTCCTAACTCCTCCGGGATTTCTATCTGGAGTTTGAACAGTTTGTTATCTTTCCATTAGTGAAATTATTAGCTCTGTTTCCCATTAAGCCGCCTAATATTGTAATACCTTGCATTTGTCGTGAGCTACTTATGAGTTCATAATCTAGTGAATAAGTTTATTTATTCGCGAACTTGCAATATATGTCACAAGTAATAACAACCAAATTATGCATCCTTGGAAGATAACAATATAATACAAATATCAAGTTAATTTGAATGAAGTAGGGAAAGAAGTATGAAGCTAATAAGGAAAACTCGTACAAGTGATGAATATAAAAACGAAGTATAATATCCTACATCCCATTTGAAAAAAATATGAATCAAAGTGAAAAGGAATATACTGTATAGAGGAGTATGGATGATGATGATGACGATAAGAAGAAGGAGGTAGAGAAGGAGGAGGATGAGGAGGAGGACGGGGAGGAGGAGAAGGATGAGGAGGAGGAGGAGGAGGAAGAGGAGGAGGAGGAGGAGGAGGAGGAGGAGGAGGAGGAGGAGTAAGAGTAAGAGGAGAAGGTGGAGGAGGATCACATTGTTGATAATGACAATTTGGTTGGAAAATTATTCCAGGAATAAAATGATAATTATGTTGAGATTAGTCAAATGCTGTGCGAGACAATGAAAACAAATTATAAAAAATTTTGTCTGGGGATTCATTGTAAATCTAGAAACTGTTTTTTATTTTATATCATTAAAAAGTATCACTGTATAGCACACATAAATAAAAAAAAACAAATAGATAAGAAAGTAAAAGTATTACGTACAAAAAGATTTGAAGCGTTTGACTCTGGATGAGTCTCATGCTCGTTTTATTCTTACCTCATACGTTACACATGTATGTTTGTATAGTACCACAGCCGATTTCTACTGTAGGTGACTCTTCAGACCTAAACGTTATGTTTTATTCCATCGAAGAGCATACTAGGCGAACGAGGAGTGGGGTACTTTGCGATTGCTTTCCTCACTGTGCCAACAGTGTTATAATAGTATGCCAAGTCCACCGAAACTAAAACTGGAGCTTTATGCATAACAGAAATTACACTACTATACAGAGTCTGAATGCATAGATGAGTGTATATACTATTCATCAAACACCTCCGAGCTTCTTCCTATGTCAAAACCATGATTCGAAAAATACGTTTGGAAAGCAACACAATTGATTAGCCTTTTTTGTATCTCAGATGAACAAAACTTAATTCGCCTGAAGCTACAATCAATCAAAACTTTACTCATAGCGTTATGCAAGTCTGTCATTAGGGAGTGTTGTGGACCTGCCGTTAGAATTGATTTCAGAACCATATTGTAATATAATGTGAGTAGCTAATAGTGGAACTGTCTTCAAATATCCATCTTCTAAATTGTGAATTGGATTGTAGGAGTTCACAATCAAATAATCCCCAATTTCATAAATCCCAAGTTGAGTGGTAGAGAAGACCGCCTAAGAAAGAATTACTTCATTTCATTTCAATTCAAGTTCGGATTATCCTAAATCATATTAATGTTTTATCTTCACATGATGTTTTTGCTCTACCTCTATGCATGATTATTGATGGGAGTCTCCAACACCAAGGAAAATAAATCATTTTTCACAAAATTACAAAATAGCAATCGAAGTTTCTCAGAATAAATCAATTTAAATTCTCTTGACAACTTCAAATATTCTCATTTATTTTTATTTTCCAGACATGACGAGTCTATTTTTGTTGATTCTATAATATGAAAATAACTTCAGCATGATATTGAAAGACCATTTTAAAATTTTCTCACGGTCTAGCTTTCTAGCACATCGAGATCGAATTATTCTGGCCTACTACCTTCAGTAGTATTTAGTAGTTGAAACCTACTACTTCAACTACTCATACATATTCCTGTACTCCAGAGTGAAATTATAGAAGGAATGTGGTGAAAGTGGTTGAAATACATTCTGAACAGTAACGTTCTAATGTGTGTATGTGTAGGCATGTGTGTTTTTGGTTGAAGTACGATAGAATGTGTTTCAATAGTCTATAAATGGGCCGGATGAAAAAATCTGATAAAACAAAGCTTTGTGAGTTTCAGGGCGTGAAAATCACCCCGATGCGGGCTTTCATTCTACACTTGCATATCATTTCGGCTCACTGATGCCAAAAAGAGTGTTGCATGCATTGACAGCATCATTTCCGCAGCATCTACAAAACTCACTCGATCGCTATAGGCTTCAACTGTTTTTTAGCGTGTTTAATTCAATTTTGGAGCTATAGTATCCTATTATTTTGAACTCTTCATAGATGGAAGAATCATGTTTCTCAAATATTTCCATGAAGGATTTTAAGTTTCCTAAATGCATCTGGATAAGCCGTCGAATGAAGCATCACTAAGAGTCCACAGATAATCGTTGGAATGCATCTGAAATTTGAGGATTCTATTTACAGAGGATGAAGCCCACGTAAGTCCGAGACCTGTGCGGGGGTGATGAGTTGGATAATGATAATTAATAAGCTGGACCTATAGTTCAAGATGGGTAACAAACCACCAGGGAGAGATTCTACAGCAGATAAGTCTTTTTGCTGGAAAAATCAAAGCGGTCACCATTGCAGGATGAGACCAAGCGCTCGTGTTCTGTATCAGTTATTTAACTGAACAGATTCGTGGCACAGCTCACGGCAAATCACTTCCAATTAGACTTATCGCTTCAATTTTTTATTTAGCTGCTTTTTAAAAACTATCATCAGAGATTATATTTATGAGAACTTCATATTAATAAAAAATATTGGATACTATCATATTATACAAGAATACAAAAGATCATAATTTCTTTCTTGAATGGCAATAATTCGAATAGGACAAAATTCAAAGCACTTTTCTCTTTTTAAATCTCTAGAACGAGTTGCAGTGCTCGGAATATCACTTTTAAAAATTATTTCAATGATTTCTGAACGGCTTTCTCGCTGACATCACCCACTTCTCTATCAAAGGTTTCTAGCATGCCAAAAATTAGCTCTCTTCTGTTGCAATCATCTTGACATTGACGAACATCTACGTATTTTTATGAATAATGATTGAATATAAATATCCCTTCTCTACTTTGATATGAACTCTTCCCTTTCTAGTACATCCTATAAGTCATAAAGAAATAATATTCGGTAGGAATCAACGTTTTTGTGACTTCTGAACTTTATTGAAAAAGTTTAAGTTCCTTTTGAACCTTTAATCCTATCTTATTTTGTGTCAGAACTGAAAACATCGTGAATGCAGGTAAGACAATAATTATAGATAACCAATTTGATTACATATTTGTTCGAAATTTTGTCTCATTTGGCAATGACGGCTCAACTCTCAACTTAATTCATTCAGACAATAATAATTATTGGAATATTCTTTCATTTTTTGCAAACAGCACCACGATGGTTTCATGAAAAATCTATTAAAATCTATTAAATCTATTTAATTACTTTTGGAATATCGATCATCTTGGCATAATAACACAGAGTTCGAGCAAAGCTGCAATAACGATAAAGCTAATTTAACCACTCTAAGCCTCCACTTGCTCTAAATGAGCTATCAAGTGGTAACTTTCGATTAGAATTAGTCGCTATTCACTGCATATACATTCACTTGAAAAAAAAAAAAAAAATGCTCGACTTGTAATACTGCACATCGACAAAATTAAATTTTCCTGGGGCGGTAGTGTTGTGGGATTTTGTTTTTATTTTCACGGTTTCTACGTATGATTTGAATACGTCGAAATTCATAATAGACACGTGTGTTTTTCCTACTTTCTCATTCCTTACCAGGAACACAAGAATGACAAGGATAGCTAGCATCTTTTAAAAATTCTTTATCGAATATTCAGCACCTCACTGCACAACTCAGTTCATATTCAATTATCCTTCAGTCAATAAGAAGAGGATATACCTTCCACGATTGTGCAGGCATGATTTGTTTTTCATAATCTGGTTGAATCTTGGAAGGAAAATAGCTTTCATATTTCAGAAATACTGGATATAAGACGTTTAGTTTGTGAGACATTATATATTACCGAAGAATATTCAGTCAGAACGTTCTTGAAATCTCTATTATCTATATTGACTACTGAGCAATAGAAACTTGAAATGAAAATGGTTGATCATAATAGGGAATGACTCTTTATTCGTTCACCTCTGTTATCATGACAGTGACTCGGAACCCACCAATTCAACTTTACTCTCAAATTTTTTTCATCATTCATTGAAAAAAAGTCCGTGAAAGAATTCCGTCACGTAGAAATAAAAATCAAGCTATACTGATAGCTTTTCCGATTAAGGAGGAGGTACTAACGGTTGAGGTTTGAACTTATTTCCAATTTTATTGAAGGAGCGGTTCTCCCCATGTGAGAGTTCCTTCTGAGTCCCATCTATAAAAAACTGCTTCAACAATTATCATAATCATTCAACTTTTATGAAAAAAACCACCACTCTTGTGAGAATAGCAATTCCATTTATTTGTCATTTCATTCTAGGATTCAGAATCAATGACGATAGAGGATTCGATCAGATTACACAATACTTCAATATCAATACAACTAAAGGCTATGTAGCTCTGTAGTTCCTAGGAAATAGTCAACTTGAATAGTATTAATTTTGAGATTTCATTATAATGAGATTATTGGAGCAGTATTCTCCACGTAGAAAGCTACTAAAGAGAAACGAGAATTCACTGTCAGTGCTCCCTATTTATACGTAGAAAGCTGTGCGGCAGGCCTAGATAGTCGTTAGTTGGAGAAGTTGGACATGATGCAGAAGGAGTGAGTGAAAGAAAGATAGCGTGAGTGTGTGAGAAAGATAGTCGTGTGAGAGTGTGAGAAAAAGAGTGAGAGAGAGGTTAGAATCCGATACTCGCAAGGGTGAAAATGGAAATTTATGTATCGATGGTGGGGGAAGAGGTGGCAGTGTGCGGTAGACGATTGTAATCACATTAGGCGAGACGACACCAGGCTCGTAATATATTTTGAGCTTGTAAAAACTGACAGCTTACACTTTGTTCGAAAGCAAATTGTGAGAGATAGTGTTTGGAATGTTGCCTAGCTCGCAAGTGACTCCCCCCGGCTTGCGCGTGAAAGCTGGAGAGATGTTGGAGAAAGCAGTCTGCCATTCACAGCTCTCCATGATATTAACTCTTGCACCAACTGATTGCTCTATCACAGATACAATCTTGCATCTTGATAATGTCAGGATGCGTTTCTGATAAGCCCATATTTGATCAGGAAACCCAAATAAATTCAAAATATAGTCAAAAGCAAGAATATTAAGTAGTTTACTTTGTATAAATGACTTAGCTGACCAAAGAAGGCAACTTTTCATTTTAACAACTGATAACTAACTAAAAGGTTAGGTTTGATAACTCCTAGCTTTTTTCCGCCAATTTACTACTGGCTTGGCGAAAAATTTTCAGAAGTATTGTTTTCTCTTATTGTATAACTAGCATCTCACCCCGTCTTGCCCGGCAATCAAGTTTAGAGTTTCTCTTTTCTGGTAGATAACAAATGGTAGTGGTCACAAAATCACGAAATTGGGAAGGGTTAGTGAGATATTATACAGTCGTTAAGACAATAATTATCACTTCAAAAAAATGAAAATGAAAATTTACCATACAGTTCATCGGTTTGAAAAGAGAGGTTCACAAGTAAACGGTTTTCTGCACAGATGATGTGAATTTTTAGTGTTTTTATAAGTACACTACCTTTTTGGCATTTTTGCAGCTCTACCCAACTGTTTTGTGTATAGTTCTTCAGATCCATGTATTACAGATAAATCTTAATACAAAATAGAGTATGTACCAGCTTTAATATTGATACAGAGCTAATATATGTTGCTTGAGCTTGGCATATCGGCGAGTCATCTATTATTATCCTCATAGTGATTTACCAAGTAATAAGCTGTTCCTGCAAGTATGAGCTTCCTGCATCTAAAAACATTTTGAAACAGTAATAAGGCACATAAATTAAATTTGAACAATAATCTTTAAGAAGTCTGAAAACAAGTTAAAAATCGAACTCTGAGGTGCATTAAATCCAGTTTAGAGGAATCATTGAACCAAATTTAGTGTTCCAAAACGTTGTCGTTTTTTGTAAAATCTGTTGGACAAAACCCTACTCACTCTTATTAGAGAAAAGATTGTATTGGAATTATACACCAGACCAAGGTAATTAGAATGCAACTTAGTGTTCATGCGCATCTCAGCCCATCATCGGTCGAGCCGTGCAGTGCGTAATCTGGGCCTCTTTTCAAGTTTTTGCCTATCTTTTACTTGTTGAATTGCATAACTTTATAAGTCTTATCTCAAAATATATACACTTTTCAAGAAACTTGGACGTATCTGATGATTCATGGTATAATTATATTATTTAAATATTAAATATTATTCAACTCTTAATCCTCTGAATTTTTGGTTGGCTCATATAATTAATAAATAATTCAGAACATTCAATAATGTTTTAGCATTTATCACGGATAGTACTTCTAGGGTACTTGAGTTATTTTATTTGTATTTAGGCCTAAACTCATTTCAACTATTTTTCAAGTGATTTAAAAGATTGAACATTCTATTTTCGAAGGAAATTAATCGGAAAAATATATTTTCAATTCTAATCAGCACGTTATAATGAGTTGAATGTAATTATTTGTCAAGAAGTTTTGTATTAATGCTCCTTATTCTTAGGCCAAGCTCCGTATGTATAAAGTTTTCTCGAAAAATCCCCCCTCGTCTCTTTTAGGGGGAAAAATTCACCCCTTACTATTGGAGTGTCTGATTTTTGTGCAGATGGTTTTGAATTAACATCATGACAATTTCAGAGGGGGCTACATCCGCGACAAAAATTTGATAAAACCAACGACCTCAACTTTGCTTGAGAGGGGGGTTCAGAATTATAAAAATCTTCAATATTAATTAATTTTTTAAAAACGTTTTTGTGCTGAGTGAAATGGAGTAGGCCTTTCCTAAGTCTCCTAAAAATTGACTATTCAAGGGATGAGGTGGTGGAGAATTGACTTTTTCATGAAACTCATTGTGTAGATAAATTATGTTTTTCCTGATTGGAAGTGGAAGGTGACTCCATAAGAAGAAGGTTGACACTGAACTTCTCTTCAAATTTTCTTAGTAATGGCGAAGGTGATATTGTGAAAGGTATCCATAATGAAAAATAAGACGAAATTGTCACAACCACGTTTATTAAAACTTCGAGAAACTAGTTTCGGTTGTTACACCATTATCAATCTCAATCAAACTGAAAAACTGAAGTACAGAGAAGCCTTATATATACTCAAATATATATATATAAGGCTTCTCTGTACTTTAGTTTTTCAGTTTGATTGAGATTGATTATGGTGTAACAACCGAAACTAGTTTCTCGAAGTTTTAATAAATGTGGTTGTGACAATTTCGTCTTATTTTTCATTCTCTTCAAATATTGATTGTAAAGTTGGCAAGGAAGAGATGAGAATTATAATTTATATTGAGATATGATGAAAAATATTGAGAGATATTATCAAAAACTCAAATAATATTGAGATAATTGGGTAATTCTTTTTCACATCACGTAAAGTATAAAAACTCTAAAGACTTACATTCAAAACATTTTGGAAATAGTAATCTTCTTTTCAGCTAAGGGCTAAAATCTAAATTTCTCTGGAAAAATGGGTAGGGGTAGACAAATCTCAAACTTTTTGTCAATGTATAATTTTCTATTTTTCATGATTGGGAGTGAGCTAAGAGCTATAATAGTAACTCTTTATAAAGTACAGTATAAGGAAGAATTTTGAACTTTCCACTTTGATTTTTGCAGTTGATAACTATTATTCAAGATAGAGTAAACAACAAAAATTGAGCCGAAAGTGGTCTTTTTTTGAAAATATCATTCCTTTTTGAGTGAGGAGTGTTGGACGAGTGTGGTCTACTGTTTACAAAGCTACTAGTTTTTTGATAGCTCCAGTTGTTTAGAAGTATGTTATTAGGAATAAGCCTTTTGTTCGAGAGGACAGTAGTGAAAGTCAACTCTGGATGCCAGAAGTGGACGCTACTAGTTTTACCAGCCAGTAAGCTCACACACAAAGCCAGTAATGGCTCATGATATTAGGGTGCACACACAAAGAAAGCTGCCAACAAGCCACTTGAAACTGGCAGCTTGCTTCTCACGCTTATAAGCGCAGCAAAACCTTACGGCAATACACAATAAAAGTTGATAACAAGCACAATAAGTCAGTTCCCAGGTATTTCGAATATGATTTAGGGGACACGTGAAAATATAATGATTCTTGTGAAACTGAGACATGGCCTAGAATTTGGATTCTATAAAAGTTGAGAATTTGAAAAGAAAGCAGTAGTGTTCAACAGGCTGTTGTATCATTTCATTGATTGCGTTTAATTCATGTGTGAATCTAGTGGAGAGACGCAGGGGAACGTGCACACCCCCCTCGGATGGAATTACTGTGAATAGCCCACACTAGATAGGCTTGGCTTATTATAGAGACATTTCAACATGTTTTATAAATGTTGAAATTTCAATTGGTAGTTGGCTTTCAAGTTCATATAAATAGCTGTACAGGTTTTATTCTTCAATAATTCAGAAACAGAACTAGTGGCGGAGCACACGGCACGAGACATAGCCGTCCATACCAATGACGAATATAGATTGTCTTATTATACAGAAACTGTTCAACTTTTTTACAAAAGTGTGTTCTTCATGTAATTATTTGGTAAATGAAAATACATGTAAATGGGCTTTATATTCTGCAGATTTACAAATTAATTTATTCATATCGACATTATATTGAAGCTCATATTCATACTATAAAAAACTAAATTAACTTTTTTCTTAACAGAATAATGAACGTTCAAAAACCAAGTATTGTGCGATTTTGGATACATTTCTTCTAAGTTTTATTACCACACTAGCTATTGTACCCGTCCTTCGTACGGATTATGTTTAGAAATGAGACTAAATATGTTTTGGCTTTTTTGATAGCAACGATCATGAAGTTGTTGGCAGCTTAGTGAACAACTTGGAACGTAATCAATTCATTGACAGTTATCAGAGAGAATATTTGAGAACAGCTGATTGATATAGCATGATAAATTACGTGATTTGTTCTTATGTGCTAATAAAACTTAGAAGAAATGTATCCAAAATCGCACAATACTTGGTTTTTAAACGTTTATTATTCTGTTAAAAAAAAATTAATTTAGTTTTTTATAGCTAAAGACATTGTCAAAAAGGTTTTCAATACTGATAAAATTTATCAGTATTGAAAACCTTTTTGACAACATTAATACCGATCTATGCTCTCGTTTTTTAGGAGAAGGCCGCGTGAAATGTATCCAAAATCGCACAATACTTGGTTTTTAAACGTTTTTTATTCTGTTAAAAAAAAAGTTAAATTAGTTTTTTATAGCAAAAGACATTGTCGAAAAGGTTTTCAATACTGATAAATAACGATCGATGCTCTCGTTTTTCAAGAGAAGGCCGCGTAAATTGCCTTCGGGGCCGTGACAGACAGACAGAAATTGGGATAAGTCTTGTTTCGGCTTCTTTAATGTATAAAACGTGAAAATAACCAAAAAATATATAATTCTGATAAATGTACAGACAAAACTCAAATTTTATTAATATAGGTAAGAACAAATCACGTAATTTATCATGATATATCAATCAGCTGTTCTCAAATATTCTCTCTGATAACTGTCACTGAATTGTTTACGTTGTTGTTTACTAAGCTGCTAACAACTTCATGATCGTTGCTATCAAAAAAGCTGAAACATATTTAGTCTTATTTCTAAACATAATCCGTACGAAGGACAGGTACAATAGCTAGTATGCAATATAATTGGAATAATAATAATAAGCGTATGGCTTTTAATGGTGGGGAGACCCTTACGGGTAGTTCCACCTCGCCGTATGAAATAAATAGGTTTATTGGAATGTGATTCATGGTTAGCCCATCTGGTTATTTCCCAATTCCCCTGGTTGAGCCTTATTCATAATAGAAATAAATTTTTTCATTCATATTCGTTTGTTTCATTTCCAATATTTAAATTAGATCTAAGTATAATAACAAATGATCAGTAAGTAAATTATATACAAATTTAATAAATATTTTTTCATGAACTCATTCACCACACATCTGAAATCTAATGTTTTGGGCAATCAGTTGTCTCGCAAATAAAAAACACAGCCTTGTGCGATACAGAGTGACCTTTTGTTAAAACCAGACTTAAAATAGAATTATGCGAATTGAATCAAGGTCTGATGATTGTGTTTAATTCTGCGTTTGGGATTATCATTGAATACATCGAGTATGTTACTCTGTGCAAGCACCCTTTTTATTCTTGGGCGTGAGGTCTACTGTTCACAGAACTTGCACCAGACTGCTCACTGACTATCCCATCTGTACTATCAATCATTTTCAAAATTTGAGATATTGATCAACTGGTTGCATGATTTACCGAGGTTAATTAGTCTTTGATCACCCTCACTGATTCTAGGTCTTTATTCTTCTTTGGGCGTCACGTATCCAAGTGAAAAAAGACATTTGCTTGCCCAATTCCATGTGAAGAGAATCTTTTACTAATTCCAGCAAAATGTTTATTCATAGGTTAAAGTGTTGACAAGTTTAAACTATTGTCATACAGAGTTCCTAATGTTTGTGTTCAAATTATATGTCCTTGTTCATGTAAGCTCCGTTAATTCAAATTGTTACCCGATGGTAACCAAATGTAAGATGTTATACATACTGTGAAAAGTTCTGTGATCAACTCCAAAGAGGGGAAAAATGTTCTGGTTGCCGTTATTCGATTTAAATTGGACTACTACGCCTCATTGAGTGGATTCATACCAATTTATATTTTCTGGGCCCAGATTCTTGAAAGTGCGCCAAAAATTTACTCACAAATTTTGATGGGAAAAGTTACATAAAATCGATGAAATGGTGATTGGAAACTTTATCTATTTGTGAAGCTCACGTCAACACTCCTCCAGCCATAACACTTACTATTTGTTCGATCACAGAACTGACTAGTGACTAATAAACTTTTATATGAAAAATACTTTTTATATGAAAAATATTGAAAAAACATATTTCGAACAAATTTCAGGCTGAGTCCTCTATCATTAATAATTGGGATTTGCTCTTTCACCGTATGAAACAAAAGTTATGAATTCAATAATAAATTAGCTATTGTTAACCTGCTGTTTGGTGGATTTGATTTTCCTGCTCGATGCTACTCTAACTGACTGTGAGCGTTCCTGCATTGAATAGCAAATAAAACAAATTAATGCGGCATGTTTAATTTATTTTCCATGAGAGAAACGTATACATAGCAGCAGAGGAAAGGCATCTTTGTAAGGTGTTTGAAATGGTCTGCATAGAGTACGACAACCATGAACTCCGAGAAAAGTGCGCTATCTCAGAGTATTCAATAATTTATGCACCATTTTTCTGTAGGAAGTTGACTTCAAAGAATGATCCTTTGCATCAAGTTGAAAATATGAGAATACACCTTTAATAATGCACCAGTAATAATTCACATATAAGAATACAGATAAAAAATACACATAGAATAGTTTCAGTTCTTCAACGATCTCAAGTTCCATACAATTTCATTCAGATTTCAAATCCGTTCAATAGGTACTAATAATAATAGAAAATAATAGAAATTATGAAATTGATACTTTATCTCCTTCTTTCCAAACATGATGATTGATATTAAGTCTATCATGAGAAGCTTGCAACTCAATTATTAAAAATTAATTATCTCACTACTACATTTCCTTCTTACAGCATCATTCTGCTTCCAAATTACGATAGTAGATGATTTCATTTCTGCCACCAACTTAGAACTGATAATTTTGAAGAAAAATTATATTCCAAGTTGTGAACTGTAAATAAGTCTAGCATTGTTAATGGGAGAAGTTTGATATTAGCTGTAGCTACTAAGAGTTGTTATCAGTGTTTTTTATTTGTTGTAAATCTTCTTTGGAAGTTGAAGAAGGATTGGCGTGCTGGGGCAGTCACCTGTGAATTTGTGCACCAAATGTTGCCTGCAGTCGACGAAACGTGTCGCAAGGTGATCTCCGAACTTTGTTAATATCCGATGAAATGGGGTTCCACGGTGCCGTGCACGCTCACTCAATAACGTTCGATATTTCTTCAAAAATTGAAAAGATAATGGTGAAAGTGAGGCGAAGCAGTGGTGTCGCCGCGTCAGCCTTCCAAAGACTTTGTAGTCAATGGACAGGAGAGAGAACTTCACAAGTTTCAGTAGAAGAAATATATAAGTTGAAGATGGAAGCATAACAGAAGTGTAGGAGAGGACAAAGCAGAGAAGGAAGATCGATAAGCAAAGTTTGCTCTAATGTTTGAGAGCAGATTGAAACTTTCTTCGTCGCAAGAATACACATCATTCTAAAGAGCAACTTTTTCACTTTGCCAGCTAATTCTCTTTCTCTAAAAGAGGCAGACCCATGTAATAATCCTCCCATCTGGCTCCTGAGCTGAAAGTAAAACACTGTGAAATCAGAGAGAAACTAATTCAGTTTCAAGATTGAAGGTTTGCTATACATTGGATTATCCGATTTGGCAATAATTTACAATTTACAAGTCTTTTTTTGATGGCCACATGAGTTTTAGGCTTGTTCATTGGCAATAATTATGAGTGGATAACAAAATATGATGTTATGGATAGATCTACAGTTTTAGGTGGGTTCCGAATCACGAGGTAAGTGATATACTGAAACAAATAACATCATGTTGAAAAGCTACCAGTTAACATGAAAAAATGAATTTTGAACCTGAGGCTTTCACTAGAAAATAAAAGCCAAGACGCAAGAATACACAGCTGACGTATTGGGCTCCATGCGTTGAGTCATCAAATAATTCAAAACTAAAAGTTACTCCATACAATAATTACTCTTCTCAAATGATGACAAAAACCAGGTTGATAAGGCAGTTAACCAAAGTTTAGAGACTTAGAATTGGCGCGTATAATGATCAAAAACTAAAAAGAGTACACGACAAACACAAACGAAATTATCAGCCACTAAATCAAATTAAAAGTGATCTTAACTTCAGTCTTTTGATCCATAATTCTAATTTCAGTTCTTAATCATTGGCCAACAGTTTTTCATGCAAAAACATTTTTTTCAAATTTCAGCATAGATTTGAAAAATGTATTTGTTAAATCTGTTTTTGTTTTTTGTAAATACGAACTTTCTCACTTAATTGTAGTTTCCAGTAGATGTGGAATAGCAATGATGACGATGATTAAGACTCTTAGCAAGTTCATAACCAGGTTGGGTGGCGCCCCCAAATCTCTATAAATGAAACTAGACTTTGTCTCCAACTTTGAGTCCTAAATTAAGGAGCTAGTTACAGTCATGTATTCGGTACTTCTGTACTTGAACTTCATTACATGGACCACTAGGAGAGATATAGTACCAAAAAAAGAATAACAAATAATAATCATCATATCGACATAACATGTTGAGATTATCCACATTGTGCAGATGAGATTGTGCGAGATTGTCCAGATTAGTGAGAACAAGATTTAGTTGATAGTGAGCAGGACACTCACTTATCAAGTAAAAAAAAACCAACAGAAAATGGAATACATCTTCATGATCAAAAGTAGTTTGTCCTACCCTACTAATTCATTCAAATCTACTACAAGAAAAACTTGAAACCATTTATAGTATATACTGTGATAACCCTCACAAAAAACTTCGCCTTACTAAAAAGTCAGAATATTGTTAAACTATAAGCTCAATATTCACGAAAATCAAACAAAAAGACAAAAATAGTATTAATATCTTGTGACCTGACTGGTTGAGGTCTGGTGTCAGAATTCTCAGGTCTCACCTGAAAAAAAAAGATTATTGATACACTAGGATAATACATATTCGATAATAATAGAATATGGTCCTCATGGAATCATAAATTATATGCCTAATAAAACATCTCAAATATTCAATTTGAAAGTCGAATTCCTAAAAACAATCTTTGAATCATCTCTATAATTTCAATGGGAACTAGTATCCAATTATTTCTTAAGCTCAAATATTGTTATCTATAACTTATCAATATAATCCAATACAATTTATCGATAAGACATAGTACCGAAACATAATAAAAAAAATTTAGTTAACTTTTTACTGGATGTGAACTTTTGTATTTAAAGAAAAACTGAAAAAAAGAATTATTCCAACAGACAATTTGCGCCTCCTGAATACATTTTTATTACTATTCATAGTTAAAACCTTCAACTCCAACCCATGAAATAAATTTGACAAGGTACAGAGACCTAACCTCCAATTACGTTATACATAGCTATCGTTCCTACATAAATGAATAATAATGACCAGAACGGATGTTGCTCGATCAAACTTAGACGTAGATTGAGTGACGATTCACAATAAGAAGCGATGTGTTTATTCCAGCGGAGGTCCATTCAATGACGGAAATATTATTCCATCACCGACCAATAACAGAAAAATGCTTACTACATTTGTGATACTATATTGTCTTGAGGGGCATAATTCGACCAAAGGATGAAGAATTATTTCGATGAAGAATTATAAGGCTACATTGGCTATCAAACGTTTTTACACACGAAACTAGACGGAAATGTTTCAAGTTTTGAGTCCTAATTATTGATGACTTTCAAGCTTTGTCCATCGATAATGATAATGATAATCAGGATACAAAATAATAAGTTGTTTCTTCACATAATTTCAAAAGTCAAGATGCTTCTTCTTCAACTTTTATAAATTTTGTATTAAATAAATAAATAATCCTCCAATAAAATCTTGATGGCAACAGGAAAATTTATGAATGTATATACTATTGATCATTTTTTTCTTTTACTCCTTCAATGTGATCATGTTTTTGTGTTTGGAATTTATGTACTGCTGTATTATTCATATTTCATATTCCGCTTGTTCTGTTATCGTGGTTTTCTTATGAGTTTATTTTGGCGAAGTGCTTGTGTGTATGTTAGTGCTTTTGGAACGAGGCATCTCTGAAAGTGTTCGGTAAATTTAGACCGAGTGGTAAGGAAAGAGGGTGCAGAGAAGAAACTGGGATTCTGTGGCGTGAAAGCTTCATTTCATGTTTCCACTATCGAATTATCGGTTTCTTTCGGGCGGCCTGCACTTTCTTCTTCGTTCAGTCTTTCTTCTTTCTTCGTTCTTCCTTATTCCTTCTCACTCCTTAGTGCTCGTCTTCTCTTGTTCGACTCTCACACCCACACCCCACACGTGCATGATCAAAGTTCGTGAGCAAAGTTTGACGACGTTCATCTGGTTTCTATTCATCTCGAGGAACTGGAAATTGAAGTGGAAATAATATTTTCTTATGCGACCGGCAACCGAATGTGTGCACTGGCTTCCTCATGTGTCGCTATGATGATGATGATCACAATTTGCTGGCTCTATTGACCGGTCTTCACATGTCTTTCAAAGAAAGAAAAATCAAACATTTTATTCTTCCACCAAAAAACGAATCTCTCAATGGTTCCCAAGATGGTTATCATCCACTTCGATTGGACATGAAAGTTCTATGAAGTATTTCCAGTGAACAATGCGATGAATCAATGGATGCGAATATGGATGCATGACCAACTTATATCTATGAACTTGACTTCTATGTTCATATCATCGTGGTTGACTATTCCTCCTTTCCTGAAAACAATCATCATGCGAAAAAAACGGTCCCCTCCCACACTATCTTGGCTATGCATAACTGTATTTACATTAAAACAATTCCGTCATATGTATTAGCATCGTTGATTCCAAATTTCCAAGTACCAAACCTGGATAGCCCCAATATTTTGATTTCCAAGTATAAGTTAATCTCGAACGCTTTAATCCTTTAATATGTAACTTGTAGAATAAGAACATTTTTTCCCCATAATTTTTTTTATTGTCAATCGAATTCTTTTCCAAAAATGAATAACCTATTCCTAGTACGTGGTAACCATAGTTGGGAATGCTATTCCACTCCTCACCCCCACCATGATCTCCTCTCCAAAATATTTTTGTGCTTATTATCTTGTTTAAATGATTATTTTTGTATTTTTTTCGTGTGTGAATTTAAATTGGAAATAAATTGAAGTTGAAATTAATATGGATGTCTGGTCTACCATACTGAATAATACAAAATATTATTAAATAAGATTTACTCTCTATACATTACAACTAACAGCTCTATTAATAATTATTTTGCATTGAAGAAGATCTTGTTTACTTTATATGTTCATCATATTCATTTTTTATTCAAATATGATTAATAGAAAACTGAATATTCATCGATACACTGCACACTCCACTACAACAAAATCATTTTATATCTATAATATGGATCTTATATCAAGTTGAACAGAGTCTACTCGCTGATTCGTGTAGATTCCAACATTATTCTACCTTCAGACCAAGGCAATCAGAAAGGAAAGCCTACCTATTTGCAACCAATATTACTACTTACGTCTATATATTGAAGATCTTTGAAGTCGGATATAAATTAAATTGTAAAATGTCAAATGTCCTACCGGCCTAGAGGTTGATTAAATGTCAGCTAATGAGCCTCCAAGGACCGTAAACCACTATAACCTTCTCGGAGGGCACCGTTCTAGGTAGAGAGGCCCCCACACACTTAACAGGATTGATGTGTAGTACGGAAAACCTTGAGTGTGAAAGTTTTTTATGGAAATGAGTCCTTATATTCAGTTCTCAGAGATTTAAATAATAGAAATAGCAGTTTTGAGACAGCCGGTCACAGTGATGGACATAACAGCACTATGTTGATTAAAAAGTCTGTATGAGAAAGAGAGGGAAGGCAAAAGATTGTTTGATTTATTTATTGTCTCTACTAGTTCTTAGCAGACCCATTGCACATTGAGCAGAAATACAAAATTGAAATAAATTATAGTAGTTGAAGAAAAAAATAGATATAAATTCAAATGAAAATAAATTGTATATTATTTACACAGTAAACGACCCACGTAATGAAATAGCACTTAATGAAATAGCACTTAATGAAATTAATTAAATGGATAGACAAAGTACCTATTAGTTCCATATAACAGAGATTTAGAAAGAAGATGTGAATAAGTGGAAGATGATAACACCATAAATTAAATGATGAGGAAGTGAAGGGGTGGGGGAGAAAAGAAGAGAAGGCAAAACATGGTTTTGAAGAGTACTTGAATTTTCCTTGATCACAAAAACTATTTCAAGTATAAAATGGAATGTATTAGACTTCAATCGATCTTTGCACTTTATGCAGAAGAGATTACACATTCGCCCCTGAAAAAGATGATGGAAGATAAAATGTAATTATTGAATATAGCCCATTGCATGATTTGTGTAAAGTCAATTTCACTGATAAGAAATCAAATGCCCATCAAGTCCTCTTTTTAATGTGGAGAAAGATCTAGAGAAGACCACTCTTTCAGGCAACTCATTCCATAGTCTAGACGCCGTAACAACGAAGGAGTTATTGAAGATGGCAGTGTGGTGCAGCGACACCTGAAGTGTGGAGCGATGAGACCTTGTGTGGCGACCGGGATTCACATCGTTTAATAGAGTGAAGGAATCAGACAGATAGACAGGACCCTCCTTCAAAACTAGAATTTTAAACGTTAAGCAAAGTAAGAAGAATTTCTTACGCTCTTTTAATTTGAGACAAATTAGATCAATAAATTATGGCGTTATTATTATGTGCATCTCGTCTGGCATCATATATGTCACGAGCAGCATAGTTGAGAGACCGCTGCAACCGCTCATCCAGTTCGATGGTAAGATTTTTTGTACACATAGTACTTGCCAGAAGCCGAATATTATTCATTTTCAAATTCAAATTTCATTTACATTGCTACATTGCATAAGTAACAGAAACGTTGATACACCCATCAAATTATACAAATTTAGTAGTAAAATAATTATCAGCGGTTTCTTTGTATTAATAACATTTGACAAAAAAATAAAAGACTTCCACCGTGAAATAGTCTAATAAATTAGATGAAAATGACAATGACTTTGATAACTTCGTTGATAACTAGGGTGATGAAGATGGACATACACAAATAATAGAGAAATGAAGTAAACAAATTTACTACTCACAAAAAAGCAGGAGTTGGAGAAAAAAAAAACAGAAAACACACACGCACACCCAATCACACACAATTAATTATAAATCATAAACATATAAATATGTCCATGTTTTCAAACATTACTGAATAACACCAATACATATTAACTGGATCATATACCTTCATACAAATAATAATGAAGGAAAATAATAATTGAACAGGAAGTTCACAATAATAAGCAGGAGGTCACAAGGTTTTTTCCTAGAAAATAGAAAGAGGAAGAGAGGGGAACGTTCTATCTAGTTGAATGTATTAAATTTTTTTAAATTACCCATAGCACATTAATTTGATGAGAAATCATGTCAGCCCACCACTCTGAAAAAAATTTCCAATTCTATTGGTTCTATTGGTTTCCATAGCCAACTCTTCGTTTTATGAAAAAATCTCCTGTAATGTTTCTCTTCTCTGATGTCATCTGGGAGAATATTGAAAAACTTTGGTCCCAAAAAGAGGAAACATTTTTGGAATGCAGTGGAATTTGGCTCTGGGACTTTCAACATTAGTCGCGTTGATTGATTTCATGATTAGCTGAAAGTCCTATACTACCACTCATTCTATAGAACATGGATAACAGCTTTAAAACATGATTATATCCCAAAGGGAGGAATCCCAATAATTTGAAAATTGGATAAGTATTGACTCTTCTATTTACACCATGAATTATTCTAACCACTGATTTTTGTAAAGTGATGAGGCTTTTGAAATGAGATAGGAAAGTAGAAGCATAACAAGAAATCCCGTATTCTAGCCAGCAATTGAAAAATGCAAAATACATGGCACGCAAGATACTCACAGGAAAGAACAGCTTCAATTGATGGAATCTCCTTACTAAATAAAATAGGTACATTTTAATTTTCTTTATATGTAAATTCCAAGTCAAATCATAATCAAGTGTCAATCACAGATACTTGACGAAGTCAAATTGTTCAATTATATCACAGCTACAACTAAAATGATTGCAGCCAATCTTATGATACTTGATTGGATAAGTAAAATGAAATGGAGCTGATAATGAAAAATTTATGTAACAAGTTTCAGTAGCATTGAGTGCCAATTTGTTACAATCAAACCAGCAGCGCAGATCTACCAGGTCAAGCTGGATCATCTCCTGCAGTTCAATTTCGCTTTTGGCAGAATATGCCAATGCTGTGTCATCAGCAAATGATGTCAAAGATCCATTGAAAGAGGTGGAAAACAAATCATTGATGTAGGCCAGAAAAAGAACTGGACCCAATACCGATCCCTGCGGCACACCATACTCAACTGTTGCCAACTCACTGTTACAATTTCCAATTGACACATACTGCTTATGGCATGAAAGGTAAGACTTCATCCACATGATGGCCACTCCACAAATACCAGCAACATATAATTTCCATAGCAGGATGTTATGTTGAACAGTGTGAAAAGCTTTTTTAATATCAAGAAACAAACTTGAGGTCCTTGATCTATGAGGCTGATTCATACCATGATAGATATCCGACATAAAATTATTCAATGCCTGATCTGTACTCAGACCCTCCTGGAATCCAAACTATGCCTTATGAAAATAATTTGTTTTCTTGTAAAAGCTCTTTATTCTTTTTTGTAAAGTTTTTCCAATAGCTTGGAAAAAACTGAGAGCAGGGATATAGGCCTGTAATTTGATATGTCAGTTTCAAGCCCATTCTTAAAAGCAGGTATGACTTTAGCCAATTTAAGTTTGGAGGGGAATTTACCTTCCTGAAAAATGGAATTGAAAATATCGCATAATACTGGTATTATTGAATTGGATATTATTTTAATTAGATTTGAAGATATTTTATCAGGCCCTGGAGACTTGCCATTCTTTAGCATATTCATTTCAGTTACAAGTTCTTGATAAGTAATGGGTTTCAAAAAAAAGAGAATGACAAGAATTAGTTAGTCTTTTTGAATTTACTACTATAATATTCTCTAGTGAGCTCATTTGGATCATGTATGGATGAGGCAATGTGATTAGATACTAGAGATGAGGCGTATTTACTGGAACAGGTATTTTTACTGAGTATTTGAATGTACGGACTAGCACCTAGTATTCGAAGAACAAAATACTCAGATATCTGTGCGTATTTCTAGAAACGAGTAAACTATGCGACTTCAGTATGGCCAGTTACTTCAAGTCCCCACTCCAATTTTATGGAGTGGGAGTGGAGCTTTGTAATTTGCAGTTGTACAGTAGCTATTAATAGCTCATTTCTCATTATAGAACTATGCAACTACTCATCCCCAGTGGGTGGGGGTAGTAGAATTGCACCCACAGTATCCCTGCTTGTCGTAAGAGGCGACTAAAAGGGCAACTGTCCGTTGACCTCATTATCCTGGAAACCTATCCTTTATCCTGCTCTTCATCCCAGCCCCTTCCTCCACCCTTTCCTCTTTCTCTGTTATAGGCCAACCCAAGGTGTGATGTGAACCGTGCTGATGGGTGGATGACACTGGGCCTTTTGTACAGTGTCTCAAACGGTGCCTGCAGGACACCAGGCGCCCTCCTGCAGTATGTAGCCTTGCCCGGGCATGCGGGGCTCTGTCTGGGTTGACTCCACTTCCCTAGCTGCTTGTGGGAACCACATGAATCTCCAAAATTCAAAACAACCAGAACCAAACCCCAAGGTAACTCCAGAAGTTGCCTTGCCCTCAAACCCATCAGGATCCGCCCCATCAGGGCAGGTTCCTCAATCTGAAATGGGTGCATCAGGAACACAGGAGGTTCCGTTGCATTCTCATGTAGAGGCTATCAACATTGAGAAGGCTTCTATGGATATCAACATGGACGACATGAGCTCAATCGCATCAGCCCCACTGGAGGGGGAGGATGAGCTTCTCAGAAGTCCAGAAACACCAAAATCCGCCGGTATGCTTGAAGATGCCATAGAGCAACTGAGCAGCTTGCGGGTAAAGAAACCAAACCTCACCACTGCCCAAAGAAGGGCGGCCATTCAGGCAAAACTTCTTGAGAGAGGTGAAGCTTTTGACCCAGCAAAGTTTCGGAGGGGTAAAAAGAAAAAACCTAAGAGACCAGAGATGGGTGAAACTCCAGGCACAAATGTGGGTCTAGAGGCTGGGTCAAGGGTGGCCAAGCGCCCTAGAGGCAACATGGCCACCCCTCCCTCAGCGGAAGGACCTACAAAAAAGGCCAGGAGTGGAACTCATAGAGGTCATGATGTCCAACCCCTTAATCTAGGGACTTCTAGTAAAGGAGTCTCTTACAGGGACATTTCTGCCACCAAAATGGCCATTGTCTTGCAAAGCTTTCCTGAGGCTAAGCTTTCAGCAGAGCAAGGAGAAGTCATTGAAGACGCCATTATGGATGAGCTCCTGGAGGACGGCTGCACTCCATCATTTGCAGGCACCTACATGGAAAAAGGTGTCTTGATTATATCCTGCATTAACGATGCTACTAAGCATTGGCTGGAGGTACTCATCCCCAGACTCAAACCACTTGGGGAGAAGAAACTCATTGTTGGTCTGAGGAAAGACATTATGAAGTCAATGAGGGTATTCTTTAGAGCTCATCCAAAGCTTCTGAAAAAGACTCCAGAAAAGGTCCTTGAGATGCTTGACAAGCAAAACCCCACCTTGAAGGTGAAGGAGTGGAAGGTCCTGCCAGCCAAGCCAGACCCAAAAGGTTATGGATTTGTCTGTTTCCTGGATGAGGCCTGCTTCAATGCTGTTAGGTCGGCCAACTCTAGAGCCAACCTAGGACTCTGGCAAGTCTCAATTGTCTCAACAACAGTCAAGGACAATGCCCAGGGTCCTCCAGATCAATCTACATCACAGTAAAGCAGCCTCAGCTGCTTTCTGCCAGTTCTTCCTCAGAGAGGGATTTCACCTGGCACTGATCCAGGAACCATGGCTTCACCAAGGAAGGGTTGCAGGCCTGGGTGATACCAAGGGTAGGTTAATTTACTGTACCTCTCTCAAAAATGTCAGAACCTGCATACTTGTGAAGAGAGGTATGGACTGCCTAACACTCACTGAATTCTGTTCTAGAGATCTCACTGCGGTGTCTATAACCTGGAGCAATGAAGGCAAGGAATGGAGCACAATTGCAGGCTCGGTTTACTTGCCTTACGACTCCGGGGACCTTCCTCCATCAAGAGAACTCGAACTTCTGGTGGAGTCATCTTGCGCTGGCGGACAACAACTCCTTTTAGGTTGTGACGCCAATGCTCATCACACAATTGGATGGGGAAGCTCTGACACTAATCCAAGAGGTGAGGCTCTCCTTCAGTTTCTCATATCTAATAATCTTTATGTCTGTAATGCTGGAAACCGTCCGACGTTCGTTACACGAAATCGAAGTGAGGTTATTGACATTACACTTTGCTCAGAAGGACTCCTTAGTGCCATTGACAATTGGCACGTAAGTCATGAGGCCTCTTTGTCTGACCACAGGTTCATCTGTTTCAACCTGCAAAGTGAAGGCAGCTCATCCTGCTATCGAGATCCAAGGAGAACAGAATGGTCACTCTATAAGTCTGACCTCCTGTCTCAACTTGGATCATTAGGCAAGAGGGTCACCTGCTTTGCAGACATTGATCAGATTGCTTCCGATCTTCAGAATGCAATCATAAGCTGCTTTCAGGACAATTGTCCATTGCAGCGGGGAAAGAGTCGTACTAATACTAAATGGTGGACTGCTGACCTTGACCGCAGAAGGGCGGTTGTCAGGAAGCTTCATAACCATTGCAAACGGAGCCGTAACTGGGAACCATACCACAGGGCACTCACAGAATACAGCCTTGCAATCAAGAAAGCCAAAGAGAACTCTTGGAGACTGTTTACACAGGAGGTAAATAGTCTTAGGGCAGCAGCAAGACTGCAGCGTGTCTTAGCTTCAAGCCCAATTGGCCTCCTGGGAACTCTGAGGTTACCAGGGGGACAATATACCACTGGAACTGGTGGAAGTCTCAAACTTCTCCTTGAGACTCACTTTCCAGACTGTGTTTTTGAGGGTGCTTGCTCAGGCATGTCCGGCAACAGCGAAATGGGCTCACGGCCAAGAGCTGATCGTGGAAGCTGGACTTTAGCCAGACGTATTGTCACACTTTCCAAAGTTAAATGGGCCATCTCCAAGTTTGGCCCATTCAAATCTCCTGGGGGGGATGGTATCATACCGGCTATGTTGCAGCAAGGACCAGAAGCTCTCTTGGTCCTCCTGTGCAAACTCTTCAGAGCAAGTCTGGCTTATGAGTACATCCCTCAAGCTTGGCGCCTCAGTAGGGTGGTCTTCATTCCCAAGAGAGGAAGAGCAGACTACTCAACTGCAAAATCATTTCGCCCCATCAATCTCACATCATTTCTCTTGAAGACGCTGGAGAGACTGGTGGAGAGACATCTAAGAAAGGGAGTGCTTTCAGGTACTCCTCTTCATCGGAATCAGCATGCCTATCAGCCTGGTAAGTCCTGTGAAACAGCCCTGCATCAACTTGTGAGCAGGGTGGAGGACAGCCTTGCTGCCAAGGAGATTGCTCCATGCACCTTCATGGACATTGAGGGTGCTTTTGACAATGTTACTTACACGGCCATGGTCCGGGCAGTGCATGGGCGTGGTCTTGAGTCTGCTATATGTAGGTGGATTGAGGCCATGCTCCACTCCAGGCGGATCAGGGCTGATCTTCAAGACAAATCGATGGTGATCATACCTGCAAAAGGTTGTCCGCAGGGAGGTGTGCTTTCTCCTCTTCTGTGGAACCTTGTGGTGGATGGTCTCCTCTGTGAACTCACTAGTAGAGGTGTCTTTGTCCAGGGCTATGCAGATGACATAGTCCTCATGGTACAGGGAAGGTTCACAAATATTGTTGCTGATGTCATGAACGTCAACCTTAAATTTGTTAATGACTGGTGTCTTGGAGAGGGACTAAGTATAAATCCCTCAAAGACTGTAGTTGTTCCATTTACAAGGAAAAAGAACCTGGAGTCTCTCTCCCGGTTGAAACTTGGACCAACACAGCTCAAAGTATCAGGTATAGTCAAATACCTAGGGCTGACTATCGACTCCAAGCTGACTTGGAACAATCATTTGAATAATATACTGCACAAAGCAAAATGGGCGCTTATGACGTCCAGGAGATTTGCAGGCTCCATGTGGGGGATCAAGCCTCACATAGCACTGTGGCTGTACAAGGCAGTAATAAGGCCTCAAGTCACATATGGATCACTAGTCTGGTGGACAAAGGTGAACCAGATTACAGCTACAGCCAAACTCACAAGTTTACAAAGGATGGGCACACTCCTAGTCACTGGAGCTTTCAGGAGCAGCCCATCAGCAACTCTTGAAGTTGCTCTTGGCTTGCTGCCCTTGGATATTTTTATCAAGGCAGAAGCACGAAAATCAGCCTATCGATTGAAAGTCACAGGCCAATGGAGGGAAGGCCTGTCTGGAACAGGCCATTGCACAATCACCAAAGCTGTTGCTCATAGCCCTGTGCTTGAAATGACTTCAGATGTCATGAGTATGGAGATGGTTTTCACTAAACCTTTTTCTGTTAAATTCTGCTCTAGAGAGGAGTGGAGGTCTGAGGAAGGGCCCTATATCAGGAGAGGTAGCCTTGTCTGGTACACAGACGGCTCTCTTATTGAAGGGAAATCTGGCTATGGGGTGTACAGTGAATCACCCAGAACAGAAATCTGTGCAAGTCTGGGACAATACTGTACTATCTTTCAAGCAGAAATTTGGGGCATCATGGCTTGTGCCAATATAGGCATTGCCAGACGCTATTGCGACAAGCATATAGTAATCTTGTCAGATTGTCAGGCAGCCCTCAAGGCTCTTGACTCTAATGAAATCAAGTCAAAATTGGTGTGGGAGTGCCACAAAACACTCAGCAAGCTCGCAACACACAACTCTGTGCATCTTGGTTGGGTACCTGGCCATGTAGGCATAGGTGGCAACGAGTGTGCAGATGGGCTTGCTAAGCAAGGTTCTAGTAGGTCATTCTTTGGCCCAGAGCCAAGCTGTGGCATAAGCAAAACTACTGCCTTCCACACAATAAACAAATGGTCCAGGGACTTACATCACCAGCAATGGCAAGGTCACTCAGGCCAAGCACTTGGCAAAAGGCTGCTAGCAGACACAAGCTCCTACTTCACCAACTGGCTGGTGAGGCTGGGTAGAGGTCAGGTTAAGCAGCTAATTGCTCTGATAACTGGACATGGCCACTTCAGGAAACATCTCCACACAATCGGACTCAGAAATGAAAATCAGATGTGTAGGCTTTGCAATCAGTCTGAAGAGACTGCCAAGCATATCATACTGGATTGCGAGAGACTCGGGGCAAGGAGAATGGCTCTGTTTGGCTTTAAGCAACCAGGTGATGAATGGGACGTTAGCATAGGGAAGAAACTCCTGGATCTTGTAAAGGGCACAGGTATTGGTTTGCCTAACTAACGTACTAGGGACACACAATAAGCTTCGGTTGACGTGTGAGGATCTTTGAATCTTCTGGATCTTTGAATCCGTCCCTTCAAACATAACATAACATAACATGCAACTACTCACTCGCTCTTTCTCGCTCACTCTCTCCATCACTCTCTCTCTCTCTCTCTCTCTCTCTCCATCACTCTCTCTCTCTCTCTCTCTCTCTCAAGTGATGTTCAGTGAGTAAACACGTGCTTCACTTCGGCTCCGTATATATAGCGCTATTTTGCAGGGTTTTTTCGATCGTTTTAAATCTATTTTATATCAGCACATTCAGTTTTTTGTACAGCTCATTTTCATTTCAATCATTAATTAGATCATCATTAGCGTACTCAATTAATCAAGAAAAAAGTTTATTGCAAGCGTACTACAGTCTATCCAGGTATAAATAGTTGAGTTCAGCAGGTACCTGTGCAAAGATGGCAAAAGGGAAGAACACACCTAGACAAAAGGCTGCAAATAGACAACAGGCGCCCTCGACTCCCCTGCCTTCCTCACCACCATCGCCTTCGCCTTCGACTTCGAACACAACACTAGCCGACGAAATTCTACAAAGAATAAAATCTGAAGTTGGACTAGCTGTCTCAGAGGCTCTGCGCACGTTCCAAGAAGAATTGGAAAGGCTTCGTAATGAGAATAAGGATCTAAAAGAAAAAATGGCCATGATGGAACAGGAGTGTGAATTAAAAGTGGATGATCTGGAACAATATGGCCGCCGTAACTGCCTCCGTATTTTTGGAATTCCCGAAAAGGAGAGTGAATGCACGGACAGCATCGTTCTCAAAGTTTGCAAAGAGAAACTTAATATAAACTTGACGATCGATGACATCCAAAGGTCGCATCGTGTTGGTCGCCGCCATCAACCCGGCCAGGACAGCCCCAGAGACCGCCATCGCCCGATAATTGTGAGATTTGGCAGCTACCGGACCAGGCAGAGAGTCTTCTCAGCGAAGAAGCTTCTTAAAAACTCCGGGATCACAGTTAGAGAAGATCTCACGAAGCATCGATTGGCGCTTCTCAATGCAGCTGCAGAAAAATACGGTGTGAGGAACACATGGTCCGTCGACGGCAAAATCCGGTTCGTCATCGGCCAAGGAGCAGCAAGAAGGGTCCACACCGCGGAGCGACTATCTGATCTCTACTAGAGATCTAGGAAACCAATGCTGATCTTGCTGCCTCATATAACTAAAGGTGAGACTATAATCAATTGTATCAATTATTAGTTTATACCAAACTAATTGGTTTGGACCAATACAACCAACAAGTAGTCATTATTGTTCAATCAGTCAGTTAATTTAAACTAGTCATTTAATTGCATATTTAAAAATAATTAAGTTAAAACTAATTATAATAGCATTGTTAGTGACAATTTTTCAAATGTTTAAGAATCAGCCTCGTAAATTCATTCAGCTCATTGAACCAGTTAATTTATTCGACTTCATAAACTAAATTCACATGAATTGACTGTGAAAATATTTGAAATATAGTCTATGTTCAGTTGTAATTCAACTTTACTTAAATTAAATAATGAGACAGTCTGCAGATTATATCAGAAACGCTTAATTTATATGAATAGAAGAGTATTTCCAATAAACTACTCGTACAATACAACTGTTGATCATAAATTTCTATCAATAATCTCTATCATTGAAATAACTGGTATAGTTCAAATAAAATTTATTCTTTCATATTTTTTACAATCTCTAGAATATTCCAATTCACATATAACTTGAGCACGGTTCGTAACAACTATTTTTGCTTTAGTAAAATTTCAAACTGTTGTAGAAACCTTTTAGATAAGTTCATATAGTTGCTTGGAAACAGATTCTCAAAGAAGAAACGTTCTTCATTATCATTTCCTGGAGCCAGATGGCGAAGCGCGAGCACAGGCGAGGCTAATTAAATTAGAACAGTATTTCTGGTAGGCCTACCTTACCTTATTTTATTCTGACTCTGATTGCTCATAATTGGAAAATAATTTCTGTCAAACATTACTTCCCAATACCAATTGATAACCAATTTGTCAATTGATTGTTAAGTTATTGTTTGGACATTGTTAACTTTTTCACGGACATACAATAATGAACGGCTGATGACTGCTTAGGCACCAGTAGCTAATGCTAGCAAACTTATGTTTGAATGAATGGGCTGCATCGAGGAGGAGGGTAAATTATACAGTTATAAACCAAAAGAATGGAGTAGATAAAGATAGGCCTACTATTACTACATATTACATAATTATCTGTGGTATGAACTATTTTTCTTCATCCCCTAAAAGTTCTCACTCACTCACTCTCACTCTCTCTCTCTCATCCTCTCTCACTCGTCTCTCTCTGTCCACTATTTCTCTGCCTTTCTTTTTGAAAATAGCATCTTATCTGATCAAATAGGACAATCTACTGCTTTCACATAGATAATTATTTTCCTCACATATTACAATACAGAGAAAAACAAAGTAAACCACTTCTTCTGATGATTTATGTATCTTACCACAGGTTTCAGGTTTATTTTAAAACGAGCATGTCAGTTTCCAAGTTGATTAATTTATTATTCAACTTGAATAAAATATATATTTAAAATATAATATACTTTCTTAAATTCTTAGTTTCCATGTATGGAAGCCTAGCGAAACATGAACACTTCTATGAGAAAACGAGCAAGATATAAATACTTCTATATGTAGAACACAAGAGAAAGTAATGATGATAAGTACTAATAAAAATTCGTATGAACTCTCCGGAAATGAATAGTAATGTTTCGATTGACTTTGAAATACATAAAGAATATATTTTGAGGGTCCCTAGTTGAGTGCATAATAAAAATAAAGTAAAAGAAGAATTCCATCAGCACAGATGAAGCTCAGCATAAGAGGAGCTGCAATTTAAATATCGAATTGAAAGATAGCGGTAATATGGAGAAGTGCAGGCTCTGTGATTGAACTACGGCAAGGTCGCAATTTACTGATAATAACAATCAATCAAGCTGTCAAGTTCGTTACCATAATATGAACACTATATGAAATCAGTCTAGACTTCCTTCATCAATGAGACTACACTATTGTTCTTCATCCCCTAAACGTTCTCACACCAACTCCATTGTCAATCATTCCCTTCCTCTCATCATATCACACTCACACTCATATTCTCTTACTCATTCTCTTTCTCTTTCAACCATGATTCGGTTCACTTTGTCTTTATAATAGGCACTTACAGGTAGAAACTGAACAGAACCCAAGTTAATTCTTTTTCTCTTCTCTTATCTCCATTCTCTTTATTATTTCTATTTTCTTGTTCTCACAGACATACTCGCTATGGCAATCAGTTTATTCCTTTACTATACTTGAATAACCTATATTACCTCCCTCTCCTCACACTTTTCACTCACATGCACTTCCACCCCCAAACAATCAATTTTTCTCTCTCACACTATCACTCTCGCTCTCTCTCTTGTTATCTATTTCCCTCTCTTTCTTTTTGTTCTCTCACCTTCCTTTTCTGCTTCCGCGTTCCGCTCTCTCATAGTTCATAACAATTCATCATTAAAATGTTATTCGTTTCGCCGTTTCTGCCGTTTCTGCTCTCTGTTTCAGCCCATTCAGGAGCGGAGGATGCAGCTGCCCCGCAGCCAGTCAGTGCCTCAGTGGCTCATCCGAGGAGCTCTGTTGCGTGACGTCTTCCGACAACTTCTGCTGCCACCACGTATGGTACTTCGACTTCTACTTCGTTTCAGTTCCACATCTCATCTTGAGCTGCACAGTTGGTATTGCACAAAAACGGAGCCGACGTGATTTCCCGCGTCATTAATGGACTATCGAAGGGACTTTATTAGTTTAAATAGGTTAAGGTATGATTATTTTTTTAGTGTTTTGCCGGGATTTGCCATGCTTAGCTTGTGGGAGGGGCGATCGTTGACGTGCAGCCTAGTTGATGCCCGTCATTGATGATGCTGACGGTCCGGCCTCCAATAATTTTTCCAACTCTCTAGATTCTGGTGCTTACTTAAATAGGAAACTAAAAACACATAAGAAATGTTTTAAAGCATGTCACTTGAATACTCAGTCACTTAATTGTCACATCGATGAACTAAGAACGATTTTTAGATTTAAAAACTTTGACATCATTGGTATATGTGAGACTTTTTTGAAGCCATCGATCTCAAGTTCCCAAGTAGAAATACCAGGATATAATCTATTTCGCAATGATAGATTGAATAGAGCATGTGGAGGAGTAGCTATTTACGTAAAAGAAGGTTTAAAAGCCAAAGTTCTCACTCATTCCAAACAGGAAAATTCATTCCGACCTGAATTTATTCTTTTAGAAATATCCCTATCAGGATCAGATATACTATTAATAGGGGTATGTTATCGCCCTCCAAAAATAGGTTACTTCACTGACTTTGAAAATGCTCTTTTAACGTTTATGCCGAATTACAGCCATGTATTAGTAATGGGTGACATGAATACTGACATGAATATGACAAATCCAAATTTTGATTATACTCAGTTAACAACAATATTTCAATGCCTGAACATGACTATATTACCATTTGATCCAACTCATCACACTGCTGAATCTGACACTTTTATAGATCTTATAATTGTTAGTGATCCAGATGAAGTCTTAGATAAAGGCCAAATCTTAGTACCAGCTATATCAGGACATGACTTAATTTACTGTGTTTTATCCTATAAAACTCCAAAGCCAGAACAAAAATATATAACCTACAGAGATTTTAAGCAAATGGATGAAGCAGCATTTTTTGTGGACGTAGTACAAGCCCCATGTAGTCAAATTGGAGGTCTATCTTCAGTTGATGAGATGGTAGAGACTCTTGAGACTATGATACTTGACATCTACGACAGACATGCACCAGTTGTAACAAGAAGGGTAAACAGGAAACAGCCTGTTCCTTGGTTGACTCCAGAAATTATTCAGTTGATGGCTCTCAGGGACTCTGCTCACAGACGAGCTAAGAAAAGGAATGACTTGAATAGCCTCAATGAATACCGACATCTTCGGAATAAGGTCAAACAGCAGTTGACCAATTCTAAAATGAGATACCTGAACTCTTTACTGACTGACAACAAACAAAATACAGCTGGACTTTGGCAAGGGATTAAAAGACTAGGATTTGGTAAACAAAAATCACCCACACCTGTAGACCTACCATTAAATGACATAAATGAGTTTTTTGTTTCTCATTCTAGCTCTAATGTTGAGACTGTTGTTCAAAATCATCTAGACTCACTAAATGATCAAACTGTTAATGCACCTATCCCAGTCGACCAACAATTCACCTTTCAACAAATCTCTGATGCTGACACCCTTAAAGCTATCCATCATATCCAAACTAATGCTACAGGTTCTGACAAAATATCAATTCGAATGATAAAGAAAATTCTTTTTGCAGTATTGCCAATATTGACATTTATTTTCAATGCATCTCTTAATAGTGGTACCTTTCCTAAGAAGTGGAAGTATGCCCTAGTGCGTCCTTTAAACAAAATTCCATCACCAAGTAGAGTCCAAGACTATAGGCCAATCAGCATATTACCTGCTCTTTCTAAAGCACTTGAGAGAATAGTTCATTCACAAGTTACAAGCTTCATTGAAATTAATAACCTCCTCCATGATTTTCAATCCGGTTTCCGCAATTCAACAGAAACTGCATTATTACAAGTTACTGATGATATAAGACTGGCAATGGACCAGAAGAAATGTACTGTCCTATGTCTTTTTGATTTTTCCAAAGCTTTTGACACAGTCAATCATGATATACTATTTGCTAAGCTTCACCTTCTGGGATTTAGTCAAGAAGCAATCTTGTGGTTTTGTTCATACCTCAGTGATAGAGAACAATGCGTTGCAGTCGGGGAAATCAGGTCTGAATCAAGAAATGTTTTACAGGGAGTACCACAAGGTTCCATTCTAGGCCCACTTCTTTTTACTCTCTATGCAAATGACATCCCTTCCTCAATTCAGTCTTGCAAGTACCATACTTATGCTGATGATCTACAGATCTACCTTAGTTGCCCTGTTACTAAACTGAACGAGACTATAGGAATCATTAATGATGATGTTGCAAGAATAACTGATTGGACAAAGAGGAATGGTCTGAAACTCAATCCTAATAAGACTCAAGCAATCATAGTAGGATATTCACGACTCATCAATCAAATTGACTTCAACTCAGTTCCTAAAATACATGTTGATGGACAGTTAGTGCCTTACTATGACTCTGTAAAAAACTTAGGTATAACCATGACAAACACTCTTGACTGGACAGAACATGTTAGTGGAACTTGTAAAAAGGTATTTGCTGCTATGCATTCTTTGAAAAAGATGCAAGATTCTCTTCCTAGACATATCCGACTTTTGTTGGTGAGATCTCTCATCTTTCCATACTTTTCATATTGCAATGCTGTTATCAATGACATGACTGTTTCTCTAAGTGAAAGATTACAACGCAGCTTAAATTACTGTTTTCGCTTTGTTTACTCACTTCAAAGACATGAGCATATAACTCATTATTATATACAAAGCTCTACCCTCAAACTACCGGAACAAAGACTTATTCGGATATCAAAACTGGTAAATGACATATTGAAATATGGTAATCCGAAATATTTCAAAAATAATTTTAAATTTGTAGCAGATGGAAGAGCCAATAGTGTAACAACCACAAGAGCAGGTGGTAGAACTTTAAGAATTCCAAACCACCGTACAGCAATTTACAACAAATCATTTGTTGTAAGTGGTTGTCGAATATGGAATTCACTCCCAACTGCAATAAGGAATTTGGAGAGCCGGACAGGTTTTGCTTCTTCACTGAGGAAGCATTTTCTTGAGCGGATGTCTATGGTTGTTCAGCCCTAGAGTGATGGCGTGGGAAATTTTGGCAAAACCCTGTTAGTTATAAGTTTTTTTTTCCTTTATTAGTTCATTCTATTTTATTTTCTTTTTTAATATTATTAAAATTTATTTAATTTCATAATGTGTAGACACTATCAGGTAGAATTTATAGGTTAAGTGTAAGAGAGGGACACCGTCCCTAACTTCGCCTTTTCATACAAATGTATCACCAAGCTTTTTTCCTTTTTTTTCTGTATATCATATTAATATCATTTTCAGTAATAATTTCATGTTTGTATATAGTTAAAAGTTTATGTAATAAGTAACTGATAATGTTTTATGTAATAATACTTGGTGATGCCTATATATTGTATTTTATACTAGTAACTGTCCAACTATTATTTGCATGAATAAAGAAATCAATCAATCAATCAATCAATCTCTCTATTCACTATACTCGATTGTAGGCGCATGCTTAGTTGCGTCAAAGACAATAGAATAATTACCTTAGATTGTCTTTGGTTGCGTACGCACGTACTTTTTCAGTACAAATACTTCTTGAGTACTTGAGTACGAGTAGTTTGTTACTCAAGCGTCTCAAGACTCACGTCTTGCCGTCCGCGTCTCATTTCGCTACAGCACATTTGAGAGCAACTCAATAATTAGATTCGTGCTGTATTTAACGCGTGAAACAGTAGTAGTACCAGTACCGCAGTACAATACTCGATACTGTACGATACTCTCTTACTCTGGCGAACTGGCTAATATAAAATACTAGCTAGTATTTTGGAACAGGTATTTGGAATAGGTATTAGAACGTACTTGTACTCGGAATACTTAGTATCAGAAAAACCTAGCACGACCCATCTCTATTAGATACATTAATAAAATATGCATTGAATTTATCTGCCAGAGCCTTTTCATCTTCTATAACATCATCTCCACACTGTAAACTGATAGGTTTCTTTTTTGCAGTAGATTGACCACAGTGATTATTTATGATCTCCCATTGCTTTTTAACAGGATAGGTCTTTGAATTAAAGTAAAATTTATATTTTTGTTGTTTTATTGATTTATGGATAACATTTTTTTTAGCTAGAAAATCATGTCTTAATTGTTCATTATGTGGATCATTTTTATGTTTTTTATAGAGTCTATCTCGATACCGAATTTCTACACAAATATTTTCAGTCATCCATGGTTTTAAGCGTTTACCACTATTAACAGATGCGATTTATGACATTTTACAGTGCTACGCTGAATATAAGCCAGTAATACATCAATAAACAAAGAATATTTACCATCATCATTATTACACGTTTATACACTGCTCCAATCATGCTCCATGAGTGATTTAATTAAATTTTTAGTGTCGAGGGACTCTTTAATCACTGGGCGGAGCATGATTTTCTCTGTTTTCAAGCCTTGATACTGATATGGAGACAGCTCTATGGTCTGAAATGTGTGGCTCTATAACTGCACTTTGAATAATATTTCTATTGAATTTTGATTTATAAAAAACTAGCTGGCCTGACGCGCGTTGCTGCGTTCTCATAAAAATTCTCCTTGATTTTATTATTCGTCACCTCCCACTGAGATCTGAGATGACATTTCAAATTTCAACCTTCTAGGACTATCAGGGAAGAAGTTAGTCGTAGGGCTCTTACAGCTGATGAGAGAGGCCTCCTTCGTTGTTTTCTTACTCACCACCTCTAAATGAACATTTCAAATTTAAACCACCTACAACTGTTAGGGCGGAAGCTAAGTTTTTAATTTTATGATTGGCCACCTCTCACTAAGGCTACATTTCGAATTTTAACTTTCTAGGACTATTAGGGAAGAATTTAGTCCTAGGGCTCTTCTAGCCGATCATAGTTTCCTTCAGTTTTCCGGTCCTTCGTTGTTTTCTTAATCACCACATCTGAATGAAGAAACATTTCAAATTTAAACCTTCGACTATAAGGATAGAAGCTAGGTATTTGTTTTTATTATTCTCCACCTCCCTCTGAGGCGTTATTTCATATTTATAGCTGCATTGGTTAACAGATGTCATCAACCTGGCATAATTAAATTTCATCATACCCAGTTATATGTTTCCTACATACTGCAAGGCTCCGACTACAAGGTACATGCAAAGTCTTAGCGTTTCAGACAGCGTAAATAACGCCGCTAAGGGGGTGCCATATGATTTAAAACGGTTGACTTCTATCAGCTGTTCCTTCAAGGATAGATTTCTTCTTTTTGTGTCCTTCGGCGAGGACTTTTTAACTCCCAAACTTCACAGGAACCATCTCGGGACTATTCTACATTGTACTTCATCTAACTTGGAGTTCATTTCTTCGCTACTTTTGTCCAATTTGGCGTTCATGTTCTCGTCATTTTTGTCTAATTTGGAGCTTAGAGCGAGAAGTAGTCCAACTAATGATGTAGTGCTATCTCCCATATTAGCTGGTAGTATTGCTTCGAGTGATTCATCCCGCGGCGTGATTCTAGCAGGCGTTGGTTGTGGGGGAGATGCCGATGGAGGCGTCTGCATTTACGTAGACGATCGCTGGTCCAAATTTTCCGGATTGAATTGCACAGAACTGATGCTGCCAATTTTGCGCTCCCGGGGTACACCTTCTCCGCTAGACTCTAGACAGATGACAGACGGCTCGTTGCTGGTTGACTCTTTCGGTGTATCGGCCATGGTAGTACCGGTTGATGATAGTGTTTGACGATTCCAAAATTTTAACGCAATGCTAGAGATAGATTTCGCGAGTGCGCGTATGTGCCGCAGTGATGACAACGTTGAGTGCTGTGATATGACTAGAAGTTCCTGAAGACCGGTGTGATGCGAAGTTCGATGATGGATAGCTGACACACACAAAGTTTACAAAAGTGCTAAAGTATTAAAACAAGTGAAATCAATGTAAAAAAGTCTAACAAATTCAACACAACAAAATTTAAAATTCAATATAACTGAATCACAGCCGATAATTTTCCTAATTTTTAAATAAATCTTGCCTAATATCACAGACCGCAAATAAAAATGAAATTTTAAATTAAACCAACAATAATATTTTCATAATAAATCTATAACAAATAAATTAGACATTAATGTCGCACAAAAACATGAACAAAAATAACTACACAACAATTGGGTATCTGGTTCTTGGGATGAGATAAATTTTTCTAGCCTCACCCAGACCTCGTGCACTTGGGACTTTAAACTAAATGAACCCTTAATGCTTGGCGAGCTCTGGTGTTTGCTAATTCCTTAATATTAATTATTCTAGAATTACAGATAATTCCCAGCTTGTTGGAAGTTCACAGGCTGTATTGTCTCGTGATTCGCCTGAAACATGTAAATTTTTTGTTAATTTCCGGAAATTCTCTGGAAGTTCTTGTTTCCTTTGAGCATGTAGAATTTTAAGTGTCTGCAAATTCTCGTCTTCGTCACCAAATAAGCCGCACAGTCGTTGGGCGCCAAGTTTTATGTAACGGCTTCCTGAGGGACACCTGGGAAAACAATATGAATTAAAATGATCTCCCCTTCGAGGCCTTGCGTCTATGGTCGACTTACCGATCGCAAGTCTCGTGTTCGGCTGCTCAATTGTGTGTCCTGCAGTCACACGCTACTGCGGAGGTGCGGCGAAAATCCTGTAGGAAAAGGGCTATTCAATGGCCTGAGGATTTCGCAGCAATCCTCCACAACATTGATTCCCAAAGTGGTCCATGTGGACCCCCTGGGGGCCACGGGGACCTGCCAGGGGGTCCATGTCAGTGAAAAATAAAATTGGGGGTCCATGATATGTTGATGGGGGTCCACAATAGCTAATGTCTTTGGATCGGGGCGGGGTATATGCTATGTACAATCTAATATCAAAACTTACACTGTATTTCTAAGTAAATTAGGATTTTTACTCACTTATACTGGAGATACTTAAGGTATGCATTCCACTTCTAAACAGAATCTCCATCAGCCTAGAAGTGAAATACATCCCTCTAATTTCCACATTGACAAGAACTTCTAATAAGGTCTAATAAGCTTCCTTTTATTACTCTACGTATTTGATAATTTTAAATCGAACTAGAAATCTTAGTAGTCTATTCAATTCTAATAAGTTTGTTCTTGTCTTTTGATTAACTTTTTTGGAGTCAATTTTTAATATTCTTGTTTTCAACAATTGTAATATTCTTGTTTTTTTTTATAGAACACTCCATTACTGTCATTGGCGTAGCGACGGGGGGGAAGGGTACCAGGTTACAACCCCCCCCCTTTAGCCTGTGAAAGAGGCCCCAAAAAGAAGTAGGGAGGCACCAATAAAAATACGATAATATCGGTTACTGGAGGTGAAATAAAGTTTTCATATGTGAAGAGAAGCTTAAATAGTGTTACAGCTGGAAAAAAAAACTAAAATTTTAATACTTTAATTAACTTAAAAAATACTCTAATTAAAGCTATAGAAGGGATGAGGCGAACAAGGCAAGTTTTCTTGGGCCTCAACGTCAATGGGCCACATCATTTTACAATATTAATGCAAGCAAATGAAAAAACAAAAATAAAATAAGGAGCCCCAAATTGTACAGCTAGGGGCCTCCAGGGCCTCTTTTTTCCAGTTTGGACCTCTAGAGGCCCCTTAGAAGCCTAACACCCTAGAGGCCGCGGGCCCTACGGGCACGTTTTTATTGCCAGTATAGTCATGCAAAGTAGAAATTCAAGTAGGCTGCATCTAGAATATTTTCAAATTTCAACCTTTATACATAAGAGTCCCCTTATTGCCTCGGCTTTGGGCCTTCAAAGACCCCACGATGCTGGTGGATCCCAGTATTTTTGGAGCCCCCAAACATGGGTTTGAATTTCCCCAGACCACTTGAATGAAGTTGACACAGTAGGCTTGAAAGGAGGAAAGGACTCTTAATATTTTTTCAGACGGGCTTCAAATGCTGATTTCTGTTACTGTTCAGATCTGATACCCCAAAGAGTTTTATTGTGATCGTGAAATTTGTCACGCCATGAATCAATCAACAAATAATATGAGGGTTGATAGCCATAAAAAAGCTAAAAGTTGCACTTTCAAGAACTTGAGAACAATTTTTTTCAGAATACCCAATGTTTTGAGGTTCTGTCACCATCTATTTATATAATTACAAAATTACTATAAATTAAAGTTTGGAATTGGATGTGTTATTAATTCATTCGCTCTTTGCAAGTTGAACCAAGTTCCATTCAAAGTCATAATAATTTTCATAGTTTTACACATTTTACATACCAGTATTCCAATATTAGTGAATAGTTCAAAAGATTACACAAAAATAGAAGAGAAGTTTATTGCTCTCTCTGGTGCCACTCAGTACCCTTTTCCCTAGCTTCCACAGCTTTTTCGACGAATGGTTTGTCAGTTGGCTTACATTCGAATTTTATCTTTAAATTGAAGAAAAAATTCAAATTAGTTAAACAGATTTTTTGAATATAGAAGGCAACTATGCATAGCTTAAAGACTAACTAGCATAGCAATGCTAGTTGGGAAATCGAGTCATTAATTGAAAATTGGTGTTTAGGTGAAGGTGTAAGGGAGCCTCCAGCCTCAACTCTATCCCGGGCCACTAAAATGTCTCTGGGTGGCCATGATTATAATAATAATTTGAAACCACTATAACTTGTTAAATTGGCTTTATAAAAGTAGTATTTTTTAGATTTTATACATTGAAATTTGTTCACAACTAATCATTTAACTAACAATAAACGAAAAGTGGGTTCAAATTGTTATGCAAACGATTCATAAAAGCAGTGATTTATTGAATTTAAGCTTTCACTTTACCCAATTTATAAACTCCATTTTAATGGCTAATCGTATAAAATTACTGATTTTGAGTCACAAATCAAGCTCTCAGCATCGAAAATTCAAAAAAAATATGAACGAATGGACTATAATAAATGGATTAATGCTTTTCTAGACATGAGTAGAATCTCTTGGGATACGACGTTAGAGGGACTACTTATTAAAATTTTTCCGGGGGAGGATCCCCGGGCCCCCCTCACCCTAGGGGGTATTCCATACCCCTTAGACCCCCCGGGGGCCCTCAAATCTCCAATAAGCCCCCCCATTAAAAGATTTTCGCTACGCTACTGATTACTGTATCTGTATCGCCCTTTTGTCACAAATTTGATGCAATATTCTAAAAAGGTGAATTAAATTCATTGTTATTATTTTCCACCTCCTCTCCTCAATTCATTAACAATGAGTGTCGTGTTTGCCCACATTGAGCAGCCTTGAGCCTTTGCCCATTGAGCCTTGCTGATTTTAATGCATGCGAATGTTGCAATTACTACAAAGGACACAATGTTGATAAAATACCGGCCGTTATACTTCTTGGGTTCCATTAATACTATTTCACTATAAAAAAAAACAATACGTCATACTATTTCATTATTTCAATTCAAATTAGACTATATTACAAAAATGTATGTTTATGTGCTTTTTAATGTTTTCTTCACCACAATTTGAATTGGTTACTGTGAGCAGTAGTAGACCTACTTCATCAGCTTTAAAAACACATTTCAACATACAGTTAAAAAAAGAAGTAATTACATTTATGCAGGGGGTCCACCCAAAACCAAAAATCATGGCAAGGGGTCCATGAGGCAAAAAAGTTTGGGAACCACTGCTCCACAACAATATTACCAGGTATGGAGGATGGACGTATCACTCGGTGCAGCTATATGTCTCCTTGGACCACACCGGACACCGAGTAGATACCCCCAAATCTCCACCCTGACAACACGTCTAATTATGGAAGACAACCACAATTTCCCCCTGCTGATGGCCTGAACAGTATAAAAGAATAGGTGTTAGAGGAAAATTCCGTCTAAACACAGTATAATGGCTCAAACTGCCAGAACTCACCAAGCATAAGGGTAAATGATGCGGAGACTTTATTTAACAAAATTTGACGTGTATTGAAAAATAATAAGAAAATCCAATGATAAATAATAATATAGTATACGGTAATAAATTTGATATAAGTGAAAAAGAATAAATTAATCTGATAGTTCTTTTAAGAGAATATGTGACAATTCTTGAATTTACTGTGCACGTGGTCGGGATTCAGCTTGGTGGAAGGCAAGACTTAGAATTTGCACAGCTTGACACAGCCTATATTAATTTAACTTCCCTTCTTTTTTTAATCGCGCACACACTTGGGGCCCCTTAAAATAAAGACTCACTTGACTGTTGAATGTTGTAGGTAGCCTTTGTCTGACCGCAGGTGTAGTGTAGTGCTGCTTCTCGCGGTTTTCGGGAACTTGTTTTTTTTAAGATTTTTAAATGGACTGGTCTCAAATTAAATCCTAGTCTTGCTCGAACGTAAACTTTCCGGAATTTTAAACACAAATAAATTACATATAGCACAAAAATGACAACTAATGGACGACTTAGTCCTTTTTGAGTCTGGAGAGCAAGTTCTTGGTTGTAACAGTCGTCCTTCAAGAAAAGTGGTTACTGTTACCCCCACTATGCCAAAATTAAAGGAAATGATGCCAAATTTGGCGATGTTCAACCCATGTGGTTGGGATTAAATTACAAAAAAAAAAATTAAATAAAACGGTACTATTGCTTACATGGGTTGTGATAAATGATGTGAATAAATTTAAAAAGAACCAGATACTCCAAAAACTAATTTACAGATAGAAAATTAACATTTGAGTAAACATAAATTTCGATGTTAATCATCGACTGCTCAACGAATCGATAATTATAAGTCCACATGGCTTTGGACTGTGGCTTTTTACGAAAACATCAAATTCTAGCCAATAATAAATAAAAAATACATTTTAACACATTTTAAATTCATAAAAAATAATGCTGAGCAAATAGATTTCACTGTACAACGAATAATTACAATACTATAGGCTAGTGGTGGTGTATCTAACCTGTAAAAGGTTATCCTGCAAGCAACAATGGATTATACTCAGAATTTTGCGAGAATGGAAGAAATCCAGGTATGTGTGGCATTTTTACAGAATAGTTTATCCTATTCCTGCTTTTAAATAACATTTAAAGTTGCTTAAATATGATTTATTGCCATTTATCACATGTAGCTTCGATAATATCGAAGCTATCGCTATTATCACCGGTATGACTGTTAAATATCGATGCTCCTGCTGAAACAGCTGACTTACTTGTCGAATTTGTTACGGTAGTGGCGCCGGTTTTTAAAAATAGTCCTCACAATCTTATAATACGGTAACTCTTTATATATTTGAAATAGCTTCTTCTCCTCCAATTATGATAAATTTTGGTGGTTGCCAGCCATCCAAAAAAGTATCGTCACAATATATAGATATGGTCAATATTACTCATCTAATCCTTCTTACCATTCAACAGCTGGCTCATATTCATATTGCTATTACATACAATTATTTAAATGCTTGAGAACTGAAGATTAGGCTGGAATTACACTGAAAACTGTCACACCCAATGTTTTTCCGTACCACACACCTATCCTGGTCCAAGTGTGTGGTAGCCTGTTTTCCTAAAAGCCCTCAGAGAAGATTGAAGTGGCTGACGTTCTTTCAAGACTAATTAACTTACATTCAACCGACAATTAATCCCATAACACATTCTAGAATGTCTTCATATTTAAAGCTTATAACGTAGAGAGTATCATGCTCCATTTTGTGGTGGAGGATGAGATGTAATAAGATTTTCTTAAAAGAAAAATTAGCATCTAATTGCTCCGGAAATTCGGTCCTTTTGTGGCTGCGCGCATGCGTCAGCTTGGCTCCGCCAAATCCACAAAAAGGAGTGACAAGGATGCCCTGAACTTCCTCAAAGCTTGCATGTTACTGCAATCTGCAGAAGTCCAGGATGATTTTTGCCAATCGCTGTCGTTTTGACCTGCTTAAAACTACACAAGTGTACTATTTGACAAGCAAGGTCACCCTAATAGAAACACAAGTAACCAGTAGATCCGTGCAGGCTTATCAGAAACAAATTTATAGCAATAAGTAGTATAAAAAGGACAGATCTGGGACAACCTTGACCTTTGACCCCGGAAGTGACCTTGAAAAACCGGATGTGGTCAGGAACCGGATGGACAGAGCTGGGACAGCGTGGGAACCGGAAGTTGCGCCAGAATTGGTACCAATCCTGGCGCAGCGTGTGAACCACTTATCTGACAGGTTATAATTGCCATCCTGTATGAATCAATTATCTAATGTCCATCCTGTCCAATTAATTAATTTTCTTGAACCGGATGAGGGAGCTGGGACAGCGTGGGAACCTGTATGACAGATCTGACCCCGGAAGTTGTCTTGAAATGGTTACCAATCCTGGGACAATGTGTGAGCCAAATCTTCTATCATTTCGTTAGCTTTTGTAGAAATCCCATAGTCCAGCACTGGTTCACTTGACTTATTTGTATAGATTAAATAAAAATATTTCCATTCCCACACAAACCATTTACTGTCAAATCTTATGTTGTTTCGATACCTTTTGTAGAAATCCCGTAGTCCAGCACGGGTTCACTCGACATATTTGCATAGATTAAATAAAAATATTTCCATTCCCACACAAACCATTTACTGTCAAATCTTATGTTGTTTCGATAGCTTTTGTAGAAATCCTGTAGTCCAGCACGGGTTCACTTGACATATTTGCATAGATTAAATAAAAATATTTCCATTCCCACACAAACCATTTACTGTCAAATCTTATATCGTTTTGATAGCTTTTGTAGAAATCCCGTAATCCAGCACGGGTTCACTTGACATATTTGCATAGATTAAATAAAAATATTCCATTTCCACACCACGGTAGTTTAACACACAGGCCGTAGGAATCGAGGCGCGTTTTTTTTTTATAGTGGTATCCCCTGTAGGCCTACTCCACTGTATGCTCTACTTCTTACACAGTCTCTATTTCTCTATTGTCTTGTTCAATTTTAGCAATATAACAATGCTCATCACATTTAACTCTAGTTGGCAGTGTGCAAAATGCTTTAGTAGATTCATCATCAGATGTGCATACATTATATGTATGAACTTTTCCATCACACTTCTGTATATGGAAAAGTGAACAATGTTTATTGATACGCTCTGTCATGCACCGTTCTAAACCAATACAGGAATACAAAAATTCTTGTGTTCTCTCAAACATACCTGGACTCGAACAGAAAAGCCAGTGTCCTCCATCACAACACTCTTCTCGATGATATTTTAACTCATGAACGATAAAGTCATCTTTATCTAGTATAGTACAATCCTGTTCAGCCATTCTTTCTACTACAACAGCAACGGTACACTCTCACACACACACTGATGAGAATGTATGACAGGGGCTTTAAACAACGGTCAGTTCAGTCTCAGAAGTAGATTCACCACATTCTGCTGATTTTGATGAAAATTAAAACTCCAAGCGTTCATTATACTTCCTGTTCCAAAAGGTGGGAAAAGGTACTATAAAAATTCGCTAAAACCGCAAAAGATTCTTGCACCATGTGCAATCCTACGAAAAAATTATTAGCATCAAACAATCTCACAACTAATTATAATTGAATAATTGTAACAGGATGTGGTTTTACTCTGTATCGAGTTGACCGTTTTGCTTTTGTTAAGCCTACATGACGAACTAAATAGCGAAGATCTTTTGTGTAAAAGAGGAGGAGGAGGAGGAGAAGGAGGAGGAGGTGAAGGAGGAGAATAAGAATCAGAAGAAGAAGGAGGAGGAAGAAGGAGGCGAAGAAGAAGAAGAAGAAGAAGAAGAAGGAAGAAGGAAAAGAAGAAGAAGGAAGAGGAGGAGAATAAGAATCAGAAGAAGAAGAAGGAGGACTAAGAAGGAGGCGAAGAAAAGGAAGAAGAAGAAGAAAGAAGTAAAAGATAGAGATGAAGAAGGAAGAGGAGGGGGAGGGGAAGAATAAGAATCAGAAGAAGAAGAAGGAGGACTAAGAAGGAGGTGAACAAGTAGGAAAATAAGGAAAAGAAGAAGAAGAAGAAGAAGGAAGAGGAAGAGAAGGCAAACAAGAAGGAAAAGAAAAAGATGGGGAAGAAGAAGGAAGAGGAAGAGAAGGCAAAGAAAAGGAAGAGGAAGAGAAGGCAAAGAAAAGGAAGAGGAAGAGAAGGCAAAGAAAAGGAAGGAGAAGATGGAAGAAGAAAAAGATGGCGAAGAAGAAGAAGGAAGAGGAAGAGAAGGCAAAGAAAAGGAAGGAGAAGGAATAAGAAAAAGAAGAAGAAAAAGATGGAGAAGAAGAAGAAGAAGGAAGAGGAAGAGGAAGAGAAGGCAAAGAAAAGGAAGGAGAAGAAGGAATTAGAAAAAGAAGAAGAAAAAGATGGAGAAGGAAGAGGAAGAGAAGGCAAACAAGAAGGAAAAGAAGAAGAAGGAAAAGGAGGAGGAGAATAAGAATAAGAATCAGAAGAAGAAGGAGGAAGAAGGAGGTGAAGAAAAGGAAGAAGAAGAAGAAGAAGAAGAAGGAGGAGGAAGAAGGACGCAAAGAAAAGGAAGAAGAAGAAGGAAGAGGAGGAGGTGAACAAGAAGGAAGAGGAGGAGGCGAACAAGAAGATGGAGAAGAAGAAGAAGGAGTAGCGCGTTGTAATACTTAAAACTAGTGTATGCTTTATGGCGACTCTGCTATTATTTTACATTCGCTGCCACTAATGTTAAATCAATTTGCCGACCCCGCAAGCTATGAATTATTTTTCCTAAATAGAGAATATTATGTATAATATCTTTGAAAAAGAATTTCGAACATACTACAGAGCAACCAATTAAAAATTGATACAACATTTATTTAGAGTTTTAAAAATCTGATTGAATGAACTGAACTGAAAAAATGGAAACCTATAAACGAGTCAATAGTATTATTGATTTCAAGAGTGTAATATTCTAATCCATAGTCTATATTCATCAGAATCTGAATCTACTAAGTTACTGTACTTCCATTTAAATGCTTAAATTATGATTTATAGGTTTCACACGCTGTCCCAGCCCCCCCCCCCCATCAGGTGCCCCCCCCCACCACTCATCCACTTCTAGAGCACTTCCCATGCTGTGCCAGCTCTGTCATGACGTTTCCTGACCACATCCTGTTTAGGATAGACATAGTACTTTTCCCCACCTTTTATCCCTATCTATTGAAGGGAGGGGGAGATTTTAATAGACAATCAAAGCTTCAGTACCTTTCAGCGAGAGCTACGAGTAAGGTGTTTTCAGCGATAGCTAGTAAGGTGTTTTCAGCGAGAGCTACAAGTAAGGTGTTTTCAGCTTGTTTAATTCAACTCTTCCAGACATTCAGTGTGTTTTACACAAGTAAGTACAAATCTTTATTTATTTTTATTTTTTTTTTTTTTTTTTATCTCTTGGGGACTTTGAAAATTCAAGTTATCATTATTGTTGCTGTTGTACCTACTCATACAATATTTTGCTATTCCATTGATGTATTAGACATGTAGAACCTATTCAAAAGCAAAAGTATAACAGATGTTTCTCAAACAGTTTGATAATATGCTGAAATTTATCCAACAACTATAACTTGCAGAGTGATTGAGTTTCATTGTTCTTGAATCTCCACTGCTGTTTACAACTGTGATCTGATACTTCCCCAACATCAGCTGCACAAAATCTAAATACTTTAAAAAATGCATGGAAATTTAATGTCTGAATAAACTAACAATAAAGAATAGGCTATCCTTTGTACTATACGTAATTTATAAGAGAGAGAGAAAGAGAGCTAGGTGAACACTGAGTGAACACTTTTAAGCCTAAAAGAGAGCTAGGTGAACACTTTTAAGCCTAAGTGAACAGTGAGTGAACACTGAGTGAACACTAGGTGAACAGTGAGTGAACAGTGAGTGAAAAGTGAGTGAACAGTGAGTGAACAGTGAGTGAACAGTGAGTGAACACTGAGTGAACAGTGAGTGAACACTGAGTGAACAGTGAGTGAACAGTGAGTGAACAGTGAGTGAACAGTGAGTGAACACTGAGTGAACAGTGAGTGAACAGTGAGTGAACAGTGAGTGAACAGTGAGTGAACAGTGAGTGAACACTGAGTGAACACTGAGTGAACACTGAGTGAACAGTGAGTGAACACTGAGTGAACAGTGAGTGAACACTGAGTGAACACTGAGTGAACAGTGAGTGAACACTGAGTGAACAGTGAGTGAACACTGAGTGAACAGTGAGTGAACACTGAGTGAACAGTGAGTGAAAGAAAGAGAGAGCTTCCCCCACCACTTCTACTTCCATCACTGGCCCCGCCCATGATGGACATTTTGTATACAAATAGACAATCAGTACCTCCCAGTGCAAGCTACGAGTAAGGTGTTTTCAGCTTGTTGAAGCTATTTCTTATCAAAAGATAATTCCTTTTAGAGGATAATACAACTAATTGAAAATTTCTTCTATATATTTTAGAGAAATCAACATGAACAAGGCTACACATTGTCAGCAAACCAGAGGTGAACAGGGTGAGTTTGTTCTACTAGAGGAGGCATTCAACTCCTGCTTGAGAACCCTGTACAACAACAACGCCTGCATGGATGAACCGGCTAAGGACTTTCACTCATTCCTCAGCTGCTTGGAGAAGAAGATTGCAAACGTAATCTCCCAGGAATTCATGACCTATGGAGCTATCAAATTCAACCTTGTCTTGGAGGCTACCTATCGAAAAAGCTTCATCAATGAGGACAACCAGGAGAAGGAGGAATTCCAGAATGTCGCCTTCAAAACACCAAACTACTCCATCTTCAGCATCACCGAACTACCATTCATCATCAAGACAGCCTGCAATAAAATGCTGGAAGAGGAAGCCAAGTTTGAGGGGAACTCCAGTGGATGGAGCCTCCTCATCATTGATGGACTCCTCATCCGCATCAGCAAACATGTACCGCTGCGAGGATCTTCATACATCGAGCTGCCCACCAAAATTGCTGCAAGGAAGGCCATTGTGAGCCCTAGGAACAATGACCAGCAGTGCTTCAAGTGGGCCATGCTTGCTAAGCATATTAGAGGAGCACATCCAGAGCGAGTCAACAACCGGTACTACCAGCTGACTGACAAGTATAACTTCTCCGGATTGTCGTTCCCCACCACCATCAACCAAATTGACATTTTCGAAAGGAACAACCCCGGAGTGTCAGTCAACGTCTACGGTGTGGATTCTGATGATGTCATCTTCCCACGTCGAGTTGTCAAGGAGGTCAAGGCCAACCATACTGATCTACTCCTTCTCTGTGAGAGCAAGACAACAGAGGGTGCAGAAGGCAGCACAGAGAAGGATGATGATGACTTGCAAGTTAATAGTCACTACTGCTATATAAAAAACTTTGAAAAGCTGTTGAGAGCCCAGCTAACAAAACATGATGGACGGATTATCATCTGCAGACGCTGCTTCACCCACTACACCCTCAGCAGAGAAGGTGAGCGAAGGATGAATGAGCATGAGGAGTACTGTGCCCAGAACAAGACTGCAAGAATTGAGATGCCCAAGCCCAACAAAGATGGAAGCCTACCTACCATGAAATTTGAAAAGCACTTGAACAAGTTTAGGTTACCATTAGTAGCCTATGCAGATTTTGAGTGTTTGTTGGAGCAACCAACTCCTGAGGAAGAGGGTGGAGCCCCAGAGCGATGGATTGGAAAGTCTACCAAGGTTATCCAATACCATCGAGCAATGAGCTATTGTCTCTACTTTGCAAGGGACAAGGAGCAATTCCCTTCCTGGCTCACCATCAGCAACCTAATCCCTCAGGAGCCAATCATGTACCGTGGACCTGATGCTGCAGCACACTTTATGAAGACCTTGACTGAGTGTGCAGTAGACATTGCAGAAGCCATTGACCAGCAGAATAAAGCAATGTTTCCACTCTCAAACCAGCAGCTTGCAGCCTACAATGCAGCCCAGTCCTGTGAAGCCTGCAACAAACCATTCACTGGTGACAAGGTTCGAGACCACTGCCACATGACTGGGTTGTACCAAAACGCTCTGTGTAACAACTGCAACCTCAAGAGACGTCGTCAAACCTACATTCCAGTCTTTCTTCACAATTCCTCAAACTACGATACCCACCTAATCATTCCCCATCTTGGATCCGACACCTGCCAAATAAATGTTATTCCAAACACCTCTGAAAAGTACATCTCATTTACAAAACAAATATCAAAACGACTCCATCTAAGATTCATCGACACATTCCGATTCACACCTGACAGTCTGGACAACCTGGTGACAAATCTCGTCAAGACTGCCAAGGATGCAAGCGATCTCCCCAATGTACTGAGACATACAGCCAAACAGTTTAGAAGCAAACTGGACCTTGTTTCCAGGAAAGGTGTATTCCCATACGAATACTGTAGCTCATGGGAGAGATTGGAGGAGACACAACTACCTCCCAAAGAAGCATTTCATAGTAAGCTAATCAATAGCGGTATCAGCGATGCAGACTACGCGCATGCTCAACAAGTTTGGAGGGATTTTGGATGCAGAAATCTAGGAGAGTACAGCGACTTATACCTCAAGACGGATGTTCTCCTGCTAGCCGATGTCTTTGAAAGTTTTCGTGACATGTGCATCAAAACCTATGATCTAGACTGCGCTCACTACTTTACATCCCCAGGCTTCTCGTTTGATGTTATGCTCAAAAGTACAAAGGTTGAGCTGGAGCTGCTCACAGATTATGACATGTACATGCTCATTGAAAGAGGTATAAGAGGAGGTATCACTACATGCGTTCACCGTCATGCCATTGCCAACAACCAGTATACTGGGGCGCCTGTGAACATGGAGAAGCCAACATCATATCTCATGTATATAGATGCTAACAACTTGTACGGCTGGGCAATGTGCAATCCACTTCCTTGCCGGGGATTCAAATGGATGGACAAAAAGGAGCTGGAGGCAGTGACCAAGAACATTGAAGGTCTAGCAGATGAGCAGAAAATTGGATACATCCTTGAGGTAGATGTGGAGTACCCTGCTGAGCTGCACGATTTACACAACGATTTCCCATTTCTACCAGAGAACCAGAAAACGCAGGAATCCAAGTGTGTTCGACTGATGACGACATTGCAGTCCCACCAAAAGTATGTCTGCCACTACCGCATGCTCAAACAAGCAGTTCAACATGGCTTGAAAATCATCAATGTCCATCGAGGGATCTCATTTGAGCAAGAAGACTTTTTGGCACCCTACATCATGCTAAACACCAGGCTCAGGCAGCAGTCTACAAATAAGTTTGAGAAAAACTTTTTCAAGCTTATGAACAACGCTGTTTTCGGTAAAACCATGGAAAATGTGAGAAAGAGGATGAGCATGGAGCTGGTCAACTGCGAGAAGCGATTGAAGAAACTTGTGGCTCGCCCGTCATACAAGGATCGCATCATTTTTGGAGACGACATTTGCGCTGTGACCCTCCATCAAGAGAAAGTCGTCCTTGACAAGCCCATCTACATAGGGTTATCAGTGCTGGACATTAGTAAGATCCTGATGTACGAATTCCACTACGATGTGATGAAACCCATCTACAATGACCACCTGAAACTGCTATATCAAGACACCGACAGCCTGTTTTATCTTGTTCAAACTGAAGACATATACAACGACATCAGAAATAATGAGAAGCTTCGAGATGCCTTTGATACCTCAGAGTACCCCACCGACCATCCATGCTACTCTGAGACCAACAAGATGGTATTGGGCAAATTCAAGGATGAGTATGCATCAAGAGCTCCACTTGAGTATGTTGGTCTACGATCAAAATTGTATGCATGCAGATGCTACAACGCTGATCCTAGCCAAGTAAAAAGTGGACTAATCAAAAAGGCCAAAGGAGTACGACGACCTGTGTTGGGCCAAGAGCTGTCAAATGATCATCCTGATGCCGACCAATACATTGTATTCCAAGACTATCTGGACTGCCTGTTTGGAAACAAGGACATCTACAGAGAACAAGTGATGTTCAGCACTAGAAAACACCAAATAATGACAACTGTGCAGAGGAAAAAAGCTCTTAGCAATGCTGATGAGAAAAGGTACATAATGGATGATGCTGTCAACACTCTAGCTTTTGGACATTATCAGCTTCAAGACATAGTTACAGCAGCAGCAGCAGCAGGAGCAGCAGCAGCAACAGAATACTCTACAAATTCAACATCATCAGAGATGAATGATCTGGAACAATTCCTTGAAAATGGATCCAATGAAGAAAAAGCGGTAGCACCATTCACACCAGAGGAAGAAGAGATGATGAATGATCTGGAACAATTCCTTGAAAATGGATCGAATGAAGAAAAAGCGGTAGCACCATTCACACCCGAAGAAGAAGAGATGATGAATGATCTGCAACAATTCCTTGAAAATGGATCGAATGAAGAAAAAGCAGTAGCACCATTCACACAGGAGGAAGAAGAGATGATTCTTGAACTGCAACAATTCCTTGAAAATGGATCAAATGAAGAAAGTCAATTACAGCAGGATAGTGAAGAAGTGATATACATATCTGATGATGATGATGGAGAAGAGGGCCCACCAGCTAAACGTTTACGTCCCAACAATATTGACTAGAGAATGGTGGAGTATCACAATCCAATTGCTTGAAAGATAGAAGCTGGCTACAGAATGCAATGTGGAGGAGGACCTGTGCCAACAAGTCCATTGCGCATACAATCTACACACATGTCTCCACCCCCTCCTCCTCCTACTCCTCCTTTACATTGCTGAACTTTCTTGAAACCATCGTTGTTGCATCAGACAAGGTTTGCATGTTGCACTGTCAAGACGTCCATACAGCTATACCAACTACAACTGTACCACCAGCTGTCAGCAGTGGAGCCAGCAAAAGCAATATATAATGTGTGATTGTGGAGATTGTCAACTTGTTACTAGCAGCCAGTGGATTGTGGAACCACTATTCAGTTTTGGTTATAAACATCTACCTGAACCATTTGAATCATTGGAAAACTTTGTAGAAGCAGTGTCATCATGCTTTCCTGATACCTCAATAAGTGTTTTCAACAATGACGCAGTTATTTTGAATTTTCCTTTTGGCAAAGGATTTTGTGAAATTGTCACCAATCTCGGGCAGCTATACCATTGGGTGATTGTAGATATCCTAGACTAGAGAACATTATCTATTGTAAAATACAAGATATATATATATTCATGCATTGTCTACAGTAATTATACATAACCTCACTCTCTGTCAGATAACTGGTTCAAACAGGATGAAACATGTTCAAGGTCAGCAGTATATAGCTATAATTGTAATGTTTGAGTGCTAGTATATAGAGTCATGTACATATACATTTTGCTTCAGTATGGAGAAGGCGGCAATAGCAAGTGAGCTGCACAGGTCAGCTCGTCGGAATTTTCCAACACGTATGGTCACTGTGAAAGGGCTAGATGACCTTTATCAGGCTGATCTTGTTGAGATGATACCGCATGCACGTCAGAACAAAGGTTACAGGTACATTATTACAATCATCAATTGCCTCAGCAAGTATGCTTATGCTATACCGATAAAGAGCAAGTCAGCTGATGCAGTTGTCAAGGCAATGCATCCTATATTTGAGCGGAATCCAATGAAAAACCTTCAAACAGATGATGGTAAAGAGTGGTTCAATTCAAAGTTTCAACAACTTGTGCAACAGTATGGTGTTAACCATTATTCAACTAGCTCAGAAAGAAAGGCCTCAATAGTGGAACGTTTCAACAGAACACTAAAACATTTGATGTGGATCAAATTCACCGAGCGTGGAACCTATTGCTGGACAGATATTCTCCCACTACTTGTCAAAGAGTATAATGGAAGAATCCATAGGACAATAGGTATGCGACCGATTGATGTTACAAAGGAGCATGAGACATTACTGCTTTCCAGACTTGGTGAGCAATGTCAAGAGTATCAAAAGAGCTTGTTGGACAAATCTGAAAACAGGTTCTATCCAGGTGTTCACCAAAAGATCGATCCAGGTGATAAGGTTCGAATAAGCAAGTATAAAATGACATTTGACAAGGGCTACCTACCCAATTGGACAAATGAACTGTTCACAGTAACACGTGTGCGACCTACAGTGCCTGTAACATACGAGTTGGAAGATTGCAGAGGACAGCCAGTGCAAGGAGGATTCTACGCAGAAGAGATTGTGAAAACCAAAGTACCTAGTGTTTTTGAAATTGCCAAAGTGTTGCGGAGGAAAGGTAATAAACTGTTGGTGCACTGGAAAGGATACGATCACAGTCACGACTCTTGGATTGATAGAGCAGATTTGGTGTAATGAAGCAGGTTGTGCAAAGGAATCACAAGTTTAATATAATTGACTTTGATCAAGTGGTGAGAGGCTGTGGTCTAGCAGACCCAGAAATGAGTGCAAAGAAACGTCATGGACCTTTGTTCCCCAACCATATGCGATGCATTATATGTGGACCATCAGGCTGTGGAAAAACCAATTTACTTTTCAACATGCTTTTTGATCATAAAGGAATCTCCTTTTCAAACATTTACCTCTTCTCAAAAACTACATTTCAACCAAAATATCAGCTACTGCACACCATTATGGAAGAACTTGGACCCGAACTGAGCTACACCGAGTATGACACCTGTGAAGAGATACCTGCACCACACGAATTGCCTGCCAATTCAATAATAATTTTTGACGATGTGATTTGCAAGCAACAGGAAGCCATTAGACGTTACTTTACCACTGGTCGACACAGTAATGTTGATGCATTTTATCTGGCACAGACTTTTAGCCGTATACCGAAACAGTTGATACGTGACAATGCCAATTTTCTAATCATGTTTAAACAAGATGAACTGAATATGAAACATTTGTACAGAGATCATGTGGGAGCTGATATGACCTTTGAAGAATTCAGAAGAATGTGCAATGACGTATGGTCATCATCCGCGCATGCATTCCTTGTAATTGATCAGTCCTCAGACAAGAATAGAGGGCGCTACAGGAATGGTCTTGATACATTTTTAGTTGAAGCACAACAGTGATTATACTTAGTCTAGCACTAGATGTCAAGTGAGACGGACAAAGAGAGAGAGAGAGAGAGAGAGAGAGAGAGAGAGATGAAGAGTTATAGTAAGCAGCAGAAGCAAACTGTGGAGGAGATTGCACCAACCATCATGGAGATTGCCAAGCTGAAGCGTAACATCAAGAGGAAGCATAGAGAGCTGACACTGGGCAGGGAATTGACAGAGGAACAGCATGCAAAACATTTCAAGCCGCTTAGTGATCCACTTGCCGATATTGTTGAAACACTCAAATCTTCTCACCCACCAGCTCAACAACAACAACAACAACAACGACAACAACAGCAACAGTTAGTTCCAATGACTGCACCATTATTGGATACACCCCGTATATTGCCTACACCGCCAACAACACCAGCCAGCAGTAGCAGCACCCCCTATCCAGGAAGGATAAGGCATACACAGCGGTCACTGGCGGATATTAGAGAAGAGCCACCACTCTTTGAAGCATATGGAACAGGTGAAGGTATAAGTCTGGCTGCAAGTACTTTGGGTGTTGCACGACAATTGTGGAAGCAACAAGACAAGACTTTGAGTGATGATGATGATGATGAGGAAAACCTTAGTGTTGAGAAATTGCTCGATACTAGCAGTGATGTAGTACAAAATGTTCTGGCCCAATCTGATCTGGCTTCGAAACCAGTGGGAGAGTACATTATGCGATCAGTGCGCAAGGACTTTAACTTTGATGATGCGTTTGGACCAAGAGTGATAAACAACTTGTACTATCTAGGCAGCAAGCTGCTTACCTTTGGACCTAAAGGTAACAAGATTGTGCTGTCTAATCCTGCAGATGGTAAAATTGAAAAGACTTTTAGAGCTACACCAGGCCTTTGTGAGTTGATTTTCATGAAAATGCCTGACAAAGGAAAATTGGAGGGGGACGACTTGAACGCCTATAAATTACTTCTGGACTTTACCAATGTCTACAGAGAAAACTACAGTCCAGATGGCAGAATTGCAAACTATAACAATATCAAGTACAAGAGGACAATCAGAGATCTGATAAGAGGAGAAGCAGTCAGTGGGAAAGGAGCCAAAGTTGTTGGAAGAGGACTGGTAGCACCCTTCAATATGGTGGCAAGTGATGGCAACAGGATTGAATATGTCTATTGGAATAATCCCAACGAACTTGTGGACAGATTGAGGCTGTTGGATCAGTCTAAAGCAGTTGGCAACACTGGACATGAGAATGAAATCAACTCAATCTTGGAAGAGCTAGAGGAAGGTGGTTACATAGTTGGTAAACCTGTATACTAGTTGCACACACACTATATAAGGCACAATGTTACAATGATTGGGACAAAACATGAATTCTTTGGGGAATGTCAATGTCCGCCATAGGCGTATGATCAATGTGGCAAATCCACGCAGCAATCATGATGCTGTGAATCTGATTACATGTAGAGATATGATTTCATTGTGGGTGCCAAAGAGAAGAGATCCCAACACACTGCAAGTAATGACAAGTCTTAAGAATTCAATACTGACAGATATGCAAGATCCAATTCAAGCTACAGATGGAGTGAACAAACAGTATTTGGAGAAAAGGATGGATGAGCATTCAAAGGCTGTGGTTGAAAAGTGTCTCACTGTCATGTTGGATGTTACTACGTCAAGTGAAAACTTCAGTTTGAGTAAAGAGCAATTAAGGGATAAAATGTTGGAGCTTATGGGAATCTCCAAACCATCTAAGGGGGGTATAAAACCAGATGACAAGGCAGCTGTTTGACATTAGATGGCTACACGCAAAGGGAAGCGGAGGTATCAAGGAAGAGGAGTCCTTTCAGCAATCACAAATGCAGCGGGTACAATAGTCAACAAAGCAATAGACTTACTGCCCATAGAACTTCATCTTCCTGGTGGCTACCAGTACTGCGGACCAGGTACAAAGCTTGAAAAACGATTGGCAAGAGGTGATCCAGGAATCAACAAACTTGATCAGGCCTGCAAGCAGCACGACATTGCCTATTCGAGGAATAGCGATACAAGGAGCAGAGCAGTAGCAGACAGAGATTTGGCTGAACGAGCTTGGAGTGTGACAACATCTTCAGATGCTGGATTGGCAGAGAGAGCTGCAGCATTAGCGGTAACCAACATTATGAAGGCCAAGGCAAAGTTTGGAGGAGGAGCTAAACGACAAAGGATTGGTAAGAAGAGGAGAGCTGCACAGAGAAAGAAGAGAACTACAGCAGTTTCCAGGAGGAGGAGGAGGAGTGGTGGAGGTCTCTATCTGAGGCGTCAGAAGACGGGAAACGGGGTGCGTCGCCGTCAATGTGGCGGCAGAAGATGATTGTTGCTCTACCCGACCGAGCACTAACAGATGCCGACCTCTACAAGTATGCCTGTCGTCTCAAGCTGAAGAAATTTCGAGGAGTATTCATGCGAGATGCTCTACCTGTCAATGGACCACTGGATCAAGAGTGCGGCATCATCAACCTGGACAACAGTGATGGAGCTGGTACACATTGGGTGTGCTATGTGAAGAAGAAGGAGGATGGCATTGTCCGCTACTTTGATGGCTTTGGCAACCTGAGACCACCGCAGGAGTTTATCGACTACATGCACAGAGGATCGAGTCCAGCAACAAGGATCGAGTACAACTATGATCAGAAGCAAGAGGATCTCTACTCTCATATATGTGGACACTTGTGTTTAAAATTTTTGCTCGATGAAAATAAATAACATAATATATTGTACAACACTTTTCTTTTCCTTTCTCCCCACCCACATAGTATAAAGGTCATAGTCTATACTCTTATTGGGTTATTGTGTAATAGTACACTGAGCAGTCAAGACCATGATGCTCTGCTTTGGAGGTAAAACCTCAATATTGAAAAGTGACTTTTACCCGCCACTTGATACAAGCAATGGTGAATGGGAAATTGGACTCATCAGCTTTACTAGCTGCAACTCTATACCAAATGTTGAGAATGGCTACAACAATGCATTACATTTTCTGGCCCCACTAGTGGGCGGTCAAAAAGCAGAGGCGACTGATGAGACAATCAATGATGCAGAAGAGGAGGAGGAGGAGAAGGAGGATTATGCAATGACTCATGAGGAAGTTACAGGACATGTGTTTGCTCAGCATTTGTATAGTGATACTGACCACCAAATTGTGCCCTGTATCAGGAAAACCAGATCTGCCCCAGTAAAGGTTTGGCAAAAGATTGTATTACCAGAAGGCAGTTTTGAATTTCAAACAATTGCCGACCTGCTGGCAACAAGGATGAAGAAGCGTGGAGTCAAGTTTCAGATGGCTGTGGACCCATCTACCTTGAAGTGTTTAGTATTATGTGATGCCATGTTAGACTTCAGACAACCTGATTCAATAGGAAAGCTGCTGGGATTCGACCGAGTTGTGGAAGCTAACAATGAGACCAGAGGTAGTACTACAGTGCAAATCAGTCGTCCCAATGTGCTGCGTATAAAGTGTAACATTGTGAGTGGATCCTACTCAAATGGTATCAAGGATCATGTGATCTATGAGTTTTACCCAGATGTTGATCCAGGGTATAAAATGGTTGTGACTGCACAAAATGTAATCTATTTACCGGTGGACACCAAGCAGATTGGCAACATTACATTGGAGATTGTTGATAAGAATGGACGTCTGGTGAACAATCGATCTGAAGCGATCAATATTACTCTACATTTGCGACAACAACCCAAGTGATGGTGCTATTATTTGGAAAGTGGAATCAAGGACTGGATGTGGAAGCAGCAACTCCCATGGAGGTAGAACAAGAAGAAGAGTCTATTAATAGGACGCCATTTGTGAAAGATGTCATTCAACCATTGAACTCTGTAGAGTTAACATCGAGCAGCATCAAATATCTGCAGAAGAAAGGCTATCAAGTGAGAAGAGGAGGAGGAAGAGGAAGACGACAACAACTACAACAACAGCACTGAAAAATGGGAGTTTTGGATGTGACAAGTGGTGGCCCTTCGGCAGACAATAGCATCACTGGCTATGAATATCATTCTCATGCACCGTATACTACAGGCTTTGGTGCCAATGATGAGATTCGGATATCAATTCAGCAGCAGGACATCTACACACTGCCATCGGAGAGCTATCTGCACATGGAGTACAGGGTGAGCAATGCCTTAAATGCAACCTTGGGAGGCTCACCTTGTGTTTCCGGATTCTTTGGCCACCTGTTTTCGGAGATACGCTACGAGATCAATGGAGTTGTAGTGGACAGCATACGTAGCCCTGGCATCACCAGCCTGATGAAGAATGCCATGACCTTTGAGTGAGAAGAACAGCTCAAGATGGATGGAGCCGGCTACAGGTATGATGCCAAGGCAGGGTTTGGCACGTTTGATGCTGATGGTACCAACACAAACATCATGAATGTGCCACTTAGATACCTGTTGGGCTTTGCTGAGGACTATAGACAGATCATGCTGAATGTGAAACAGGAGCTGGTGCTGAGACGTAGTGCCAACACTTTGGACTGTTTGAATGCAGCAGGCAAGGTCATAATTGAGAAACTGATGTGGAGGATGCCCTATGTAGAGGTGTCTGATGAATCTAAATTGCATCTGCTGAGACTGGTGCAAAACAACACGCCCATCTCAATGCCATTCCGACATTGGGAACTGTACGAGTACCCATCTTTGCCGCAGACCACAAAACATACGTGGACTGTCAAATCAACTACTCAGCTGGAGAAGCCAAGATACATTGTGATTGGACTGCAGACTGGAAGAAGAGGAGCAGCTACTGTGAATAGCTCACACTTTGACATGTGCAAAATGAAAGATGTTCGAGTGTTCCTGAACAACAAGTACTATCCGTATGAAAGCATCAATGGTGACGACAACCAAGTGTACAATATGTATGCAGCATTCAATGGAGTCTACAATCATGATGATGCTCGAGCAAGCAACCCACTTTTTGAGAAACATGCTGTGCGGGATGGTAAGATGTTACTGTTTCCCATTGACTGTTCACGTCAAAACGAATCACTCAAGATGGGGAGCATTGACATCAGAGTGGAGTTTGAAGCAAGTGAGAACATTCCAGGGAATACACATGCCTATTGTCTAATGATACACGAGGTGGTCAAGGAGTATCAGCCAATGACTGGTCTTGTTCAATCAGCCTAGAGAGAGAGAGAGCAGAAGAGGATATAAAGGTGGTTGACAAGCAACAGAATAGTCATAGTTGTGAGAAACATCAATCAGATATCATGTCCAGGAGAGTTCTACGCTTTTTGGAGGAGGAGGAGGAGGAGGAGGAGGTGAAGGATGTTGTAGGCTGCTGCTGCCTAGGCTACTACACTCAACATGAAAAATCTTTGATGAAGGATACTTCTACAAGTTCAACTGATGACACCACCACTGATGATGATGATGATGATGATGATGATGATGCTAATGGAATTGTGTCGAGCAGAGCTACCAACATTTTTGGACCACTACCACTCTATGTGATGGACTTTCAAGGCTTTGAGGGATTGAACAATGAGTTTATTGTCAAGGAGATGGCAATACTGGAGCGAGATGATGAGCATCATGTGACAACACATCACTACTTTTTCAAGTCACCCTACCCGGACATTGTGCTGAATACGGGCACACTGATTGACAGCAATGCTTTGCATCAAGCTAAACATGGACTGAGATGGTCGGGCAATGGAGTCGGCCAAACACACCTCTCATATTCATCCTTGAAGCAAATTGTGTGTCACACAGTTGGACGATGGCTGAGGGAAAACAGCGATTCAGGATTTCCAATCAAGATCTTCATCCATGGCTATGAGAAGATCAGTCTACTAGAATCATTGCTGCAAATGGAGAATGTGGAGTATGTGGACCTGAGTTCGCCCTACCTATTTCACAAGATACCCAATCTGGAGAAGCTGATGAAGACTACTACAATATACTGCCCAGAACATTACCTACTCAACTTTTTGGAGACTGTGAAGATGAAGCTGGCTGGCGACAATGGACAAGGAGGAAGCATGGACATACCACCATTTTGTGCACTCAATGTTGTAAACATCCTACACAATTGGATTATGGAAACTTTGTTTAAAGATAGAGATTTTTGTCAAAATCTTTTCATGACAATAGAGACTGTGTAAGAAGATTTGGTAATAAATGGTTTGTGTGGAAATGGAATCATTTTATTTAATCTATGAGAACCTCTCACGGGCTCCTCACCTAGATGTTAACATCCTGCTCATTAAAATAATTATAAGATTGCACTGATTTTGACAAATGATATCCTGCCAGATAATTGGTTCACACAGGATGGACATTAGATAAGTGGTTCACACGCTGTCCCAGGATTGGTAACCATTTCAAGACAACTTCCGGGGTCAGATCTGTCATACAGGTTCCCACGCTGTCCCAGCTCCCCCATCCGGTTCAAGAAAATTAATTAATTGGACAGGATGGACATTAGATAATTGATTCATACAGGATGGCAATTATAACCTGTCAGATAAGTGGTTCACACGCTGCGCCAGGATTGGTACCAATTCTGGCGCAACTTCCGGTTCCCACGCTGTCCCAGCTCTGTCCATCCGGTTCCTGACCACATCCGGTTTTTCAAGGTCACTTCCGGGGTCAAAGGTCAAGGTTGTCCCAGATCTGTCCTTTTTATACTACTGCAATACATGATTTTTCTACAGAGCCTGGCAATTTAAATTAAGAATGCTATTGTTGAAATTAAAGTTGGATGTCTTATTTTGAAAATTTGTAAAATTGAGCGAACGGTGAACAATCTATTCTGAAAGGTAGGCAACTAATTAGACAGCTGCAAACCACTGAGGAGTGCCTTCATTGTGAGTTACATAGGATTTATTTAGTACGGCCATACTCTTGTGATTAAGTGCGCCAAAATAATAGAATAGGATTAACTTACCACAAACTAACATCGATTGTAAAATCTCCAGCTGTAAAGGACTATTCCAACACCGGACCCGACCATACCCTCCACGTGGAGCTCTTGAATATATTTTAATTGGAAATAGATTCTTTAAAAAAATCTAAGCACGGTAATTGAAAGAGAATATTAACTTTGAGACATTTCAATTAAAACGGATCGCGACTTTATAAATTGGTTTGTCTGCCGATACTCTCGGCTCCAGGTCCGGGTAGCAAGTCATGAAAAACGGAAACTTTCCCAAATTCAGGAAGTAAATAAGGAAAGAGATAGATAGAACATCAATAGATTAGGTCACCTTTGCCTTATAGCCTATGTATGGTGTATGAATTTGGACTGAAAACAAAAAAAAAAATGAAATAAAACTTATCATTAGGTTATCACAGAATTTGAGGGATTCTTTCACATTTTCACATTATTTAAAATTGATTTTAGAATATTTCGGCTGTCTAAATTTTGCTGGTCTAGAGGTGATGCGAGCTAATAAGAAAACCATGTTGACATTTGAGTCTCAAAAGTTATTTTCAATATTAATAAAGTGCTCTAAATATATTTCAAATTGCATTGCAGTGTAAAAATATCAATAATTTAATAATTAAATGTGAATTGTGACAAATCTCAAACTCATGTCTGGACTAACCTACAAAGTTAAAGTACATTTTCACATCGAAATAAAATTCGTTGACTGAATTCCAAAAACTACAATCTTTCATTATGTAATAATCTTGATTCAATTATCATAGCTTTATTTATTCGAACATGATCTATTTGTTCGTTTGTTTGTATAATCCTCCTGGTGACTATTGACACCACCTCCTGGTGGTTTAAATTTTGATATTTCCTCATCTATCCAACTAACCAACCAGCCAACCTTACAATCAATATTGGGAGAGAAGTTCAGTGTCAACCTTCTTCTTATAGTCAATTTCTCCTTTCAATCGGGAAAAACAAAAATTATCCACAAAATGACTTTTTTGGAAAAGTCAAGTTTCCGCTACCCCACCCCTAAATTGTTAATTTAAAAAAAAATGATATATATCATTCCACTCAGCTCAAAAAAGCCTTTAAAAAATTTGAAATAATCTTATTATTAAAGATGTTTATGATTTTACACCCTCCTCTCTAGCAAAGTTGAGGTCGTAGGTTTTATCAAATTTTAGTCATGAACCCCTCTTTATTGTCATGAACCCCTCTTCATGAACCCCTCAAATTTTAGAGAGAACCCCTCTCTAAAATCGTCATGATGTTAATTATTCAAAACGGCCCTTACCCAAATCAGACACTTCAATAATTAAGGGTGAATTTGGCAACCTAAAAAAGATAGGGGGGCATGTTTTTGAGAAAACTTCATACAGACCGTCCATCAAGCGGCCTAGAAATGAGAAGCATTAATACAAAATTCTATGACAATCGGCCAAGGCGTTTGGCCGTAATCGTGTAACATATAGACATATAGGCCGAGGCGTTTGGCCGTAATCGTGTAACATATAAACATATAGGCCGTAATCGTGTAACATATAGACAGACAGCCGATAATGCCAAACAGTCAAGTAAAGACTAGGATCTCATTCGTTCGGTCAATTCCAGTTTAAAATGAAGCTGATTGAAAGTTAACTATCCCATAGGCTACAAGAGAATGAACTTAAAAAATAGCTTTCAGAGTTTTATTGACCGCTAAATTGAACACTATTCAATAAAATACCTTCACATGAGAAACGTCTAGTTTTGGGATCAATGCAATATAATAGAGACCAATCACTACTAATTTTTCACTTATTTAGTATTGATTTCACGCAACTAATTACTCCCAGTATCTCCAATTGTCATTTGAGAATTCATTAATTTTCAGATAGTCAGAAGGCCTGTAGAACTTATAAGTGTGTTTTTTCTTTTCTCCTATTTGTAGCAGCCTTTGCTCTCCAGAACCGTGTCAGCTCTAAAGCGTTTTGCTCGCCGAGTTCTTAATATTGGATGAGCGAGAAAAGGCAGAGTTGATGTTCAAAACTTACTTGTTGAGTATTTTACAACTTTAATGAGGTTCTAAAGGGACGCTACAGCAGAAAATTATGAGGAATAGAACTTATAGTCGTTTTCTCTCTCCTTCACAATTCGATCATCATTTTCTACTTGCAGCCTTCTTTCTCTTATCCCTCTCATTTTTTCTTTCTCCAATCATCCACTTTTCTGGGCACAAACCTTTACATCTGCATCATTAGAGTATTTTCCTTCTGAATCCTCGGCGTTTCTTATTCCCTCCCTATTAGCATTCTATTACTCATGTGCGAATAATATTTTAAAATATTTTTCAAGATTATGAGTCTGAAGAAAAAATATTTACTTGAAAAACTTCAATTAAATACTTCAATTAAGTTTATATTTGTTACTGAATCCAGCCATAGGCTACTTTTATCATTATTGTAACGGGTTCTATCACTGAAATAATACTGGCAGTTTTTAGTTTTTAGTTTTTTGACACCTGTTATCCACAATAGTATGAAACGCATGTAACATATCAAATTACGAATGAAATCGGTTCGAAATATTATTCTTGAATAGCTTGGAATTGATCTTTCAATATTTAAAGAAAGCCTTGCAAAAAGTCTCCAAACAAGTCTAACTTCAAATTGATGTATAATGAGAGGTTGACAGTATCAATTACATCAAAATGTTTTGTAATAAACATACTAAGTTTATATTTGTTACAAACTCAACTATTGCTAGTCTAGAGCATTTTCACAAAGTAAAAAAGATCCATGAGGCATTTGAAGTCAGTTGTTATTGACCTCTGCTCTTAGGTATCCCACACATACTTGAACGGAGTCATCTCAAACCAAGTATCTTAGAATAATAGTTGGCTGGTTTTTACTTTTTCCCCCCCCATTTTGTTGATAAACATCATTCCATTGTTATTGATAATCATACCTGTTGAATTTTTTTTTCCAGAGATTCTCTTTCACATTTTTTTTTATTCACAGTAACAATCTCAGATACTGAATCCAGCCATAGGCTACTTTTATCATTATTGTAACGGGTTCTATCACTGAAATAATACTGGCAGCACTTGAAGTTAACACTCGAACTTTATTTACATTGTTTTCCTAATCAGTTATATCACACAAGAAAAAACCAATAAGAAACAAATAGATCAATAACATTCTTTGTAGTGGCGGAGGTGATATTGTAGAAGATATCTATAGTGAGTAATAAGATTTGAAATTATCAAAACCACTACTCTGTACTTTAGTTTTAGTTTGTTTGAGATTGATAATGTTGTATCAACTGGTATCCCACTGTTTTCAATAGAATTTGGTTTCAACAATTTCAAGTCTTATTATTCATTATACAGGGTGGGGCTATGACTGCGTCATTGAAATTCTTGGGGGGGATCCAAAAAACTTTTGGGAGGGATTAAAGTTGATTGAAACCGTGTTTAACGTGATGACACTCAAAAATATAATATTACGAAGTCACCAACCAGATAGAATGTCAATTAATGACAATAGATTTATAATCATTATTATATATAATTGAATATGAATTAGCTAAAATACTTATGTTTAGGATTTGTGCAGGAAGTTATTATTCAACCTTAGCGAGACATTAGAGCTAAGAGGGAGGGGCACGGAGTGGCCCCACCACTGTGATAGATAATGATAACGCGTGGCACAGACACAAGCTATACCTATGTAAAGTTACATCCTGTTTCCTCTGTTAAGAATCTCAAGAAGTATACATACATTTTGTAAAAATCGACTGGATTCGAATTTTTTTAATATAGTCTACATATAAATCTTCTTTTAGTTTTAGAAAGAATACAGGTTTTTTTTCGAATTTTCTGGGAAGGGGGCCTAAATTTAGGGAGGTGTGTCATGAGGCTTGAAGGGGGGTGGGCACCCCTGATTATTGATCAATAACGTACAACAAAATGATGAAATTTCTATATCACTGCACAAAAACTGTCAGTAGGCTGATCAATAATTTAATAGACTAACTATTCAATAATCTGTTTAATGTTGTAAAAAGAAATGTCATGAACATCAATAACGAAATGGAACACTTCCGAACATAGTCTGTCACTGTATTTGATGTGCATAATCACTATTCATAGAAACAGTACTATGTATGTTTACACTCTAAGTGAGTCTGCCACTTTCACCACAGCATATTGAATTGTTCGAATCACACTGATAAGTTTTTGTAACATTCCAGGAACCTCTCAAAATCTCTATAGGTATCTGGATCTCACTATTTACACAAACAATGTTGTCCGGAACATTCTGGATAACCATTTGAGAGTATCCAAGGCAAAGGGAAGAAGAGGAGAATGAACAAAAAGTGCCTGCTATCATTCAAAGAAGTACTATTGACACAATGGGCAGGAAATAAATATTTTCTTTTCTTCGTTGCGTTTCATAATACTATCATTCTTACAGTGCCAGCTATTGAAAAAATAATTCTTATCGGAATGAGTATGTCCCTCTCCATGCAGTTTCCTCTTCAGGAGTGTCGCCTGATGCATTTATTTGATATTATGATCAGCACTAATGGCTGTTCACAATCTATGGATCCATCCCGTAGAGCTTCAAATATTGATATACTACCATTTTACTCGGTCTTGCACGGGATTCTAGTTTGAAGTTTTACTCTCCTGGTAGATAACTTATGATTGTGGTCACAAAATTACGAAATTGGGAAGGGTGAGTGAAATGCCATACAGTGTTAATATCATACAGTTCATCTGTTTGGAAAGAGAAGCTTACCAATAAACTGTTATTTCAATCCACACAATAAAAAAGCTCGCATGGCGCTTGGTAATTAGGAGCTGTAATATTGATACAGAGGTAATCTGTTGATTTGGCTTAAGATGAATCGGCGTATCATCTATATTATCACCATAGTGACGTATCATGTAATCAGCTGTTCTATGAGCTTCCTGAACACATTTTGAAACAGTATTAGTGCCTATAAGTGAAATTTGAACATTAATTTTGAAACGTCTGAAAAAACATTTGGCTTCGAGGTGCACTGAATCGAGGTTTAGAGCCCCAAAATGTAGAATTCCATTTCTTTTAAACTCATTACCATTGGAGTTGAGAATGTTACAGAGGAACAGTGAGATTCGAACAAAATTAAAAGTCTATTTTATGAGAATAAATGATTTAGTTTAAGCTAAAAAAAAAATATTTATTAATGAAGGTTAGAGTTGTTCAATAAAAAATAAGAAACACATTATGATGTAGAAAATAGGAGTGTCAAGTGAGTATTAAAGTGTATCCCAGAGTGATAAGTGTCAATGAGTGAAGAGCGATACCATATTGATTGGTTGTTTAAGTGACCTGATTTTTTACGGTGCAATAGACAATAGTCAGATCAATGGATTACAAAGAAAATATAATGGGCTATATACAGTTATATAGATTACGAAAAGGAATCTATTGTTATTCATTGTTGAATTTGATTGTAATATAATGTCTTAATAAAATATCCCTCAAATAGCTTACAGCTAGAGGGATACTATTGCATTGTGTAATGTTCAAATAAATAAAGCTTAGTGTTCCAAATCGTTGCCGTCTTTTTTTTAAATTAGTAAGACTAAAAACTCAAACACACCCGTTCTTTCTCTTATTATATTCGAGATTGCAAGCACCATGACTCTAGTACAGATCACTTGTAATTTCTCTGATTTAATGTTAAAGCTTGTATTCAATTATATTGCAATTTACTATAAAAAAGCAGGCCAAAAACAATAGTTGTTGTTTTCGATTCAGCAGTGCAGCAAGATTCTAATAATATAAACCAATATTCATTCACTGCATGATAAAGTTAATGTCTACGAACTCACTCATGAAAAAATTAGAGGAATTAGAAATCACAATCAATTCATCCTTCTCAATATTATCGGGATCACCATTCACTCCCATCAATGATTGAAGAAACCAAATTCACTTTTTGAATAATTATTAGCCTACTCTGTCTCAATAATATTCATATTTTAATTCTTCCAGTTGTGAAAATAATCTGCATTGTCAGAGAACAATCCAGTTATTCTTCTGATTTCAAAGCTAATTGATAAAATTCCCTCATTGTTATCCAATCAATGGCAGCTCTGATCCAATAATTTGTGATTTAATCTCCAGTGGAGTTTTTAAAGACTCTAGCGCAAAATCACTCAAGTAACCATGACAACAAAATTTTAATAATACAATGAATCAATACTCTACAACTTCAAGGACTTTGAAATACGATTGGAATGAAATGGACGATGACTAAAATAAAATCAGGTTGATTGTTAGTTACATCCCACATTACAAAATTCAGGCCATCACAAACTATAGATCCACCTTGGACCAGATAATATTCAAAATACAGTAAATAAGTTACTGTCTATACCATGAGAACGTATTACAATTATAGTGAAGTACATCATCATGGAAAAAAAATTTGCAAATTTGGCCTAAGATATCCAATAAAATATAATTTTGTATATTTGAAAAGAATCATAACTCTGATAATTATATTGAAACTGATACTGCTCTTTTAGTTGATTATTGTTTTTACTCACTAAAATTGAAGGGATGCAATTCACTTCTTCATCAGCCTTCTCAAAATAACAAAATCCTCTAGTTTTAGTGAGTATAAATAAATAATAAACTGGAAAACAATGTCAGTTTCAATATTTGGTTGTTTATCAAGAATTTCGTCATGGAAAGCATCAAAGTGAAATATCATTATAGTATCATGAATTCAAATTTTCTTCCTTAGAATTCGCAACGTAAACTATTGAAAAACATGTTCCACGGAAAAAGAATGTCAGAGCTGATTGAAGACTGATTATTCACTTTTGCCAATATGGCTGGAAATGGATAAGCTATCATGTATCCATTATTGTGGAAATGGCAGCAACAACACTGTTTTGAGGTATAAGAAAGTGTATAAGTAAGGAAGCGAAACGGTAGTAGAACTTTTATTATTAATTAGGCTACACACTACTACTGTTGAACTTTTTTTACAAGTTTGTTTCCAACTACTTATGTATTCGTAATAAATTCAGTTTTTCATAAACAATATTCTTATTTCTGTAATATTTTACTATGAATTTAACGAGCAAAAATACTCTAAAAGCAACCAAAGAACTAAATTTTTCTTCTATGTAATAGAATATTCATTACAGTTCTCAGAATGAGTTCATTACAGCTGACTTTATCAATTCCTCAACAGATCTGTTGCATGATGGAGCTATTATGAAACTGGAGTAACTTTTTGATTCAGGCTCAAGACTTCTAGACCAGTGAGAATCCAGCATTCGAACTGATCAGTATTATAATGCGTATCATCGAATAAGCAATTCAGCTTACTTGAAAATTTCGAAACCAATGATTCAGTTTGCTTTCAAAATTGCATATGTCCAGTTCTAAGCTGATTATTTACAAATAGGCATTCTGAGTTATGTTAGCTTGAGTAAATTATCAGAAATGAAAATGAATATCGTCTGTATTGCTTGTTGTAAATAAAAAGTATAGAAAGATTGCATTCAGCTTTCAAGCAACTTGTGAGATGTCTAGGACACTCACTTTGCTCATGCCCTAGCTTACACCTCACTTGCAGCTTGAAGACAGTCATAATTAGGGTTACCATAAGTCAGGATTTGTCATGACATGTCAGGATTTCGAAGCTCTCGTCAGGCCTGCGGTCTTTTTTAAAAGAATTTCCAGGATTTTTTATATTCAATGGAATACAAAAGATTTACTAGTATTCACGCAGGCGTAGTTTACAAAGAGTGTGTAGCAGCATTGCCACCTATAAAAGGTAGCTTGTGGCAGTGGTAGTGGAGGGGGGCTTTATATCGTGGGAGTGGGAGGGTCAGCATATGTACGCACACTTAATACAGAAATATCTAATGCTTTGGATTACACAGCTATTACATTTTTGTAGTGTCAGGATTTTCTGTGGGAATCGGACTTTGTGTAAGGCAGGGGTGCCCACAGGGGGGGGGGCTATGACGCAGACTGCGTCATTGAAATTCTTGGGGGGGTTCCAAAAAACGTTTTGGGGGGGGCGTAAAGTTGATTGAAACCGTGTTTAACGTGACAACATTCAAAAATATACTATGAAGTCATCAGATAGAATGTCAATTAATGAAAATATATTTATAATTATTATTATACAATTGAATATGAATTAGTTAAAATATAATTATGTTTAGGATTTGTGCAGGAAGTTATTATTCAAACTTAGCAAGATGCTAAGCGAGTGCTCTGAAAGTGGTTTATACAACTTTACTCTCCTAAACAGTTACTAGTTAATCAGCAGAAATAGCAATAAGTCGATTTAAAATGATCAAAAACAGACTCAGATCATCTATGGGAGACTCATGGTTGTCCAATCTAATGGTTCTAGCTGCAGAAAAAGATGTACTTGAGTCTATTTCTAACGAAGAAATAATTGAAAGGTTTTCTGTTTCCTCATCCCAAAGAGAAAAACTTCTATGTGGGGTTTAGACAGATAGATTTAACAAGCTTAGAAGGTGCCTAGCTAACTTGTATATATATGGTCACAGCTACAAATTTAAAATGTTTGACTTCAAACTGTTGATGTTTTTCATGTATTTTACGATAACTACTTACTATAATAAGTAAGAACTGCTATAGCAAAACTTACTAAATACTAAAAATTCAGTAATTTTTCATAACTATGTAAAGAATCTCAAGGAATATATGGTATATACATTTTGCATATTATCGACTGGGTTTTAATTTTTTCAATAGTTATAAAAATCTTCTTTTAGTTTTAGAAAGAATACGGGGAATTTTTTCATTTTTTTGGTGGCGCTAAATTTAGGGTGGGGGGGGGGGGGGGTTGCGTCATGAGGCTTAGGGGGGGTGGGCACCCCTGTGTAAGGACCTTTCAATTCTCTATATGGTAACCCTGGTCATAATGGAATCTGTGCATTGTTGGTTAGCTTATTAATTGAATTGAATACTATTGAATCAGAGTTCGGCCAATCTGAGATTTCCTCAACTGATGATTGCTCAATGCTGACTCTTTCAACTTACCATGATGGACATCAGGCGCGAAACGAAGGGGTTGAAAATAGAATGCACTACACTTCCTACCCCCCTCCAAAAAAAAAAAAAAAAAAAAATCACTGGGTTCGTCTGTGATGGACATTGAACTGAGATGATAGTTGAAGATTGATTAAACTACCAGCACGATTTACTAACGAATTGATGGCAATATCTGGACTACGATTCTGGTTGAGCGAGCACTTGAAAAAGTAGTAGCAATGGTGACAGAGATATCTCTGAAGCATTTCTATCGACGTGCTCAAATCTCGCCACGTCGTCTTCATTGAATGACGTGAGTGGCGCCATCTCCACTTCGTTCACTCACTCATTCCTCACCATAGTTCTGTCCTACAACACAATTATTACACTCTCTATCTCCCCAGTCCTCAACCTCCATTCTCCTATTGTAGAGAGACGATTTTCAGAAAATGTTGGAACATGACTTTTAATCAAGTTGAACCACATCTCAACTAATCTACTACTGTATTACTGGAGATAGGAATGAAATTTCTTCTGGTTTCAGTGGATTTAGTAACGCTTGAAATGATGTTCTGTTACTTCAAGAGTAAAGAAGACCCAAATCAAGCTTATTTTTCAGGGTACAAGGGAAATAAGAATTGAGGGATAGGAAATAGAAAGAGTAATGAATAGAGAGATAAGGAAATACCATGTGACTGCATAAAAGCACATTTACTTATTAGTGGCTTACGGAATATAAATATTGCTCGTGTTTTGAAACGGCTATTTCAATGTCAGTAGCAGTTTTAACAAGTCTCAGAATTGGAAGATGTTTATATGGGAATTAGAATATAACTGTTATGGATGTAGTGTAAAAATTTAATATATGATACCAGATCCGCTTTCTAAATAAGATTCTTTTCAAACGTGCTTAGAAATTTTTTCTTGATCTTCAATGTTGATATCATCGAGGTATGTAGGCTATGTGAAATTTGATGTTTTTTAGATTAAATTCAAATAGTACTTCAATAAATTCAATTTGTGATCTTAGACTCACATTGACTACATGAATTCCATTTTAAAAATCACAGTTCAATGGATCAAGTTGCAATCAAGATGAACAAACAGTGGCAAAAGTGAATATTCTTCTATTATTTCTCCACTACTGATCAGACTACCTATGAAGGTTTCAATAAAAGTCACTGAATTCTCTCAATATTAAAAAATATGATGCTTGTGCTCAAACGTTACACTTCTTGGAGAGGAATTACTACCTGTTTTTGCTACCCTATTATTATTTTTCACTATTACAGTATTATAAATGCCATCTTCTCAGAGGTGGTTGGCAGTCATTGCATATATTCTGATTTTATACGTTAATGCAATGCAAGGACATAGGTACAAGCACCACAACACTGAAATTTGTGTTCTTCATATGCTCTGTTCTTGCAGATTTCCCTTTAAAATTTGTAATAAACCGAGCTCCATTGCAATGGTCCTGATAGCGCAGTCGGTTGGATCTCTTGTCTGAGATAAGATAATGCTCTGGCTGGCTTCTTTTCCTGCAGCCTTGGGTTCGAATCTCATTCAGCAACAGATGTTTCTCATCATTCATCCATTCACCTCATTACCCACGCACAAGTCTTCACTCATTGGGCTTCACATCATCAGCAATAAAAAAAATTCACGACATGAGAATGCATTCCGCTGTTTTTGTGCATGGTCACAAAAGTCGTGAAAGGAGAATTAAAGGCCTCCCATATTTGATGCTCCATTTTACGTTTAATGAACGTACCTGAAACTAAGCATTAGTTGATCAGAGTTACTCGTAGATTATCATGCTCTACTATTTCTGATAAGTGTGGTTTGATCAATAGTTTAAATTTAATAGAGTTTTGACTTCAAATCTTCAGTAATATTTTTAACAGTATTTCAAGCCAATGTACTTCGTTGAAAATGAACTTGGTCATTGGACTTTTAGAAAGATTCATGTATTATTATTTTATCAAATGAAAACGTAGACACAACCTACATAATGAAAAATACTTGATCCCATGTCCAAATTTAGTAATTGGATTAGTACTGGTTTTCCGACCAGCCTGTCCTTTCATCACAATTCTTTCTCACATCAATGAATAAATGAACAATAAACAATAAATAATAAGTAATCAATTTTATCTATTTATCGTATGGCTTCTTGAACACGAGCATTTCCTAACCTTCATAGAAACGTAGTCAAAGATTAAAAACAAAAATATAAATAAATAATAAACAATAAATAAATAATATTAGTTCATGCAGAACAAATACAGTGTCTAGTGACAAAGACACCTCTAAGATAATAATCAATTTGAGCTGTTCCATGAACATCATCTACATCTCTAGCTAATATTAATAGACGAGTTCAATGATCGTCCAAATATTTTAGTATAAAGCGAATAAAAAAGAATCACCCTTTTAAAGCTATGGAGAAACGGGTGGAGCACTTGTCTTTAGAATCACGTTCTAGTGGCACGAGCAAATATATATCACCTTGGCAATTGTGCTTGAACCAGTCTTGCAGCTCATTTGAATTCTCAACTTCTTTCAGCAGTAAGTATCTTTTTCTCGAGCTGAATAGCAAAGCAATGCCTGGCATTGCGCTCTAAATCGGCCCAGAAGCTGCCGTGCATTATGCGAACTAATATTTCTTTCTATTCGTTTTTACCTCTTTCACTTTGGACAAACTATTTTTCCTTTGCCATTGTGCGAATCATTATTGGTGTGTTCCTTACGTAATGAAAATGTTTAGACTATTCACACTCAAATCAAATCAAAAGTTATTAATTAAAAACATTATCGCAAAATCCTTATAGTTCAACTTAGTTAATACAGAATATGTTAAATCAATAATTCACCTCCAGAAACCCCACTATGAATGCTATATGTTGAGGTAGATTGCTCGATTATATTTTTTGAAAATGCTATATAATACCTTGTTAGAGTATTTTTCAAGAATGAAGTAAGGTGTGTAAGTGCATTTATGACTAAACTGAAGTAGTCGAAGTCAAAAAAAAGGAAATTAATAAACTTACTACCTTTAGTTATACAAAATAGAATAGTGCTTCATAATAATTATTGAAATACGATACTAGCCTAATACAAACGATTATGTAAAAAAATATGTAATAATCAGTCAATTTGAGAATATTGACTTTTACAGAATTCAAATTGCGATACTTCTTGATCTAACATCATATTTATTATTTATTTTTTGAACCGATAAATGATTCTTTCTACTTTTATATCTAAAGAAATAATGTTATACATTTTTGGTGCTATGTAGATAGGTGTCTAGATTTGGTGTCTTTGTCCGAATAACAATATTCTAGGAATAACAATGTTCACATTTCTTAACCTAGTATGATGAATGTGGTCCACAACATATATCTAAATTGCTCTGGTCTCTACTTCAAGTATTAGAGCGCCACCTGAATAAAAAGTTTAATTGTTGGAAATTGGGTAAATTGGAAATGAGATAAATTTAAATTTAAAAACTTTTCATGATGTATACATCAGAACAAAAAATTGAAGCAAATTAAAAATAATTTCTAGATTAGAAAAAATAATTATAAAAATTAATAGATAAATTAACTCGAAGAATCAAAAATAACCTTAATAGAGCCTAAAATAATTATTGAAATAAATAGATGAATTAACTTAAAGGATTATAGTATCATTGATCATTGTAGTTGCCTCAAGGCTGGACAGATGCAGCCATTTTCTCCAATAGATGTCTCTTCAGAGACAAGGAGAAGCCCACTCGGCTCACATGATTCCTAATAATTGAAAGTGGGAGTAGATTCCAAGCACGACAAGCACTAACAACAAAAGACAGTATAAAGTGTCATCCGGTGATTTGGCATCCTAAGAGCTCTGTCACCATAGCTGGTGTGTTTCTCCTACCTTCAGACACAAACTTAAAATCATTTTAAAAATATTTTGGAGTCCCACTTTGAAGAATGCTTCTTAAAAGTTATAGTATTCTGATTAACCTCTAATCAGATAATTCTAAGGTGTTACTATGAATGTATGATTGGGTTATATGCTCATGATGTTGTAGGCAGTAAACAAAATGCAGGCAGTAGTTCTGACTATGCTGCAACCTTTCATTTAGTGTTTCTGTCATATCGTTTATAACTGAATTGCAGTACATGAAGTATGAGAAAATGAGAGTTTTGACAAGTAATAGTCGGATGCCTAGAAAGGATGTCTTGCATTTTCTCCAAAGAGTGCATGGCTGATAAAACTCTTTTGCATGTACCTATAACACGCTCAGTTCAGTCAAGAGTAGTATTCATTAAGATTCCTAAGACTTTTACTGATTTGCAATAGGAAATACTATTCCCATCAACATTGATTTTTGGAATTGATTGGAAGTCTATGGCATTGATTAAACGTGAGCAGCCAATGATAATAAGTTTAGTTTTAAGTAGATTGAGTTTGATGCCATTTTTTTCAGTCCATTCAGTGATTTTTACTATTACTTCATTAATCTTGTTGAGGGTCTCTAACAGAGCAGCTGGAATAAATTTTAAGATCGTCAGCATAGGTGTGAAAGTAGCCTGGTTATAGAAGAAAGATCATTTGCATACAGTGTGAATAGAAGGGGGCGGAAAAATGAGCTTTGGGGAACACCATGAATTACATTTTTCTACTCCAATTGCAATTCATCATCAGTGACATACTGCTTTCGGTCTACGAGATAAGAATGGAACCATTCTACAACTTCATGACTGAAACAAAGGAGGAGTAATTTGTTGAGAAGGATCTGGTGGTCAGCAGTGTCAAAAGCTTTGGAAAAATCGAACAGAAACAGTATGGTACACTTCCTGTGATTCATAGATAACCTGATATCTTCAGTAACACGCAGTAGAGCTGTTTCAGTGGAATGGAATTTCCGAAAACCAGACTGGAAGCTATGAAGTTTGCTGTTCTTTTCAAGGAATTCCACTATTTGCATGAGTCTTTCAAGTGCTTTAGAAATTGCTGGCAAGATACTCATAGGCCTGAAGTCTTCGACTTTAGTCAGAGATGAGACTTCGTTAAGTGGGCGAACATGAGCATTTTTCCAACTTTTAAGAACGAGACCACTTTGAAGGGAAGCATTGAAAATAAAAGTTATGACAGGTAGAATTGCAAAGAGAAATTTCTCTTGATAAATTTAATAGGAATTTTATCTGCTCTCATCGCATTGCTGTGAATATGCTGGATAGCTTTGAGAGCCTCATACTCGGAAATTGGACACAATTTGAATTGGGAGGCTGGTGGAATAGAAGAGTTGGAAACTTTATCAATTAGGCTCTCTAGATGGTTTTCAATGACTGTCTCATCACGTTGAGAAGATTGGGATACAAAATATCTATTAATATCATCAAGTGAAAGGTCGATTTAGGTTTGTGGTTTTTTTTTACCCAATTCCAAACCGGTTGAGAAAGAGACAGCTTGTGGAATGGACATAGAAATAGAAACAGAAAAACGGCATGAATTAGCGATTCCAAGTCCAAGTGAGTCTTTTCTCAAAGAATTTCAGTATCTTAAACTAGAAAATTGTCTATTTGGTCATGCCACCAAGTCCAAAGTTAAAAAAATTTGCAGTTGCACTGAATAAACGAAAAAAATATATAAATATTTCACATCTCAAAATATCACACCTATCACACCTGCAATACTAGTGTTTGATCTCTGGAACAAATCAAGAACTTTATATTAATTGAAATTAAATTTTTTGCAAACTCTTTCTCCAATGATTTTCGAAAATAAGAGCAGTCTATTTTCTAATTCAACCCCCATTTTCCTTAAAACGGTAACCCATGAAATTTATTGAACAAGTGATTTTAGTTAAGTAGTATAGAAACTAAAAATAAATGTGTGATATCTTAATGAAAATAGCTTGAAGACGGACAATATAGTAGACTAATTGGAACCGAACATTGCTCGGACTAGCGGGAATTCGGAATAGGCAGATTTCATAAGGTTTTCAATATGACTTAGACTACGTTGAATCATGAGCAAGAACGAGGACATTTATACATTATAGTATTAATCGGTTCTTGAAAAGATTCAGTGAAATTCGAAAGAAATGGCAATGCCTGCCCTCCCCAATGACTCAGTGAAGATGAATCAATACTATGTTGCAAAGATAAAATATACCAATTTTTTATAAAAGTTTTTTGCAAAAGAATTAATGTTCTCCTAAGTTTTGTTTCTTATTACTTTTTCGTTTAAAGAACATGTATTTTTATGAACGTTATTCATTATAGGCGGATAAAATATTCTAAGCAGTGTTGCAAGATACAATATTTGGTGGAAGGTATTTTAAACCTTGAATAGAGCCGCTATTCTGAATATCTGCCTATTCCGAACAATGTTCGAAAAAATACTAGTTATTTATGACAAAAAAATAAGGAAAATATTTGTCTTTTTTGCGAAAAACTTATATTCAAAATAAATTGAAAACGTGAATTCTGTGGAGTAGGCAATATTATCTTTGTTTTCATTTTTGTTAGCTCAAGCACATATTTCAGGTACGTGCTTAGACCATAAATCAACATCTTTCATTTATACTAAAACATTTTCCAAACAAATATTTTATAGATATGTTAATATTTTTGCTACAAAAAATCTCATGTTCATACATATTCACGACAATGAACAGAGTACGATGGGATTTTGAAAAATTAAAAACACGGAATTATATGTTTTTTGTTGCTAGTTGAGTTAAAAACGAAGATGGCTACACGCGTATGATTCTAGTAGAATCGGCTACAGGCCGGCTACAATGCAGCTACAAGGCACCGAAGTGTAGCTCATGGGAACGGCACAATCTGTTCGAGTGCTGTATTGGAATCGCGCAACACTCGATAATTGCTCTAGCTAAAATCGCGCGATTATAGCTCGTATGAACCCGGCCTTGGGCGTCAGAATAAATGCTCTGGCTACTAATTAATTTCCTTGGCTACAATCGCGTGATTGCAGCACTTGTGAACCCAGCCATAATTGCTTTTGCTAGGGCTGTTTCTTGCCTGTCGCTCTTGTGTGAAGAGCCATTTTGCGGCTGTTGCCGCAAAATGGCTCTTCACAATTATTGCTCTGGCTACTAATTGCTCTAGCTCACGTGATTGTAGTACGTGTGAACCCGGCCTGAACTGTATTATTCTAACAACGAAAGGGTAATTGACTGATGAGCATCCATTTATTTCTTCTAAGATACTTTTAGTTCGCATCAATGTTTTCTGATCATTCACTGGTAGAAGAAAGATGGGATTCTGTCATTCTGTTTGTGTCTAGAGATTTTTTTCTAGCATAAGTATCAACATTTTAATAGAATATTCGTTTGAACTGCATAAGTTGCTGTTATACCAAGTGATTCATGGAGGTCGATCTATTTCATAGCTTAAAAATGGTAAGTTTAGTGATAAGAGTAAAATTAAAGTTGGTTTTGATCATGGAGGCTGAGCACAGTAGTATAGGATTTAAAAAACATTGAATATCTGAACTTATCATAGTTTTTGTATTTGAATTAGGGAGAAAGTCGGCGACAGCTATGCGATTTATAATTCCTTTGGCGATGCTGTTGCCCTTAACAATAATATTGATTTGGCAACTAATTCCTCTAGGTTCAATCGCTCGTTTCAATTGTAGCTCGTGTGAATCCGGCCTAACCCGAACAATTCTGAAAATAAATTTGCATAATGAGTGCTTAATAATAGTGGGTAACTTCCTCTTCATGTCTTATTATAATTTCTCTCATTCTCGAATAATTTTTGGAATTTTACCAGGAAGAAAATTTGTCAAGTTCCTCTATACTTCCAAAAGACAATTCAATTTGCTCTGACTCGACCAATTATAACTTCTGCTTATGATCTGGAAATTTGTAACTTAATACCCTCCCTCCCTCATCGAGCTGAACTGCCATTCTTGGGGACTTTTGGTGTGTTATTTGATTGTGCGAAAAAACCATTTCTCTATCAATTGTTTCTCTTAATTTGTCTAGTATGACTAGAATATGAACTACGCTCTCTTTTAATACACCTCTATCCTGAAAATTGCAGAGCTGTGTGGTTTTTTCATGAACTTTTTCACAAGGAATAATAAATGAAAGCGATTGCCTTTCACAAAAATGCAGCCATCCACATGCGGGCTTTTCCTTCTATTTGACGTAAAAAGCAATCCTTGCAACTAAATAACTTTCCAGCTTGATAAATTGCAATCCGCTTTTCTTCTTTCCCTAATCACTGAAGTGTGTCAGACAGGAAAAATACAGGGAAACGATCGCTTCAGACTGATCAAAAGGAGTTTAAGACCTAGATAAAAGAATAAATCTGAGATAATGCTTCAAAAAAATGATTGTTGAATATTCCACACGCCTCATTACGCAAAAAACGGGTTGAACCTGAGGAAGAACAAAGAAGCCTCCTCAAGTAGGTGAAGTTGAAGAGATTTTTGGAATGTTCATAGTAGGAAAAGTAATTGTTTTATTTATCCATTATTATAACTTTCATGCATTGTACTGTATAATAACGATAATAATAATAATAATAATAATTATTATTATTATTATTGGCAGGCCGCTTAGCGCAGATGGTTGGGGCGTCGCAATTTCAGCTTGCTGTCGTTTAAGTGGTCGTGCGTTCAAATCCCGCTCCACCGTCAGGCATTTATGTGTAATCATTAACCTTATTACCCACGCACAAGTCTCAGACTCATGTGGGCATCATCAGCAATAGAAAAAATAATAATGATAATGATAATAATAAAGGAATTGTATGAAGAGGCTCCAGTCGCTCTCACATTCCGAAAATATGGTCTCGTACAATGCACCAGTAAACGAAAAGTAAATACAGTAATTATAAATTCTGGTGGAGCGTTAATTCATAACTGGAATCATACAATTTATAGGATTATATGTATTGTTATCATAGAACTATAACCTTAGTTATAGCTCTATGATTGGAATACACTCCAATAAGGACTTGTGGATCAGATTTTTGAGCCTATTGCATCACAATAAATGGAAATAAAGTTGAACTCTCATCACTAAGAAAACTTCTCCAAAAAAGCTACTTATCTACTGCATATATTTTGAACTACCGCTTTGTCAAATCCAGTAAGCTGAAGTTGCTTTTAGTGAGTGTTGTTAATTTTAATGATATTCACATAAATCAACGGTTTTTTAGAACAATATAAGTAGTGTATTTACAACACTTATGTAAACACAATGGGTATCTTATGAGTATCTTTTTGATAACATCTAAATCAACTTTCTATTTAACAGTATAGGGGAGAATAACGATACTATTGAATCAGTTTGTAAGAAATTATAATGGTTGCTTTGGTCTTGCATAAACAAAGCGTATCCCGGACCACAGCCGCTGCGTTACTTTTAGTGAAAAATAATAACCAGTTTAAAATTATAAATCAATAATATTGATAAATAAAATTTAGATAAATAGCACTCCGCAAATACAAGCTAGGGTGTAGTCCAATTTTCAATGTTGATTGAGTCAATAATAGAGCTCAATTTTTGCTTCTATTCGTTGAGTAATACCATATTTAAACATCAACTGACTGCATATACATTCCTGCGCCTAACAGTGACGCAGTTCTGCATAGAGCAAGCTGCGTTTCTGTTCGCTAACACTAAGACTAACTTGAAGACCTGACATCATCTCAATCTCCTGTGTGTGACACTATAATACAACGCGAGAACTTGCTAACTCATCATCTATAGATATTCCAATTGTTTACCCGGGATAAATTCTCAAAGTTGTTTCAAACATGTGAGCTTGAGTTGAGAGAGTTGAAATAATGGAGAGAGAATAGATAGTAATTATTATTGTCTTTGTGCGGGAAACAACTTTTGATATCATAATTGCTACAAGTTGGCATAATTAAAATGCAAATTCTCTCTCTACAGCTAAATACTCTTCTGTACAACAAGGAACAGTTCGTTCTCGACATTATCAAAACTTGGAAACAATATTGCAGTAATGGACAGAGATGATCACTAATGGGTGTGGTAAATGAACGACTCTCAACCGCTCTCAATTCAAAACCCTTAACCACAATCCACGAGTTACTAAACTTACTGTGCGAATCGAGTTCAGAGTATTGTTTGACCTCTAAGAAGAAGTAATTAAGAGAATGAGAACGAGGATGTCCTTACAGGATCTTTAAATTGTTATCTTTCTTGAAACAGCTTCCAACTTCAAAGTAGAAGAGTTGACATCAGCTCAATCAGCTCTTCTTCTGATCTTTTTGTTTCAATCTCTCAAGCTACTGCTTTTGTGCTCTCAACTAGTGTGTTCGTCTAAATTTGACTTTCTCATCACATCAAGTCATAACAATATTCTAGTGATAGAAATATGATTATGTAACAATCTACTATTTGTTGTGTACATGAGTAATCAAATTTTGTGTCTTAAACAGAGTTAGTATTAGTCAATATTCTATTTGAAATTGACATTGTAGTTATTGTGTTTAGCAACAGGTGAGTATCAAGTCTCCCTGCCTTTCAAGATTACTGCTATTATCATGAAAATATGATGATTAACTACCTTTCAAGATTATACTGTTAGTATACACCTGATACACCAACTAAGATTGTTTATTAGTAAGTTAAAGCAGGGTCTACACTCTAAGACGTATGCTAGGTTTCAACTGTACCGGGAAAACGTTTCGGAATAAATTTTGACTGGCGGTTTAGCTGATCTTCGACAAGTCCAGACATGTAGATACTTACTGCGTTTCAGTTTCTCCATAGTTTTCAACAACTTCTCATTGCGTAGGTTCTAGCTTCGCTCTAAGGTTAAGGTAAGGTTGATTTTTGTGGGCAGGTAAGACAGTTTTCTTTTATGTACTTGTAACTTGTTCTCTTGTATAATTTATTGTAATTTTCTCATTGCTCTAGCTTGAAAAATGTAATATAGTGCTAAGGTTTGGGTGTAAGAAAAAACTCCTGTAGTTTTAACCTAGATCAAATGAAATTGATTCATTCATTCATTGATACTCTTTTTTCATAATTATTTATAAGGAGACTTTTTTATAATTATTGGTGATACCTTAGATAATGAAAACGAATATTTTTCGCAGATCAAACGTAGATAATTACGCCAATCTTCGTTTTCATCACGCAATTCTCGTGGCAATGCAACATGAGAGAATAGTTTTCCTTTCAACAACCATTCCCTACACCAACGAGTACGATAAACCCTCCCTTTTTCCTTATTTTTCTTCAGACACAAAAGAAACGTCGCAAGCAGTAGGGTAGTTTTTCCATGGTTGATGACCAACAAATAGGAAATTCTATTAGAATACGTACGTTGAAACTTAATGGCGTGGACGCAAGCTTTCATAACTTCTTAACTGAAGTTTTGACAGTTAGTTAAGTCATAGCGCAAATCCTTGCGTGTACACCCTACTTCAGGATGAGTCTATACTAGCAAACATTCATGCTGCATGACACATCCGAAAATTATTCAGCTTGTCATATAAAAATAGCTTGTAGTTAAAACCAGTTTAAAACTAGTTTTAAAACGTTTTAAAACTCTACGATTGTGCAGCTACTTTATGCGTTCTGTTCTACTCTAGTAGTTTTTGTCGATGAAACACAATGTTTGTAGGGTCTCCCAAGATGGGTAGCCCATACAGTCTCACTCTAGCAACTCTAAAGTTTCATTTGATATTCAATTATTCATAAGTTTTGAAAAAACATCGAAACTAGTGATGGATTTAAGGGGAGAGGCCAAAAGAGTTCATTTTTCCCTGTTCATGTAACATAATTGATTATATATACCCATCCATAATGCCTTATACTTAATGGATGTTATTAATCGAAAATATGAGCTTTACAAGCTGTTAGAATGTCTTCAATATGATCTATTTGTAGCATTGTATGAAAATTCTAAATAAACTATGTTGCAATAGCCTATTGAGCGAATGAAGCATCAATTCGACCTCCTGTTTATCTTCTTTTCATTCCAACTTTTTCCAAGAGTTCCAGGTATCGATAGAATTCTTCAGCCTTAGAAATATACAACAAGTTAGTATCATTTCCATTGATTTACTTTTTTTTTTTGAGGATGAAGCCCACATAGGTCTGAGACCTGTGCGTGGGTAATGAGTTGGATGATGGTGATTAATGAGTTGGACCTACAGTTTTAGGTGGGTTCCGAACCACCGGTACTACTTAGATTTTCAACTCTTCACTCATATTATCCATTATATTTCCACGGAAAATTATGAAGAAGATGATTAAAGATTATATAAACTCTCAGTGATAAAATATATCCTGATACAAACATTTCATCGATAAATCTTGAGAAGAGAAGCATTTCAATCAAACCAAATCAAGTTCATCATCACCTTTCAAATATCTTCCACGATTGGAAGGTTTGATTAACATTCATTGGAAAAAGAATTATATACATTCATACAGCTCTTTAATGCAAATAGCCGTGTATGAGACAAAGAAGATGATGAAAGCAGGATAAACTGCGTTGTGTGACAACAAAACTGTCTCGTCTGTCTATGCGAAGCTGGTCGCTGGTAAACGGATTTGCATGCAAGTGGAGTTACCACTTTGTTGTCCAGTAGCACCAACGATGAGATGACGGGGAACCCCAATATGCAGTCTGTGTGCTGAGATGTGCTGGGATGGTAACCCAGAGTGGGAAAGGGGTGTAAATGGCCGGTGGGGATGGCCTTGTGCTTTGGTGGTGGAGAGGAGTGAGCCAGCCTGACATCGTGCCCTGTTTAATTGCGAAATTTATCGCCCTTGTCCCGCCTATTCATTGTAGTCTGCTTATTGTTTGGCAGACAAGAACTGAATTTATCAATCGAGAACCAGCGATTCTTCAACCAATCAGTTTAGATTAGCTGAGTGCTGGAAAAGTGAAAGTGAGTGATAAATAACATTCATAAACCAAAATCTGGAATGTGAAGCATTCTGACCTTACTTATAATAATAATTTATTCTTGAGAGAATCATGAATATGAGAACCAGATTTTTCAATCATTCAATTCAACAATATTATTATCAATAGAAGAGAACTGTCAATGATAAACATAATAAGCGTATTTATTGGTGTTGAGACCCTTCACCTCACCGTTCAAACCGTGCTGAGGATCATACAATTTTTTTCAAAGTTTAATTATAATTAAAATCTAACACTTCTTTGATTAGCAATTTTTATAGCCCGAATCAATATATTTTCACATTAAGGTTGAAGTCATTTTTTTCACTGAGGGAAAAATATCTATCATGGCCCCCTGGAGATTGCTACAGGGCTCACTCCACTTCACTGGGATTCTAAAATGATAATTTTATTTGTCATTCTTTCAAATTATCGTAAGATCTAGCGCTAATAAAAATAGTAACGTCAATTTATGCCAATAGTGACGCCGAAAATTGTTGGAATAGTATATGTAGGCTCCAAGAAATTATGACTCAAATAGTAATTTTTGGTGCTGTTTTTGATGAATTTTAGCTTCATTGAATGCTAATATTCTATCTTGCTGTTTCATGCTAGAAGTTGAGTTCACAGCTCATCGCTGTATTTTGCATTAATAATTATATATATTTATGTTTCAAGAAAGAATATCCTTGAGGTAGGATTATATATATATTTTATCCAAATGCGTTTCCAATTATGGTGTCTGATATTGTTTTTTCGGAAACGAACTCAATTATTTGGTTGAAGAATACTTTTCGGTATTTGTGTTCAAAAACTCAATTCATTTAATTACAATTTCTTACATAACAAAATAATACATTTTCATAAAAATCTAATGTAAAATAGGACTGTAGTTATCCATCAGGATGATTATTATGTGTCGTCGTTCTCCACCACTCACGGACCCACTCAGTACCTATACAACTGTCGGAAAAAACAGTAGATTTTCATACCGAAAACTGAAAAAAGTAATATTCACTCACCGCAATGGTATTATCCGGAAATTTTCCAATGGAATAACAGGAACGATTCCGTTTCCTTGATTGGAACTTATTCATCAACTCAAGGTTATCCAGTCTTTGGTTGTGCTAGGCAAAGGCGATGCAACTCGAGTTTATCTTCATAGATATGAAGTGATTTGAATTAATCATGGTTATGAGCTATTTCCTCATAAACAACCACCAGGTATGAAGAAAATTTCCTCTTCCATTGCATATCAGCCTCTCTGTAGGAACTCCCTCCTAGAGATTGTTCAAAACGTATTTTTAACAAAACCGAATCTAAGTAGCTCTAGACATAAATTCATTGATTTGACTCACATTTCAATTTAAGAACTTTCTTTGAGTGATCCTGTTTAGTTCTCAATCCATCGCTATTTATGGTTTTTTTCGGCCTTATGGAGGGAAAGGTCCGTACCTCGAATTTCACTCTATATATGAATTATACGTCTCTCTGTCACGCTGAGTAGCTATAGCAACCTCATTCCATGCATTCCTATAAGACGTTAATTTGAAATTGATTTCTCTCATACATAATTTCATCATATCATACATTTTTTTCATTATTTCAGAAATGAATTTGCTAACCTTCCAGAATATGTTTAATTGGTGTATGAAAATGGGTTCAACAAAATGCAATATGAGGTAATTGAAAACTACTCCAAAATAAATCATGGTTTTGTATCAGTCCATTAATCAGCGTACAGTTCAATGCTCTGGAATGAATATTCTAGTGCTTATCTCCTTGAGTATATGGGGAACACACCCACTGAATTGTACAGTACATACACTTCATTGAAAGCATTGTATTGTATCGAATTGGGGAAGTAGGTAGCAGTGTTAGGTATTTACAGTCACCAACTGGGTTATGGAACAGTTCTTGCGAATTATTCAATAGGCGTTTAGAGATTACAACTGCTTGTTTTACAAACGATATTGAAGTGGGAGATTTCAATACAGAGTTTGCAATAGAGAATAAAATTACAGAAGATTTGAAAGATATTTATACATGAATAGCTTGGAAATAAAAGTTCATAAACATACAATAGTCACAAGAAGATGAAAGACAATAATTGATAACACCCTTACAAATATAGAAATGACTAACAAGATACAACGGCGGCTAGGAAGTATCTGATCATGAATACCAAATCTTAGTGGTGAGGTAAGAAATTCAGCAATGTGAATAGGGGAATATCAATTTAATTATTGCTTGAAGCAGAACCGGTTACAAGAAAACTGGAGTATAGTTTAAACAACAAATATGATAATGCCATCAATAGATTATAGTCTCATATTAGTAAGTTTTGTCGAATTGAAGAAGTTCTGGTAAAAACCAAATTAGGAAAAATTGAAGAGTGATGATATTCTTGCAGAAAGAAATAGGGTTCAAGGTGCATCTGATGGATTCTAATGATTTGAAAATATTTTAAGTGAAGACAAGCTTTAAAGAAAAACTATACAGAAGAAGTGAAGAGAGCCAAATGTGGGAAAACAGTGGAAATTTTGAATAATAGTGTGAAATTTAACACAGCAGTATGGGATGTAAGAAAGAAAAATAGGAATGTAGCTCATGGAGATGCTTATACTAGCGTCCCCAGAATAATTAACAAAAATAACAAATATATTGATGATAGTGCAGACATTTGTAATTTCTCCAACAGATATTACCAACTGGTTGCTAAGAATCTTAAAAAAATTCTTGATGCAGGTATTTGCAACATGTGGAATGCCGAGGCAATTCGGAATGAATTAAAATCCAAGAAGTGTTATCAAATATAATAGATAGTTTGAACTATGAAAAATGTTTAGGAATGGATTGGGTATCCAGTAAAATTCTTGAAGGATGTTGAGATCAATTGTTAGAACCTTTGATTTATCTGATCAAACATTCATTTCCAGAGAAATTGAAAGAGGGGAAGATCTTGCCAATCTTCAAGAGTGGTGATAGAGAAAAAATGGAAAACTATAGCCATTAGTGTTATATAGGTAATCAGTGAAATTTTCCAAAGAGTAATTTATTCTGAATAGATAGATAGATAGATTTATAAAGCGGCCACTGACCACCTCTCAAAGGAGTATATGGACTTGTCATATTTTTAGTCATAAATTTACACAATTTATTTTGTGTAGATTAATTATAAAAAAATAGCTTTGCTCGATTTCTGTCAGCAATTTGTGCTCACATATTTGTGGAATACATGTGGAATAATCATTGTGACCAAAATAATTAATGAATTCGTGTTTTGAATAAACACAATTTGCTTCTTACTCTGCTTTCAAATAAGTTTTAGATTTTTCCAGTGGAAGAGTTGTTATTTGGGTCGGCAAAATATTAAACAGATTTATACCAGAACTTGTCACTCCCTAATAGGTTACTTCTACATCTCTGAGTAGCAAACTCCATCTATCTTCCAAGAAAGGGATATCAACAAGGACAGCTATAGTTCCTCTAGTTGAAAAATTATTGTTATAGATTCGGATGATAAAGCTGCTAAAAAGATGATAAGTCTTCTTAGATCTCTATCTAGGCATTTGATTGTGTTAATCATAGAACTTTATTGAAAATACTGCTAAATGTAAGCGTAGATGGGGTTCAACTGAGATGGGTTTAACTCATACCTTATTGAGAGAAAACAATGTGTAGAACTACCTACAGTAGTTGATAATAGGATAATAAAAAATAAATCTGATGTATTGGAACTCCAAGCTGGCGTGCCTCACGATCCAAATTAGGTCCTTTTCTTTTTTGTTATATGTCATCCGTTTACCTGAAGAATTAAAATTAGTCTTAGGGCCCTCTTATTTTTAGACAGTTCATTACTTTTTTTCAGCAATTCCGTCCTAGGTAATTTGGAAATAAATGCTCAAATAGGTGTGCAGTTCGTATGTCCAATTCTCAAATCATTTGAAATTAGCAATGAATAGTAAAAACGCCAATTCCTTCAATTAAAAAACAAACATAATCAATTGCCGATAGGGCTAAAAACGTTTTTGTGAACGATAATCAAATAGACTCTGAGAAAAAATGTATTTCTATGAGTTTTATGGGTAGACAATTGACCTCCATACATTGAAAAAATATGCCATAGAATTCCATTTTCCCTACAACGATTAAATGACAAAATGTTACTTTCTACAGCTTATCATGGATTCTGGTCCAGCTTACTCATGTTTACATATTAGGTTTTAGGTAACTCATCAAAACAAAACCTTCGTAAGTTTTTTAAGATCCAACAGAAAGCTGTTAGGTGTATAGAAAGTGTAAATAGATTAGATTCATGTGGGCTGTAATTCAAGAGACTTGGCCTCGTAACTATACTTTCTTGTGTGGGCATCAAGCTACTCTATACATGAAAAAGAGTGATATCAACCAAAATCTTGTCGTAAATGATTATAATACAAGAAGACGAGAAGATTACTACTTGATGAGTCACAATAGTAGCTTATTATAACAAAAACCAACAAATAAGAAAAATACGTAATAGGGCTGGAATTGAATCAATTCAAAATTCAAAACTAAAAAATTAGAAGCTCACTGAAATGCAAACAAGGTCAACCGAGAAATACACGAAAGAACGGTTTTCATAACCTAACCTAACATAAAAAGGGGTCAGACCAGTAGAAGTTTCAAATGTAGAGTAAATGAACACATCAGGGATTGGAAAACCCAAAAAGGAGATTCAAATTTTGCAGAGCATCTTATTAATAAAGGGCACAATTTCAAGAATGAAGAAAATGTTGATTTTCTGCATTTGATTGGCAAAGGCAGACAATTGAACATTTTAGAAGCTTTAAAGATAACTAGATTGGTGAAAAACGATTCCAATACAAGTTTAAATGAACAAATTTATTTTAACCAATTCAATCAACTAACTTAGTTTCATCATAATTCCAGCATACATTTAAAAAACCATTCTTTTGTGTATTTCTCGGTTGACCTTCACTGGATTTCAATGAGCTTCTAATTTTTTCCAGTTTTAATTTGATTCAATTCTAGCCTTATTAAGTATTCTTCTTATTTGTTGCTTTATAGATGCTCACAGTTTTTAGTTATTTATTTGACTCATATTTTTGCTTTTTATACTCCTCCCACCAGGGGGCGTGTGACTTGTCAGCCAATCACAACCTTCGATGAAGATCAGTCTCTTTCTCGCTCAGCCAATAGTATCATTCTATGCTTAGTATATATTAAGCTTCTCTGTACTTTAGTTTTAGTTTGATTGAGATTGATATTGGTATAACAACCGAAACTAGTTTCTCAATATTTTTAATAAATGTGGTTGTGACAATTTCGTCTGCTTATGTCTAACTCAGTGACATGTCTCAGTCTTATATGTCTATTCACTGGTCACAATTATTTGATGAGAAGGAACAGAAAATAGTTTTTTATATTGAAGATTTTCAATAATAGCTTCAGGCATCAGATTAAAATTGAATGAAATATGATTATCAGGATGTTTTGGAAAATTCTGTAGACATCAAAAGTTTATGAGAAATAATTTTAGATGTAATACCGTATTTGTTGGAGGGTATAACTTTTTGACAACTTTCTTGGCTGATAAAGTTTTCTGAATCGTTACAAACATCAATCTAGTGTCGTCCCTCACTAGCCTTTTCATAGCAGTAATCTCCTGGGGCAGCAACCGTCCAACCCTTCCTGGATTCCTGATTAGAGCCTGCAGCGCTACTGTACAGCGACTGTTTCTTCGTTCACTCTATAATCTGCTTTATCTTTTAGAGCAATTCACTTTCTCTTTTACAGCCATACGTGTTCAGAATTTGCTCGCCGGTCTACAGTGATGACGTAGACAAAATAAGAGCAGAATGTGGCGTTTGTGAATTGAACACTTAGCCCATGAAACACCATGCACCACAAGACTGGAACTGTGTCATATATGCGTTGTCATTTGATAAATTAATGAATAGATGATATTTCATTGCAATATGAGACCACTCGCGAGCAACTCACCCACAATTTTAGTCATGTATTTCCCTATAAATCTCAGTTTACTCTATGAGAGTCCAAATAAAATGATACTTTCACCAGAAATTTGGAGCCGTACTATCTCAAGTTACATCCACACAGCAGCTTGCAAGAGAAAAATTTGCCATTCCTTTAAGTTTAACTTGTAAATTTGTTGCACACCTGTCTAGCACTAATCACTCTTGTTTCTAAATTAATGTTGTTTTCTATCATATTGAACCCTGATAGCAAGGCAGCACACAGGCTATAATATTTGAAATTTGATGGAAGTAGCATAAATATTCTTTATCTTTACAACGATCTCTACGATTTTCCGTCCCTTTTACTCAATGAGTGTTTTTGCCTGGGGTTTTTAAAATGAACAAGCTCGTTGAGCGACTAATCATAGGAAAAAATTGCAAAGCTAGAAATATTTATTCGTTTTTCAGTTTAATTTTAGTTGACAGAAAGCCAAAGCTCATTCGAAGATGATTAATAGATGCGAAATAATGTTCAAAAAATTTTCCTTTTCCACATTTTTCAAATGTTTAAAAAGCATAAAATGCGTGTTTTCTTTATAAAGGACTTGGACTTGAATTTTTGCCATGTGAAATTTAGGATTTTCAAGGGACTATAACTTATATAACTGAAGAAATATTTCTGGAGAATCTGAACTGGTCAGCGAAATTTATTAATTTACAAAGAGCTGGAAGTATAATTTCCTATTATTATCAATCATTCAATAATTTCTTGTGGTAGATATCAAAAATCACACGTATAAGATTCGATTAAGTTGTGAATAACCATTATTTTTTCTCGAAAGTTGAGTTGAAGAATCAACTCCATCATGATGAAGCAATTCAATAGACAATCAATCTTCTGCGTTCCTTGGTGCAAGAAAACTCATTTCATTTTTTTTAACTAACTGATGACATTGACATGGTTTTTCCTCAAGAGTAGTCGATGTAATGGAATTTACTCTAAGCTAACCTCTTTTCTCCCAATCATCAGGAGAACATGAAATGTGTTTTTCAATAAAAACAAAAAGGAAGAAATTATTAGTGGAGATGATGTTCAAGTTTCAATGATCTATGAAGTAGTATGAAGTAAGCATGGTGTATGTATTACTAGAATGAACCTATTAGAAACTTATTCTATTCTGAGACAATGATAGAAGGAACAGGAACTCGGTGGTTTAAAAGAAAATTGAATATATGGAAAAAAGAACACTTTTTTATGAATACATGAGTATGGAGATAGCTCAATGACAAAGTGGATAGTAGGACGGAATAGATAGAGAATTAGACTGTGTGTTGACACATAATACTTTCAATGAAGAACATTTTTCTAAAGGAAGATTATTGCAAATGTTGTGACAACAGAGGTTATCATGGAGAAGAAGAGAAGCAGTCACTTTATTTGTAAGAAATGTTCAAGATTCAGCAAATTTCATCCATAACTTTAATTTTTGATCTTGTAGCCCCTTTTTTATCAACCATGCCAACATTTTCCCTTCACATGATGGTCACTCACGTTCACTTTATCGAAATGTCTGCGCTCACTTGTGAGAAAACCATTAATATGCAATGTGCTGGAAGAATTGCCCTAATTAAACGTTGATGATAATTATTATAATTAGTAAACTTAGGAAACTATTCAATTAATGAATTTCTCAATTACATCACAAAATAGAATTTATATCATATTTTTCTACTTTCTCCAATAAATTTTTCTAAGTACATCTTTGTTTTTTACTGCAAATCTATTCCTAATATACAATTTCCAAGAAAATACAACTATTACTTGTTTAGAACTTCACTTCATGATCTGCTTGTATTTTTTAACTATCACTTTAACTGGTCTTGACACTTTGGAGTTTGTTTTTTTGATAGATAACTGATAGTAGTGGTCACAGAATTATGGAATGGCTGTGTCAGCATATATTGGAAGTGATCAGCAGGCTTGGAGAGCTGGGATGCCCTGCCTCAAGATGGTAGCTTTGAAGTCGACTGGAGGCCGAGAAATGGCTGGTTGGCCCTGAAAAGAAACCTGTGAGCCACCAGAGTGACAGTGACCCTGAAAAATGCTGGGCACTTGGAAAACGTTGAGTTTTCATCATGTTATCAAGTTTCTAGGTGATATTATGCATGTCATAGGCCTGGTCTGCTACTAACCCATGATGTATCTCATAACTTGTAGGCTGACTGAGCGTGGATATTGTGTGGGGCTCTTAGGAGCCACTGGCATTGTCCATGCAGGCATACTTCGCTTGGTCAAGACCCAGTGAATTGGCTTGCTGTGGCGTTTCTGAAGTGAGAGTGACTGAGGGAGTTGGTGGTGAATGGCATACAGCCCTGGCAGGAGTATTGCTGTCAAATCGTCTATGTTGGCTGTTTTAAGACCAGTTGATCCTTGAGGCCATGGCTCCTCCCAGTAAACAGGCTGAGTCGAGCTGTAGGGCTCAGGTGGGGCCAGGCATTCAGCAATACTGACCTCAGCAGAACCGGCAGCTTTACCCTGGTTGTCAGTACACTCAGCTGACTTTTGGTCAGCAGGCCTAGGCGATTTCCTCTGATCAAACAAATGACTGGCTAGTTTTGGGTTGCAGTACCAGCCTGGGCTCGAGTGACTGGCTGTGGGCAGGCGGCGGTGGCTCAGGAATCTCTTGAGGCTCTAATTTCAGGCATGCATGGGACAAGATGAAAAAGGAACAAAGAAACTATTAAAAATTCATGCTTAGTGGCTCTAACTTAGTGACCCTAAATTCATGCTAAGTGGCTCTTGAAGCTCCAATTCCAGGCATGCATGGGACAGGATGAAAAGGGAACAAGGAAACTTTAAAAAATTCATGCTTAGTGGCTCTTTCTCAGGTTTTTGCTGCCTCTACTCCAATGGAAAGTCGTCTGTCAGTCATCAGATGCCCAAGTAATCAAATGATTATTTGTGATCAGGGTATTGGAATTATAAAGGCCGTCATTGACCCTGCTCAAAGCTGATTGGCCAATAGCTGGACCGGTTCTGGGTCAATAGCGAGCGTTTCTCCAGTGTATCGCCACAAGCACATGCTAGGGAACTACCCCGTCCAAAAGAGCATGAGGCAGCATCGCGCGATCGGTACACACAATACATGAGGTATCAAGTTCATCTGTTTGAAAAAAATGATTTAAAAATGGGTAGATTTTTTCCACTAGTGATGTGAATTTAGTTAGTGTTTTTATAAATAAGCCACCTCTTTAACAACTTTGCAGTTTCATCCATATGCCTATTCTTGTATTTAGCTGTTCAGATTAATATATTACAGAAAAGTCTCAATAGGCACAATAAGTAGAAAGCTCACATGATGCTAGGTAAACTAGCAGCTGCAATATTGAAACATATCACTGCATACAGAGCATATTTGGCTTATGACATATCAGCAGATCATCTATATCAGCACAGATACAGAGCATATTTGGCTTATGTCAGCAAATCATCTATATCAGCATCATATTGACGTACCATGTATCAGCTCTAAGAGTTTCCTGCACCCAAAATTTTTTATGAAAATGCTGAAATTTGAACATAGTTCTTGAATGATGTAAATAGAAGATGAGAAATCGGGCTCCTAGGTTTACTAAATTTAGTTTAGAGGAAGCTTTGCCCCAAATTATGTGTTTCTGATCACTACCGTTTTTGTGAAATTTGTAAGACTTACACTACTCTCTCATGAAGGTGGTATTTATCTGTTTATAATTATTGTTCAAGAATTCATGACTACTTTCATTTACATAAATGTGAAGTTCCACTCTCTTCCCTAATTCTTCTGTATAATGTCATTCAGAAATTAATGCAATTCTGTGTAACGTAGATTTTCCAAATTTGTTCCTCCTGGAATAGAAATAAGATATTGTCAGATTCTTCTATCTGGGCTGAGAAAACTATTTTGATCAGCGGGGTTTTTAGTGTAACTCAGAAATGAGGCTTCCAGATGAAATAGCTTTTATTATTCCTGGGAAACCTGTGAAGTAATAATATAAACTGGAAATTACAGATTCCAAGGGAGTTTGAACAGGGATGTACGAGGAAGAGGTGCAGATTGCTGAATATGCATGATTGCTCGTCAATTTGCATAAACTGAGTTCATGCTTTGATGTTCAGTATCCGTGACAGCTTGACCAAGTAACGCAATATTGGCAACCTGTCTGTCCGTCTTTCCCTTGTTTAAGAAAGCAATTCTAGCGGGTATTCTTGGAGACAATACCCGGGTTATAATCAAAATGATGAGGAATCTTTGTGGAGGTTCCATTGCAGCCAAACTCACTGGAACTTTATATGTGAGGTCACCGTATTACTGCTCAGTGCTCACAAACAGCGACAAAGGATGAAATCACCTCTGGCTTCAACTACTGTACAGTATTACAGGTGGCAGGTAAACAAAATTGTGTTACATCTATAGATAGCAATTTGCGAGTCTTCGACTTCATTACCAGACACAAATTTGTACGAGCAGTTTTGTTCGTAGATAACAGGACAGAGGATAGTGATGTTGATGCTTTTACGACAACCATGAAATTGCCAGAAAGAAAACAAAAAACGTTTACCCTATATATGAAAAATATCATGAGCTCTGGACTTAATTTTTAATGTTCTCTGCTATCTACCCATTTCGTAAATCAGTTTTTAAAATGCAAAGAGCACCAATGTAAAATGTTTAAAACCTTTAGAAGTGTTTGGAATAGAATATTTTAAATATTGACTCAATTGAAACTTCAAGACTAGAAAACCATTATAAAGAACTTTATCTTAATTCAACTTGCCATTTCGCAAGTATAAGCATTATTAGGATGAAAATATAGAATGCATTTCATACCCTCTCTCTTCTATTGTAGCCTATTTAGAGATTGTAGGTTATTTGAGATTCTCTACTCACTGTGAGCTTTGATTTATTTCAAGTTTGAATTGAAGAGCTCTTGAAAAATACTTTGTTTAATAGAGTAAAATATTAAAAGTACTCTAATTCTTAAAAAGTGACTATGGATTGATTATCCAATTAATACAATTAATTCCAGTACTTTTAGTGGATTGTGTAATGAATGGATTCAATCTAAATCATTCGAACATTAAAAATAAAAAATGTCCAAGAAGGATGAGAAATATATTTTGTCGGCAGCATAAAGTATTATGTTATATGCTATAGAAACAGGGATAGAATGATTCTAATTTCACCAATATGAATTCTTATTCATTCGAGAGCCTTTTATCCAAGCCAAGCCCTCATACTAAAAGGAAGGTGCCTGTATATAATAAGTGGTCTGTTCCATTTGGAACTCGTCAAAACTTTAGCACGTCACTGTTTCAAATAACAAGTTCAGTACACACTAAAGCTGAAATGAATTCATCATTTGATGTTTAAATGTCATATGCGTCACAATTTACAGGCCTATGATGAGAAAATGCATATGTATGTTTTCAATAAATGATGAAGCGGTTGTGAATAATGGAAGCGTACATCTATCTACCCTCACTTTTAGCACATCGAATGGGAGAACTCCTGAAGTTCTATTAAGCACTCACGACAATTTGTCAGCTACGTTCGTGAAGGAATGACCAACAACTTTCGAAATTAAAAATTCTACGCTCTGCGGACGAGGGTGCGACAAAATTGCGAATCTGTAATTTATTCAGCTCGAACTGCAGAGAAAAAGCCTTCTCTAATTCACACATAAATTTGGAGCGGAGCTTGAAAATAACAATGAACAGCGTACTTATGAATGCGTGGGAACGTATACATCCTTTTCGTAGGGTTTCCATTCGTATTATTATTCTCCCTTTGCTCTCTCACACTTTAGAACTAAAGAATGCTTTTCTTCTCTCAATAAAAGTTCTGATATTCATTTTCTCTTAAGTAGCATGCTTACAGTGCAATGCCTTGAAACACCAATATTACCCCTATAGCTCATGTATAAAATGGATCTTGGAGATACTTTCAATGTACTATTGCTCATGAGTTGAATACTTTAGAAATACCTCAACAATTATCATCGGTTGCATGTCTCCAATGTAACAAAAGAGGAGAGAAATTCTAGTATTCATGAAATTGATAGTTGAGTTTTGAATTCAAGACTGGGATAGATAAATTCACTAGCTTGGAAACTATTACTGTGACTTGAGACGGGGGGGGGGGGGTGAATTATGTAGATATAATAACAATTCCCAAAAAAAAATTCAATATATTATGACCCATAGGCCTACACTGAGATTGATGCTCGAACCATTCCACGCTGCTCAGTCCCCAAAAGCTGAATTTTCTCAATTTCTCATTCATAGTCACAATTTCATAACTTGTTGATGATGATGATGATGAAATAGGTAATGAGGTAACAAAAAATGATACCACAAAATATGTCAGTTGAACGGGAATTGAATCCCTAACCGCAGGATTAGCAGTCAGCCAGAGATAAGCGCTCTAGTGGCAATGCCGTTGTAAAAAGATGATTATTTAAAAGATGATAATGCAGAGGGTGGATATCAATTATCAAAGAATAATGAAACGAAATTCCAACAAGATGGCCTGAACGCTTCGATTTTTTTCGTGTTTTTCAGAAAGTTACAAATGTTACTCATTAATCATTTTCAATATTATAAAATCGTTCCAATTATATCTTTCAGTTTCAGTGTCGATACAGCTCAAATAATTTTGAATTCAAACATTTGCAGTCTGGCTGAACTCTCAGATCAGGAAAAAGGCAAATACATTTTTTTCTCACCTTGGGATAAAATTTTGTCGAGAGAATTTGAAAAGAAGAGAAGTTCTGCGTCATCAACATTTGCATATCAACAAATAGAATTCTGTTTTTATCGCTCTCCATAAAAATTTATCTCGAATTGGAAACATATTGAACAGAACCTACTTAGAGTCGCTCTTACTTGGTGTGATTCTTATCTTATTGAATTGAAAAGAGGTTTCCTATCAAAATCAGATGTCACATTACGGAGCAGATCGCAGAGGTAGGGAATGCTGTGATGAACATTACAATAGTCTCATCTCCAAATCCCATCTCACTGTAGCTCTCCCTGCCAGAAGCAGTTGCGAGGTGCATTGAGCCTCAATAGGAAATTAAGTGACACTGAGTGTGCCGCCGTGTTCTGAAGCGAACTGTGCTTATTCGGAGTGAGTTGGCTCAAGGAGAATAGAAACGATTAGGAAGCTGTTCCCTCGAGATGGAATTGCCGGCATTCGAATTGCAACGATAACATGACTTGCATCAATGTTGGATGTCAGGAGTAGTGATATAAACTTGTGAATAGATCGTTTGTAGAATTTAGTACAAGTATTGTACTAGATATAAATTAAATGTTGTTAGTTACTGCTCGGGGAGTATGGCTCACGATCTCCATTGTGGGAAGAGATGAATGGAAAAATTATTGGATGAAGCTTAATTTTAATATTTTTGGAAGATATATGTGAGGATGAGACTGGAAATATAGCTTATATCAGAAATATTAATGATTAAAGTGCGAATAAATGTAGTTCAATTTGAGATACAATAGGTTATGACCACGAACTGCTTTCTGCACAAAATTTCAATTGAAGAATTCAAATCTTATTGCTATGTATTTATCACCAGCAAATCAGAATACCAAACGTCTCCAGCTCTCCAATCTGCTAGTTGATAAGCAGCTAGGTACCTAATGCTATGCATGCGCAGTAAAAGTGGTGATTTTCAACCTGAAAACCTTTTAATCTTCTTCATTCTTCTTGCTCTGAACGTCAAAAAGTGATAGGCAGTAGTCTTTCAACGAGTGATAGTTCCTCTTATATTATATTCCCCAATATTTTATATGCCTCAACATATTACGACCATATGACAACATATTAATGGCCAGTGTCCTTTGCGTGAAACGGTGAGATCACAACCGGTAAGGACTTCTCTTCATCTTGAATGAAGTGAAGCGTTAAGGGTAACAGAGCGAGGACAGTGTACAATGTATGAACTTTATTTAGGTATTCAAATTGTATTTTAACTCTGTTACCGCTATTAAGAGTAGCTGGTTCTCAATTCATTTCGGATTTTTATTATTCTTTTATCTCCAACTCACAATAAACTTTGAAAACCGCCATACGCTACACTTATGTTATGTCCACTATTTGCTGGAGAATCCACACTGAAACCTAGATCATCATTATCTGGCGATATTTTATACAAAATATGCACTTACATAACAACGTATTTTTAGCAATGACCTTCGTATATAAATAAATAAATATATACAGGGTATTTCGGAATTCTCTACCAATACTTCTAGGCAGTGCTTCTGGATCACTAACAAAAGTAAATATCGTAATAAAATTTTTCTAAAATCTCCAGTTACTCACATAGCCGCCATTTTTTTTTTACTCATTATTTTTTTATTGGAGCACCTCTGGATGTATAATTTTGAAATTTTTCATACAGCTTTATAACAATTAAAACAATTTTAAAAAAATTAATCAAAATTTTCCGACATCAAAAAACAAAATGGCGGCCATTTAAAATCTTTGAACAGGATTAAATTAATAATGACTGATATCAAAATTTAAAAACAATAACCTTTTTTAGATATTTTCATTGCAAATCAAACAATACCTCATTTTCCAAGATTGGCCAACAATTAACAGAGATATGCTACTTTCTAGGGTGTGCGGTGGTTGTGAACGGGTTGCAGTTTTTCGCTTCCAACCACCGCACACCCTAAAAAGTAGCATATCTCTGTTAATTGTTGGTCAATCTTGGAAAATGAGGTATCGTTGGATTGGCAATGAAAATATTTAAAATAATTATCGAAGTCAAATTTTGATATCATCAGCCATTATTAATTTAATCCTGTTCAAAGACTTTAAATGGCCGCCATTTTGTTTTTTGATGTCGGAAAATTTTGATTAATTTTTTTAGATTGTTTTAACTGTTGTAAGGCTGTATGCAAATATTCAAAATTATAAATTCAGAGGTGTTGCAGAGGTTGAGAATGGGTTGCAGTTTCTCGCTTCCAACCACCGCGGCTGTGTGAGTAACTGGGCACTTTAGAAAAGATTTATTACGATATTTAAGTTTGTTAGTGGTTCAGAAACACTGCCTAGAAGTATTGGTAGAGAGTTATTTATATATATAATATGCAGAAGTAGGAGGCAACAGAAACGTGTTTCACAACACCAAGGCCACGCGACTGATTACTTGATCGATCAACTTGAATAAGTTACTCGAGAGAAAATGGAAAACTGTTGCGTAGCGATCAATCAGCGCTGACTAGTGAGTAGTCGTATAATATGTTGTGCGACGCTACACATGGCACAAATCGCGCTACATCGCTCACTCTGCCGACATTGCTGTAGTGCAGTATATTGGCTACAGGCTTCACAGCATGTGTTTGCCAACTTACGAATAGTGCTTCTGTCATTATTACACGTGCAGCATGCGTTACTTGAACATTTAGACTGAAGAGAAGCAGAAAAACTGATTTTCAATTGAGATTAAACTTTGTGTACTGCTCGGTCTAGTCTATTTGACTCAATCATAGAATACAAGTAGCTCAAAGTGTTTTGTGTTATCCCGTTCTTTTTTCTGTGAAGGGAAAAGGAAACCAATTACCAGTAGTCTTTTATCCGATCTTATCACTTATAATGTTGGAGGGATTGAAATATTCATGAAAGATCAAGTAATAAGATATGGAGTACAAGGAACGTGTATTCCATCTCCATTCCGAACACTGTGTACCGGGTAGGATACTGAAGAGTTCATGCTTCGATAGTTCGTTCATGCTTGGATTCAATCGTGGTAATCTAGGTCCTAGGATAATACAATGAAATGTAAGGGTTAATAGTATCCATTATTATTATTATTATTATTATTACATATATGTAGATCCTTAAATTAGCACATGTAAGTAGTACCTCAACCAAACGCAGTTCCTGTAAGTAGGAAGTTTCAAGCTTTCAAACTTGAATTACTCGATTTTTCAGCTTTATAACCATCAATCAGCGGGATTATCCTGTGATAACCATCATATTCCAAGAATATTCATGTTTTCTCAATTATATAAGTGTGAGACTATAGTGTCATATATTATTGAATGGATTATCTTGTGATTTTTTCAATTCTATCAATAAATTGCGAAAGAGTAATATATAGAGCATTATAAACTTGTTTTTTTATTATAACGCAAATATCTCTTGTCAAATGAACGCTCTATTGTGAATTGATTTGACACAACTTCATCCACAGCCTTCTGGTTTCCATTTGAGGTTATTTATCACCAATCGCTTCTCATTTTTCAATACTTTTCTGTTTTCTGCATTTTTCGTCAATTTGGAATATAGTCATACATAACTTGTTATACATGCTTGTATAAAGTGTTTAACTAGTAATATGGAATTTTGATTTCACAAATATATTTATAAGTTTCATTATATATGTTTTTGTAATCTGTTTCTACAAAGGTACGTATCTAAGTACGTATTGGCATAGTCTAAATTTGATAAGTCTTAGTTTTGAAAAAGTCTCAAGTTAGTCTTATTTGAATGATAATATTGTAGCCAATATGAAGACCTGGAACAACAAGGACCCAAGGAAGGAAATGTTCTGCAGCGGCATGGTCAACATCTCTTCTACCTGGTGACTAAGGGACAGCCTGAGATGAAGGCATCCTATGACACATTGTGGACTTGCTTGGTACAGCTGAGGGACAGAATGCAGCAACTAGGAGTAATAAGGAAGCTTGGCATACCACGGCTTGGAAGTGGATATGATGGCCTGGATTGGACAATTGTGAAGCCAATGCTGGAGGAGGTGTTCAAATCCACTGGAGTCCAGATTACCATCTGCATCTAAAACCCTTGGAAGACCAATGAGGAGCCAGCCAGACCAGATCCAAACTAACATAAGTGCTTTTATTCTGGGACAGAGCAATCTCTTAAGGTGGGGGTAGTGTAGTGAAAATGAAAATGGAGAGAAAGAAGGAACTGTGTTTCTCAGTGTTATTTGCTATGTAAATGTTTACTTCTAAGCAATTAATTACTCTGCTTTTGATACTTTTATGGTGTTTTCTTGGTAATTTGTAGAATGCTCTAGTTGTTTGATTAGAAATTAATGGAGTCTTATCGAATATTGTGGAAAGTTCGAGTTTCCTTGATTGTTTATTTTAGAAATCAGTAGAAGTTGGTAGAGAAATCTAGAGATATCTCAATTGTTGAAAAACCTATTTAAGGCGAACGCATTTGTAGAAACTAGTTCAGTCTTGTTTGAAATTTGTCGTGATAAACAAGTTGTGACAGTTCTATCTATATATCATGCCTATATAGAGATAATTCTTTCTCTGTGCCTATAGAGATAATCCTTTTTCCTGTTTAATTCATACCAGTGAGCTACTAAATAGTTTTTATTGTATCACGGACTAGTGCTACGTAAGTTAATTGTTCTTTTTTGACGTTTCTTTTTGAATATTATTGGACAGTTTATTGTACAGTTATTATGTAATATTATATCGGTCTTTTAACTTTTAGTGATTGATTTTTGTACAGTTTATTGAAATCTTTTTATTAGTTGAACAATATCGATTTATCTGTTTCAATTGCTTATTTTTCTGTAAGACATTACTGATCAGTGAGGGTTGTGATTATTTGTGTAAATAAAGTGCGAGTGATAAATTTAAGTGTTGCCAGCATTATTTTAGACATAGAACCCGTAACAATATACATTTATGTTTCTGTGGACTGTTTCTACAAAATCAAGGTTATCTTACTTGACAAAGTCTAAATTCAGTAAGTCTTTAACAATCAATTTAATATTACTCGACATAGTCGAATGTGTTAATGAGTTGAAAGTTTCGACGTACAATCAATAACGTTTTCCATTAAACCAAATTATTTGGGTTTTATGGCTTACAAAGCATTAAAAACGCTATTTTTATTTCAGTAGTTAGTTACAACTGGTAGAAAGGTAGAAGATTTTTGTAATGTCAAGAAACGAAACCTCCACCACCTTTTGACACCCTTTTGTCGTATTAAAGTGATAAGTGATTAAAACCAGCTCAAAATTATGTCTGTCCTCTAGATCTGGAAAACTTTGACCTGAGTTTTTTATTCTCTCATCGGAAAGTATGTTTGAGTTATCTCATAAGGATTGGTAGACAAATTTCTAACGTAGTTTGAAACTGTTCGATCAAGATACTCTTGAGAGTTCAGTCTCGGATGATCTTTGAATACACAGTGGCTTTGTAAGAGACAACATAATCAAAAGAGCTTTCTTGAACTTTTCAGCAAACTTATTCTCCTCTGTCGAGAATAAGGGTATCGAAGACTACGACTTTGTGGAGCTAGGTCAATGTTGATGTCACTATCTGTAGCCGAAAGGCTTAGTTGATATTTCTGAATTTTATCATCCAAGACCAAGAAGGTATCATCAATAGCGGGAAAGATCTTTCTGTTTTCTACTTTTTTGTGTGATGTGACTTCAGAATCGTTCTAGAGTTTCTACTGTGAGTACAATGTTGTGAAACAGTAATTAATTGACACATGCCTCTTCAAGCCACTATTTACATTGTTTATTTCATTCTATGTTTTGACTCAACTCATTTTGTTCTTCTCACTGCATTAATGATTTTAATGCCTTCAGTAGTCCCACTATTCAACCAGATCATTTTGTCAGAGGGACAGAGTGTAGTCGAGGTGAGAACTCTATTCTGAAGATTTTGTACTATAATAACTGTAGACTGGAAAGTAAACTAAACGAGTAAAAATTTTTTTAACTCTTGAAATAACACAATATGATTTGCTCAAGTGGAGCGTTTGTGTTTGAAAATGATTATGCTTGCATCAATTCATTTTTTTCCGATTTTATCGTTGTATGGAAACTGGGTGTTGGAGTTTCTTATTTTGGCAGAGTTAGGGGTGGGGGGCTTGATGTTAGCATCGAGAGAGAATTCGCTTTTTAAAAAATAAAGCTATATTAGAAAACATGTTGGGTAGGACAATAGTTTTTATTAGGGTGAATGATATCAGCGAAATGTGTTTGATACCGGTTCATATTAATGTCAATAAATGGAAGACGTATTTTGAACCGTTGTATGATTTTTTATTAGAAAATTCCAATATTAAAATAATACTAATAGGACATAAGAATGTTAGAATAGGCCAAAAACAAGGTATTAAAGATTACGATTTAGGAAAGCTGGAAACCGTAAGATATTCCAAAGACGTAATTATTGTAAATATGAGGGAGCAAAAATATTTGGATTTGTATGAAGTTCTAGGTTGCAATATTGTTAATGGAAGGACGGATGGTGATTTGGAGGGTGAAATGACTTTTGTAGGGGCAAATAGTACATCGGTTAGTTATATAGTAGCTGTACCGTTAAACTGTTAGCATAAGCAATATGTGCACAATAATAAATTCTAGGGTTATAGCGTGTTCATATTCCGATCATTGAGATAACTGTACATGAGACTTATAGAAAAGCAGTGCGATTGTTTACCACTGTTGCCGAAACTAGCATGGAGATGCGATATTGAATCATTCAAAAGTAGATTAGAAGATATTGCTCAGAACATAGTTATAGAAGACAGTAAAGAACAATCATTGGAAGCTATAAGAAAGTGGATTCATCGGAAAGCCAACGAATGCAGCAGGTTCAAAGAAGATTAAGTTTAAACAACCCTGGTTTCATTGGCTGTCCTGGAATATGAGGAAACAGAAATGTATTATTTAAATTTATATAGGCCAGTCCACTCTAAATACAATAGAAAGATATATTCAAGAGAAAAATGCAGTATAAAATGTTATTCAACGTGAAGCAGAAAGGGTATAAATTGAAGTTCCCGGATAGTTTAAATACGGTTGAAATTTTTGGGAAGGATTAAATAGACTTAGGAATATGAATAGGCCTGTTTCGAGCATAATACAAGCTCAAAAATGGGCTCATTATTCCTCAAATTTATGGAATTGAAGTAGAATGAGTAACTCAATACAGTATGCAGCATCTTTTATAGAGAATGATTCTTTAGACTGATACATAGTTTTAGTAATTATAGATAGTTTTGAAAGAAACGAAAAACAATAGAGCTCCAGGCCCATATCGCATTTCCTATGAATTATATTAAAAAGCATCTAGCTTATATGCTCAATTGAAAAAATAAAACTTTTATTCAATAGAATATATAATTATTCGTGTCTGGTCCGAGAAAGTTCAAAATTATCTATTGCGTTCTCACTTCAGTAGGGAATAGTGTGCAAATTTATCGGGATGTACGGCTAATGGATGCTGCAGCTAAACTGTTCTGTGGCTGTATGCTGAAGAGAATAAATAAATTGGTTCAGGAACATGACATTTTGAATTAATTCCAGGGAGCTTTCAGAAAGGGATACTCTGCTATCGACAATAAATTTTCATTATTTCATCTATTGTTCGACTAAAACTACAAAATATAAGGAGTAAATTTTATAGTTTTTTTGTAGATTTTTCCTCCGCGTTCGACTCTGTAGAAAGGAATACTCTTTTTTTAAAAATTATCATGCCTCGTATTCCCAACAATATTTTCAAAGCATTGAATTGTAAAACAATGCAAGTGTTCGGTGTAAGGATGGGCTGACAAAAACGTTTGAAACTAAAATTGGCTTAAGACAAGGATGTCTGCTCAGTCCGGTTTTGTTCTCACTTTTCCTAAACGATTTAAATGATGAACTGGGCGAATAAGAGCTCTGCTATGTGCTGACGACAAAGTTTCGATATCTGTCTCCCCAATAAATAAATAATAATTTAAAAAACTATTGTCGTCAATGGAATATGAAAGTCAACCTAAATAAATCCAAAATATCAGGTTCTAGAAATGGTGTAAAACAAGTACGAATAAAAGTTGGTTATTTAAAGGTAATGTGATAGAGCAGGTAAACAGTTATGAATACGTAGGTGTAACACCAACTCGAACAGCATATTGGCGAAAGGGTGAGAGTGAGGATGGCAAGATTGGAACTTCTATTGGTTGGAAGATGGCAGATGAATGAAAGTAAAATAAATGTTGAAGCTGAATCAGTTTTATTTGCAGGTTGCAGCAGAGCGGTACAAAAGATTCAAAAATATTGAGAAACTACTACGTTTCTACTTTAAAAGACTATTCTCTCTGCCCAATAATACACAAAACTACATGCTAGAAACAGATAAAAGGCCAACGTTTCAGTATAGGCTACTCTGAATCTTCGTTTTCAATATATTGACAGGGTTTTGAAAATGAGAGATCATGGATTGCCCAAGTTTATTGCGCTAGAGGTTGTTGAGAAAAATTGTTTCTGATACAAGTTTCTGATACAAGGTCTAGCAGCAAAGCACAATATCAATTTAAATTTAAAGTACGATAATGTAGCTAACTGGAGGGGTGAAGTAGCAAAGTTGTTAGATAAAGTAAGAGAAAAGCATAAACATGACTTTTTAACCAGTGCAGGTGCTTAAAAATATCACGTACACTACAGAACTTTGAATTTGAATTCAGAAGAAGATAGTTACCTTAAAATCTGATTAAACCTGGAAATTCTGAATGGGTCATGAAGGCTGGAGTTGGACTGATTCATTTGAATTTCAAGCCCTGGGTTACCAAAAAAGATTTTCATTGCTCATTATTTTTAATAATGATGAACATCTTCCATCATTCATTTTGTAGCTAAGCGTCCTATTCTTGGGGAGTGGCGATGATGACAGTTCTTCAGGACTTGATGGTTTCAACAACAGGACAATAAAGAGTATAAAAGATCTTATTGCAAAGCCATTAACTCACATATTTAATTTGAGTTTGTCAAAAGGAGTGTTCCCAAGAGCTATGAAAGAAATATGTGTTATAGGTCATTACATGAAGAAGATGATAAACTAATTGCTACTGATTATAGACATTTCATTAATAAGTAATATTTCTGAAATATTGGAGAAATTGGTAGAAAAACGTCTAGTGAATTACTTGGAGGAAAGCAATTTATTGTTTTCAAATCAGTTTGACTTTCATGAGGGAATCAGAACAGAAGATACAGTTATCGAATTGTCAAAGTTTGTTATAAATAAATTGGATAATAATAAAAAATGCGCTGCAATTTTCCTAGATTTAGCCATGGCTTATGACACTGTTACTCATGGCTTGCTGTTGAAGAGATTAGAAGCTATGGGGATAAGAGGAATCCCATTGGAGTGGTTTAAATCATACCTCAGTAACCGGCAACAAAAGGTCAAAGTTGAGAGCCATCTAAGTAAAGAGAGAACTATAGAATTTGGAATACCTCAAGGGACGGTTCTAGGACCTATTTTTTTACTTGGTATTTGCAAATAAGCTGTGCTAAATTCCAATTCGAGTGAGAGTCATAGCTTTTACTGATGATATAGCTCTACTCTTTGAGGGGAATGCCTGGGATAAAGTTCTCAATATAGCTGTAGCAGAAGTAACTGTAATCAATAAATGGCTGAGAAATAACCTTTTAACAATAAATGCAAACAAGACAAAATTTCTACTTATCAAGAACTTCACTCAAGCTGCATCAATGTACAGACATAAGGCAGCCAAGTGATTGCCCTTCACTCCAATTGGTCAATAGAATAAAATATTTAGGCACAATAGTGGACAATAATCTGAAATGGGATTGGCATATCATTCAAAGAGTGAAAAGGATCAGAAAACTAATTTTCAAATTCTACCAGCTTCGCAAGATCCTGAACCACGAAACTTTAAAAACAGTTTATTATTCGTTAGTCTATATAAATAAAATTAGAGTTTTGTCTGTACATTTAACAGAATTATATATTTTTTGTTTATTTCTACGTTTTATACATTAAATAAGCCGAAAATAGTCTTATCTCACTTTCTGTCTGTCTGTCTGTCTGTCTGTCTGTCTGTCTGTCACGGCCCCAAAGGCATTTTACACGGCCTTCTCCTCAAAAACGATCGGGATTTTAGTTATTGAACAGTATTGAACACTTCATTGACAATGTTTTTAGCTATAAAAATCTGAATAAACTTTTTTTTAACAGAATAATAAACGTTTAAAAACCAAGTATTGTGCGATTTTGGATACATTTCTTCTAAGTTTTATTACCCCACTAGCTATTGTGCCCATCCTTTGTACGGATTATGTTTAGAAATAAGACTAAATATGTTTCGGCTTTTTTGATAGCAACGATCATGAAGTTGTTAGCAGCATAGGCCCCGTTCAGACAATACAGTTTTTTTTTTTGTGGTACGGTTTTTCTACTGTATGTGAACTGTACTGTGATGTTCACACGGTCCGGCTTTGCTGCTTATTGTTGTGCTCTCCTCCTTCTTCCATTGCGCTTCCAGTTCAGTTTTATTTATTCCAGTTCAGGATTTTTTTTATTTGTGTAAGATTTTTTTAAATAAGTTACTTACAGAAGGTTTTTCTTAAATTTTGATCAAAGTTTTTTTTAACAGAATAATAAACGTTTAAAAACCAAGTATTGTGCGATTTTGGATACATTTCTTCTAAGTTTTATTACCACACTAGCTGGCACGATGCGCATTGCTGCGTTCTCATAAAAATTATCCTTGATTTTATTATTCGCCACCTCCCGCTGAGGTTACATTTCAAATTAGGAAAAAAAGTTAGTCCTAGGGCTCTTCCAGCTGATAATAGAGGCTTCGTTGTTTTCTTAATCACCACCTCTGAATGAAGAAACATTTCAAATTTAAACCTCCTATGGGTAGAAGCTAGGGGTATAGGGTATAGGAAGCTAGGGGATAAGGGTAGAAGCTAGGTTTTTTATTTTATTATTCGCCACCTCCCGCTGAGGCTGCATTTCAAATTTCTAGCTGCATTGGTTAACAGATGTCATCAACCTAGCATATAATTACATTTCATCATACCCAGTCTTATGTTTCCTACATATTGCAAGGCTCCAACTGCACGGTAGCCTACATGCATAATGCAAAGTCTTTTGCTGTTCAAAGACAGCGTAAATAACGCCACTAAGGGGCCTGCCATATGATTAAAAACTGTTGACTTATATCAGCTGTTCCTTTAAGCTGTTTGGCTGGCAAGGTCAGTAGGTTATGTCTATAAAATGGTTTACTTAATAATAATTATTAGCTCCCCTATTGAAATTTATGGTCAGAAACCATCCCCAATATTCACACAACATATTCCCAAAGTTTCATGCAGATCTGTCAAGTAGTTTTGGAGTCTATAGGGAACACACATACATACATACTGTCAGGGCGCATTCTCTGAACCACATAATAATAAAAGAAATAGTATGAGAAATTAATTCAGTATAATTTATTGTTGGAAACGTGAAATACAAACGAAGAGCAAAGGCAGTAGAATGTTCAAAAGAACCACTCAATGTTTACATTTATTGAAACTAGGTTATAGTACTATGTATGGCTGTCAGCTGTGACTGACATTTTTCGCGCCAAATTCAGCCTAGCCTAGAGCCGGCTAATAAATAAAAAATTATAATTTGCCATTAAATAAAAGTATTATTTGTAATAAGGACCGCTCACAACACCTAGCCCTTCCACAAATTGGTGGATTTAAGCATTCCTATTTATTTTTTTTAATTTAACCCATGACATGGGGGTGTGTTGTCCTGAATCACCGAGTTGGGGCAGTATATCTCTATGGCCTGGGAAGCTGCATAGAAAAAGGAAATTGAACAGCACTTGCTGAAAAAATCCTGCCCGAGGACATCGAACTCCTGTCAAGTCCCAAATAAGCTTAATTCTTCTAGTCAATTTTAATGTTCTAAATTTCTTTCAAGTTACCAGTTTTTGTGTTTAAATGTCCCTGGAAGATGGAATCTACTTTTTAGAAAATTTAATGTGATACGCCGATATTATGAGAACTTCGCCAAATAACGACCACGAGAAGCAGCCTAATCTAATTCAAGTTACCAAAGGACTGAATCAAGTAGAAAAACCACTCATCGCCTGGAACACGTGAGTCTAACATTATTAAATATAAATTGGCCAATTTAAAGTGGAAAAGTGCTTCGAAAAAATGTATTAGACACAACGATTTCCACGACCGCATGGTGAAATAAATTTTATATCAGGGTGTAAAGATTTCATCTTACCTTCACTGCACTAATTAGCCCTTGGATCGGCTCAACAAAACTATCATTTATCAATTCATAAACTTTCAAGAATACCTTCAGAAAAATAATCCTGAAAAAAAGGACTTTAACTTTGTTTTTCTATTCGAATCTCTTGCATGGGATATTGTTCTTAATTTTAATAAATTTCACAATATCGTCATTTAAATCTGTGCCTGATTGCATTGTCCTGCTCGACCATTGGTATTTGTTAGTGATTAGTTATATCATTTTCTCACTGAGGGTGATCTTTGTCGAGGGTCATACTACACCATATATTCTATATGGTATTGGGTCGCTGGTGTCGTCGGTGAGACAGACAGCTGCTTGAGAATATATTGGTGAATTTTTTGAGAGACCAAATTCGACAGAGATCAACTCCCTCAGTGAAATTTACAGCAATACCAAGCATAGCAGCGGTCATCAACATAGTAGGTATAGGGATTCGACAACTTACAACGGTTGATTCCTAGATATCCTACCTGAAATAAATATTTCAGGGAAGATTGAAAGGACTTTTCCGTTTTTCGTTGTGGGATTGCCCCATCACCCTCACAATCATCCCGGAGCTGAATGAGAGCCTAATACCTGAGTGATTCCGGCAGCAAGGACAATAATTAATTATATTTCAGGTAATTGTAGAGGGAGGTGGAAGTAGTTCCCACAATACATACATACATACATACATAAAAACAGACATTCATTTTTATATAATTATAGAAGAAGATAAGGCTCAACCAGGGGAATTGGGAAATAACCAGATGGGCTATCCATGAATCACATTCCAATAAACCTATTTATTTCATACGGCGAGGTGGAACTACCCGTAAGGGTCTCCCCACCATTAAAAGCCATACGCTTATTATTATTATTTTCTACATTCGGTATTGTCTTCGAAAACTGTATCGCTAAAATCAGCTGTACCATAAAATAACTGTATCTGTATCCGGTGGCACATGTATTGTAATGATATGTGTAATACGCTTATTACTCTGGAAGCAGTCTTCAGATCGTCAGCATTGATCTTCTTCATTGATATTCTTCAGCATTGATCTTCTTATTAGTGAATTCCAGTGTCCAGAAATGGAAGATATTAATTGTGAAAATTTAATTTCTCTAATATATGAGAGACCCGCCTTGTGGGACTAGATTTGAGATTAATATAAAAATAAAGAGAGAAAATTATCAGCGCGGTGAGAAATGTGTGGAATATTGAAACCAGAATTTGCGTACTTTGATCAAAATTTAAGAGAAACCTTCAGTAAGTAACTTATTTAAGAAATCTTACACAAATAAAACAAAATCCTGGACTGGAATAAATAAAACTGAACTGGAACCGCAATGGAAGAAGGAGGAGAGCACAGCAATAAGCAGCAAAGCTGGACCGTGTGAACATCACAGTACAGTTGACGCTGTAGAGTAAAAATACCGTACTGCAAAAAAACTGTATTGTCTGAACGGGGCCTAAGCTGCTAACAACTTCATGATCGTTGCTATCAAAAAAGCCGAAACATATTTTAGTCTTATTTCTAAACATAATCCGTACGAAGGACGGGCACAATAGCTAGTAGAAACTATTTTAAAATATAATTTAATTGTTTGGGGAGCTACAAATTACGCTCACATTGAACCTTCATTTGTAACTCAGAAACGTATACTGAAAATAATACACTTTTAAGATAATTAGTTCCCAACAATTGAACTATTCAAAGAATGTAAAGTACTCAGTGTTAGACAACCTTTTATTCAGACGGCACTCTCATACTTGAAGAAAAGACCAGAACAATTTAGATTTGTAGGTCACATTCATTATACCAGGTTAAGAAATATAAATATTGTTATTCCCAGAATGAACATGGCATTTGGACAAAGATCGTCTATTTATATTGCACCTAGAATGTATAACATTATTCCTCTAGATATAAAAGTAGAAAGAATTATTTATCGGATCAAAAGAAAATTCATAAATTAGATGATTGATCAGGAAGTAACGCAATTTGAAAATTTATTAAAAGTTCAAATCAATTAATTATCATATCTCTGTTTGCATTTATAATTTTCTTGTATTATTATTATTATGCTATTTTAATCATTAAGTAGCTATTTTGTATAACTCTAGGTAGTTTATTATTTTTTTCACATTTATAAAATTTATTTAATTACATAATATGCACTAACACATCTAACTATCTTCATTTTTGAAACATATTCTAACTAGGTATTAATTATCATTTTACAAAAAAGATAATACTAACAGACTCATATACCCCAACACATAGTTTTTTATAGTGGGGTTTCTAAAGGTGAATCTCTGATATAACATATTCTGTATCTATGAAGTTTAACTAAAAGGATTTTGTAATTATTAGGTTATTGATTTGATAATTAATAAATTTGATTTGATTTGAGATATAGATGGCTGAGTGCAGGGTGCAAATTCAAGTTTTTTCATATATTAATTTCGAATTGTATACACTTGAATTTGGCTAATTGGGCTAGATTAGCTGTGAAAATATTCCAAATTTTAAGTACTAGCAGTGGGCTCCACTCACAGACCCTTACAGGTTCATGTGGATATCAATTCCTGAACTAGGGCCTGTCAGTTCACATTCCTATTTATCTAACTTGCTTTACTTTTTTTGGGACTATCTCAATTGTTTTTCAGGTCAATATATTATTCAAATAATCTGAGTGTCATATTCTTGTTGATTATCTCTATTACTGCTGAACTGTTTATCAAATGATTATGAATTGATTGTAACTGTTAAGTAAATAACTGTTTCATTAGAAAAGGAATAACATAAATTTCCATTCTATAAAGTTGATTTTGAACTGATAGAATTTGTTTTTATTAATTTTTTCATTGTAAACGAAATGAAGAATAAATAATTTTTGAGTTTGAGTTTTGAGTTTCATTATTTCTTACTATTATTGTACATTGATATTATTATTAATTGGCTGCTGTGATACTGGACTTGTGATACTTTCTTGCGAATTTTATCTAAATCAGTATCTGAAAAATGGCTGTTTCTCGTTATCATCTTCTCCTAGATAAACTTGGGTGTTTAAGATAACGATAACGATAGAATAACGGGTGTGATTTAAAGTTGCCCTGCCTGTATCGGAGTTCCCTGTATCCATTATAATAGTAGAAACTAATCAGTCGCAAATAGAAGGCAGTATTTTATATGAAGCATAAAATTGAATAGTACTCAAACAATATTGGTCAAGGCTATGTACAATTCATTCAATGAACAGAAATAATGCTCGACCACATCCTAGCTACCCCTAGCTTCTTTCTATTCGTAGAGTTTTACGAAAAATGTGCTATTAACTACGGCGCGGGCCTCATAGACTTTAAGAGTGCTTGCTCAGTGCAGCATTCAATACATCAAAAAATCGATTACATGCTGTGGAATAATGCATGACAGATTAGATCTGCATAAATACCACTATTTCAAAGCATTTTTCGGATTTTGTAAAGATGATTATCACCGAGTATGGGATACTGCACTGAGCAAGCACCCTTAGTCCTTGCGCAAATAGATGCATCTAAACAGAACATACTCCTTAAGTAACCCAGAAATAAATACAGCTATGTATATGGCAACTAGAAAGAGGTCCAATTCTTTTTTCTTGATTCATTGAAGGAAAGAGCACCCTTCCTAACGTTTCTGATTGCTCAGGAATTCAGTGGAGCACAGAGCAGACTGCGCCTATTGCGTCAGTTTTTTCCCATGAGCTACGATGTTTCATTATAGTGTGAGTTGGTGTATCATATTTATTTTCAAATAAATATCAGGATATGGATGCGTGGAGGACGAGCGAACGAGTATTAACAAGAATATTTCAATATAGGATTTGATAATAACATTTTATTCCAATGAGCCATGACTATTTAAAACACTGTTTAACTTGACAACATACTATTTATCAACTTGCAAGAGTGTACACTCGCATACACCCTCATTATTAATTGAGAAAAAGCGATTATCAGCATAACAATCTCATGCTTTTATAAGTGATTCTTCTTCAACACATAATAATCTAGGTGATATTATTTCAAGTCCTCGAGTGTTACACTGACTTATTATTTGCCTTTCTAAACACTAATATCACAGTAATGAACAATATTCATATTACATCAAAGATATCAATTGAAAAATTAGACATTTTCATTTGAATTATACATTTTCGTTCAAATAAATTCCTCCACAATATTATCCTTAACAATTTCTTAGAGTTGATGGATCACTATTCCATTCTTCACTCTTGCAAGAAGTATCATAATATTCTCTCAACTCTCAAATCACTGCTAGATTCGATTGTTGTTGACTATTACAATAATTTACAGTTAACATCAACATTTGGGAAGTATTCTTAGTATTTGGGTAATGACAGCAAACGAATACTAAAAATAAACATCTATTTTTATTACTTATCTTGATTCTCATAAAATTACTTCTTGAGACAAATAATGAATTTCTAAGAATTTTTGAACCAAAGAACATATACCTCATAGATATTAATACTAGTAGTTCCATCCATTCCTCAGTAGATAGGCCAAAGTTACTCGAAAAAATTTATATCACTTAATATCTCTCAAACAAAAGCTATGATAATTGATGAATTATTATTATTATAATATTATGAATATTTTCTTAGATATTTCTTAGAAATTTTAATAGATAGATCATATACAAGATACAGAATCTTTACGCCTTTATGAATATGGCACACTTTTCACTGAAAATTTATATACTGGAAATTTTAGTATTATTCACTTTAGAATAAAGGTACTGTACGTTAGTTGATTCAATACTCCGATAGATCGGTTTATACATAAAGTGAAAGAACATCATCTGAATCAAAGCATCATAACAATGTTGCAAATTAGAATCACTTACTTTATCATGGATAAACTGGATTCGTTTATCATGAAATTTTTTTTTTTTTTTGGATATAAACTCTATTGCTCAGTCAGTTGAGACGCTTATCTCTGATTTGATAATACTCTGTATGGTCTGTTCCTCGAGGTTTTCGAGTTCGGAACTCTTTCAAGCTTGAATGTTTTCACTTTGGTTTCTGCCATCATTCACCTAATTACACACGCACAAGTCTCAAGACTCAGGTAGGTATCACCCAGCTTCAAAAAAGTTGAGTCATTTATTCTTATCATGAACCGTCAATTAATTGGGCCTTCAACCCATTATTGAACGACAAACAACTTATTCGTTGCTTATTTCGATCGATGAATCACATTTTCTGAATTCTACTCATATTACAAAAGGAATAAAAATCGACCGACTGAAATTGAATTGAAGTAACCTAAATTATTGGGAATTTGACTCAAAAGTTTTCAACTAATGAAAAATCAATGTCGCAGTAACTACAATAGACCTGTTGATACTTTCAACATATATGAGGAATGGATGAAGAGGGGTATAATATTCGGGATAGTAGTTCACCCCTTAAAAAAACAGCTCGTCGAATAATGTGTATTTCTAATGACCTCGCTCATATCATATAAAAGCATTCTTTTTTCAAACGTATAACAATATTCCAGGCGATTTAAAAATTCTTAATTGCTAATATAGTATGATCTAATTCAACATTGAACTTGAACGTAGTCCCTTAATTATTTCTTTATTGTTTTCACACATTTACGTCATTGAGGCTTATCGTAGACGTTGCTTACTATCTGATAACAGCCGCGATACAGGCTAATAGCAAGGGAAAGCTGGGCACAGCGTAGTCGACGGTAGCAGCATTTGGAGACGTAACTGCAACATAAAAATTATATAAATTAAAATTATTATAGATAATTATAGGGCGAAATGTCTAATTGAATGAATGAGGAGAAAAATAGCAATAGAAGAATACTTTCAAGAATATTTTCACTTTAATTTCAAACTGAACTTTGTTAAATATCGAAATGCTGAACAATGATATGAATAAAGTGGTGGGCGGACATTTGCTACCAGAGTCATTTGAAACTAGAAGGGTACCGCTAAAAGGTACGGAGGAACTAAGAAGTAAAAACGCGCAGTAACAACTTTTTACGTCAGATGAGAAACAATAAATTATTATATCAATCGGACAGATAATGAAGCTGTCAAGATATTTATTTTAAAAGTGAAAATGATCTCATTTCTCTCTTTTCAAGGGAATAAAATTAGGATGGTAACCTCCAATACAGTTTTTGCTTTGGGAGGTACCTGATTCCAGAATATTGCATTTGTAATCTAGTAATTTGAATGAAAGCGTTTTACTTATTGTACAGAAACTACTTTCTATGTACAAGTTATGTAAATATGTTTGTGGAATACACATAATGCGATTTGATATAATCATGTTTTTTCAATTCTTGAATTGATCAACATTAAATAATGTTGATCGAATAATTCATTAAAGATTGTACACAAATAAAATAATTATTGTCAGAATGTCAGAAACCTTTTGTGAAATTATCATGATTCTCATCACACTCTATCCAGGCTTTATACGTTCCAGGTAGAGATCTGAGAATTGGTAACAAATGACCCTCTTTTCGAGTTGGTTTCAAATGGTCCTGGTACCAAATATCCTAGAACCGAATGAAGTACAGTGGGGTAACAAGAAGGTCATTGAGGATGGATGGGATGACAAAAAATGTTATGATGCTACGAGGAGAGGCTCCAGGCACTATAATACACCATTGGTGATGGAAAAAGATTTCTCTGAAAGAATTTAAAAAAAAATTTTAATAGCTTTTTCATCGAAAAGGGAATTTCAAGGGTACTTTCCCGGGATATTGGAAAAAACTCTAAAATGGTATTTCAAGGGACTTTAGGGATAAATTTATTCATTTTAACCCACATTGTGGGTCAAAGTGATATTTGTCTAGTTTTTGCATCATTGGTGTCATTTGCAACATGGTCAATGAGAGATCCGGACTCTCGTAGTAAAAATGTATTGTTCAAGTAGCCGAAAAAGCAGGCCTAGTTATAAATATTTTCACTCCCTCACCGCAACTGATTGGGGTTTTTTAAAAGTGCCTTTCATTCGAGCTACTACCCCGTAAATGTTTTTGATAATAGTCCCTCTGTAACTACAATCATCGATTTAAGACATCTTCTTTGACTTATGAGTCGAAAATTGACTCTCAGGGTTTGTTTAAATTCCAAAAAAATGTCTCCAAGTCTCTGGAAGGAAGATTTATTCCTCTGATCCACCCAATAGTTACGCCACTGACGAGATATGAAATTAAATTACTTCATCCGTGTGAATTAGAGACTTCACGTGATTGTAGATGATTGGAAATAATATTACGAGCTTATATTATAATATTGCATAGACTGTAGACGATGGTTTTCCACAAAGTATATAAAATTTTAACTGCTGTCTTATTATTAAAGAAAATATTGACAATGAGAATCCAAGTTGACAAAAAATGAAGTTTGGACAAAATTCGTCCACACTTGGATCGTCCACCTTTTTCATCGAGGCTCTCCTGGAGCCTGCTGCATAACAATTTATGAATTATAGTTACAATCAAAACAAAAGCTTGCAGCTTTTTCAAGAGCAGCCAAATGCACTATTGATGAAATTGGCTTGTAAATTTCCACGCAACTGGACCCTAGGCTCTCCTCCATAACGAAAGTTTCTTCTAAGCTACAGGTGTTTGTGCTCAGTCTTGTCGAGTAATCTCCAATATTTTTGAACCAGAAACATTTCGAACTAGCAGAAGTTCAGCTTCAAGTGTCTTAAATTAGTGAACCTTCAAAACTTTTTGTACCAATTCCGAGTTGCGAGATCATGTTCTAATAGTTTATTTGGCTTGGGGATCTCTGATGGGTCCACATTTATTTTCTACCTGTAGTGTACAGGGCAACAGGTTGTTGGGTTGTAGGAGAGTACAGCTATTGTTCCTAGATCTATGAATGCCCATTGTTGGTGATCAGTATGAGAACTGGACCCAAAGGTGATTTGCCATCTGAAGAGAGAACGATTCAGAGTGACAAAATCTCAATAAATTGACAATGCTTAAGAGTTGATTAGTGAAGATTGTACGCAATTCATGATTTGCTTTCAAATCAACAAAGAAGTGCCGAGATGTGGGTATTGAATATGTGTAGATTATTTTGTCTTTATATACCCTACTTCAGGAATTTACAGAGAGTATCTCTGTAACTGAATTGGAACAAAATATGAGAGACTTTATGACAAATACAATTTTAATATTAGATGTTAATATTGCCTATTAGATTACCTATTTCCTATAGATTTAGTTACCTCTATTCTACAAAATAAATGCATAGGATCATTATTGTACAGAATGCTGCCCCCTTTGATTTTGATACAAACAAAAAATCATTTTGAATTATCTTTACTGATTTATAAGCAAAAAGCTAACATTTTGTAACTTTCAACTCCCCCCCCACACTTTTAACTAGGTCTCACCCCCCCCCCGCCCACACATTCTTGGGGACTTTTGGTATGTTATTACCCAAGTTTAGAGGAAGCGATTGGTGAACAACACATTTCTCTATCAATAAATCCTTTCGAGGACCACATATTTTTGTTTAAGTTGGCTGAGCTACTAGGCCTGTGGAAGCCTCTTTTTCTTTTAAAAGTAGCACCCCTTGAGAGGGTGTTGAGGTTGTTATTTCTTTAAGGACTCATCATTGACATACCACTGCATAAACAATTAGTTTCCGAAGCGGTATTGTGATATTTAAAAAAAAAAACTGAAAAATACGAAAATTGCCTACTTTTACACTCTCCGTAACTTTGGAACCGTTCACTATAGCAAGATTATGCAAAGACCATTTTTGTTCGCAATTTAATTTAGATTATTTTTGTATAGAACACTTTTCTATCTAAACCGCATAGTTTTCTAAATATTCGAGAAAAACTGATAAAAACGACTAATTCACTCACTTAACCCCCCCCCTCCCCCCCTAAACCCGACGCTGAAAATGGTGTAACTTTTTACCATACAATATGTATAACAATTTGCAAGTACTATTACAAGTTACATTGATTACATAACAGTTTTTGTCTCACAACTCCACAAAATATCTACTCCAAAATGTGCGCTCTATAGTCAACACCAACAAGGAAGGCTCAAAATCAACAAATTGGTCAAACTTTCAAACTATTATAGAACAATAGAAAAAGGATGGAGGAAGGAATATTTCCATATTTACAAACAATAGGACAACCCTTTCCGATCCCATCAACCTGTTGCTTCGTCTAACTTCAGGTAAAAAATAAATGTGGACCCACCACAGATCCCGAAGCCGTTTATTTATTTGTTACCTTCACATACGTAGAAGTGAATCTTGATGTGTGAACAGGAGTGTTCATAATTAATTATCAAGAACACTATTGTTTTGAACACCTGGACTTGTTGCAATTCCAGTATCTAGTATCTTACGGTGACGACCCATAATAATATTTATTCCAACAAAACGTGGATCTATATAATGGTATAAGCCAGAAGCTAACTTCTTTTCCATGTGAAACTTTTAAATGATTGTTAAATGTATTAAATTTATTAAATGTATGTTAATAAATGATCTTTTTTTGAAGAAGGTAATTCTATTCCAACTCTAATCTAATTCGAATTTTAAGACAAGAAAACTGGAAAATATTTCATACAATTTATACAAGAAGAAAAATGTGTTGTTTATTGACAGAATAAGAGAATAAAAGTTTAGATGAAGCCGTTTTTAGAAAATAATTCCCCAGTTCGTAGATGAAAAACAGATTATTTGTTTCTTTGTGCCTTCAGCATTGAATATAGAGTAATACTCATGATTGTATGTACTATATTCCATACAAAGCGGGAATAATAGTGCGCGCTAAGACTTTGCTACTCTCATTGAAGTGAAAAAGAAAACAGTTACCAACTTTCTGCTTATCTCTTATTTATTTGTCTGATTCAACAACTTTTTTCCCATTTATTTTTTCTCGGACAACCAAACAGCGAAAATAAGAGCCTATAACTGCTGTGAATTGAACGGAACGAGTTTTAGTCTGACAAAGGAAGGAAATTGACTGTTGAGACTTTGGAGCGCAGACACAATGAGGGAATTGCGAACAAACTTTCGCTTTGTAAAATCGTCGATATATTTCAATATGCTTCCAGAAAGTGGCTGGTAGAATAGGAAAAAAAGGCGCTGAAAGTTGAACAACGCCCGTTGGATCGGTACCATACTCGGGTAAGAGCTATACTATTCTTCTGTTGGAATAACAAAACGAAAAGCTTTCGGTCTTGCTATTTTTGACGCCAAACTACTATTATGGGGGAGCCGAAATAGGAAGAAAAGAGACCGGGAAATGACGATGAAATTGCCTTTGTACTTTGTCAAGAGAAATAAAACAGTTGCATGAGATTACCATGGAGAAATATGGCAGAAAATACAAAATCAAAGAGCACAGAATTATCTGACATTCAATGAAACAAATGGTTCCTCTTGAATACAAGATGAAAACACTAAAAAAATGTATTCCAATGCTTTATTTAAATTTATGATTGCTCTTCATAATGAGTGGGAAAATCAGTGCATTGCAGTGATGTGTATTGAACTCTGTCAATTTCTTATGAAGATGACTATTGGATAATAAGCTTCAATTTAATTTCACCAAATATTTTCTCAAAGGGTCTACATGAATGAATAACGCGTATATACTCCACATTATTATGAGTAGGCTGCAAAAAATTATGGGTGAAAAATCTCCTGTATAGTAATCAACCTCGTCGTTAAAAACAATCCATTGTAAATCATTCAAACAAACTTTTGTACTAACTAGTTATAATTGTTCGGAGCCCACCTAAAACTGTAGGTCCAACTCATCAAGCACCATCATCCAACTCATCACCCACGCACAGGTTTCAGACCTATGTGGGCTTCATCCTCCAAAAATAAAAAATTTGGAGTATAGTTGTCTGTATAAATTGAATAGCTTCTATACAATGTGAGGTTGGTGACAAGCGTCTGTAAAGATATGGTATTTCTGCAAGGCCATTTAACTAAATTAGAGTATTAATGGAGAAATCGAATAATGAATCTGTCAGTTCCAGAAAAAGTTCACAAATAAATACTTCCTATCAATCTCTTATACTACTACCACTGAATGAATATGCGAATGAATATGCTATTTATGACAGCCAATTCAGGGTCCTGGTCTCCTGTAAGATGCCTCTCAGTCTTCTCCAGCAGCTGTCTGAAGTCTCCAGCCTCTTACACCCAGTCTTCTCAGGTCCTCCTCAACATCCTCCAACTAGAACGCCCTCTCAGCCTACTTTCTCCTGGACTCTCCCTGAATACCTTCTTCACAGCCCTTGAGTCGATCGTTCTATCTAAGTTACCTAGCTAGCTTAAATGTCTAATTTTTATTTCATCCACAATTCGTGTTTCTCTATGAAGGTCACGCAGTTCATGATTTGTTCAGATTCTCCAGATTCCATCGACACTGGTCCATATATCAAGCTTTCGTTCCCAAGCTTATTCTTAAGCTTCTCGATTCCCAGATAGCGTTTTTGACGTCAGATATACACTCAGGACAAAATAACATCTATTCACTGCGGCTGTCTTTATCGATCTCTTATACCTCAGTGTATAATAGCCTATACTGAATGTAAGAAAAGTCAACTTCACAAAAGGTCCTTCACAAAAGTATATTGCAAATACTTTTGCAATGCGCAAATGACGTCATTGTGTGTTTCCTACCCCTTTGCCTTCACTATGGATACATTTTGCAATCCAGTGCATTGCTAAGGAGCATCAATATTTGAACTAACAAAAGTCTTTATTCTAGCAAACAGAATTATTGTCTTATCGAAAATACAATTCTTATACAACATTAATTCTAGTAATATGAGGTGATATGACATAAAGAATATAACTGTATACTCACAAAATAATATTATCATCAAAACAATATATCAATTGAGTGAAGAATTCCACGTATTATGATGAAATTATTGTTTGATGAAAAGCATGAGAGAAATAATGTTTTCCATGTATTTGTAAAGAAATATAGATATCGCAATAAATCGGCTTGTAGGGTAAAAGAGAGTGAGGCTGGTATACTTTGCAAGTCACACTCAACATGCAAGCAGCAAAAAGCTGTAAATTCAGCGAGGATTCTCACTTCGCAGGCCACGTGGAAGATTGATAGAGGGCAGAGTTGGCCATGGCCAGTGGAAAAGGGCGCCACTGCATCACAACCTTCCTGTAAATACAACCCTAACAAAACGAGCAGCTAAATTTCATGGAGTGAAAAATCGGTAACTGGGCTTGGAGTTGAGAGAAAGGGTGACAGGGTAGAGTGAAACAGAGCGGTTAGCTAAGTAATTGAAAATATTAACCTTTCAAGCAAATTGGAGGAAGGAGCCCCCTAAATCAGCGCCGAACATAATTGGGTGCGACAAAGCGAGCCTATTATTTATATTTGTAAGTTTGAAACATTCTGTTGGTTCGAGAGAAAATGTAATTTGTTGAAATTAATGTATGTTAGCATTCCTGAGCCTCAAGTTCTCTCATCAAATACATCTATGTAGATTCTATATTAATGTGCGCTCTATTTTCAAGTGAGGCTATCCAGTCGAAGTGCTTTTCCATATTATATTACCATGGTACCAATGATTGCAGCACTAATAGTAACACAAACATGTATTGAACCGTGCACATTTTTCCTATTGAAAAACATGATTCATAAATTCGAAATTGAAGGATTTCATGTTCCTGTCCTATTCCTTTGAAAAGTTTATGCAGCTGGTTGCGCAGCCTAGTATCGCATATTGATTCTCCTAATTTGTTCGATTTGTTACAGTACTTTGATCAATTGTTCATTATTATCTTTAATTGTTTTTTATATATTCTAATGTATTTCTCAACTCTTTGCTGGTCATATAATATTAAAACGCCTTGCAAGTGACTTCTGTCACCAGAGATGTAAAAGAAGTTACACAGTTCAAGTTATAATATTTTCATTAACCTCTTCAGGGACAATGGCACGCATGTGGCCATTTCCATTTTTGCTTCTAATTTATTGTAGAAACATGTTATACGATCAAGTAACAGCTCATTTTTTCCCTTTTATATCTATAATGTTTAACAGCCTGCTTCGAAGTGATGATTCTATGCACTTTGACACACATGTTGCCACAAACACCGACCTCTTTCAATACCAACCTTTAGAAAATTTCCCATTTTCAAAAGTTTTTTATGAATTCAGATTTTAATATATGAATTTATAATTTTCTGTGACTAAAAGTTCAATATTTTAATTAGTTATTCTGATATTCATAATAATAAATTTGTTTCCTATTAATAACGGAAATGTTATTTTTGAAATGGCATCATATGTGCCAAAGTGCAGCTACTGATACTGGTGACCGTAAGTGAGGTTATGTCAGTTTGCCGCGTTCGTGTTGTTTACCAGCGTGTTTGTAAAGCATAATTCAGAGTTTTTAAGTATAATTGAGTGATTTGTGTGATTTTTTAACAATAATAGAGTGTTCTTATCATATTATTAATTATGGAGGAAGATATTTGCAACGAGAATGATATAATCGCGATTCTGTCAAGCTTGGACAATGCAAATGATTCTGAACTCGATATTATCACAGACGATGATGATTGGGAAGAAGAAAATAGCGATGTAAATGTTTTTGATATACTCAGTGAAGTAGGAAGTGCTGTACCAGTAGAAAATTTATCTTCTAAGACTCAGGTTAGTGAGGACAATAGTGATCTACACAGTGCTGTTCAACAAGAGAATGAGTCTACCAGTGTTGAGGCAAGTGGTAACAATAGTTATGGATCTAATTTGAACAGACCTATTACAAACGGTGTAAGTAGTTCTGTAGTTGAAAATAGTATTATAAATAATGCATCTGCCAGTGAGGACAATAATAGGCCCAATTCAAATAGATCAGTTGCAAAACGTATAAGGAATTCAGTACCTCCAAATAATATTCCACATGTGAATGATTCAACCTCGAATAATGACACCCAGACTGAAGCTCCCATTATTCAAAAAAACATTCTTTGGTTTGCTGAGAAAGATAATGAAAATGTTGAAAATCCACCGAGATTCCTCAGTGATGTATGCTACAACCTTACTGATCCTGTAGTTGGTCAAACTCCATTCTACTTCTTTCAAACGGTTCCTGTTTGTCCAGACTGCATGGCAGGATTCCATTCACTTTCTTCCAAATAAAAATTTTGTGAGTACTTTTTTTTACTATACAATACTGTACTGATGAACCAACTTTACCTAAAGTCATGTTATTACTTATTTAATTGTTATTTTCAATCCTATTAACAAAATACACTATTATTAGTACTCACCACTATTAATAAGTGTGCTGGTTATTCAAGACTTATCTGGGGATACATGTATGCACTTTGGCACAAGTGTGTACATTAAGTTGAGCCCCCCCTAATTACACTCTGGGGGGTTCATACCATCAAAAGTACATATAAATGCTATCCTGAGGGTTATAACTATAAAATAAAAATTAATACATGCAAAAAAAAAATTTTTTTTTCAATTGTCCCTGAAGAGGTTAACGGCTCCTATTATCATCTTTATTATTATTATTATTATTATTATTATTATTATTATTATTATTATTATTATTATTATTATTATTATTATTATTATTATTATTATTATTATTATTTGCGTCTAGCTCCCAGAGTGGAAGTCGCTAATTATTTATTTATGAATCACTTTACTGGTACTTTCCGTTTTTTCTCTTCCCAGTATGCCTTCATTCTCTCTGAGAATGCCTTTTTTCTATCTTCAGTCCATCTAGTTCCGATCCTCCTGCAACCCTCCACTGGCCTGTCCTCCCAGTCTTCAACGCATTTGCGGTATTTGTTTCTGTCTATAATTATTTCCTCCGGAATTCTCGCAAGGTTGAGATCTTTTTTAACATTCTTTATCCATTCTCCTCCATTTTTAAGGGAGCAGACATATTCCACTATTTTTCTTGTCATTCTGTTCTCAGGAAGTCTTTTAATATGTCCGAAAAACTTTAGTCTTCTTTTTCTCATGTCAGAGACTATATTGGAGTGCTTTTCGACTTCACAATTTTTCTGTAACCTGTAACCATTCTCTGTTTGTCTCGGTCCAAGTATCTTCCGGATGATCTTTCTCTCCTCCTTCAAAAGAATAGAATATTATTATTATTATTATTATTATTATTATTATTATTATTGCTATTATCCATCATCTTGAAGCAAAAGATATACTTCAACAATTCAGTAATATGAAATTTTCTCGTTTTTTCCAACTATTATATTCTCTATTTATTCATCGACTATTTCAATTATCGGTTTTAATGAATACATTTTTTGCAAAATATGATTATTGAAATCTAATCTAGCTTCTACTCATCTTATACGTTAGTATCTTCTAATCTTCTATTCTAATCAGGTTGTGTTTGATGACACTTATATTTGAATAGATCTTGTTCTTGTAGTCATCATATACAAATCATACACACTATCAACCAGGAATAAAGATTTTCAAGTGATGTGACGTAATTCAAATACCAAAATTATTGACAGTCTCTTATATCGTTTGCTTTGGTATTTGCCAGTCCAACTAAATTCCTAAAATTTCTGTGCATCCATTAAAATTGAATCTTGCCCCAGTTTGTAACTCAATTTATAGTTTTGCAAGTTATTCATTGCTTTACATCGAGTTTCGCAATATTATCATTCCTTCCCCTCATCCACTCATAATCATGCCAAGACGCGGAATTCATTTTCAGATGAAAATATGGTGCAGAGGGGGGAAATGGAGTCGTCTGAATAACAAAGCCTTGTTAGGAGAGAGGAAGATCTAATCGGAGAAAGACCATGCCACAAGCTGAACATGAAACTAACTACTTTCACGGCATCCTTCAATGTTCATCATGCCGGATATCACTCTCCTGAAAGGCGAAGATGAATATCTTTCTCAACCCCCATTCAGTTGGTAGTTGTCTGACGCTTTGCTTCCAGAATATAAACGGTTCTCAAGTTCTAGTAGCAAAGCGGCACTGGCTCTTTAACATTAAGTAAATTAGAAACTTCCGGCTAATGGGCGCTTAAAGCTTTCGACGACTTTGAGATTAATATTTTAAACGCTTCTCCCAAGCTACTTCGCCTGATGACAACTGGAGACAAGCGCTAGCAGTAAACTTTCCACGTGCCCTGAGACGTCCGTGTCTTTCAAGAGGTGCATATCATTAACATACTTGAAGCCTTTTCCTCTGCGGGGGGGGGGATGGGTGGTAGACTGGGTGAGTGGGAGGATAGCAAAAAGGGTGAGATATTCTCTCATTGATAAGAGATGAAAGATCAACTTTCCTATGCTCTCGGGAAATTTGCAGAGAGCAAAATTAGTTTCGAAGAACAGTAGAAGCACCTGCAATTATTCTCAACATTTCCTCACTCTTATTAATTTTAAATTATTCCTGAACATTATTCCTGACAAGTCTTGGCATCACGACACTATCTCTTCAAAAGTCTGTCACATCAAGGTTCCAAGACTGGAGCTTCATCCTTTCATGCACAAGTGACTGTAGTATGTCACGTTCAAACATCTAATCTGTCTGAAGATTTTTGAGGTAGAATGCCCCACTCCTAACAACCTCAAAGCCTTAACGTCTGATTCACTACCCTCTATTTGCCCTTCTACGAACCATAATGTTGTGTGTTATTCTAGATTGAGATAGAAATGACAGGAATATTGGAAATATAGTATTCAATACTGAGAATATTCGGTTCCAATGATTCGAATCCAATTAATCTGATTCAATCTAAACGACTCAATTGTAGCCAAGAAGATTTTTCTCTCCATAATACGAACACTATTCACTCAATTCTATCCTGTCCTTTCATCTCTGCCTATCTAGAATGTTACATCAATGTGGTCTATTATCTAGAAGGTATCTTCTCAATTTGAAACTTTGAAAATTGATACCATTTGGTATCTCATTAATTAAAAAAAATGCATTCTTGTTTTGTTTCTTTTTGCTTACATGTTCAGTTTATAACTACACAAGGAGTACAAAAAATTCAGGTTAAACAGGTTATATGAGTCGTTTCAATGTGATAGAAATAGAAAATTGGAAGATTGTAGGTGTTATAGAATAGGAAAATAGCATTAGTAGAACTCACTAATGTTTGAGAAGGAGTTCTAAACTCAATCATGTTAGTGATTGATTAGAAGTTCAACAATAGATAAAAACGATTACAACGTGCAACATTAAACGAGAATGAGTTCTACAATGTTTGGACCGTCGTAAAAAAAGTTGCACAAGGTTTAACAAAAACGTTTGGTAATAATAATTGAGAATATGATGTGTTTGAATGCTTACCTCGTTCGGGCACGGGCTCCTTGCCGGCGCTGACCAATTGCAACTCGGCTGTGGCGCGGTAGGCGTGCGCGACAAGGGCGATGCATTTGAGCACCAGCTGCCCGCTGCTGGTGAAGTGAGACGGATAGAGAGGCATACGCAGCGTCAACGAGCTCCACTGCAGCTGCCCATCAGCTGCGTGCACTTTTGTCATCGGCACACCCACCTACAAAATACAATATACAATAGAATACCTAGGAAAAAAGAATATAATAAATAATGACCTAACATAATAACGAACAAAACAACTAAGTATTATATTTTAAGCTCTTTACTACTATCTCCCCTCGTCCACTTATTCTACATTTCATATGCCCTTTCCACCTCTTTTCCTTGCATTTATTATCCTCTTATTATTTATACTTCTGTTTACTATTCTTGATGACTTTTCAACCAATTTTTTCTTCTCGAATTCATTTTAATTATCATTGTCGCCATATTATATCTATTATTTTTTGCCCAATACCATATCAGCTTTCTTTATGAACTTTCTCTTTATCTTGTGATTTCCCTGTCATTAAGAAATCTTCATTTCTTTTGCCGTTTTCTGCCGTTATTTGCTCTCTGTTACAGCCAATACTGGAAGCGGCCCACCTGTGACTCTCGGGGATCCCAACAGAGCACCCTGCCGGGAGACAGTACTTTGGAGAGAGCTACGGAAGCACCCTGCTATGTATGAACACCCTGTGCTGTGACCACAACCTCAATAGATCGCCGCGTTCAATAAATAGACTATACAAAAGCCGTTCTCAGATAGGACTACACAAAACCAATAGTTATTTATCTCACAGGAGCCGAAGCTTAATTAGTTTGGCTAGTTCCAAACATGTTTTAAGACTAATTAGGTTAAGGTATGAAAGTGTTATAGTTTATTTCCCAAAGTTTTCTGTTCTGAGCTTGTGGGACGGGCGGTCGTAGGCTTCTGGTCTAACTGATGTCCACCCTTGGTGATGCTGCTGTTCCGGCCCCAAATCTTCATAGTCCCTATAATTACAACGATTTAGGAGCTTATTTCAACAGCCAGGTTCAAATACATGAAAAACGTTTCAAGGCAGCACATATCAATGCTCAGACGCTCAGCTGTCATATTGATGATGTTAGAGCAAACTTCAGATTAAAAATTTTTGATATCATTGGTATTTAGGGATTCTATCCCTAAAATAAAGGTTGATGAACTATCAGTACATTATTGCGGCTAAGTTGAAAACCTAGGCACAACAATTAATAATACATTTGACTGGACAGATCATGTTACTGGAACTTGTAAAAGGGCATTTGCTGCAATGCATTCATTGAGAAAGATGTAGGATGATCTTCCAAGACATGTTAGACTTCTAATGATCAGGTCCATCATCTTCCCATATTTTTTGTATTGTAATTCAGTTATCAATGATATGACTGTCGGTTTAAATGGCAAACTACAACGCAGTTTGAATTACTGTCTCTGGTTGTATATTCTCTCCAAAGACATGAACATTATAGCAGATTATTTTATACAGAGCTCCATTCTCAAACTACCAGAACAGAGGATCATTAGAATCATAAAACTGGTCAACAACATATTGAAAAATGGTAGTCCAAGATATTTCAAAAATTATTTTAAATTTGTATCCGGAGGAATGGTGAATTCACTAGAAAAGGTTACAGAACTTTACAAACTCCAATACATCGCACGGAGATCTTTAATAAATCATTTGTTGTAAACGGTTGTTGGTATTAGAACTTGCTTCCTACTGATTTGAGGAATTGAAGGAACTGATATCTGCAATTGTTCGGCCCTGAGCTGATTTCATGACAACTTTGGCAAACCCCCTAGTAGCCTATAAAAAAGGAGTGTAGTTAAGTAGTTTGTATAAATGGATGTGTGTGTTTTATTAAAAAAAGTTTTCCTTTAATTACACAGTATTTTATATCTTGTGTGTGTGTGTGAGTGTGTGTTTGGCGCTCTCTCTCTCTCTCTCTCTCTCTCTCTCTCTCTCTCTCTCTCTCTCTCTCTCTCTCTCTCTCTCTCTCTCTCTATCTATCTATCTATCTATCTATCTATCTCTTTCTTGGAGAAGGTTTCAGCAGGGCTTTTGATAATATCTGTCACTCAATCCTACTACACAAACTCTCATCACAATGCAATTTTTCTCTTTCATGCCTATCTTGGTTCAGATCATACCTTTCTAATAGATTTCAGTGTGTCAGGGGAACTGATGGACGAACTGATGGGAGCTGATGGGTGGTTACCTGTTGTTGCTGGTGTCCCCCAGGGTTCAATTCTAGGACCTCTCATGTTCTCCATCTATGTCAACAACCTTCCTCAAATTCTTCAACATTCTTCATTTCATATGTATGCTGATGATCTGGTCTGTTATAATCGCTGTGCTTCTGATCATATTTCTGAGGTCGTTGCTGGTATGAATAATGACATATCCTCATTGGTTGAGTGGGCTGGGGCACATTGTTTGAGCCTTAATGCTAGTAAATGCAAAAGCATGATTATTGGTTATGGTAGGCTGTACAATCAAATTGATTTTAATGCTTTGTCCAAGATTGAGATTGAGGGTCACATGCTGCCATATGAAAGTTCTTTGAAAGTTCTAGGCATTCACCTCGATAAAAATCTGAGTTGGTCTACACAGGTATCATGACAAAAAGGGTATTTGCTACTATGCACCAGTTGAAGCGACTCCGAAGGTTTCTTCCTACTCATCTTCGTACAACACTTGTGCGTCTGGTCTTACCTATTATTGATTATGGCAGCATAGTGTATAATGACTTGACAGAGAAATTGAATTTAAAATTACAGCGTGCTCTAAATTATGCGATTCGTTTCATATTTGACGCAAGAATGGATGATCACATTACATCCTACTATAGAAGGCTGCGTTGGTTAAAGTTAAAGGGTAGAAGGAAGTATTTCTTGTTGTGTACTACATATCGCCTTATTGTTGAGAGGAAAGGTCCACAATATTTGAGGGATTGGTTTGCTCTTCTTGCAAACATTCATCTAGGGTCACACGGCAACATGAATTCTTCCTTCAGATTTCAAATCAACGTACAGTCATGTACATTCAGTCCTTTACTGCTACTGCCTCAAGACTTTGGAACCTCTTGCCATTGAATATTGTATTTTCACCTTCTTGAAGAACATTTAAATACAGACTTTTCAATTTTCTGAATGAGGAGCTATAATTTTTTAAGGCCAATTCAATTTTGCAATAATAATTTATGTATAGAAGTTATATTATTTTGTTTTCGTTCCATGTATCAGTTTTATTTTATTTTTATTATTATTATTTTTATCTGCATTTGTATATTTAATATGTATCTGTCACCATAGGTGACAAGCCTAGTGGCAATTAACAAATAAATATCTATCTATCTATCTATCTCTCTCCCATTTGGGCAGTTTTCAAGTAGCTACAGAATATTATTTGTTGATTTATATTATCTATTTTTGTAAATGATCTTAATAGCTTTTATATTTGAGGCTATATGTATTTCAAATTTATAAGCTTGAACAAAGCTATATTACCAAGGTTAAGTTAAGAATGGACGAATTTTTTCTAGACTTCGCCATTTTATGTAAATATGTAACTGAGATTTCTTTTAGTTGAATTAATAGCATTTGATACCTATGTGATGGTAATAATGCTATTTCAAACTCATTTCAGGAATTTTGTAAATTCACATGAATAAAGTGTTTCAATTCAAAGTAAAAAAATGAATAGAGAAGGTACAACTTAGATCTTCCTAGCTACCTCCAATGAGTCTTAATAATTATCACCTCAATAGCATTCTCACCTCAATAGCTCTCTAGCTCTCTCAATAATGAATGTAATTTTTCTCCAATGAGTAGGAAAAATATTTCATAGCAGAGTGCAGTAATTTTTGGGGAGCAATACAGAAGCTTTCCGCGCAAATTACATACAACATTTTTCCTACAACTGCAATTCTGGATTCCAACACAATAAAAGCTTGTAGTTTGTAACATGAAAGATTTCAGCGTGCGCGGATTTGGTTAGCGTGCGCTATTGTTGAGGTTTAGAGAATTCCACGTATTTCGTGATTGACCAATGAGAAGACATCAACATTGAAACAAAAGTGTAAAGAGAATAGCTGGCGAGCGTAAAATGTCTTACTACTCGCCGAGCAGTAAAGAGGTACTTTACAATCAGTTCTCAGTACGTAAAGAACTTATAAGAATAAATAACTTAAATAATTTATAAGCAGCTGTAGGAAAAAGTATTTACATTGTTGGTACTTGTATTTATTGTTACTGATGAATCTTATTGAATTTTCCACTATTGTAGATTGTGGTTGTAGTGTTGTTTGAACTGTTATGCAGCAGGCTTCTTTAAATATTAGGGAATATTATGTTTATCAGATGCTTATGATATTCACTAATATGAAAGAAAGATTATTGATACCGTGCATAGATGATAGGATCTTGTAGAACATAATTTGTCAGAATAAATAAATAATAGCAGGATAAAACAGGGCCTGAATGTTCTTATTGCAGCCCGACGCATTACAGAAACATCATCTCATTAGTAAAATTATTGGTCTGTTATAAAAAGAAAATAAAAATTTAAAATGTTGGACTAGTGGCGCATCCAGAAGTATTTTTTTTTTTTTTTTGGGGAGGGGGAAGTATTTTTGTACTACAGTATAAAATACTACAGTATATAAATACTACAGTATAAAAATATATTGATCAGCTATTGATATCAATAATAAGGAATTCGTTTATTTCAATCAATTCATACCAAATAATCACTGCATAGCCGCGCAATGCTTGGTAGCGTTCGACAAGTCAGATATTTTTAAAATATTGAATTTATACAAATCTAACTAACGACTACAGAGCTTTGCAGTAGCTCAAAATGGGTTTGACAATTTTTTAATCAATTTAATTTTTTTTTTTTTACAACTTAGATCTTCCTAGCTACCTCCAATGAGTCTTAATAATTATCACCTCAATAGCATTCTCACCTCAATAGCTCTCTAGCTCTCTCAATAATGAATGTAATTTTTCTCCAATGAGTAGGAAAAATATTTCATAGCAGAGTGCAGTAATTTTTGGGGAGCAATACAGAAGCTTTCCGCGCAAATTACATACAACATTTTTCCTACAACTGCAATTCTGGATTCCAACACAATAAAAGCTTGTAGTTTGTAACATGAAAGATTTCAGCGTGCGCGGATTTGGTTAGCGTGCGCTATTGTTGAGGTTTAGAGAATTCCACGTATTTCGTGATTGACCAATGAGAAGACATCAACATTGAAACAAAAGTGTAAAGAGAATAGCTGGCGAGCGTAAAATGTCTTACTACTCGCCGAGCAGTAAAGAGGTACTTTACAATCAGTTCTCAGTACGTAAAGAACTTATAAGAATAAATAACTTAAATAATTTATAAGCAGCTGTAGGAAAAAGTATTTACATTGTTGGTACTTGTATTTATTGTTACTGATGAATCTTATTGAATTTTCCACTATTGTAGATTGTGGTTGTAGTGTTGTTTGAACTGTTATGCAGCAGGCTTCTTTAAATATTAGGGAATATTATGTTTATCAGATGCTTATGATATTCACTAATATGAAAGAAAGATTATTGATACCGTGCATAGATGATAGGATCTTGTAGAACATAATTTGTCAGAATAAATAAATAATAGCAGGATAAAACAGGGCCTGAATGTTCTTATTGCAGCCCGACGCATTACAGAAACATCATCTCATTAGTAAAATTATTGGTCTGTTATAAAAAGAAAATAAAAATTTAAAATGTTGGACTAGTGGCGCATCCAGAAGTATTTTTTTTTTTTTTTTGGGGAGGGGGAAGTATTTTTGTACTACAGTATAAAATACTACAGTATATAAATACTACAGTATAAAAATATATTGATCAGCTATTGATATCAATAATAAGGAATTCGTTTATTTCAATCAATTCATACCAAATAATCACTGCATAGCCGCGCAATGCTTGGTAGCGTTCGACAAGTCAGATATTTTTAAAATATTGAATTTATACAAATCTAACTAACGACTACAGAGCTTTGCAGTAGCTCAAAATGGGTTTGACAATTTTTTAATCAATTTAATTTTTTTTATTAATCGGATTCAATTACAATACAAAAGAAGACAGTATCAATAATTGAACAGTTGTTGTTCAGAAATTGATGGCTACGTTGTTTGGAAGGGACAGAGTTCAGGCCTCCATACCTAACGTCTGAATAATACTAGAAAATAACTTTCCCCATTTCTCATGCCGCTCAGCAGTTTGGTACACGAAGTTACTGGCAGATGAGTTGGCAACATTTGCAGGAGTTTGTCAACAGAAAAGTATATTTGTATAAAGTATATTGCATGCTTGCAAAGCTTCTACTGCACTGATTTGCTTATACTTTTTGTTATTGAGAATTTTGTTGAATACTTCTCTCAACCTCTCCTGTAATTTGGTTCGATCGGTCCCCCTGTCAGTGCACCACTGTGTCTGACAAACTATCATAGTGTATTTTATGAATTCAATTTATAGTTGAGTGACCAGACTGATTTATTAAAGTCACTAATGCGCATCATGACAATAATTTTACAAATCAATTGAAGCTCATCGACATAGAAATCAGTTATTAATAAATATCATAGTAGTTAAGTTATATTTCTATTACAAGAGTCAATCATTGAAAAATGTTTAAACCTCTATTTTCAAAGTGAGGAAGTGGAAAACAAGTTCAGAAATATCATTACAACGCTCCAATGCATTAGGTGATGGAAAAATACGTTTTAACAGAAAACGTGTAACACCTTATATAACTTCCTTATAATTTCTGAATACTGGTGTTGAGTTTAGCTAGTTAGATAGCCAGTGTGCAAGAAATAAATCGCTGGTTTTAGCAACCAATGAAACATTGCCAAAGTCTTTGGCGGCTGGCAATATGCGATGAAAAATTATTCCATTTTCATCAGATAAAAATAATACACCATTCGACTCCATTATAATGATCTATTCTAATACTATAAATCAGTTGTAGAGTACCAGTCTGTAATCACGGATAAAATTTCTGTATTTGACAAGCAATGTAGCGTCTTGAGTTGCGATCACAATTCCAGTTTCTGGCAATAATATGACACAGAAGATTCCACTTCCATGAGAGACGAGTAACACATGTGACTTCATTAGAATTATTTTCGAGAATTATTCCGCAGTGAGTAGTGAAGTAAGAGTCGGTGAGCATGGGCCGAATTGCTGCTTTCGACAAAAAATATTGCATCTTTAGCTGTGACCGATACACTAAAATAAATAAATTGTCAGCTATATATGTGATCGGAAATGCCATTTCTATTGAGAGATATAATAGAAAAGGAGTAACACAAGTCAGTGACTGCATTGAGAAATTATTTTTGAATACTGGAGTTGAGTTGTGGAGTACGAGTGCGAGTCAGTGAGTACGGATTAAATTGCTTGTTTTTGACATGCGATGTTGCGTCTTATGCTTTGATCAATAAATTTTTTTTGCCAGCAATATAAAATAAGAACGGGTACAGCTGTGCGTCGGATGATAGGAGATCTTTGTGCCCATTTTGTAAGTTGACGACGACGTGGTAAGTGATGTTGTCGAGGGTCCCCTAAGTTCAGCTCTCATAAAGAAGATATCTTGACACTTCGCCGCCGTTTACATCTTAGTGGCTTGCGTTTGGAGCAACGTAGTTTTTCCGCCTCTCACCCCCGAATCATCTGACGTCTCTCATGTGGCTGCTCATTGCTCAACAACGGGGAAGAGATTTATTTGGGAAACAGTTCTGTCGACGACTACAAAATGCAACGCGGCTTACAGGCATGAACAGTGAGCAGGACCTTTCACGGGTCACATACCTTCAGACTGCTGCTTTTGCTCTTTATTTGTCTTGTCCCACTTCGCACCTTCCTCTTCATTCCCTGGTTTCCAAGTCTTGCTCTTCGACTGTAACGCGAGAAATCGCAGAATGGAAACATTCAAGCCACGTTTGAAAGTAGCATTTTGATAGGTGAGTTTTGTTTCTTTGAAATACTGCCTCGTCTTCACGTTGTTTCACAATCGAAATCATAAACTGTCACAAATAATTGACAAGACGTTGCAAGAATAATATATCGTCATTTTCTTCTTACTCTCTCTTAATACATATAATATAGTGTAGACTAATCAGTTATTTCTCATCTACTGTGATATTCTGAAAATCGGAAGGTTTGAAGGATGTCTTGAGAACTACTGTCCAGTTTTATATTTAGAAACCAGTTATTTTTGTCACTTCATAAATTCAGTTGCTTATTTATATGCAATTCGCGTTATAAATAAATTCAATTACTTACTGATATGCTGCATTATATACAGGCTACTGTAATTACACCACGTTATGCATAATATCATAGTCAAGTACTACAGTATCAATACAAATTCTATAGGTCAAACAGAAACTGAATAATAATAGTGGAACGCCTACAAAAAATTCGTACCAGTGAACCTACCAATCTATTACCATATTTCAAGTTTATTAGGCCTACTAACGAAATCAACATTTTATTCTTGTACCCTATTAGGCTTTCTCTAAGTTGTCAACTTTTTTTGTACTTGAAAAACTAGATCTCATACAAATATTTGCAGAAGATCAATGAAAATTTTTGTGTTGGAAATCTGATGAAAATTGATAATTTTAAAATTCACTGTTGCATGTAAAATTTCAAACATGTTTCTGACGTGACGTGTAAATGATAAGACTGTGTTATTTTTCATAAATAATTTTGATGATAAAGGAAAAAATTACTTTTTCAACCAAAGTAAATAAGAACCAGTGTATGTAATTACTAGAATTTCCCCAATAATTGCTTCTTTTCAGATACTTTACTTTACTTAGACTTTTCAATTCATGTTGGTTAAATAAGGTACTACGAGAGGCTGGAATGAAGAAATTGAAAAAGTTGTTGGAGTCGTTTCCTTTCCAGCTTTATTCGGCGGCTTCAAGTTGTAAGGACAAGGTTGCTTCCGATAATAATCAAGACTGTGAATAAAATAATGCCGTCGGCACTACTTAAAAAGGAAAGCGCTTTGGGTCCTGTGAAAGAATTAATGAGCCGACTGCTAGCTGTTTACAATAATTTGAAAATGTAATTACGCGATGAGAAAAAAAGAAAATCTCGGAGCCGTTGAAAATTGAATTTTCTCGGCATGGTCACGACGGAGGAAAGGCGGAAATTGGAGAGACGCTGTAATCTTCATTCGGGAAACAGTTTTAATCATTCGCCTGCTACCCCTCCCCCACCGTCGCCAAAAATCCCCTACCCAACGACTGACGATCTTAGCGCTTTTCATTAAACATTCGTACTCGTTTTCGATCGTTTACATCAAGTCTAAAGTGGTGGATAAATCATTTTCATACCAACTGAAAAGTGGAGTTTTTGCCCGAGGCTTTTCAGTTGCCATTTTCAAGTCAGCCGTACCGATAAATTCATTATTCACAATAACAAACAGAGTGTAAAGAACTAGTTTACATAGTAGCTAGTTACACTAAGTAGCTGCTTCTAATGTAAAATGAGTGGACGTGATTGCAATGCAAATTATCTAAACAGAATTTATTAATTCGGCAACGAGCCGATATGGCCAAGTTGAAAATGAATGATCCTGTGCAGAAAGGTCTCCATGGTCTAGTGGTTAAGGCGCTCAACCGGCAATTGAGAGGTCCGTGGTTCGATTCCCGGTGGTGACTGATATTTTTGTACAGTAGCATTCATCGATTCCTATCAGCTTTTCAATGCTGTTGTCAATATCCGCCATTGCGGAAGTCTTCAGTATAAAGTAATAGCAATTAAAGGAATTCGAAATTAATAAATTCTGTTTATGTATATTTGTCAGTTTATTCAATTGTCAGTCACTTCAAAATAACTTGGCAAATTATCTACTAACAGCTCCTTATTTTAATTTTAATTCGTATTCAAATAAACGTAATCGAATCACACCGTATTAATCTTGATGTTATTGTTATTGATTATAAGACATTGATTATAAGACATTGATTATAAGACATTGATTATAAGAAAAGTTACAAATGGGATACTATGGTAATGGATATGATGTAATTATTTGTTCATTTTCATCGCTGAATGTCCGCACTCAGTTCACAGGGTGCGCTATACAATTTAACACTCGAAGTTACTTGACTTATTTGCCTTTCGCTACGAGTATAAAAACCACCGTAACTAGAAAAACTGCAGAAAAATGTCGAATTTTGTCAGATTTTCACAAATTACTAGAAATTTCTTTTATAATCCAATTCCTGGACAAAATAAAGTGAAAGCAGTTTTAGCACAAATACACCAGTCTTTTGATATTCTTCTAGAGGTCACCATTGTAATATCAAAACTAAGACTGTTTTTCTATCAAAATATTATTTTTCACTTAGTTATACTGAAGATTCTTTTCAGGCTGAATTCAGAATTCAGGCTGACGAAGCTTCTCATCAGAAGTGAAATGCATCCCTCCAGCATCTCCAGTATAGCCCAAGTGAATGAAAAATAACATTTTAATAGAAATACAGTCAGCTTTGATATTGGATTGTTCATCAATTATTTAGTCAGAACACATAACAGATGTCACCATTGTATTGAAGAATCATGATATTTTGTTTAATCTGAAAATCTGAATATCACTATTTAATGTTGATGTTTCAATTGATAACTCAAGTTTTGATAATATTCATTACAAACGATACAAGAATTAATAAAGGTGAAAATACCTGCGTTTTGGTATCCAATTATTGGTATTTAAACCTTTATTAATATTAACTGGTATCCGGAGGCTAAGGAATCCAATATGAAAATACAAGAATATTTCTAGTGATCATTTGAGACAGCATTTCATAACAGCAACAATCTCCTGAGGTCAATGCCTTATTATCGGAGCTATTGGTATCAAACTCAGTGTGGAGTCAGGGTAAACATATTCCAGGAAGGCTCATCAAAAAATGAAACCTTGGATGAATAATGGAGTTTGAGATGATTAGATGAAGGCTCACCAATCTATCTGCAATGGATAGACACACTGTACATTCGTTACGCAAACTTCAACTACAGCCATTGACTTCATTCCACCGCTCACTACAAAAGCAAATTCGAATATCCGTTTTCTGAGTTAATTAACGCAGCGGTAGAAGCTGCAATTATGGGGCGGAATGATTGAAGCGTCAAGCTTATTCAATGTTCATATCGTTGCATCATAAGAGATATTTGAAGTCCATCTCTTGCATAATGAAGAAGCACGCGTGCTGATTCTGGCATTGGAATTATAGCGAACTCATTAGTTCGGCTACACATCATGTATCCAGATATTATATCTATAGATGCCTATTATGGCCACATTTGGCGTGGGCACTAATATCCGTTTGATTCACCATTTCGGCTTTGAATCGAGCTGATGACATAAGAGCATTAATTCTAATCCCCACAGATTCAGGCTCTAGTCGCATGCATCACGTTTTTCAAGGGATGGAGTCCCAGTGGTCATTATAAACATTTTCCTGTTCAAGTTCGAAACTGGGTCAAGGAAAGAGGTTCTATTTCAATTCTACGGAGCTGAGAGACAATTGTTCCCCTTTACTAGGTCAACGTACAATCTAAGTGTGTGTATCCTCTCTCGGGACTCTTTCAGAACACTTTAAAAGGTTTTTGGTAGCCATTGTTGTTTGCTGCAAAAAAATGGTCATTCCAAGCGGGAGTCACATTTTCGTTGGAGGCTGTTGTGGGTTTGTTTTTACTATAACAGGGTCGCTTTTTTATTCAATGAAATTGGATTTCCTCGAATCAGCAAGCGTTGTAACTTCTCATTACCCAATAGCAAAAGACAGCAAGAGATTAATCTCCAATATTAAAGTTTTAAATCGGGAAAAATATTTACCACTTCAATCAGATAGATAAGCTGCGTTCTCTTAGGTCCCGTTTGTAACGGTGGCCGATTAGATTGGCCAGCAAAAAAGACACAGTTCTCTGCTGAAAATCACTTCCCGGTGGTTCGGAACCCACCTAAAACTGTAGGTCCAACTCATAAATCACCATCATCCAACTCATTACCCATGCACAGGTATAAGACCTATGTGGGCTTCATCCTCAAAAAAAAAAAAAAAATATGCCAAACGTTCAAATATTTATACAGTTCTCTGATATTATCTTGTCAACTCCAGTGAAATTTTTCTCCATTCACATGAACTGATTTCCCTCGAACTAGTTGAGCCCTTCATAGAAAACAATACCATCTTTAATAAGATCGCAAGAAATTGATATATTATTAAAAGTCGGTTTAATTGGAAAATATCTGTTCCAAACCTATTGTACTTAATATATTGCAGTCAAATGAGCAGAAGGGGAAGAAAAAATTTCAAATCGGCTGAAATTCAAGATACATAAATGACCAAAGAAAAACATGATGAATAAGATATTGGAAGTTCTAAAGAGTTCTAGCTGTGCTTTGGTCACCATCTTGAAAAAAGTGAAATTTTCCGACATTCTTGGTATTTTAAAATTTGAGACTAAACTGAGTGTTAGACAGGTAATAAGCGTCGTCGGGTGCCTAGCTGATAAAGCTTCTTCTCAGAAACGAAATGCATTCCACCAGTATAAGTGAGTGAAAATCATTATTAATAGAAAAACAGTGTCAGTTTTAGTATTCGAATGGACAAAAACTCACTCTTGTCTTTTCCATTATAATAGAACTTTGTAAAATTTGATACTAGTTCCCCCTGTACCTCAAATAGGTCCCAAGTTTGAATTTTTCAAAATGTTGGTGAATTTTCTAGAAGACTGATCTTTTTGAATTATTAAAACGGCTGTATCTTACTAATGGCAAGACTTGAATTTGTAATTCAAAATCCCTGTTGTGGAAATAGATTTCAATGTGAAACCTATTCCACTTTCTATCTCAAAAATTTGCTTGTATCAAAGATTTTCAAAATTATAGCTGTTATTGTAAGAGAGTCTCTAGTGGATAATAAAATCAATAATTTTCCAATATTAATTTGATATTACAAGTATACTTGTGAAAAATAATAATAGCTAATAACAATAGCTTTTGATAGTCTACTAATAACATTGGCATAAACTGAGATGTAAACCGATAAAATTAATCGGAAATTAAAATATCGTAGAATAAATAGCTTTTGTAGATTGTCTTCTAATAACTGAGATGTAATGTAGCTATGCTTCAAGAAGAGCATTTATTGAAATATTGAAGTCGAGCATATTTGAGGTGGATCGTTCGCTGTCATGTCAGGCGTTTGGCATAGAATATTTCAAACGACAGACGAAGCAATCCGTCGGCTTAGGAATTTTTCGTAGCATCAAACCTCTAATACTGGAGCGTTCGACCAATTGTATCTAGGTCGACATGCACGTGCTGGCGGACCGAAATGGAGAGGGTTTTGGTTTAGCCGAACAGCGCACTCCATACGTCAGGAGAACTTGAAAGAGAGAAGATATGATGTTATGAAAAGGAATGTATCTCGATATTGCTGGACTTCACTCCATTTGGAAGGATTTCCGACTGAAGATGATAGCCTACATGCGGTTGGATCTATTCATACGTTGCTAAACCTCACTTTTCGCTTCCAGAAAAGCTTAGCATGAAACTATCGATATTTATATCCCTGGCAATAGAATGAGCAGCAAAAACGTCACAGGACAGCACATTGAGTGTTGAAATTCAAGTTTCAATGATAAAATTTAATCAAAGATTCCATAAAAGTCTGAAATCTACCTATTTCTCTGATTCGATTCAAAGTATCAAATCCTATTCATTTTCGAGACTAGATACGTCTTAATTTCAGTGACGTGGACAGAAAAATGTATATGGGGGAACCATATTCCATTTAGTGGAGACTATAAGACTATAAAGAAGGGTCAGAACTCTCTCCTGTAGAAATGGATATTTGTAGAAATAAATTTGGAATGCTTTACCAATATGAGCTGTAAAGATTCCCCAAAGTTTCCCCAAGGAACTTTTCTTGAAATGAACTGAAAAAACAAAGTACCCAACCAATTTAAATGAGATAATTATTATCAGACTGTTGATAGGCTATGAACTGTTTAAAATTCTGTAATTTCTATAGACACAATAGTACTAAGTCTAACCTAACCAGACCTTACATGAAAGTATTATGTCTATAGAAATTATAGAATTATTTTACATATTATGCTTTCCAAAGGTAGGAATTCAGTTTGGTAGCTCTAAGAACTTAAGGTATGATTCCCTTACAACGCGGTAATTCCTTTACATTTCTATGACGTGATTCGAGACGCGAGACGGCTCTAGCCATGTGGAGTGTTAACAGCTGTACAATTTGAAAGTATAGAGCCGCAGCTCTGTTATATCTATATATTAAATATAAATTTTTTTTATAGATATATGAGCCGCGGCCGATATGACTAGACTGCTCATGTGAGCAGATGGGACGTCACGGCTTGAAGTCACCTCGTCTTATGTATCTTTAAAAATCATAACATTGATCAGCTTGTTCACATTAAATACAAACAGAAAAAATAGAGGCACAAGGTCTTCAACCCCCAAATTATTCACCCAATTTTCACAGTGTCTTGTTATTTTTGATTGTATTGGAATTCATCTTCGTCAAATTTTAAATCGTCAAATTAGGAAGAAAGCAAAAAGAAAATATTGGGAAATCCTAAGAAAATTAAAAAATAAGAACAAGCAGAATGTTATTGTTAATATAAGGTGTAGTTCCTAAGCGGCGGCCATTACGGTTCGGCCTCACTACTTGTCTCTCTTTATCAACACTTCTTGGAATCACGATTGCACCATTTATATTGTATCTGTTGATACTGTATCAAGAGCTGGTAAAGCACAATTACTGATGGACAATTTTCATGACATTTGAAATATTTCGGAATAAGTAGTAGAAATTGTGACAATAACAGAGAACAAGAGAAAATTCACAATGCGGAAATTCAAGAATTCCATTGACTATGGTTAGTGACTACAAAATTAACAGATGAAGGGTTAACTATAGTTATACGTCTATTTACTGTGTCAAGTCCTCTTTGTTTACCCGCAGTGACAACTAGCTCAACCTCTCTCACTCTCATCCTTATCACTTCTGACTTTCTCCTACACTAAGTAACCATTCTGTTTATTTACAGTTTCTTGGAAATTTCCCCAACCTCTTTTGATGAGCTCCAGAATGTTCATCATGGTTTCACCAATATATTTTGTCATGTGATCCTTCTCGAGCTTTCCATGTGCTTCTGTCTACCTACTTTTCTCTATTGAGTAATCTCCAGTTTCTAAAATCTTCTAGGCCATTCTGGATCATTAATTTTGTTCGTACGTCTGAACCCTTAAAAGCAATCATGTCAGTTGGCCTGAGATTCCAGTGTATTTTGGAACCGAGATGAGTTCAGTTCAGTAGAATCTGTATGAGTTGACCCTGTCAGTCTAGGCATATATACGAGTTTGTGAGTTGTCAGTGTTCAGCTAGTGACTTGTTTGTGTTTTAAAAGTGTGTAGTAACTGTTTAAAAGTGATGATGAAAAGTTAGTATTGCGAAATGTTTCATTTAGAGTAGGATTAATTATTGTAATGCTAACTGAATCTATTTTGATTATAGAAATAGAGTTGAATAATAAAATTGTGAAATGATGCCATTTATTTGGACATATTGTTAGTATCCAATTTATTGTGTTTGTTCTGCATAATAATTTTTCTTGTTCAGTTAATTAGTCGTTCTCACTCAAATAAATACCTAGAACCTCCGCTTAGAATCGTCACAATATTGATCATTTCTCATTGATATCACTCACAATGACATTTAAAATCTGAGTGTCTAGATAATAGTGAGTAGATACTTTGGGACACGTCGCTCCAAAATAGGAGTAAATAGGAATGTGATTTGTAATGCCTTCATCAAATCCACTCTTCTTCACGATGGATAGCCGATGCGACAGTAACAGCAGCAGCAGCAGCAGCATCTCTGTAATGAAAATCACTTCGGCAGCCTTTGCTTGGAATGCTCGACTGGAATTAGGAAAGCTGGTGCCGAGAGCTGAGCAAACAAGCGGTGCCGAAGCTGGAGTGTGGACCAGCTCGCAGAGGACGCCTCATCAGCAATCCCTTTCTCCCCTTAAAATCCTCCCCGACCAACATCCCTACTCGCACTCCCAAAACCTTTCAATCCTGTCTCGTTCTCTGATCACTGCTAACCCAACGAATATTCAATTTTCGAACGGCTTCCGCTGAGAAAACAAGCAGTCAACTGCCGCTACCACATGCTCGTTCCAAAGCACCGCTCTCTTACCTTGTGAAACGATGTTTCCCCTATCGACTTTCTTCAATTCGACACAAATTGATACAATCCGATACAAAACTCAACATCGAAATATTACTCGATTCCTAACGGCTTTCATCTCTATATTTCACCCGATGTTTGCTAAAAGTATGTTAGAGTGTTTTGGAGATAATTCAATGCTCTAGAATTTATTATCACTGTCAATGTCACAAAATAAATAGAGACTTGATCCATCATTACAATCAATCAACAGAGTCGAACGTTATTACTTACAAATAATCCGTTCTCATTGTGAATTTACCTCTTGCTCAGTGCTCAGCTATCACACAAGTAGGATTACTTAAACTCTAGATTTACTTGTGTCACAAGTAAATCGATAATAATGTGGAAATATTCTTTTAATCAATATTTATATGCATTTTGAGGAACTGACTCTCAATTTCAACCACCTCATATAACTGTGATTTTTCAAGATAGATTGGGTAGAGGGGACAGGGGAAACCACTTTGTGGCCTCTCACTCAACCACGGCTTGTCACACCCCATCTCATGGCTCATTTTTCTCAGCTCTATGAAAAGATCCAAGTTCATATATAGCATGTCTTATTCAGCTTATAATTTGTAATTCTACCTGGAAGTGAAATCTTGGCTTTCCTTACCTATACTTTTCAAATTGAGCAAATATTATTTTTCAACCAACTTCCAAAAAGGAGGAGATTCTCAATTCGACCAATTTTCAATGTTTGTACATCGATTACTCAAGCACTATTGACCCGATTTGGCTAAATTTTTTTTAAATGGTAAAACATCTTGCAGTAGTGGCCCCATACAAATTTTGAAAAAATCTGCCAAATACTTAGCCCAATGTCAAGCAAAAAGCAAAAATTCATGGATGTTTCCATTTCAATTTTCTTTGAATAGGATAGTTTCACACAACCGCCAGTCGAATAGCCGGTGTCGTTTACCAGGCTGATCATTGTACCATATGGAGCGCTAAATACAGGGTGATTCAGATAAGTCAGAACTGTAACTAGTTATGCAGTTCAGTTGGACAGTTATAAGAATTTTTTTTGTTTGTTTGTTTTGTCAGAGAGCTTTGACCTTCGAGAACATAACCCACTCCACGCACACACCCCCCCTCCCCACCACAAGCGCTGGTGTCAGGCAGAGAGCGAATTGTTCTCAGTCCTTCACGATGCTTACGCAAGAGCAGAGAGTCGTATTATTGTAAGCATACTTTTCAGTAAAATGTTACACGCGGTGCGTTCAGTTGTTCCACGAAAAGTTTCCTGATGTCCCCATTCCAGGGAAAACAACAGTTTATGATATTGTGAAACGTCTTCGTGAAACAGGAAGTGTTAATGATAGGTCTCGAAGCCGCCAGCCTGATGTGTTAACACCGCAATTTAAGGAGCGCGTTCAGCAGTCTTTGCTGCGATCTCCTAGTAAATCACTTCGTCGATTGTCTCAACAGCTCGGGGCATCTTATTCAACATGTCAAAGAGCCACTAAACTTCTCAATTTGCGGCCATACCGAGTTCAAGTAGTGCAAGAGCTCCGTCCGTTGGATTCAAACAAGCGTGTCAACTATTGTCAGTGGTTTAAGAGATTCACTCGTAACAATGTGATTAATAAACTTAACAATACTTTTTTCAGTGATGAAGCATGGTTTCATTTAAATGGGTGCGTCAACAGTCAGAACACTCGCGTTTGGGCTGCCGAAAATCCTCATGTGCTGCATGATACCCAACTTCACCCGGAAAAAATTGTAGTGTGGTGTGCCATGTCAAGGCAGCGCATTGTTGGACCGATATTTTTCAACACGACGGTTACTTCAGAAGTTTATGCAGACATTATAAACCAATTTGTAGCCATGCTTGAAGTGAATGAACGTTATTGCTGGTTTCAACAAGACAGTGCGACGTGTCACACCTCAAATGAGACGATGACGATGCTTCGTGAGTTCTTTGATGATCGATTGATCTCCAAAAACCTATGGCCTCCGCGCTCACCAGACTTGACTTCACCAGATTTCTTTTTGTGGGGCCATCTTAAGGAGAAAGTGTATAAGAATAATCCGAGAACGCTGGAGGATTTGAAGAAAAACATATCCCGTGCTGTACAGGAAATCACTATTGGCCGTTTTCACACACACCGACACGGCGCCGGCACGACACCGGCAAGATGTCGTCCCGGTGTCGTGGGGGTTGAGATACAATGCTGCCAAATGGAACAGCTTTCACATTCACCGACACGGCACCGGCAGCCGGCTGCCGGCGCCGGCATGTCGTTGGCAGCATTGCTCCCGCCGGTGCCGGCGCCGACACTTGTGTGTCGTCCATAGTTTTGAACAGAATTTGGTCATTTTGTCAACAGTTTGAGGTTAGGTACTGAAAAAAAAAACATCTGGTACAGTACGATGGCTGATAGGTATGATGTTGTCACCCTAATTGAATTAGTCGAATCCGAGCCCTGTTTATGGGACAAAACTATAGAAGAAAATAAGAACAAAATCTTTAGAGACAGAAGCCAATCTCGTCCGAGTGTCTTGTTTTTTGATTTCATCACTTAAATTCACTAATATATAGTCAAAACTTTCCTAACAGTACTCATACGAAAAAAATTAAAATATTTTGTTAGGTTTGTCACTAGCTTATCAAATAAGGTGTAATACAAGCCATCCAAATAGCGAACTTTTATTATTTGGTCAATCCAAAGTTGTCTATTACGACTGCGCCTTTTACGTAGATATAATAAATATAACAAATACAACCTCCTGTTGTAATCAGCCATCGTACCGTTTTGAACTGTGCCGCCCACTGCAAAATAAGGTTAGTTCTTCACCGACAGCCAGATGCCGTGTCGGTAAGTGTGAAATGCTTCAACGATGTCGTGACGATATCGGCGCCCGGTGCCGGTGTCGTGCCGGCGCCGTGTCGGTGTGTGTGAAAACGCCCATTGGCGTACTGAGACGAGTATCAACAAACATGTGTCGTCGAGTGGACATGTGTTTACAACAAAATGGAGGACAATTTCAACATCTTTTGTAAAGGTAAATAAAATATGTTAAATATAAAATATAAATAAAACATTAAATAATATTAAACTTGTACCTAGCCGATTTTTGAAATCATATGCAATCAAAATTATACCGGGTGATCGACATCGGTCACCCAAAGCCAGTTATGTGTGAAGCAAGCCTGTAATCGACAAATGATTTGTTTCGACAAATCAGGAGAACTCAATTTGAATTAAGAATGAGAATAATATTCTCATTCTTATCTATATATTTAAAAATGAATGTCTGTATGTATGTATGTATGTATGTATGTATGTATGTTCCCTATAGAATTTAAAACTACTTGACAGATCGGCATGAAACTTTGGGAATATGTTGTGTGAATTGTTGTGATATTGGGGATGGTTTCTGATGACCATAAATTTTAATAGGGAGGCTAATAATTATTATTAGTTAATCCATTTTACAGACCTAACCTACTGAACTTGCCGGCCAAACAGCTTGAAGGAACAGCTGATAGAAGTCAACAGTTTTTAATCATATGGCACGCCCCTTAGCGGCGTTATTTACGCTGTCTGGAACGCAAAGACTTTGTATGTAGGCTACCGTGCAGTATGTAGGAACTTTATATGACTGGGATCATACCCATATACTGGGAAATGTAATTATGCTGGGTTGATGACAGCTGTCTCAGTAGGAGGTGGCGAATAATAAAATCAAAAACCTAGCTTCTACCCTAATAGTCGTAGGAGGTTTAAAATTGAAATGTTCATTGAGAGGTGGTGAGTAAGGTCTTACTGTGTAAGAAAACAACGAAGGAGGCCTCTCTGATCAGCTGAAAGAGACCTAGGACTAACTTCTTCCCTTATAGTCCTAGAAGGTTGAAATGAATTTGAAATGTAACCTCAGTGGGAGGTGGAAAATAATAAAATCAATAATTTTTTATGAGAACGCAGCAACGCGCGTCGTGCCTGCGGGCCAGCTAGTTATATTATAATATAATATAATTATACATTATTTAATAATATTTGTGTTCATAATTATGAAAATTCTAAACAATTTAGTTGATGTCATGGGACTCCATTAGGAATATATTTTCAATTATGAGATGTAGTGGAAAATGTTTTTGAATTGTTAATTTCAAAAAAACATTTTCTTTAAAAATATAAATTTCCAGTGTAGGTATATTCCGAAAGGGACCACATTGAAATGTCGCATGAAGGTCTTTCCACTTTTAAGAAGCCTTTCGCTATTTTTATTTTCCTTAATACAATATTCTACGTTAAATTGATAGAGTTGTAGAATTTTACTTGAATTCCCGGATTTCTTGGTCCATAACGATCTGCGTTGTTAATATTAACTTTTTATGGTAAAATCAATGACTTGCAGTCAATATTAATTGCCCATGAAGGCAATAGTACCGTTTTTAATCAATTTTTTCATGATATCAACCCTAACCACATGGGTTGAGCATCGCCAATTTTGGTATCTTTTTCTTCAATTTTGCAGAGCCCCACTCTGAGTGACCACTTCCTAAAAGGGTTACTTTTTCACTCTGAACTTTCACTCGAAACTCCGAACTAGAATGACTACGCTGTCCGTTTAACTGTATTTTTTATAAGTGTCACTTTTTGTCATTGAAATCCTGGAAATTACTTTGTGCAAGGGCGAATTTTAAGTAGACCAGTCTTTTTTCAAAGTTTAAATATTAAATTTCCAAAGAGTGTAAAAATCGCGAGAAGCAGCACTCAGCAACATCTACGTGCCAGAGAGAGGCGACCCGACCACGAATAAAAGAAATCAGCATTCAAGTCAGTCGAAAATTATTATTAAAGGGGCCCCCCTACGAAAGGTTTGTGCACGAAATTATCAAAGGAAGGATATTTAAATCATAGGCAGTGTCAAGTGTACAAAATTCGAGTCCTGCTTTTCCACCAAGCCGAATGCACTATAAACTCAAGTTTTTCACAGTCTTCATTTCTTAGAAAGATATACAGTAAAGCCCCGATTATCCGCAGAATTGCGTGGCAAGAGCACCGCGGATAGCAAAAAAACGCGGATAGCCCGAAAAAAGGCAAAATTGAGGTGAGAAATATATCTCAGTATAAAAACTATGTTTTACTGTACAAAGAACATATGTGAAACTTTTACAGTATGTACAGTACAGCAAAAGCATTTGCTCTGCATCTAAATCACTAAAATAAAGAACAGTAAACAAAAAACAATATACTGTACTGTTAACAAAAAGTTTTCAGTTACGCCTTTCTAAAAAAATCAATCACTCGTTCCTGCTTCTTGCTTTGAAAAATTAAAATTTAATTTAACATTTTTTTGTGCCACTCGCGGATAATCGGGGCTCTACTGTATTCAGATAGAATATATATTTTTCAACTTTGTTACTTTACAAATTTTCATACTGTTTAATAATTTTGATTATCAAGTTCTCAAACATTTATCCTATATCGATTTTTCATTCAATACACGTCAAATTTTTGGTTTCATAAAGTTTTTATATTATTTAGTCTACCCTTTCTGCTTGGTGAGCTCTGTCAGTTTGAGCCATTGTATTGTGTTTAGACGGAATTTCCGTCCAACACATACCTTTTATATTCAACGGCTTGTTCATTTTTTGGGCCGAGCCAGAAAATTTTAGAGAGTGCAGTCTGTACGGCAGTACCACTGCTGCGTTTATTCTGTTCAGGCCATTGACAGGGGGAAATTGTAGGAATCATACAAATTTCTCTGTATGTTTATGGGTTTGTATGTTCGACGATAACTTTTGAACGCTTTGACCAATCAACTTAAAACTTTAAACACACATTCTTGGAACTTTAATACAGACAAAGTTCGTTTGCCAATTAAATTGACCAACTCCTTCATCCTTTTTGAGGCGAAACAAAAGGATAGGTTCTCAGCCCTACATTGATATATCTATATAATACTATATAAAGAAAATAGTTGTTTTCACCATTATGGAATTCGCAATAGATTACAATAGTATATTTTGCACCTAGGGCCGAAAATGTGTGTTTGCCGGCTCGAGATCGCGGTTTTCAAGTTCGAGTCGAAGTCGAGAACTTGAAGCGTTTGAGAGCCGGCAAAACATTTTTGCCCGCGTAGCGAACGCTATTTTTCGCCACACCCAGAAAAAACAAAACAACAATGAAAATTTTGAAAGCGAAATTTTAAGGCTATGGTACTAGCAAGAATACAAAACATCACCTTTTTATCCAACTTACAGAGCTCTGGGTGGGCATTTTGTCTACTACTACAACTGTTCTCCAAAAGGTTACTTGGTTAGGTTTTTTGTTGTTATTCCTGTTCCTGATTCGAAACCTGAATAAAACAACCAAAAACCTAACCAACTAACCTTTCTATGCCAACAGTAATCTTTACCAACAGTTGCAGTGGTTGACAAAATTCCTAAAAACAAAAAACCTAACCAACTAACCTTTTGGTGAGAGGTTACCAACAGTTGTAGTAGTTGACAAAATTCCCACCCAGTGACCCAGAGCTCTGTAGGTTGAATAAAAAGGTTATATTGTTTGATATCGAAACTACAAAATAATACATATTAAGTTATAAAAAGTGATCATTTTTGACATTTTAAATACTACGTACATATTAAATTATAAAAAAAACATTTGTTGATGGTTTAAATCTTTTTGTTTTACATAAAAGTTGGAATGATTCATTTTCACAATCATGACTACTGTATCCAGACACGATCAGCTGTCATTCAAGGTCATTTTCTTTTCCGCCCTAGGGCGGTAAACGTTTACAGACCTCGTCGGAAACCGAACACTTTCGGCCTCCATATGACACACGAGAAACTGCTCATTACGTCCTAGTGTGGCGGAATAGTTATTTATGTATTAAGAGCGTGAAGTGCGACTTTATCGCTCAAGCCAAAACATTTACTGCGCGACGTGTAGCAGAGCACAGTAATTTTGCGAGAGCGATAAAGAAGCTTCACGCGCGAATTACATACAATATTTTTCCTAAGACTGCAGTTCTGGATTCCAACCCAATAAAAGCTTGTAGTTTGTAATATCACAGACCATGCGCGGATTTGGTTAGCGTTTGCCATTGTTGAGGTTATGTGAATTTCACGGATTCTGTGATCCACCAATGAGAAGACATCAAAATCAAAACAGAAGCGTAAAGAAAACAGCTGGCGAGCGTAAAGTACTTTACCGCTTGCGGAGCAGTAAAGAGGTATTTTACAATTAGTTTTCAGTATGTAAAGAACTACTTTACAAGCAGTTGTAGGAAAAATATATTTTGAGTTATCTTCAGCAGTAGGTGAATAAATGCGATCAGGCTTTTTATAGAATCTCTATAAGCTGATATAATAATTATATTGCCCTGATTATGATGGATATATAAACAGCTGTTTTTATGTAGTAAAGATATCTACTCTATAGATACACTAATTCCATTGCCCCGATATATAGGTATATGAGTACGGTATGTACTTTTTTGTGGAAAATAAATCTGTGTTTCAGAGCAAGGATGAGCTTGAACTCCAAGTGATTGATGTCTTGTAAATTTTATCTAAATCAGTATTTTCAAAACAGCTGTTTTCGTACTACCTTCCCCTACGATAAGCTTCCCAAATGAGTTCACCTTCCCAAAATTAGTTGTTTGCAAGCGAGTTCTCCAGCCGTTGGACTCACTATTATTTTATTAACAAAAACAAATAATATCAATATGATGAATGAGAATATAAAAAGGATATTGGTCGACAACTGAATCAGCTGCTTCATTTGGAAACGTAATTATTTGATGGGTGAATTCCCATAAACCAAATAACCAAATAATGATAGCCTAGTTCAATCAGCTGGATGAAGAGCATAAAGTGCGACTTTTCCGCTTAAGCCAAAACAGTTACTGCACTATGCATAGCCGTAACCCACGGGACAGAAGACCCCGGGACTAAAATTCCAAATTGATATGAGGTGACGTCATTTGGTTTGTTTACATTTTAGTTTGGAATCAAGATATTCAATTTTTAAATCAGCTGTAGAAGTATTCCATTGTAAGATTAGGAGAACGTATGGTGAACATAGTATTGTTTCGGTTCTGAAGTTTCTAGTAAAATTCAATATCCTCTTTCCTGGAACTCTTTGTTAAGTGCATAATTATTATCAATTGATCACTTTCTATCAAGTGTAACAAAAAAGTTTTTTGTTACACTTGATAGAAAGTAGCTACTTTCCATAGATTTGTCACGTATGGAAAGTGCCTCTTTTCCGTACTAGATCGGAAAAATAAGCTGACAAATAGGGCCTTATATTAGTGCGAATATTATCCAGCCGATTGCACTAGGCAATCATTATTTTTGTTTATATCCGGGAATTCGCACTTCAAATTCTGAATCTAAATAAAGCAGCTGATTCACTTGTCTTGAATACTTTTGAATGTCTCGCATATTATCCAGCTGCTTGTATCTGGCATTTCTATCAAGTGTAACAAAAAATATCATACATTACACGGCTGTAAACTTTTGCCGGTTCTCGCATATTCATGTTTCTGCACTCGGCTGCACCTCGTGCATTAACTATCATATGCTCGACCGGCAAAACGTCATTTTCCAGCCTAGTAACGTAATATACTATTGCTGCATTCCAGCTGATTTTTCCTATCTTGTACGGCTATAAGGCCCTATTTGTCAGCTGATTCATTCACATTTTCCATGATGCTATTGTTCATGCATATTTTTTTGTACTTTGAATGTCTTGTTTATTATCCAGCTGATTGCATCTTGCCTTTCTATGAAGAGTAACATAAAATATCGTACATTACACGGATGTAAGCTCAATCAATTTATTCACAGTATCATTACAACAAAGGTCCTCCTAAACCAGTAGGTCAGGAGGTGCCATATATTGATTTAATACAATTAAATAATATTCTTGAACAAACTAAAAAGTCAATTTACCAAATATCAAAATAACATAACCTACAATACACATGACACACTAGGCTACAACACTTTAGTGCATTCCACTGACGATTTCACTTTTAAAAAGATTATTTGTTTATAAAAACTATAAATTATAAATTTAGCTTTTGCAGGTTCTCGCATATTCATGTTTCATGAACTAACTTATCATATACTCGACTAGCAAAACGTTTCTTTCCAGCCCAGAAACATAATAGTATATTATCTTACAAGTGTGGGAAATGGTGCCTCACAAGTATAAGTTAACAGATGAGACAAAGTCGAGTGCGGTATTATCATACAAGTATGGTAAACATCTTTCCAGACAAGTAGCATACGATATTTTTCATCATACCAGTCTAAAATATAAAATAAAAAAAACGTTGAACAAGTGCAACAAGCATCATCGTATATAATCTCAAAATCCATGACAGTAGTAAAACATTGAAAATTCTTTTGAGATCAGCTGTTTTTCTAAGTACGAGTCAGCTGGAATGCGGTAATGGAAATCAGCAGTTCTTTCTGTAAACATACGTTTACCGACTCGATTCAATGCTTGGTAAAGTGGTGAATATGTACGAGTAAGACAAAATATTTACTGCTTGGCAAGCAGTAAAATCAGCTGGGTAGCGATAAAGTACCTTATCGCTTGCCAGATGTTTTTTATGTCTTTATGAGCACAAAATCCATGGAATTCTCATAGCCTCATTTTCATAAAAATGGCTCACGCCAACCAAATCCGCGCATGCTAGAGTCTGTGATGTTACAGACTACAAGCTTTTGTTGAGTTGGAATCCTGAACTGCAGTTGTAGGAAAAATGTTGTATGTAATTTGCGCGTAAAGCTTCTTTATCGCTCTCACAAAATTACTGCGCTCCACTATGCATTGCGCAGTAACTGTTTGACGTGAGCGATAAAGTCATACTTTACACTCCTAATACATCAATAACTTTTATCACTCGCCGAGAGGTGTAGAGGTATTTTATGATCAGTTTTCAGTACATAAAGAACTGCTTTACGAGCAGTTGTAGGAAATAGTTATTCAACACAAATATTGTTTTAACATAAATTAGAGTAGCTCACAGGTAAAAATATGGTCTGTGCAGTCCGACCCTGAGAACAAAACTTGAAACAATGTGTTGAAACATGAATATGGTTTTTCACACACAACCGGCATCGGGTAACCGTTATCGTTTGTCTTGCATAATAACTAAATCAATGGGAGAATAAATGGGTTCATAAGTTGTATATGGGATTAAAATCATCCTTGACATTGAACTATTTAGATGTTGTAGAAATTACAATCAATATTTATGATGACTTACGGGGTGATTGTTGAGCAAGAAGCTGAGAGTGGCATGTGGCCGTGATGGAGCCGATGAGCAATTGGCGTGCAGTTCATCTCCAGCTTTGTACCTGGTCTGCTCAGTAAATAGCACAGGCTCTTTATCCGGTATCTCTGAAAACATTATTGAAGAATGCATATTGAATAATAATGATTCATAGTAATACTATTGATAACTACAGTCTTACAACCAATCAACTATTTATTGCACACTATTAGTCAGCAATATTATTAAAAAGCTCACATCCAATAATTCCAAATCAACTGACATAGTTCAACAGCCATTGCAAACCATTTTTTTGTGATCTGCTAGGCGCCTACCAATCACTTGATTCCAGATTCTAGCATCTTTTTCACGTCACTTAAATTCCTATCCAATAAAATAATTTCTTTTCGTTTATTCGTATCTTTTATATGAAATATGTATTCATTAATGTGTGAGACCATATTATGATCTAGATATCCAATCTCATTTGTTGGGCACTTGTAACAATTATTATTATTATTATTATTATTCCTAAAATAATTGGTCATATTATTAAGAATCACATAAATCTTGCAATATTGTTTCAATCTGTTTAAAATTTCGAAGCTCCAGGACCAAGCCGTATAACCAAAGAAAATAAAATAAAAATGATTGTTCACCATTCCGTGAATTGAGATTGAAGTAATTTCGAATCTCATGAGATATTTCAAATAAGAATTAAACAAAGATATAAATCAAACTTCAATTATATTTAAAAAAAAAGAGTATGATTAAAAACAATGGCAATGAAATAAATAATAGCAAAGTACATTAATTCAAACTATAATTTTAGATTACAATGACATTTTCATCATTTTTCGTTTTGCACTGTATATTTTCAGCTTGATAGATTGAACTAATTTATAATTGAAGACTATACAAAAAGTCTTCTCACTCTGACCCTTGATAATAGTTGTTACAATTGAATGATGTTTGTGAGAATATATTATAAACTTTCTCTTCCTGTAGTAATATGGTAGACTCCTGTAGACTTCCTGTAGTAATATGGAGAATATATTATAAACTTTCTCTTCCTGTAGTAATATGGTAAACTGGTCTACTCGACTTTTTCAGATCCAATTTGATAGCACACATATATCAAATAGTTTGCATTTAGACCTGAGTGGACTAGCACCAGATGGGTTATATTGTTTCAGCCGTTGTAAACGCGTTTAACAAAATGTGACGTTTAGCCATTAGAGAGAAATTCCAGCACAGCAGCTACTCTAAACAATGCTAGAGAGCCGTCCGTCTCAGCAGTCCCTCTCCTTTGCTCTCAACTTGCCGATACTCTTTCTCTTTCCAACTCACATCGGTCTCATTCTCTAGGGCTGGAGCTGACAAGTACTGATGCCACTCATCTGTCACTCCAAGTAAACTCCTAGTTATTAGACTCCGTGCTTACCGCTTGGATTCATCACTCTTACTCGTTTCTGGATCGGTGAGAATTCGCGCTCATCAGACAATTTGCGTGTTTTCTTTGCCGGTATACGTGAGATTACGTGCTCACAACAGGCAACAATACTATACGAAAATTGACCTCTTTTATCACGTTTCTGAAGGGAATATATGTCGACTGTTCAGCATTCAATGCAGCAAAACAGTTAAATCAAATTTTACAGTTGTAATATCACATTTATTAACGACAGTCATAAGAGTTCGTGTCATTTGTATGCCTTGTATATTCATTACCCAACATTGATAAAAAGATCTTTGTTGACAGATCTTTCACTGGTAGATATTACAATACTGTGAATGCTGAACAGTCGACATATTCTCTTCAGAGACATTATAAAAGAGGTAATACTATCGTATTACAAGGTATCAGACTACAGTATTGTTCTGTAATGCCAACATACAGCATACTAGATATTGAAAGAAGATATTAGTTGGTACAACAAATTATTATTAGTTGGTTATTATAAGTATTATTAGTTGGTACAACTAATAACACAGTATTTTATTATGTCAAAAAATAAAACAAATGCATTAGATGCAAACTTCTCAGACCATATAGAACTCTTTCTCGATGGGAAGATATTACAATAGGAAGTAAGTTTGAAGAACAAGCATATCAGAAAATATTCTGCTCCACTGATTAGCAATGATTAGCTAATTAGGATACTATCATACTTTCAAATGTAATAGTAACACCATGGTACTATTCTGATCAAAGGCTATGAGCTAGGTCATACAATTTTAATTGTCTACATGATATGTAGAGTTTCGAATGTATTATCTCATAAATTATAAAAATGACATTGATTATATTCAGACTTGGAGGAATGAATGTAATTGAGAATACTGGATTTGTTTCAGTCTTATTCTAAAAATGTCTCTTATTCAACCTCTACTGTAATACATTTATCAATAAAGACAATAGAGGGAAAAATCAATAAATGAAAAAATGCTGGTATCATTTTTAAAGATTCATCAGCAAATTCACTTTCTTCAAATTTCTCACTTCTCAAAGATGAAATTAAGTTTCATTAGTCTGTAAGATCAGACTTTTTAAATTCTTGCCTTTCGCCTTTTCACCATCAAATAGTAACAGCGATATTTTCAGTGGAGAACTAGGAATTCTTGAAAATTCGTCATCCTCAATCTTCTTTTTTTATTTCAATTTAATTTTGTATGGGATACAAATGGATTACAAACTGAGCCGACGTACAGTGGAAGAAGGGCAAGAAGTCAAAGAAAACGAAATTCAGAGAGTGTTTTCACCACCAGCAACAAGATTAATCAAGAAGTTTCTGAGCGCGAAGAATTTTAAACAATAATTCCAAGAGGAATTAGGGAACGTTGAAGAGAAATACAATCCCAAACAATAACCATCTCGGAAAGTTTAATTATTTTCCAGGTGTAGAATAGCTGTTCCATCAAGCAGAATTTCATGTCTCTAGAGCCAACTGATGAGGTTATAATACTTGCCTCTCCTGATTTTTCTCCAACAAATTAAGGATTGAAGGAATTTTTCATCACTCAAAATTCGATAATATTATGAAAAACAAACACTTGAAATTGATTATTTTTGGATAGAGTAGTTCAATATTCCATGTGAATACCGTACTTTTATTGGTATGAAGATGCTACCAAAGTTCAGCGAGCTGAATTGAATTGCGTTTCAAATGCGACGGAAGTGGAAGATAATAACAAACAGTCGTTTAGTAACATTAAAAACCCTGAAATTCTTGAGAAATGACTAGACTCTGTTACCAGACCAAAGCCAGCCTCGTTACATGATATTGTTGCTTTTAAAAAAGTATTATCAGCCTAATTTGAGGTTTTTTATGGTAGATGAGTCATTCGATTTTCTCCATCGATTTTATTCCACTATCACTGTGCTACCATTTGAAGGCGACATTCTGCATTGATTTAAGTTATAATTTGATATATTGTGGCTCATACTGTTTGAGAAAAACTATTATCATACTTTGGGGAAAATTGAAGCTTTTTTGTTGAATAGCGTTGTGATGCACTACAGGTCTGCATAATGTACACCCAATTGCAGAAATAGTCTCATTATCGGATATTTACATAATACAGTATTTTGATTGAAATAGTATTATTTTGAAAATAAAATCAGACTTCTGTTATCAATGCTTGAGTAACTTACTTATAACAACAAGTGAGGTAGAAACGACTGCATTTCTGAAGAAAGGTGGCTCTTCAGCTGTCACTTCGCAACTGAGGTTGCCTGAGAGATTGAATCCCACATCAGTCAGGGTGACTTGTGTTGCATTCGACGTTTCTAGCTGCAAACAGAAGAAATTATTCGATTCAGAACTGCAGCTATTTGATTCGATTTCAGAAGTGTTCATTAAAATGAGTTATTCATAACAGGATCGAATTGATATGTGTTGTATAAAAGGCAATGAGACAGACTTTTATTCAGAATCTTGCATGAATATTATCTACCAACCTTTAATGCAAAAAAGGATTTGAATGACTTATAGGACAAACATAATTATAACGTTCATTATAATATGAAATTTTAAATACATATAACTCAGCTCATGAACCAAACGTGCAGAAATGATGCAACTCATTTATCGAAATAAGATTCACTTGTTGACTATATAATGAATTATTGAAAATTTTTGGACTTTAATATCATGAGAAGTCATTAAAGGCCAATAACATAAATTCATCTAATGGACCTTTTAAAATATGTCTTTATTTGAGTTTGCATGTAATTTTGTGTGAGATTATAGATTAACAGTTGTTCCAAGATGTGATTGTCTCATTATATTTTATCATAGACTAGGCATCCTAGAAATACTAGACTAGTATCAATATATACAACTATAATAATCATAGTCTCCATGCATACTAGAATAATCAATTAATATAGATTATATTAATCTATGCATCTAAGCCCAAGTACTAAAGAGAAAAAATAGTCTCATATAGTTGTTGTAATGTCGTATAAATATTTTATTATATAGGCCTTCTAATGGCTGGTTTTCACGATGCCAGTAGACGTTCTAGTTACTGGTGGCAGGTTACTGGAAGCATGTAACTTGCACCGTGTGGACATGTACTTGAACAGGTTACTGGCAACCTGCCTCCCAGCTGGCTCATCCAGTCAAGTTGCACGAGAAGTAGACAACTTGAACAGGTAGTCCCCCCACCACTCAACCTGCCTGTCTCAATACTTTCTAGTTACTGGAAGCAGGTTGAGGTGTTGAGGTTATGTTCATGGAAGAATTAATCAATCCATCAGTTTCAATTAATTCCATCAGACATCAATGATACTGGTCTTATGAATATTCAGACTAATTTATTGAAGATTTTGACTCTTATATAACATATTTTAATGTTATATAAGAGTCAAACATAACAAATATATAACATATTTTTAATAGAAATAATATTCGAATAATAGAAGTAGAAACCGATTAAAAACACAATTCCTTACACAAATTCAAATAATTTTTTCCTTGTCTGATGTTCTTCATTTTTGAACTATTCCTTCGCTAGGAATTAAAATACTGTAGATGCTATCACTGAACGCTTAAGCCGATCCAGTTTTATAATAATTATTGAAAAACTTGGTATTTTTATTGGAAAATATTCTGAAACCTGTGGTTTGTTTGGTTCCTGACAAATAAAATGTTCAATGTAGTTTTAAAAACGTATGCCAATTTCGATGCTATATTGATAATAATAAATTGATATTGAAAACAGATCAAACTAGAGAAGACCTATCTTCAAGTCATCCTATTATAGAGTAAGTAAAATACTACTTATTCTTAATAAAAATTTGACTGCAAGTCGTTGAATTCACTTGAAAACTTATTTAATTATTTTTCACTTCATCATATTACCCAAAAGTGTGAAAAATATTATGTCAAGAAAAATACAATGCACAATCCATCCAAGCTGAGTCAGATTTCAGCCCATTTTTACTGTTTATTTAGATCCTATTAGGCTCTGGAAATGTTGAAATACAATAAATTTAATAATTCGCCTTGGGACCTATATGAAGTTGTAACGATCATTGAAATACTTATTTCTATCATCAAAATATGTTCTTTAGAATAATAATTCTAGACCATGCTATTCCAGTCTGATGTCTGAACACAATAAACTATTCAAACAATCCTTTCATTTTTCAATAGACTGACCCCACTAAATAGAGTGAACTCAACCAGTCATAAAACACCCTTGAAAATAATTTTTAAATCTGAGAGGTGAAGTAAAATTATTGACTTCGTCTCTCAAATGGGGTGGATTCGAAGCTAAATAAATACATACTACTACGAAACATTCTCCAATGTCCACCATGTGTTTCCCTCCTTTTTCTATCTCTACAACATATTTGTTCAATCTCTACAGCATATTTTCTTCCTATCAAGATCTTCAATAAGAATTTTATTTGATTCTAGAATAAATTGATTTACAAAGCTCTCAAATGCATTTTGCATATCATTATGTGAAACCATCAACGATGAACACTCCGCCATTTTGGCACTGCTATACATCATTACTGGCTTCATTCTTTTTTGTCATGTGGACAGAGCAGAAGCAGGTTGCCAGGCAGGCTACCGGCTTCTACTAACCTGCCTCCAGTAACTAGAATGTCTACTGGCATCGTGAAAACCCGCCTTAAGGACCGCAATAGTTCTCCTATTTAATTATTATTGATGGCTTCTTTCCTTCTCCACATTTCCTTCATTCTCTCACTCTGACACAGCCTCCTTTCCCTTGACCATGTCTCCTTCATTTGATCTTCATGGAAAACACCAACTCTTAATTTATTTATTAATCCTGTTCTTTGTGTGATATCTTGTATTGTTATATTCAAATCCACCATGTCTCAACTTCCACAAATCACTAGGGCTTTTTCTTGTCCTTGAAGTTTGTAAATATTTTATGTGTTTGCCTGTTTGTATATTATTAATCTGTAAAGATGCGCGTAAAAAGCCAGTCTTCTTCTCCTGATTGTATCTGTAATTTTCTCCACGTGTTTGTAGATTTCCGCGTTGCTACATGTATATATGCAATTTTCCCTCCTGGTTCCTAAGAGGAATTCGATCCAGTTCACCAAATTCAGGTTTCCATCCAAATTTTGGATATATCAAGATGCACCACGTGGAGGCACTCCCGATTATTTCTTCAAGATTTTCAAGATGTTATGTTTGGAGAAATGTTTTGAAATTCAGAACTATTATTTACGTCCTGATGTCCTATTATACAAAAGAACGTTATTATAGAAGCAAGTAAAAAATTCACAACTTAGTATGGTAGCAAGTTGTTAGCATAGCAAGAAAGCATAGCAATTTGTTCTATAATGTGGACCTCCGTATCATTCAGCTCAAGATAAGAGCCAAATATAGTTGGTTTTGATTTCCACTTGCATAATAACCTCATGCGCATGTAATTTCCTAGTTGTATTTTGTAAGATACTATCAAAAAGCTTTAATAACTCTTGAATGCAGTTCCCCATGGAAGCTGTAGCGATATGAGAAAAATCTCTACATATTCATGAATCATTATCCTCCTGGGTAAGTAGTATGAGCCTGCCAGAAACTTCCTCTTAATTTACAACGTGACATCTCTATCTAGTCGAATGGAAGTTTTGAACTGCGTAATTCAAAGTCCTCAGTGAATAGTGCCGGTGAGTCCAATTTATGATACCGATATTACACTTGGAGTAAGTTGAGCTCGTGATCCCCAAATAGTCATACGGCCAAAAGGATCAGCGATGAGGCCAAAGTTCGAACATAGTCTTGAACTGCCATTTTCTGTTCAGCCAGAGTGAACTTTGAGGAGGTGATGTTATGATTATACACCCAGGGGATCGGTCATAAGCTGCGAGTGAGATTCTTTGGTAGATACAGGGTCATAGAAAACGAAAAAGAATATCCGTATTTAAAAAACCACTACTCCGAGTAGAATGATCATCTATAATTGATTACAGTCTTAAATCAAATATGGAAGTTGGAAGTTTTGTTTGTACTGAAAATTAATTCTAAGATGGAACGCTGCATTACAAAATTAACGTACGCAAAGCACTGAATGCCAAGTTCCCGAATAGTTGGATTGGTAGAGGTGGCCCAATTTCTTGGCCACCAAGAAGCCCAAACCTCACTTCAATGGACTTCTTCTTGTGGGGATAGGCCTACATTAATAACATAGTTTATGGTGGAAAGGCTCGTGACGTAGTGTAGCTCAGAGGAAACATTATTGCTGCTAAGGGAACTGTAACTTCAGAGATGCTCCACTGTACGTGGTGCGAAATAGACTATCGACTCTATGTTTGCCGTGCAACTAATGGAGCACATATTTAAACTTATTAAGATATTTCAAAAAACTCTCAACCTTTACCTTTGTTTTAAAACCATAAGTAATTTTATATTTCCATTCTATTAGGAGTATTGATTTTTTAAATGTGGGGTATTCTTTTTCGATGATCCTGTATTTTGTCATCTTCCCTGGTTTCACATTTTTTGAAACCAATAGGATGTGATTGATTCAAAGTTTTCAAACTGCATGCCATCTATGACAAGAATATCATAATGTTATGTATAGTCATGATAAAAGTTAAGTGCACTAAACAAATATTATGAGCACTAACAAGAATTAATTGATATAAATTATTACAGTATATCGAAGACAACGTCTCCTTTAAAGAAAACTGCGTTCCTATCTCATAGGATTATGGATATACTTAAGAAGTTTGAGAACTATATATTCCCACGAGAACTATGAACTATAATATATTTCCTTGTGAACTATCCCACTTGATGCAGAAGATAGTATTCTATCTTCCAAGAATTTTAGTCATATAAATGTATACATGTATTATGTGAGAAATACCTATGGAATTTTAAGACAAACTAATCGAACACATGATCTTTGCAACTCCATTATCTCAATGATAGATTATTGAGGATTCATCAAGTAGTTCAATTCCGTACGATATCTTCGTGATTAACTCACATTACACAAACGGCTGAGATTTAATCATGGTCTTTATTATCTACTGATAGTCATGACGATGGTCCTTGATTTTTTTTACAATACTATTAGAAGCGTTACGATTAAAGAAAGATATCTGCTCATTTTTAAATGTTCGAAGAACATTTTCATTGTTGGAAGAAAATTCCATGTTCGTGTAATTTTCCTACAATTAGGCTATAATACATCAGTTTCATATTATGATCTGACTGAATAACGATTTAAAATGTCTTGGCTACTGATGTTAAGTTGATTATCTCCTTCTGATTCGAAAATTTATAATTCTTCTTAAGCATAACAATATATTCGACCAAGTTTACTGAGAAAACCTCTATAAGATAATGAATTCCGAGATTAAATCTGGAAAAAGTTTGACAGATGAGAAATTCCTTGAGAAGAGAAGAGATCATTAAATCTGAGGATGACGAGTAATTACATACCCAATTTGACTTGGCAGGTAAGCCTCGACTTCGATCCTTGCTAATTGACATGCTGTTTTTTCCTACCACAGAGATTAAAACACGATAAAAACAAATGACTTCCTCGCCAGGGTGTTCCAAAGTGGAACTATGCTGATTCTGCTTCCTAAAATATGAAAAAATAATTTCAAATGAAATCGGTAAATTAATTAGAGAAAAACGGAAAATCGTTAGAAAGGATTTATTTCTATACAATCCATCAAAGAAGACAATAATTCTTCTTTCAAAGTGAAAATTAAAGGGCTACAAAGTATTGAGTTTTTTTGTTTCACATGGGAATGGAAATATCACTTTTATAAATCTAGCTCCTCCAGAATTGACATGCTGACCTCATGTTCCATTTCAGATAATTTATAATGTCAATTTACTGCATCCGTAGTGCATAACACTTCAGTAACTTGGTTTCAGGAGAACTCAACGCTCAACTTCTCTATGACTTCTCTCATTTAAATATTAATAGTCTTCTTGATAGGTTTTGATTTTGTAAAGGTAGCTTACTTCTTTAGAAATTCTTATCTGAGTTTTATGTAGTGAACCCTATGAACCCATGTACCGGGTGAGACGCATGATTCAAGTATGATTTACGGAACCGATCAGTCTCTGACGTATTGAGAAATTTGGAATATATTTTCTCAATTGTTTCTTGGAAAAACCAAAGAATTTTGGAAAGCTGGTAACCTGAATCTCTATATATTTACCGAACCTGGGTTGGTAGCTAGGGAAAATGAGAATTGTTCACTAATCCGTTTGAACTATGACAGCGTTCAAACCAGAGAAAATATTTACAATAATAATTTCATTAGAAAACAACTCACTAGAGACCAAATTAAATACGTTTATCATTCATCAAATCATGTATTTAAATTCCCATTCCTTTCCTGAGAGAAGTATAAAATGCTCTCTTTAAAAGTTGATGAAGTGTTTTTGAAAGTCTATAAAAGTGAAGTGCGTGGGTGTGTGTGAATGTGGAAAAAGATAATTTAGCAAAATAAGGCATTGTAAAGTGATTGGTTTGATGGAAACCACCTCATCATCAGTAGCCGATGTCTGTGTTGCTCTCTATATTCATGGCATGGAGAAGTTGTGTCGTCGTTTACCAGAGCGGGATAATTATGCTCTCCACACACACAACGTTTCTACAAAGTTGTCGGTGCTTGATGTCAGCGAAGTTTGCGCTCTAGAGCCAAGTAAAAGGTCAAGCAGCAAATCTCGAACCAGGAGATAAAACTCAAAGTCTACTCACCCACTGTTGACAGTTGTCTGCCTTTGACAGCCGAGACACCCACCCCCTTCCATCGAGCTTCTTTCTTAAACTGACTATCAACTAAAATCTCTAATTTATTTCTATTCTTTTATGAGCCCTTTCACTCGCAATAGGAGCGAAGACTATTCCTTCTGACAAACTGTAGATATTATTATTGCTTTACTGATTGTAATAAAAGAGAGACTATGTTGAGAGTTAAGAATTGAGTTCATCTCTTCTGTTATCAATTCAAATCAAAATCCAAAATAAATGAAAAAGTAGCTGGAAGTTTTTTTAATATGAATCCCCTTGATTCGAAATAATCCAAAATTACAACATGGAGATTATCAAATTGGAAATTCGATTAACAAACTGTCTATTCTTGGACTATTTTTCTTGAAGATTGAGAATTGATGCATGATTAATTTACAAAAAAGTATTAATTTTTTAATTTATCATTAATTTTATTTAAAGCCGTCCAACAGCTCCTTCATTCCAGTTTTGCTTGAATAATATTGAATAAATTCTATTTCTGATGCAAGAGTAATTGTTCAGAGAAACATTTGAGCATTCAATAAGCAAAGCATTCGTCTTGCAAGGGAATGAAAGCCTTGTTATAATAATTCAAGCAAAATGCTATTGTAATAAGCTGCATTCATTTAATTTATTCGTGGCAGTTGAAAATTTTGAATCATTCAACTTGAAGGAACAAATGACCGGGCTGTAGAGTAAACAGATGGGAAAAGATCGAAGGCCACAACAATTGCGGAATGTCGAAAGAGATTGAGCGCTGCGAGCGATTCAGAAGGGTTCCAAATGAATATGTATGAGCGAGTGATTTGCGTGTAACTGCAATGAGCAAGCAGCCGCTGTCTACTTGACCTGGATGAGCGGTGGTTGGCAACTGCTTCATCCCCTCCCGCCCTATAATCATTCTCCTCTTCCAGCCACAGTATCTTTCCCAACAAATTCCCTCAAATTACTAAATGAACCTTTTGCTCTCCCGTTCCTTCACAACCACCACATGCACTCAATATCGTCCGCAAATAACATATCATTCACCCCACATACCATAATACACTGCTATCGATCGACCAGCCTGGAGAGAGATATATCCGAAATTATTATCAACACCACATCGTCGATGGTAAACAACATACGGAAAAATGCCTCAAACGTAGAAAGAATACATAAGGTCTAAAAGGAGTCACTTGATTTCACAAACATTTCATGCTCCTTTGCTGGCTTTAAAAAATATTGAAAGCGAAATTTCAATTAACAAAATTGAGAATTCAGTATTCAATTTCATCAAATTGAATTCAATTCATACCTTATAAAATCAATTATCCTGGATTTCTTGTTCCATGACGAACTGCGTTGTTAATATTAACTTTTCATGTGAAATTTAACGACTTGCAGTCAAATATTTGTTAAGAATAAGTATAATAACTCACTTAATCTGGCCGAGTACTTTCGAATCCATGAGATCCATCTTCAGAGCCTCTGAAGATGGATCTCATAGATTCGAAAGTACTCGGCCAGATTAAGTGAGTTATTATACTTATTCTTAACAAATATTTGACTGCAAGTCGTTAAATTTCACATGAAAAGTTAATCAATTATCCATCTCACATCGTTTTTCAAATGGAATAATCAATAGAATATAGTGATAGAATTAATAGAATAATCAAAAAATAATAATAAAGAAGTCAGTAATCAAAAGCTCATAAAGTTAAATTTCACAATATAATCCACTAAACATTTTCTTCGGTAAATGTGTCTGTATTTTACATTATACAGATTACAAAGCATGTAATAGCCCACTGAGTCACAAACATGGTTCAGTCCTATCGAAGTCAATTTTATTGATGGAGAGACTTTTACGGGTAGTTCCACCTCGCCGTTTGAGCCATGTTATGGTAAAGATGGTAGATAGTGACAATAATGATTATTACATCAAAATATTAAAGCAAGATCACCCATCCAAGCGCAGTATTTAGCGCTCGTGACTGAACATCACGATCGTATGAACACTATGCAGTCAGCTTGTGAAAAGTATTAATACGGGAAAGTAAACTTATAATTTACAGACTGTATTTATTTTACCTGAGTGATGAGAGGCGGCCAGTTGGCAACTTTACTACCTAGTCTTCAAATCCGTCACTTATATTTCTGAGTTTTAAAAAATTCCGAATTTGATATTATTAGCGAAGAAAACATGAAATGCATCATAATAGCATTAACTTCAAACATGGCTTTGATAACTTATATAATTCTGAAGCAGTCAATTGCTGTAACATCTCAAGGGCTTGAAATTGCACTGGGGTGAAAGCCTCACGAAAACATTACCCAGGAAATTCAAATTTTTATTCCGCTCTCACTAACTGTTTTTTCTCTCTCAAATCCTTCTCATAACGAGAATTACTTTGTTGTTGAAGTCTTTTATCCCCTTTTATTCTTCTTCTCGAAGTTGCTTGTGACGATTCTAATGTCTTTCTTGTGTTGGAGTACTTGTTATAGCAAACAGTAATCGTAACAGTGAGTATTGACGATGTTGCGTTTGGGAGCTAATGAGAGAGGCGTGCAAGGAACCGCTCATTTGGAATGTAAACGTTCTCAAGCTCAGCAAACACACAAGCCTCATGAATTTCCTGATTCTCAAAATGTGAGCAGAGCGACAAACCCTTCCTTCTTAAACATTCTCACATTCCAGAACAGTTTGCTGGTCGACAACGGTTTTCTCACCTAAGAAATGCTGTTTTCTGTTTTACACCCTTTCAAAATAGACCAAGTCTCGCTCTCAAACCACCAATTGCACATTCAAGGTTTGTGACGCTAATTCCGATCTGACCTCCAAGACAATACTATCTGTCTCTTATAACAACAATCTTGGAAGGTGATCTATAAGAAAATCTTTCTACATGATTCAACTGCTGAAAAAGAGACATAAAACCACAAACTCATAAAACAACGTTTAGGGTGAGGTCAGCCAACCGAAAGGAACTAATCAATTACATTTCAATTCGAGTTATACTATTCTAGAATAACTTACAGACATTTTATTTGAAGTGAAGTGCATATAGTGGAGCTCGATTTGTACCTTTTTACCTCAAATTGTAATGATATCTTAGTGGAAGCTTGGGCTGTTATTAAAGTTTTTTAACTTATAAAAGACTACTCCTGGAATTAACACCCAATAGGAATTATTATTGTTAAGAAACGAAAGAAAATGGAGGGTAACCTTCAAGCTTTGACAGCTACTTGACTTGATAACGCGCATCGTTAATGTTTCTCTGTCTATGTTGTTTTTCTGTCTTCATCTTCGGCGCTCTCTTTTGCTCTCATGTGGCAAACAGGGCTCTGGTATTTTCAAGTTTATTTTCTACTAGCTATTGTATGCTTTTCTACTAGCTTCGTATGGATTATGTTTAGAAATAAGACTAAATATGTTTCGGCTTTTTTGATAGCAACGATCATGAAGTTGTTAGCAGCTTAGAAGATACAGTTTTTTGCAGTACGGTTTTTTTACTCTACAGCGTCAACTGTACTGTGATGTTCACACGGTCCGGCTTTGCTGCTTATTGCTGTGCTCTCCTCCTTCTTCCATTGCGCTTCCAGTTCAGTTTTATTTATTCCAGTCCAGGATTTTTTTTAAAGTACGCAAATTCTGGTTTCAATATTCCACACATTTCTCGCCGCGCTGATAATTTTCTCTCTTTATTTTTATATTAATCTTAAATCTTATCCCACAAGGCGGGTCTCTCATATATTAGAGAAATTAAATTTTCACAATTAATATCTTCCATTTCTGGACACTGGAATTCACTAATAAGAAGATCAATGCTGAAGAATATCAATGAAGAATATCAATGAAGAAGATCAATGCTGACGATCTGAAGACTGCTTCCAGCGTAATAAGCGTATCGTTTGAACATATCCATTACCGGTACAATACATTTGCCACCGGATACGGATACAGTTATTTTGCGGTACAGCTGATTTTAGCGATACAGTTTTCGAAGACAAAACCGAATGTAGAAATCGGCTAGAACAGCTTTTTTACTGGATCCAGTCGAAACAGTATTGTGTGAACATACAATATGAAATGTACATGCAAACGAAAGCACTGCAAAATAACTGATACAGCAAATTTACTGTACCGCACAAAAACTGTATCGTGTGAACGGGCCCTTAGTAAACAACTTAGAACGTAAGCAATTCAGTGACAGGTATGGGAGAGAATATTTTTTGAGAAGAGCTGATTGATATATCATGATAAATTACGTGATTTGTTCTTATGTGGTAATAAAACTTTGAAGAAATGTATCCAAAATCGCACAATACTTGGTTTTTAAACGTTTATTATTCTGTTGAAAAAAAGTTAATTTAGTTTTTTATAGCTAAAGACATTGTCAAAAAGGTTTTCAATACTGATAAATAACTTTAATCCCGATCAATGCTCTCATTTTTGAGAAGGCCGCGTAAAATGCCTTTGGGGCCGTGACAGACAGACAGACAGAAAGTGAGATAAGACTATTTTCGGCTTATTTGATGTATAACACGTAAAAATAACCAAAAAATATATAATTATGACAAAACTCTAATTTTATTTATATAGATGACAGAATTATCTGTGTAAATAGAAAGATCAGAAACTCTTTGGAATAGGAATTTATAGAACAAACAAGCTTGTAAAAGCAATTGTGCATGTCAGCAGGAGTCAGTTGGCATTCGGACATTAACACGTTCATGTGATAATAGCCAATCTTTCTCTGTTCGTGACAGTATACACTCTGCTATTCCTGATTCCACTTATCAAATGGGATTAATAATAGCCGTGAAAGACATTGTGCTTTGTAAGTGTTTTTTTTTATTATTGAGTTATTAGATATTTCCTATTTAGACATTGAATTATCGTTTGGCCTATTGACAGTTGACTAATTATTATTAGTTTTGCATAGTAATAATCTTTTTATAGAAATTTTATTTATTATTGCATAGTAGAATGTTATTGAACTGTTTTACTCTTTATTGATTTTCTTGTGTGGTAATTACTTATTAGTGTCTGTTGTCAGTTTGTTGTTTAAATAAAATTCGATTGCTAGTCTACTTTCAAGTGTTGCCAGCATTATTTTCAGTGAAATAATCCGCAACAATTCGAAACTCTTGTAAAAGTCAAGTGAAGCTGTGATGTTACGATGAGGTACAAAGTTATCTCTTATAATTCCTATTCCTATGCATTTTTCACATTATTGGATGAGTACAGAAGCAGACGTTTCAGAGCTAGACTTTAAAAATAAACATATTTGACAACTAACATCAATTTATACATGGATACCAATTTAGTTTTGTTTTCTTTATATGACATCAGGGATGACATATTTTGAGATGGATTTTCTCTATTACCACGACCGCAACAAATTTGATTTTCCAAATAAATTTAAATTCAATGTTCGTTCTGCACTTCCTGTATCTGTAGTTTTATTGTACTTGTGAAAAGTTGTTGTAGATTCATGATTTATTGGAATATTTTTGAATTTGAATTCAAATTGATTATTGAATTCAATTTTATTATTTGTTACCAGCTCGCTGAAGGTGTATGAAGCATGATCTCGGAACGGCGATCGGCTTCTGTCGATACCAGTGTGAATGATTTCCACTACATCTATGCGTCTACAATATTTCTTGTATCTTTTTCTAGCATCCAAGTAAACACTTCATGAAAAACACATCCGATGTAGCTGTTTTTGATCCTTATTTCAACAAACTGTAATCCACTAATCCACAGAAGTGCAGGAAAACAACGCACTGCTGTTTCATAATTTCTTTCTAATGATAGCGAGAAACTCTGTTGCTCCATCAGTTTCCACGAAAAGAAATTTAAGGAAGTTGTAGAAAAAAGTTGATGCGAAAGTTCAAGAAGGAAGAATAGAAAAGCCATTCATGTATGTTGTATCTCACTTGAAGTTCTTCAAGTTATTCCAAGACACGAACCCTTTATCCTCGGTTATCCGTTACATTCATCCCTAGCCGCGTCGTTTGCGAAAAGGGGAGTTAATTAATTCATCATAACAACTTTGCTGTCATCAATAATCTCTCGGTGATGTTTAGAGGCTGCCTGAGATCGTTTTACTCACGAAGCAATCTTCATCCATATTCATCAATCTTGAATTAATATTCTTACAAATGTCTACATGCATTAAAGCCAACCGAGGGTGTGATTCTTATCTGAGCTTGGAGAACGATACTGTTGGTATCATTGTTCAAGTTATAAACATACTGTTTAGTATCCCAGTTGATATTATAGTTTGCAATCCATGCTTCCATCGAAACCAGAAACATCTTGCGATGCTCCATGCATACTTGATTCAAATAAAAGTTGAGGTATTTTTCTCGGAGAATGAAGCCCACATAGGTCAGAAACCTGTGCGTGGGTAATGAGTTGGTTGAGTTGAACCTGCGGCTCTAGGTGTGTCCCGAACGACCGGGGAGTGATTATATAGGCCAATTTCCACAAGCAAAACCCCAACAATTACAATTACAGCCATCCTATGTTACGAACAGGAGGCGCCATTGTCCCTCCTAGACCAAGAAAAGAAAAGTTTAGAAGATTTTTCCTTTATGTGGCACCTCGCACTTTCAACTCTCTTCCTGTAGAAATTAAGAATAGCAACAGTTTAAACTGCTACAAACGTTCAGTTAAAGAGTGGTTATTAGAGAAGAATGACGTTGAATCACTATTTTAGAATATTGAAGGTATTAGCATTGCAATATAGTATTGATTCTATTATATACTTAGTTAATTAATACTATTACTAGACCTTACGATGTATACATATAAAATTGTCAACCAACATAATTTACATTTGTCTTAATCTTGAGGAGCTCTGCACTGTCTTTTTATTATCTTAAATTAATTTACTTTATTTAATTTACTGAACCATACCAAATATAGTTTTATGTTTTTGTAATTAGATTGACCACACACAGTTTTACTCAGGGGTGGCATCCATTTTATTTATCATTATTGTAATAGTTTATACTCCTTGTTTATTTTGTAGATTTGAAAAATAAAATTTCTTTCTTTCTAATTTATTTGCTAGCCAACCCCTGCAAAGAGGGCCCAGGAGTTTGTAACTTATCTTATCTTACTTAGAGGTACCTGCTGCGGCTCACGACCATCACCTCCTCAACTACATAACATTAAATGAATACATATCAAATTGCTGAATGAGTAGTCATTGTCGATATTGATTTATCATTAAATGAAAATAATATTTAACTATCCACAACTTATTATTATATTTTTTGTCTTGAATAATAATAATCCATAGCCTTCACATGGAGGTCTCAAGCATGAAACTTCTTATGACGGTCTCAAGCAAGCCCGTACTGGTATTATACAATTCAAATTTATAAGAACATTATTCCGTGATTTTGAAGTCTACACTTTCAATAATAATAAATCTCCTCTCGGTGCTGGAGAAACAGTAATGGATGTCTACTCATGAAAAATCCTTAATCATTCACAGACTTAGCGATCTGTTTTCGCGCAATTGTAGTCTACTCCAATATTTAAAAGGATATTTATCCACACTGATAGAATCATAATCATAAACAATTACTGCCTATTGCTAGGCCTTGTCCCTAAATAGCCCAGGGCAGAAGTTGAATGAAGTTTTCAAGTGTACGACCCCTTTTATGCAAGTTTGAGGGGCCCCTCTGGGTTTGGAGCTCTGGAACAGTACCATGGCTGTCACAGCTAAGCTAGAGCCTAGGTCTACAACCACATATTAAACTCGAGCTATGATAATAAAAAGTGGACTGAATGGCGGCTCTTATGCATATCCTTCTGTCATAGTTTGAATGTATGAGCAAAAATAAAGACGATATTTATGTATTCAACTATCCATCCTTAAGCACAACATAGTTAAAAAAAATCTATCTAGACTGATTGAGGTGTATACGGGTTTGTATATTCTGGGAACTATTTACACCAGTGAACTGCTGATCTGGTTAATTTGTTGTTACATAGAACTTGGCAGGGTTGATAATGACAACATTGTAAGTGCACGAACTCACCCAGTCTAAATAAAGAAAGACCAACAATGACAAATAGGGGTCTAAGCTACAAACTGTAGCAGCTGTTGTAGGGTTATTTGGACAAGTTCCATGGCCAAATATTTAATGACAAATCAGCATACTCTGTAAGAGAATGCCAATATTTGTGTCCTTAAATGAATATTTCCAGCAAAAGACTCATTCTATTGCCAAATGAATGGAGAAGTGAAATCCATCGAAGGCCTAGTCGATTCACTAATTAGAGATGAGAGAACATTGACTACAAAATTTCCAGACAAATGAAAATTCAAGTTTGAATTGGCAACGAAAGCAATGGGATGCTTTAAATATAGAAGCCTAAATACCTGAAGGAGCTTAGAGCGACAAGGGCGAGTGATCGCAATAGATAATAGCTTTGGGATAGAATGACATACAATAAATTATGAGTGAAAGGCAAATATGTTTAAAATTCTAGATTCATACAATCAATAATGGACTCTACAAGTCTAATGAGGAAATTTGACTGTATTTATTTGTGTAGAATGATGGATAAAACCGATCTATTTAAACAAAAAGGGGATGATCAGATATGCTTTTTAAAATGAAGTTGTCTACAATTTAAAACTAATTTCATCGTTTTTTCTTCGATAGTTTTTGAGCTGATACTATGCAAAAATTTCCATGCATCCTCTAAGCCTAAACCCCTATAATTTCATTTAAGAACGCAAAAAGTCTTCCAAAAAAATTCGGATTTTATTTTCCAAATTTGGTTTGTGAAACTTTAAACTATTAGGAACTTCAACCGGTCGCCAACAAAATGCGATGAAACTTTCTAAGGGGGTAACATGACGGGCTCCCGAATTTTAATTCGCATCATAAACGTTGAACGATTCATCGTATCCGATCAAGCGACGGTTCATTTGTCGACTCATTCATGTATGCCTATCATATTATGTCGAATTCGGCTAGAGAATATATCCCGATTTTCAGTCGGTTTGGAACTTTTCCTTTAATTTTGATTGACTATCACTTTGTCACTTGTAAATTGTTGGGAATTTAACGTCCAATGATTAAGCATATTACTGTTCTCCTAGTTTGACATAGCATATAAAGTAGTAGAAAGTTGTTGAATCAATAGAATAAGCGAATAACACATTCAAGGGAAAGATCCAGCAGCATCATAGAGTTCAATGTCATAGAGCTGGATATTGTAAGGGTTTCTTTAACTATGATTTGGCATTGTTGCCAGATACGATTAGTGGTTGGGGGAGTCTTGCCAGGTTGAGTTCATGCAAGAGTGGTATTATACATGATCAAGAATATTCCAGGCTAGTAATAATTGGATTACCCCGCAGATACCGCACCAGCCACATATTCGAATTTCAGAATTACTGTTACAGTAGTTCAACTCTGCCATTCCTGACTTAAATCTTGTAATAAGACCAAAATAGTGATTCGAGGATCTTGTTTTGAATACAAATTTGAATTTATTGATTGCCATATAATAGTATTGAATTCAATCAACAAAATAAAGATGCAGAACTTGGTGCAGGCATCAAGCTTGATAAAACAAAGAGAGATTGGAATACTCGGATAACAATAATAAATAGCTCCTCAGAGAAATCTGACTTGTCTTATACTCCTGAACTGGCTCCAACACGTAGTCTACAAAAAAAAGATAAAATATTCGAGAGGTAGCGCAAATCTACGTTAAAGACCCATCAATACTAAAAAGTAAGATAATCAGTTCAAAGTCACACCTTCATCATTTTACAAAAAAATAAACATGACTGATCTGCTTCCCATATTTGAGCGAAATTGATTGTTTTGACCTTTTGACAAGCATCAGGTATCAAAACATTCTCTTTGCCACAGAATTAGCTTGCAGGCCAAAATAAATAAGAAATATATATTTAATTATTCATATATTATCAAACATCAACATATATTAACAAACATCAAGAATTGAATACATCAAAAAGCTTGCCAGTGAATGTAGGTTAGGTTACGATTCTGATATGACTGTTGTATAATTTATTTTAAACTACATATTATGTAGTGGCCGATCAAGCAAACAAAAAGGTTGCAAAGAGAAGCTGCCTTCAAAAGATGTTAAACAGATATATAATTTAGTAGTGTGATGAATTCACAATGTTTTGAACTTCGCGCTCAGGTACACTCTTTTGTTGGCAGTTGCTAGGTACATTATTTTAGGTTTTATGGAAACCATTTGAAATTTTGTATATAAACTTCTGTGAATTGGAATTAATTATTAACATTAATATTTGACTTGCTCTTAGTTTATTAAAATTAATAAATATAAACTAATGTAAATCAATATTGTTTAAATCATGCACTTAATGAGAAATGTGTGATTTAGAAGGCTGCCTAGCCATGGAATCATGCGAGGTGGCGTGATCTCCAGTTCTCGTTTTTTATTGGTTAAGTCAAGAAAAAATGTGAGTGTTTTGTTAAATCTTGCATCTCAATCAGGTAGCGTCTTTTTTAGTTGGCTTGGCTTTACTTCTTGATGACTTGAGCTTACGAAGGGAAGACAAGCAATGGAGTAGAAATTAATTTTTTGATTTATGATGAGTTGAGGATATTAATTTTTGCATTTTGAGATGTAGAGTATTAATTACAGTTTGACCTTCCAGTTTTTTTTATTTATCTTTTCAAGGGATTGAGTTTGATTAGTCTTCATAAATGTAATTGAATTAAATATCACCACCAAATTTTGGGTAAGTTTTTCAAGTTTCTAATGTCAGTAAATTATCAATTCCTATTGTGTCTTAAAATTGAGTTCTGAGATAAATATGTCAGTAATGCAAAGATTTAACCTATAATTACTCTTTAGTTTAATTTCAAAGATTCTTATTTCTAAGAACACTTCAGGTTTCGTTTGAGAAATTCATTTGTCTAAGTTTCTCTGTGAAGTATCTAAAGGCTACCGTAGATGGACCATAAAATTTGTTTTTCTGTTAGTAATTTCGAATGTAATGTTTTTCCTTTTGAGAAAGCCTTTACTAGTTTGTTGTGATTAAGTTTTCTTGGCATGATGCTAAAATTTCAGTAATAGGTGAACTCGATTTAAAAAATTATAGAAGTTTGGACTTTTCTTTGGATAGGAATTAATTATGTAACATAAAAGATTAGATAGATGAGATAAACTATGAGTGTATTATTTCTGCAACGTTTTACAAGAAATAACTTTAACTATTTAATGAAAGTAGCAGAGGTATCTCTATTTTTTATTGAACGATTTTGTAATCTAGAACTTTATGTCTCTTTAAAATCTGAGTTAGAAAATCAAAATTTAATGAGAACGAATATTTGACACATAGAGTATATTGTTGTATTCTTTTATTTTTGGTAAATTGTGAAATTGATATTAGTTTGTAGTCAAGAGAGTAAAGAGCAAATTGTAGGACAAATTGGTTAATTTCAGTGGTCCCAGTTGGAGGTACGAGTTCTGGATCAATTTGGCATCACTAATTACCAGTTAGAAATTTCAACCTGATTTGGGATTACCAGATGAATTCTTAAGTTTGCTAATGGAGGGCAGAGACAGGAATGTGTACCGGTAACTGTAGGATGAGTGTTCTAAGGACCAAATCAAGGTAACATATCAACAATTTCTAGTATTAGGGGGCCCACTCGTCGATAGTGCGATCGATTATATGGACTGACTTGAGGACACATTTGGGGGGAAAATTTAATAGTCGAAAATACATCAAGAGAATAGGTTTATAGGTTAAAGGTTTAAAGTTTGCAAGTGATGTTTGCCTCAGGAAGATTAATTATTAGTAACAAATTGTGACCTTTAATTATTTGATTGATATTATTTTATTGTGATAAATTTCTGTGATATTGTGTTGTATGGTTTTTTGAAAATGTTTGGTTTAGACAACGATTTAGGTTTATTTTGTTAAAAAAGAGTAATAAATCTGGAAGGTCATTACTGAAGCTGTGTTTAATTGTCTCTTCCGGTTCTTGTTGATTAGAGTGTTTGGTCAGTCAAGCAAACAGTAAAATTGCTGTTTGGGTAATTTGTTTTATGTTGTCCGTTCAAAATTCAAAATTTACAATTAAAATAAATAAAGGACGGCATAGTAGTTAGTATTCCATTTATTGAATTGACTGCATCCTTTTTGTGATACTTAATTCATTCCTGGATTTCTTGTTTCATGACGAACTGCTTTGTTAAATATTGAATTTTCAGGTGAATTTAACGGCAGTCAATTTGAATTAAGAATGAGTAATATTTTACTCACTCTCTAGGCCGAAAGTTTTTGAGTTATGGAAACCCATGAATGCTGAAAACTACGATAATTTATTATTAGTTTCAAACCACTTGTACATTTACGTGCGAAAATAAGGTTCAACCGTACAACAAAGAGGTAGGAATGATTGGCCTTGAAGATAAGTTTCCATAAATCGAAAACGCTCGGCCTAAAGAGTAAAATATTACTACTTATTCTTGATTGAAATTGACTGCAAGTCGTTAAATTCACCTGAAAAGTTAACTTATTTCAGGCTGTGTTAGTTGAATTTGATAAGAATTAAATCATTCTAAACTTTTCGTTGTACGGTTGAACCTCATTTTCGCACGTTAATGTACAAGTGGTTTGAAACTAATAATTATCGTAGTTCTAAGCATTCAAGTGTTTTTAGCGAAGATTTGCGCTACCTCTTCATTAATGAACAAATATAATAATTTGAGGCGCAAGTGAATAGCAATAGCGTAAGTAAACTTCTGAGCCAGCCGTGAGCTCTCTCAGTGCTATTATTATTATTTTTTTTTGTAAAGGATTCTTGACTATCTAATACAACTTCAAGAAATTTTGAAACAAGAAGTTTAAGGATTATTTTGTTTTCAATTAATAGTACGGAGAACTAATAAACTACCAGTATCGCACATTCTCGAATGTGAAAAGTGAATGTGTCTGCTCTATTTGAATTCTATTCTGATTACGTTTGATGATTGAGTTTGATAATGAACTGAATTTTGTGTCGGGTTAACTGGGTTAAGATGGCTAATTTGATGCAAGTGATGAGAATTTGAATCCTCAATTTCTGAAGAGTAGCTATTGATTCCTAAAATGAATGTTGTTTTCTACAAATTAAGTCACACTGTGAGAGTAGTATCTTGTCAATTACGATGTTGAATCACGAGCGCTTAAAAAGATTCTCGTTGGATGTGCGAACAAGCAGCAATGACTTCGTTATTTGATCTATGGTAATTTATTAATTTATCTGATGGTTCTGAGCCTACCTGGTACCCGTTCACCATATTTCCCATGACATATGGTTGAAATTTGAACAACTGACAACATCCCTCAGTAGGACTCCATGATCACTTACTTAGTCTCTTAACAAGGACTAATATTATTATTACGGGTTCTATATCTAAAATAACGCTGGCAACATTTAAATTTATCACTCGCACTTTCTTTACACAAATAATCACAACACTCACTGTTCAGTAATGTCTTACAGAAAAATGAGCAATATTAAAAACAGATAACACGATATTGTTCAACTGATAATCAGTTTTCAATAATCTGTACAAAAATCAATCACTAAAAGTTAAAAGGCCGATCTATTATTAATTAACAACTGTACAAAAAAACTGTCCAATAATATTCAAAAAGAAACGTCGAAAAAGAACACTTAACTTACGTAGCACTAGTCTGTAATACAACAAAAACTATTCAGTAGCTCACTGGTATGAATTAAGCAGGAAAAAAAATTGTCACTAACAAAGGCACTAATATAGAACTGTCACAACTTGTTTATCACGATGAAATTTCAAAGACAACTGAACTAATTTACAAATGCGTTCGCCTTAAATAGGTTTGTCAAAAATCGAGCAATTTCTACATTTTTCTATCATCTTCTGAATAAATAAATCAAGGAAACTAGCACCTTCCACAATATTCGATAACATTCCATTAATGTCTAATCAAACAAATAGAACATTCTACTAATTACCAAGTAAACACTATAAAAGTGTCAAAAGCAGTGTAATTAATGGCTTAAAAGTAAACATCATAGCAGATAACACCGAGAACCATTGTCTTTTCTTTCCTCCAACTCTCTCCAATTTCATATCCGCTACATTATATTAATCTGGCACAAACATGACATAAAGGAAATGATAACTGACATTTGTTCTTAGTTACAGACATAATGTGAACGCAAAGTTAGTTTTAGTCTCTTACTCCTTGGGAAATGCCTTCTTCATCTGACATGTAGTTTTTAGCTGCTGAAATCAATCCATATCATGCATGCCCTAATCATTGTATTCCTACTAATTGAGTCTCAATGGTAACAGTCAGGTGGCGCTATTACCAGAACAGAACCAATTATGTGACAGGAGCCTATCAATTTGGCAAAATTTCCTCAACAATCGTTGGATTATTGGAGCTGAAAAGGGAAGCATTGAGCACGTGCTTTGCGAAGTTAATTGGACAAGCTATTCTCATTTCGAGGCTTCCTCTGAGCTTATCTTGCTGTTCAGCTACTTCATAAATAGAATGGAAACTGTCAAATACAGGCTGACAAGACAACATACATCTACTAAATTTCTCAGCCGCTTGGCAAGAAGCCTTCTCAGAAAAGATGAACTTTTACTTTTCCAGATTTCCCTCTCTCATGTTATCCACTGTCAAATTCCCACTTATCTCTTCCATTCATTGATTTGACAATACAAATAGATCAATCAATAATCGTTTTTCAATATCAAGGCCCTTTTTCATATGCGAATTCTTTTCAATTATTATTAATCATCATAAAGATTGGATAATACACATTTGCTTCTTTATCACAATGCAAATGAATCAATCAATAAGTTTAGGGATTCTTTATTATGTGGTGTCATGATGTTTCTCATTTCATACCTTACATTTTTAACAAAATTTCGAATTCCTCAAAGTGCTATTAATTTATACTGAAGACTTCTGCAATGGCGGATTGACAACAGTATTGAATAGCTGATGGAAATCGATGAATGCTAAATTCAGCTAAATAGCGCTTGAGGAATTCGAAATTAATAAATTCTGTTTCTGTATATTTGTCAGTTTGTTAGATTGACAGTTAATTCAAACTAACTTGGGCCTATATCTTATCATGTCGTCAGCAGCGGGCCGCTTAGCGCAGTTAGTTGGGGCGTCGCAACTTTAGTTTGCTATCGTTTGAGCGGTTGTGGGTTCGATTCCCGCTCCTCCGTCTGGCATCTATGTGTAATCGTCCACCTCATTACCCACACACAAGTCTCGGACTTATGAGGGCATCATCACCAATAAAAAAAATTTCTTATAGCATCATCGATACCGTGTATATGCTCATCTAAAATGATAAATTGAAAGAAATTCAATTAATACATTGATAGTGTTATCATGTTGACACATATGCTATTTGAAATATGGTCGGATAATTAATTCCTGTTTGTAAACAAATTCATGAATGTGTTTTTTAGTCTTTTCAGCCTATTTTGGCTATAAAATTACTTAATACCCTCCTCAATTAAAAAATTTAGTAGTTTTTAGTAGAAAAAAATGTAATACTAGTGAATTCAAAAAGTGGAACCACATTTCATTATAAAGTCGGAAATAAACTTGAATTATCACTCACTTTCAATTATTGTAATCAAGTACTGAATACGAAAGAATAGTATTCCCATACTCTTTCTTTCAAGATGGGCGATTCAGTTTTAGTTATTCAAAACAATTAACTCTGTGACTGACAATATCGTTATCCAGGAGAAACTATGAATCTGACTTTCAATATAAGTTTGAAAGTCTTCTGAATTTGTGGAGCTTTACTCACATTCTCAGTCACCCCAACTGGAGTCAGCAGTTGGTTTCTACTTCCACAGCGATAGATTTACGATATTCGGTGCCCATATTGTTGGTGTCTACACTTTGTTTTACAGAGCAGTATTTACGATGTATACAACAGAAATCATCTCCAAATCTCAGTCTATAAACCATACGGAAAAAATACGATAGAAATAAATATACAGAGACAGCTGGCAGCAAGGTGCTCGTTAATCTTTCAATCAAAGGCGGAAGCATTATCACTCTCTTTCTTCAAGACTCTCTCGTCTTTCATCATAGAATCTAACCGAACGCAATGATTTCTTTCGGAACCGTTAGATAGTTTCGGAGTGAGATTTTTAGTCATGGAAATAAAGATTGTTTCCTCATGTAAATCACTTCTGCCATTCAAACATCCTGTGAGTGCATGAAATATCTAACCGACCAGCTAAAACGTTTCTTAGAATTCGACAGCTTTCGAATTGATACCCGTTAAAGAGCATCAGACAATAAAGTATGCTTGGTGTATCTCCAATTGTCGTGAAAGGACTCCTCACTTTTAGACAGTATATACTGTTACAGCTTATTCCTCTGATCAAAATGAAGAAGAAACTCTTATAGACATATATGTCCAGGAACGCATTCATACAGAAATGAAGATGGTTTGAGTTGTCAGCTACTAAAGCCTTCATTAAGGTGTTACATTGTACAGGTTTCATGTAAAACGAGCTGAAAAATCGAATGAAACAAGTCTGTAACCACTGTGTAACTCTCAAGATGCTCTATAAACTACACAAAAATAGCGTTAGAATGAGTTTTTGAAAGTTTAAAGTGGATAAACTTGGTTATTTGACAATACACAAATATTTTTTCTCGATGAAACATGTACAGTGTTTAATTCTGAAAATGGAATGTACAATCATTTAGTAGAGTAGAATAAATTCACCTGGAGTTCCTAAATCAAGGGTTTATTGGACCAAAACACATTAAAATAGCAAGTTGAAAGGAATCGTGCGTTTCGTGTGAGAAATTCACTGACCAATAAAATCAGATTTTGTGACTTGAGGGTACAGGTTGATTCAACATTTTTCTTAATCGAATTCTCTATTATTCTCTCAAAAGTTATTACTTCAAACTTGAAAAATTTGTTTTATTTTCACTTCCACATAATATTCTGTTGAATATCTTAATAATCACGATTTACAGATTTGTAACATATTTTATTCGGGTTTTCATCTTCTTTCACATAGAATCAGTTTAATTTAATACCTAAATGAAGAAACAGAATCCTGAATGAGTCAATTTATAGAGATAATTGCCAACTTCAGCCATATTTATTTCTGTAATAAAGCGTTTCCAGATCTGGATATAGATTTTTATTTCTTTCTTTATCTTCTCCATATTGATTGGAAAGAATTAGCTTGAACAGTACTGCAAATCAGCATCTGAAACATCTTGTAAAAAGCAAGGCAATTTCTGGAGTAAGACTTAGATGAAACTTTCCATACAGAAGTTTAATAGAGTTGAGAAACTGTACTCCTCTTTTTAAATTTTGTACTCTCATCTTTTCTTCCTCAAAAGTGAATATTTCTCAAATTTGGTACACCGAATGCTATGCTATTATGCTATTCAACGGAATCCTATGCTATTCAACGGAAAGATTTTTTATTTGCAAATGAGGTGACTGCATTATCTATTTCTTGCTTTCCCAGTTAGGATAAAATATGTGAATGATTTCAGAATCTTCATGCCATACAGCTACATTTTAATTTCGTAATCGGTAAAATAAATTATTAACGACAAAAAACGGTGGAGAAGGTCTTGGAGGCTGTTAGAAGAGGCTAAGATTTAATTAGAAAGTTAAAATAAAAAACTTATCAAAATTACGCAAAAAATGAGCTCCGTCGGCTATATTATATCATTGAATAATATGAATAAAAGTTGAATGTAGTCTCAGAGTGAATCACTTTTGTTTCTAATCACTCATTAAGAGTTCAAGCATGAAATACACTTACATTCAAGCTTACATACACTTGACACACACTACAAAACCGCCAAAAGCTTAAATCTTCAAGGAGATATATTCTTTAAGATAATTTGACTCATAACTTTAAAAAAATCACATTTTTTGGACGGTCAATCATGAGATTTTTGTTACACAAAAATCATTTTATAGGTATTTTTTTCGTGACTGAGGCTGTAGATTGAAAATGTGGTAATATCCCATTCATGTACTCACGCTTTGCATCAGTTTATCATCAGGGGAGTGATAGCTGAGTGCCGTAGCAGGTAGCCTATCTGTTCAAACAGAGATAAACTACGAAACTCCTGGGCGCTCCTTGAAAGGGTAACCGATTGGATTGGCCAGCATAAAAGACTCTGTTCTCTGCTGTAAAATCACTTCCCGGTGGTTCGGATCTCACCTAAAACTAAAGGTCCAACTCATCAATCACCATCATCAATTCATTACCAACACACAGGTCTCAGACCTGTGTGGGCTTTATCCTCCGAAAAAAAATCATCAGGATGAGAGACGACTCAGAACTTTGAGCTTTTGCTTGTGAATTTTGAAGCTTTCTCAATTCTGATCATGTCAAGTTTTTTATCTAGATCTCACTTTTTTGTAAATTTTTATTCCTCCTGTGAGAATTAAACGAGCAGCTTTGTCAAATATAAGATATTCAGTAGCTTGAACCTATGCCTGGGAGAAGTGAAAAGGGGATGTCATATGAATGTGGAGAAATTGAGGATCAGTAAAGTCTACTCACGTTGACGCTGATGCCAGGGAATGGGAAAATCTTGTTAGTGGGCCGATCACCTGGAGAATAACGGTAGAACTCGTGTCGTCCCCTGTACCACTTGACTGAGTAGAGGCTTCCTTCTTCCAGGTCGTAGTGGCAAACCAGTGTAGCAGGATCTCCTAGGCGCACGTACGATGGTGCCTCAATGGTGACGTTCCTTAGGCACCTGCCACCTGGAACGGACATACACCAGTTATAATACGGGGTATGAATGTAAAGATAAATTGGGTATAGAGACAGAATATTTTCAATTATTATCTGCAATATCAAAGTTACCTACGTGGAAAAATTATTCGAATATACAGATTAAAATAAGTCAATAGCATTGCTATGATATTTATCTCACTAAGGCCTTTGATTAGTGTCTACTTAAAATGTTGAATGACCAAAATTTCTAGTCAACTTCATGTTCAAGTAGCTCATGTTTCTGTGAGAGATAATGATATAACGATGAAAGTTAATATTATCGCCAAATATTGGTTCTGCGCCGTGCTAAGGACCATCTTCATTGTATAGTGAGTTGAAATTTTTCAATCAATTGAAAACAGGATAGTGACCGCTTTAGCTTAGCTCACAAATATGGCAATGTTCTCTGCAGTAAAATCACTTACTGGTGGTTCTTAGCCCAACTAAAAGTCCTGGTCCAACTCATCAATCATCATCGTCATTCAACTCATCAACCGCGCCTAGATCTACATTATATTTGGGCTTCATCATCCGGAAAAAATATAAATTATCGTGGAAAAAATTAATTCAAAATAAAATACATTAGATAAATAAAACTGAGTAATTATTTCTAATTCTTAGTTTTTGCTGAAAATCATCTAACAGCTTAGCACAAATTGTGTTTGATGGAAACATTGATTTATTTTTTTCCTAAATACGCAACATATTTAGAAACTTATAATTTTGTACTTTTCTCAATTAAAAGACAGAATATGAGGATGGTTTCATAATAGAAATTATTTTTAATTAGTATGTGTTCATGAAAAGAAGAATCCATTTCTATTACTTGTTTTGTGTTGAAAGTCTGGAATAATAAAAATTGTAAAATATATTTTCAATGATTTCTATGATAATATAATAGATGTATCATTAAAGCATTTTAAATGAGAGACTAATAGCCAGCAATGTTATCACTTCCATCTCTCGCTATGGGTAGCCTGTACTAGATTACATTAGAAAATAAAGATGCTGAGTTTTCGTTATGAATGACTCATTAGAAATTAATATTCAATCATTCTAATGGCTCATCAGAAGACACTTTATTTCGGAGAAAAAACATTTTTGAATTGGAATATACACACGTCATAAGCTGATTTTGAGTATTGCACTCAATAAATTGTTCACAAAATTCAGGCTGATAGAGGTCTTCTGAATTTCCATGATTTTATTGCGTCTTGAAACAAAAGAATTGCACTGACAAAGCTTAGTGCTTTCAAGCAATAAGAGTCATACTGAATAGTAATCGTTTCCGGGCAAAATATCATTGGTCTTTGAATATGCATGAGAAGCAGAAAGGAGAAGTCGCCAAACTCAGTGCTCGTCCGTAATATTTGTAGCTAACTTCTCAACTCAGAAGCAAGTCAGTTGCGGGGTGGCAGGCGGCAAGTTGCCGGTCGAGAATTTCCTTTGAAGCCACTCGGATCGACTAGAATTTGAAAGGGGAAATTCAGTCGCTCTTTCCCGCGCACAATGCTTTTAGACTTTTCCAAGTTGTTTTTTTCCGGTTGACTGGATACATTTCTTCAACCACTCACCAGCTTTTTCCATCACTCTCCAGCACAAGCCTGCATGCAACTTGAGCATACGCGCACAGCCAGCACAAACAGAGAATATTCATCTTCTTTTTTGTTTTGTTCGTACTCTGCGGGCTCTTTCATCCTCCCCTGATGCTTCTCCACAAAAAGCAATCGACTCTATTTCACGTTTCATGGGTAGTCACGACTAGAGTTCTTCTCGCGCAATCAACCACTCCTCAATACAACAGTTGTGTTGTAGCAATCTTCTTCCCGGTTGTGGTCATAATTCATGGAGTGAGTAGCTTTATTGAGACGGACGTGTTTGAATGTGACCTCATTCTCTATAATAACAAAATGAGGATAGAAATATATTCTAGATAATTTTTCATGCATTGAGTGCAGAACTCATCTACGTGGAATTCATACCATAACTGGTTGAAAAATTGAATGCTACAATTCCATTCAAAGAAAGCAATTGCTTCATGGAATACAATCTTGAGACAAAATAGAGGATCAGATGAATTCTACGAATTCTCTGGATTAACTCAGAAATGTTCAGACATTGTGTAATGTGTGATCTCAACAAAATTCAATATAATTTATTTCAAGTATGCTACAAATCATACTGTAGACCGTCATAAAATTCAGCGCCGGGAATCGAACCACAAACCTCATAATTGTAGATCTTTAATATGATTTGTAGCTATTGAAGTAAATTGGAAATTTATTATATCATTTCACGATTTAATTTTTGTTCCCATTTTTGTTCGATTTAATTTTTGTTTTGGCTTCCAAAACAAATTCAGCTTGATTGAGTTTGAGTCCAAGTTTGATAACAATAACGGCAATGTACAGAATAATATTGTCAGGCTAAGTTACAGGTCTGATACTAAGGACCTTCTATAGGACCATACTTCAATACTTCTTTTCTCAAGGAGGCTCTATTAAAATTTGTTTTGAGTCTTCCTTGAGTTATGAAATCTCAAGGAAGTTTTATAAGTACGTGCCCAAGAATACTTCCGTAAAATTTCATTATTGTTATTATTCAGTTCTCAAAGCATGAACTCATTACATAGATGAATAACTATAAAACGATGTTCAGAACCGTTATCAATTCTCCTGATAGTCATACTCATTGTCTCCGCTCTCGATCGATTTGCATCATCTGAGTAATGTTATCAGGAGATAAAATCGGCAGTAAGAATAGGAGTAGAAGGAGCCGTATTCACATGATGAAAAAGATGTCAGCGCCTGTGAGTGAACAGATGAGAGGGAGAAGTCCAGAATGCTTTCTTTATCCGTTGAAACGGGATCCACCAGCTACTATCGATCTACAATAAAAATAATCGTAGACTGTGAATTCACCGTTGGGTGTGAGCTGTCCGATAAGAGCACTCGCCATGCACTCACTCATTCACTCTGGCACTCGCTCTCTCTTTCTCTTGATCTCTCTCTCACTCACTCACTCTATCTCACTCGTTAACTCTTTCCCTCGTCACTCGTACATAAGTGGCCAGGTCCTCATAAAAGAGTCCATTTGCGGACCCAAGTTCCGAGCACTGCGCCAACAGAAACTGGAATGACTACACTAGTCTTCAAACATACTTGAGTATTATGACTTTGAATGGACCGACATGCATAAAAACACTCACCACTTGAATAGACTGATATTTCAATATTTTTTCTGCGCTGTGAAGCGTAACAGCCTTTTAAACGTTCTCGCCTGCGGTATAACAGTATAAGTAACTATTTGCTCGAAAATGTTGGTCAAGACCATTTTTCTGAGACCGGAAAAATTATAGATGCAACTATTTGGAAGCGAAGAGATTTGATCAAAAATATTGAAATAATCATCAAAAAGGTCAAAATATTATGAAAAAATAAATAATATTAAAAACAAAAATTGTGCTATGATAGATTGGCTGAGCTTAGCCAAAGTCTGGAATATTTTTTAACAAATTGGTCAGTTTTCCTCATGTTTCTCGGGCTCTTGATGTTGCAAACGCTTCTTCATCAACTTTTTTGTGGAATAAGGGCCTTTGAATCTCAAACTTTCTGTTTCACATACTATGTAGGGGCAAGGCATTGATATTTTTATAATATCATAGCAAAAATCATGATTTGAATTTTACACCCAGCATGACATACCTCAGCACTTAAAAGTCCATATTATTATCAACTCACAGGGGGAGATAACTGGTCACGAGACAATGGTATTTCTTCTCAGAGCCCATATTTCACAAAATAATTGATTTAAAAAAAACCTGGAGAGTCTCTCGAATTAAGGTTTCATGGAGGACCTTATATCTTGCCTAGATCTAACTTGAATATTTAGGAACATGATAATATATGATTTACCGTTCAAATTGTATCGACTATCAATCATGCTGATTTGAAATACAAAGCCAACCCCTTGGATTGGAGCCAGAGCGAAGCTCACATGGAGGAACTAGACTGTTGCATCAGAGATCAGAGTAGCGCATGTTTGGAACTTTCCATTTCCAGAATAATTAGAAGTTCTCACTGAACTAATAAATACTGAATCACTCATGGATTTCGAGAACTCCAATTGGCAGGCAATGCAACAAGTCTATAGTTAGATCCTGTTAATGCTGATCATTCCCCTGTACCCATTCAATTGATTTTCTGAAATTCATTCATCATAATTTGAATCGTTTCCCTCTCTCCAAATACTGGCGTCCATCCAATTACAAACCAATTTGAATGAAATTTTTGTCCAATATCACTTGTCTATGGCAATTGTGAATCATTAATAGTATGGTCATGTAACATGCATACATCCTTAAGGGAAATCTTATTCAACGTAGTTCAATCGTTTTTGATGGCTGAAGGGACCTTGACAGGTTGTAAAAATGTAGTGGAGATGATGATGATGATGATAATGAAATGTGTAATGGAGACGGTACATTTATTCTCAGCTGAAGTATTGTGAGATATTATGATGTTTTATTCAAGAAAGATAAAATTAATTGAAAAAAGATAAATGAGAATAGATTTTCTTTGATAATAAAAATGTGCTTCAGTACGAGCGGTGGCGTAGATGAATATATCCGGGGGGAGGTTTGCATGAGTATTTCAATTACTGAACTCTCATTTACTGATTTTCTAAAAGTATTGGATGGAAAAATGGGGTTCCAGAACCACTCCTCCAGAACAAAAAACCTGTCTATCACTGAAAAAAAACTAGTTATTGATATTCCTAATTTCGTTTAGTGTTATAAATCACACATTCAGTACAGTAGTCAATCTCCACAACGCAGGGATCTTCAGTTTGAATAAGCCTCTCGAATACCGATTAGTTAAATTTTTAATATATATTGCAACTTATTAATTCTAATATCCAAACACAACATCTTGACTATAGGAAGAAGCTATTTCTGTTTAATTTTTCCTGAAAAATTGCTCTCATTATGTTCCTCATCTCAGTTTCTTATTGATCTTATATTTCAAATTTTCTATTACAAATGAATATTAAAATTATCATTCTATTCAGTCTCTTGATCACGCCATGCAGTCATGTGTCTTATAGAATATTGTCTGTCTATATCTGTCCATAGATGTGTACTTCTTTAGATGTGTGGTAGATATGGAAGAATTAGTGGAGTGATTCATAGTAGAGTCCTGTGAATGTAGTTCAGAATGATCTATAATTGCCAGGTAGACGATTGGAAGGTGAATAATGCTGGCGTCGACTTGTAATGGGGTGATAGAGGTGGGGATTGATGATCAGAAAACTTTTTTCCTAGAGAAGTGCTGCCATGAGCTTTGTCTAATGACGCTTCAGGGAAATCTACGCGAATTGCGAAACGGTCGACCGCCGTCAGACCTCTCACTTACTCTTTCTCTGTCTCCTTCATTCCTTTAACAAACAACGTTCAGCCACTAGTAGTAGTGGTAGTAGTAGTTGACCCTTACTCTACCAGCTCATGGACGCCTCCAAATTGGCCACCGCTCTCTCGTACCCGTCCGCTGTCCCCGTTGCCACGAAACGAGGCACAAGAAAAGAAACGATGATGAGAAAAGTTTTGCAGCCTGTACTAGCGACGGAATTTCATACTACACCGAATATGAAATTTTCATCAATATTTGTGGCGCTCGGCCACCTTATCCAGATCTCGCAGACATTTGATGAGTCCATAAGGAGCAATAACTTTTCCGCCAGAATTTGTTATGAATATTCCGTTGTAATATTAGCGGAAAGGTTTTTCCGTGACTTCCAAGTCTGTTACAACTTTTGTTGGTGGTGTGATTCCAGGTATGAGTTTGAACGTTGGCCATAACAGCACAAGCTTGATACTGTTGTTTTTTTTTTTCATTTGTCTGGTGGATCAGATTCTAATTAGGGAGAACCATAGATTAATTATCAGGTCACCATAGATGAACAAGGTGATCGAGCTGATCTGTGGCAGGTTATGGTTCATCTATGGTTATATACCCACGCACAAGTCTCGAACTCATGTGGGCATCATCAGCAATAAAAATTTAATCAATATTTTTAAAAAAGATGAATGTCGGCGGCTAAATTTCTCGTGAAGATCAGTACTGATCACTGATGAAAAATGATGAAATGAAATCTTTTTCGTCTTATGTTATTATCCCCAACAATAGTATGCTTAGTTGATTGTTATATTAGTTAGAGTTCAGTTGTTTAACATAGTTTATGTCTAGTTGTATGCCCTTGTTGTCTAGTATGTTCATTTTTTCATAATAGCTTATACTGTTTAGAGCAATTCAATCAAAATTTTCAGCAAAACAAGTACTTCACTAATACTAAGTTTTCTCTATGTTGTGACTAAACTATTATCACTTCCAATAGAGTTGATAATGATTATGCATCTTCCACGTCAAATTTATTATTACAGTAGTTTCTTTAATGTTCTGATTTTATGCATTTGTTTCATTTCAGAGTTTTTTTTTTTTGTTCTGTATAGAACAGAAGCTCTGTATCTTGTTTTTGGTATAGGATTGTGCATTTCATATCGCTCAAATTATAATAATATATTATTTTGTCTAGCTTTATCATACCTCGTGGCAAGAGTTTGAAGGCACTTCTTGCGATAAGAAGAATCCGTTAAGCTATTTAGACTTTTGGCACACGACGTAAATACACTATAAGTCTAAAAGTGTGTCTGACACTACTCATCACACGTGATAGAAGGCTAGATTTCTGTACAAGATCGCTCCAGCTCAATACTAGTATTCTCGTCTACAGGAGACTTTCGTCCAGTTTCAACCCATCCTATACATCCTTACTCTACACCCTGAATTTGCTCATAATATCTTTTCAGATGTCACCTATAAATCTTCACAGGTGATTGGGTTTTTTTTATAGATGGCTACTGATTACAATTTCCACCAACTGTAAGCGTTCGCACTTGTTCCTACATAATTATTATTCTCACACATCAAGTAGTATCGTATCAATCTTCATCCTTCAGAGCATCGATCATTTTTCTCGAGCTTAGAATAACTTTCCGTAAGAGATGAAAGTGAGTGGATAATGACAAGCTGAGTTAATGTTGAAATCTCAATTGAGCGACTCCGATTCTGCATTCTCCAAATTCAAATGAACCGCGTTTATTCAGCTGTGTGGAGTTCTACTGCCAGCTCTACCGGCCGACCCCTGAATAATGATGTTTGGATTGAGCAAGGGCCAACAACTGAAGAGAAAGTTAAATATTATTATTGCTGTTGCGGGCTTGACTATATAATGAATAGCGTTTTGCTATGGGACTAATCTCACGATTGCACTGTTTTGTTTGTGTTACTGATGATCAAGACATCAATCGAATTACCACTGTTTGCAGTGAGCTTATTTGTTAGAAGTGCAAACATGATAAGCGTAATTGATTCAAATTGATCAGCAATGGAGCTGTTTGTAATAAATCATCCCTATGCACACGGGGGACACAATTGCACACATTGTATTAAGTTTGTTGTTTGTAATTTAATCAAAACTAAATAGATTGTTGATGATTGTAAACAAAGTTATTCATAAATTGAAGATAATTTTACTGATACTAAAGGGTATAAACTTCTATACATTTCCCTGCTATGTTGCAATTCCGCCTCCAGCTTGTTGACTCTGAACTCCAAAAGTTTTTTAATAAATTAAAATAATATTCAGGATTGATTCATTCCAACTGTTTGCACACACAAATTCAGTATCAGCTTACATTGATACAGGTAATATTTAATATTTACTATAGTATTATAGTATGGAGTGAATTTTTCAGATCTTATATCTTAGGCTGCGTCCTCCACACTATGTAACAAAACACTGTTACACAACCAAGTTGTACCGTGTTAATTTCCACAAAGACAATACACTAGCAATTATTCCAGTTACTTTCAAACCTATTTGGTCTGACACAATTTTTTTATTTATATTAATTGTTTTTCATTTCCATTGCAATTCACATTATAACTTTGTTATAAAACATTGTTTATCAATTTTGTTTGAGTAACATTATTAAGTGATGTAAGCGCAGCCCAAATCAATAAAAAAAGTTCAGGGAATGATTGGCCGTGCGGTGAAGGCGATATCCTAGCTATTGAGATGTTGAGTCATGTACGCTTGGGACAGCGCTAGGACGGGTGACCATCTCTGACGACTTTCAGTTATTTGCTTTATTATCACTTACTTGTTGGTTCTGAGCCTAACTAAGATTTCAAAACTAATACAGGTCCGTCATGAAATCTTCAGTCTCTGCAAAGATACCCCTCTCTCTCTCCCACCCCCCCCCCCCACAGCTGAACCAAGCATATTTATTATTATTATAATCAAATTATTATCCATAACCCATCGTATCTCGCCCTGGCCCTATACAAGCGCATCAAAACCACAGGACTCAAAGTGCGTTGCCAGGTTTACAATATAATTTTTACAATATTTTCAACCCTCATTTGTAGCAAAACACCCCAAAAAGCAATATGTCTTAATCTTCCAGCTAATTTATGTATTTTTCATCTCTGCTGCAGCCATGACTGGAAGAGAAAAAAATGAATTAGCCTAATATTGAAAGTTTAGGTTAAGAATTATAATTTTCATGTTTCAAGTGCTAGAGACATAAAACTGGTCCAAAACATGAAAATTTATTTATTTGTTAATAGGTTGGGATTGGGTCTGCGAGATAAATGCAATTTTAATAATAATTTATTTAAAAAAGTCAAAGCAGATAAAATTAGTGAATATGTTGTAACTATCTCTCATTGAATAAAGACAAGCTGCAGTTCAAAGTTTATTTTACTTCTACTTTACACATAATTTATTCCTAGATTATTACATTCTTCCACATAATTTCCACCACTAACATCAATTCGACATTATTTGTAAAGCTTCTTCGCTATAAACTTCTTCAATATTTTGTCATTATGCTTTGGAGAGAACAGTATTGAAATAAATCGGATGTAAATCTCCAAATATATGCATACAAAGCATGTAATGGGGATACAGCCACTAAAATGGGTCACTGGCTCTAGAAAAAATCTTTCGCTCACTTAAATCACAATATCACTTAGGCTATCCTATTCTCCTCATTTTATCATATCCGTCCTCAAGCCTCACATCCCCCTTTATCACTTACTAAAGAGAAGAATAGAATCGTGAACAAGGCTCAACTTTATTCCACAGTATTGGAATGAACATCTGAAGAGACACCGAATCAGAATGAAGTGTGCTCTTGATTCATTGAAAGGCAATGTCTGTGCTTTCAGATTGAACTGAAGCTGTTGGAAAGAGAAGCGAGTTTGAGGCTCAAGATGAAAGATGGAGGGAGATTGACTGGTAGTGATTTCCATCCCCATCATTCAATCTCTCGTGTTCAGTTCGTATCATACATCTGAGGACACAATATTCAATATCACTGACGCATTTAATCGGAATATGCGCCAGAGCAATATGACTCGCTACACCTTTGACAAAAAAAGAACATTCATGTTTTCTGCGAAAGTGCGTGCGTTTGCTATCCTATAAATTGCTATGTATTCGAGCCTCCATGATTTGAAAATAGATATGAGTTCTAGCCGGAAAAGACCGACTCTTCATCTCCACATATGAATGAAGCTTTTCCTTCTCAAAGCATAACCGTTGCTCAATACGATGTAATGAATTCTCAGTAAATGGGACACTGGACTCTCATCAGTATTCAATCAGTCTCATTGATCAGAGTCTCAGTTCAGTTATAAGTCGAAGATTGAATGCTGAACAGAAATTGTTCAAAAACAATTACCACCTGACACATTGAAAATATTGTTGAAACAGTTTTTGAAAGAATTCAATATCTTCACAATATTTGTATTTCTTCTCCTAGTTACCGATTGAATGAAAAACTTGTTTCATCCCTTCTTATTAAACAAGTAATTTCTGTATGTATGTCCGAAGGATCTCAAAAACGGCTCTAACGATTTTGATGAAATTACGAATATAGGGGCTTTTTTGTGCAAAAATACGATCGCGCTAGGTCTCATACTTGTAAAAACATGAGAGGCTGCACTTCACCTTTTATGCACCCTACAGAGCTCTGGGTGGGCATTTTGTCAACTACTACAACTGTTGGTAAAGGTTACTGTTGGTATAGAAAGTTTAGTTGATTAGGTTGTTGTTTTATGCAGGTTTCGAATCAGAAACAGGAATAACAACAAAAAACCTAACCAACTAACCTTTTGGTGAAAGGTTACCAACAGTTGTAGTAGTTGACAAAATGCCCACCCAGAGCTCTGTAGGGTGGAAAAAAAGGTGAAGTGCAGCCTCTCATGTAAAAACTTGCTGGAGGTAACAAAAAGGAGAAATATATCACTGAAGGAACAGCTGGTTAAAGGAAAAACGTTTTGATCATAAGATAGGCTCCTTAACGGAGTCTGGATTTACGCTGCCTGGAACGCAGACTTATCGTGTAGTCGGAGCCTTGTAGTCATGTAGGCAACATAATTATGCTTCGAGCATAATTATTTCCTTAAGCTCAGCATATGATTCATTCATTATTTCTTTGGTGAAAGAAACAAACTTTTCCAATTGCAAATTCATCAAAAAATAACATTTTTCATAAGTTTGGATATTAATTTGTAATTAGCTTACAATACCTTATGGTCTAAAAAAGCTAGAAAGATGCGGTTTGTGCTAGGCTCTTGGGAATTATATAGATAGTCTTAATGAAAATTTTCCAATTTAATTTTTCTCTGACACAATAGTTTGACTGTAAGATCGGAAAACCTTGTGAAAATTCAGCTACTTATGATTCAGCTTTATTTCAAAAGTATTAATTTTAATAGATTTTGATGTCAATGATGTGGAAGAGGAAGATGTAAATTACAACTTGCGACGCACTTTGAATTTTTATTTTGAGTAGTTACCAAGTTGGGACTATTCATAACGAAAAGCATTCTCCAAATACAGCATAGGGAAAGCCTATATTACACTTCTAAGTAGTATCACAAATTATAAGCAGAGTTTAACATGTTATATGAATTTGGATCGCTTCAATGAGCTGAGAGGAATGAACCATGAGATGAGGTGTGACAAGCCGGTCTTGAGTGAGGGGAAAACAAAGGGGTTTCCCCTTTACCCAATCAGCACCAATCTTGAAAAATTACAGTTCTATGATCTGGTAAACTCAAAATTCAGATTCAGTTTCTCAAAATATTCTTATAACTTTCCAAATATTTTGGATTTGTTTGTGCAATAGCTTATGATGGAAAAAGTACAGATGAGGGGGGACTGAATCACAGCATAACGCGACGCTAATCCTTCTCCCAAAGCATCATCTTTAATTTCCAAGATACACATAGTTGCCCCAAACATTCTCCCCCCCCCCCCCCCTGCAACGGGAGTGGAGCTTCGTCACCTGATATTAGAAGATCTGAGAAAAATTTGAATTTTAACGCATAAACAAACGCAGGATTTAAAAACAGCCATCCATCTATCAGCAAAGCACTTGATATGTACGTTTCTGAAAAACATTGAATTATAACTATTGTTACTAGGAAGTTTCTTTAAATATCAAAATGAAACAAACAGTTGTTATGTGTAAAGCTGTTATGTGTGAAATTTGATATAAATGTTTAGAAATTTTATCGTCTATTACCAGAATATAAAAAAATGAGGATCGTTTTTTTTTTCAAATCAAAAGCAGGCACGGCTTTGTCTTTATTAAACTAAATACTCTTTATATGATCCAAGATGTTTCATTACATGAAAAACTCTCCAAATGAAAATTGATATTGAAGCTGACAACTGAATTAATTCTGCAATGCCTTTTGGTTACAGAAAGTTCACAAACACTCATAGTCATATTTATATAGCCATAACATCAGCCATTCAGCTTCAGGCTAGTCCTTCAGAATCAGACATCCACTTAGAAAAACTTGAACATTCATTCCCTTTGATCAAAACTAATAAGTTGATAAAATATATTCTTAGTCATCAAATTCCATGAATTCGTTGAAGTGAATTCGAAGCTCTCGATTTTAAATCTTTTTCAAGTTGATTACTGCGTCATATTCACTGATAGTTGCGCTTCTCATTTCACAGTTTCAAAAGTTTCAAGGTTTATTACAAAACAGTTGTTGGGAACAAGTGGGCTTAAGTGATGAGTTGAGTTGTGTATTAATTTGTATACTTATTCTATTTGGTTTTAATATGTTCTATTTAGTTTTAACTTTTAACTTTGATACAACATCATCACCAACCATTTAATCACTTCATCTATCACCTAGGCTTAAAATACTTTAATAAGTTGCCTTTGTACATTAAATTAAAAAAATAAATAAAACACAAGAAATTATACTAGTTTCAAGGTTTTAACATACATTACATAGATTTTTAATATGGGAATACTCATGTTTTTAGAAGGACCAGACAATGTGCGTGTGATCCCAATATTGCCGAAATATTAGGAGCTGCTGAGATATGAATCGGGAGTAGTGGACCGGAATTGCATGCTCTAACGCGAGTTGTACCAGAAGTTATTGGTCACCATTGGATATTTATAAACATTGCATATACGTACATTTGTTGGGAACAAGTGGGCTTAACTGATGAGTTGAGTTGCATATTCATGGCCTGTATGCTCTAACATCAATTGAATATTCATGCACTGATTCGATACGTGCCGAAATCAAATTCTCCATAACACTTCAAGATCATGTTGTCATGTTTATTGGGAATTTCGCTAAGATGCTTCAATATCTAAGTTGTGAAACTGAATGATCTATTCAAGATGAAGAGACATTTGAGGGAGAACCCCCGATTCATGGAACTCAGTTCAGTTAGCCATCGTTTGATATCCTTGATAAATAGACAAACCAAATTTTCTAGTACATGTATAGATCATATTTTTTATAGGTCCAAGATTAATAGTAAATTACTGTGTACTGCGAATATCATCCAAACTTGTATTACTGACCACATGATGACATTGCATTTGACATTGCTTACATTGCATTTACTAATATTATGAATAATTTGGAACAGTCTCTTGTATATAGAAAATAGAATTTAATGTTTTAGATTTATGTTTTAAAAATGTTGGAGTGATGTATCTATGTGTGAATCGGCTTCCTTGGCATTTATGGTTAGGACTGATGAATGTGTTCAAACTAGTTTGTTCCCGAGATGAATTCTTATAACTACTTTTCAATCTAAATAATAATAAAGCACCTGGTCATGACAAGGTAACTTCAATTATCATTAGGTCAATTTCTGATAACATTGTTGATATTTTGGTCTTCATATTTAATGTCAGTTTAAATACTGGTGACTTCCCTTCTGAGCTGAAAAAAGCAATGGTTATTCCGCTGTTTAAAAACAATGATAAATTGCAACCAACCAATTACCAATTCATCTTGTTACTTTCGATCTTTTCAAAATTATTGGAAAAAATCGTGAAGATAAGAGTGATTGAGTTTCTAGATAAATACAATTTCTCTAGGAAAAATCAGTATGCTTTTCAAGCTTATTTGAATACCAGCTTATTGAGCTTATGTCACAGGCTTATACAGAAATCAATGAGGGTAAAGTGTGTGCTAGAATTTTTGTTGATGTCATGAATGTTTTCAATACTGTAGATTCTATTGTATCAAATGGGACTAGCAGGTATAAGAGGCGTTGCTCAGAATTGGTTCCAATCCTATTCAACTGGAAGAACGCAAGTTACCAGAGTAAATGATGTTAGCAGTTGTGTCGGTGAGCAAAAAGTTGGTATTCCTCAAGGTTCTGTTCTGTCTGGATTGCTGTCCTTAATTTATATTAATAGTCTATGTAATGGTGAATTCAAAGGTGAATTGATTTCCTTTGCTGACAATACAGCTCTTTTTTATATTCCTGATTCTCTATTGAAATGCATAACAGCATGCAAACATGACATAAATTCACTTAGATGGTGGTTTACAAATAATCTGATGGTAATGAGTCCAAGTAAAAAATATATCATTCTTAATCTCAGTGAAAATTATGATTTCACATCACCACTAGAGTATTATGAAACGGATTGCACATTTGAGTTGCATAATTGCAAACGTCTGGATCTAGAACAAGTGGATCAAATAAAATACCTGGGCGTCTAGGTTGACAGTAAATTGAATTGGAATGAGCATGTGTCATATTTAAAAAGTAAACTGATTAAATATATTAGAATATTCTACATACTACGTACATCCAGGGCTATTGAAATCTTTGTATTTTGCATTAGTGAATTCAAAGATTGAATATGGCTCAGAAGTCTGGGGAGGCACATATTTCACAACCTTACATCAATAATAATTATACTTCAAAAAGCATTCATAAGGATAATTTCATATGAAACAAGACTTGAGCACACTTTCAAACTTTTAAGAGACCTAAATTTATTCTACCTGTCACAATTTTATGTTTATAAAACATTTTATTAATATTTATAAAATATTTTTTGATAGAAGTGGAGAAAGATAGGTTTGCGATTTCCACAGAGTTTCTCGTCATAATCTTGAAATTGTTATTGTACAAAAACCTAATCTTACATTATTCAGAAAATTTTATATCTCTTTGGCTCCAACGTGTTTCAACCATTTACCAGCTTATATCAAGGAATGTCAGATGAAACATATTTTTTGAGGAAATTGCTTAGACACCTATTGATGGAGGAAGGTAATATGTATTTTAGTATTGTAGTTTAGGTTTATTACATGTGTAACATGTAATTATCACTCTACTTACAAATAAAATGTAATAATATAATATATTTTTCTGTTATTATTACAAATCTTTGGACGGTATGGACAGAAATAAGGAACCTAGTGTAAATTTAGTTTTGAAATACTGTTAAATATTTGTTATTAAATTTATTCTGTTATTATTTTTAAGGGCCGGTTGATGATGTATTCTTAAGAGTTGTTTTTGTTTAAAAGCCCTTTGGGCTTTATTGTTATGAAGAGCTGTAATTTTGTTTTTATTTTATTGTATTGTTTGTTGATATATCACAATAAAGAAGTTCCAAAATGAATCAAAATCAATTCATTTGTTAATACTCATTACTCTGAAGAAGATTTCGAAGTTGAAATTGGTCATATCAATTAATTTATAATTAATTCATATATATATATTCAATCATATAAATTATACATTTAATATTTTAAATTGAAAGAATTCGTCATCATATAGATCTAGTTATTAATGTGGAACTTCACCACTGAATGTTTTTTTTTTTTTAAATTCGTTCCAGAAAATACTAGAATCAACGACTACGCAGTGAAGCAGTTATTTGAGTTTAATTTATTGTAATGTCTCAAGATCTGATTCATGCCTAACCAAAACTGTTGTTTAATAGAGTTGTTATAACACGGGAATAACTCTTTGATGCATGCTCTAGAGTATAGACCCATGATAATTATTCAACATTAGTCCCAACTAATTCAGACAGTATTGCATCGAGCCGCCAAAATATTGTCTCTAATTCATAATTATTCTGTTTTCTACATGAATGCATGGCTCCGACTACCGTGAAAACCTTTGTGTTCCCTCCAACGTAGCCTAAATACAATAGGATATCATAATACATGGTATATACTAGTACCTTTATTGACTGTATAGTCTTAGTCTCAGTCACTGTAGACAACACTTTCAATTTAGACACCAAATCACGGGTTGGCCGAATTATCCAATCAGAAACGAGACGTCCAATGGCCACACTGTCTTTAATACAATCTCACTGTAGTCCCAACTACTGTCATAAAGAATATGATCAAACACTCACTTCAGCTGATTTGAACATTTCGCAATCAAATTCAGTTTGCTTATGCTGGGGTGCACCAAGCAGGATCAACTCTGATTCCGGATCATGATCCGCGATCGCCATATTTTATCTAAGTTTTTCATTGCACAAAAGCAAGATCAGACTGATCTAGGCTCTTGATCCTGGATCATGATCCGGGTAGATTAATCTACTATATTGCGTTGCACCAACCTGGATTATGTATTTAATCTAACCAGCTGACCGATTAATCCAGGATCAAAGTTGATACCTCGACAGAGTAGGATTAAATTACAATTTCTAGGTTGTAATTACAAATGAATGTGATTCTGTTTATGTGAATTATAAATGTCTGATGTAGAAAGAGATCTCAATTTGGTAGAATGGGTCGAAGAAATAAGAATATGAAGTTGTATTTGATGAACTGGTTCTTCATCGAACCAGTTTATCAAATACAACATGAACGTTCATGGAGAGAGCAACGTGATTTGTTCACAGAGTTTGATGTGAAATTCAGAATGTGATATAGACTATCTCGTGACTGTGTTATAAATCTATTCAACTTAATTGAATCGAAATTAAATTTTAACGATAAAAGAGATAGTCCTATATCTCCTATGGACAGACTATTGCTAACCTTGAGATATTACGCAACGGGAAGTTTTCAAATGACTATAATATATCATGTAGCATGTTTGAAACCACAGTTCATAAGAATGCCAGAATCGAACTTGGATCTGCGAATGACAAAACGAGAGTTCAACAAAATATTTTTTCCCTGGGGTGATTGGGTTTTCCATAGTTATTAATCCGATAATAAAATCTTTCTCTTATTGAGAAAAATTAGAAGTCAGCTTTGACATGCTGGATTCAAAGTACAGCTGACAAGTAAATGAATGGAATAGAATTAGGTCAGTCGGTCAGAATTGGAAACAGCTGATTGACAATGTACTACTATTAAAAAACACATTCAGCTCACTGGATCACGATCCAGGATTGGTTGATCCGGGATCAGAGTTGTGTTTTTGGTAATGGTGCAACGCAATGGAGAAATTGATCCAGGATCAACTTGATCCCGGATCTGGTTACCCTGTGATTTGATGCAGCCCAGGTTATATTGCCAAGTTCTGAACTGATCGTCAACAATTATTTGTTATGCTGTAGTTCTGTGAACATTAGACCTCACGCCCAATGATAAGGGGGTCGCGCATTACTGTCATCCAGATTACTATGAAGAAAAGATTCCATTGTATTAATGAAAGGTATATATCATGATTATTCGTAGCGCAGACTTTTAATGCTTGCACATGATCTCAGGCTACTCAATACAATAGCAAAACTACGAAAATTGGAGCTATTATGCGCGACCTGAATGCTATCAAAGAAGATTAATTAATTACTGATACACATCAACAACTGAATGAGTTTTAAAAACGAGGTGAATAGCATTTCTGTGGAGTTTAGTGAGGTCAATTGCAGTCGATTGCAAAGCGAGGAGAGATTCATCTCCTCGATGGCATGACTCCACAAAAATGTCGTCGGCCTTCAGAAAAGTTTTTCATGCGACAAGACACACGTCATTAATTTTAACGATCGTCACACACACACAAATAGTGAGAAACTGTGTGATTCGAAACTATAAAGCATGGCGTTATTTTTCAGTTATAAAACCGGAGCCAGCCTGGGTTTGGATGACTTTGCTGTGACCTCTTTTGCTCTTTTCTGCTGCGGTTTTATCGTGCAATCCAATCGATAGAACGGGACCTCTATTTATTCATGTTTACATTCCAGAATTATTCAGAATAACAAGTGCCCACGCGACTATTCAATAGTGTCGTATCTTTCGGATGTTCGTCCCCATGACGCCGCCCCGCTCCGCCACCCATTACGTTGCAATGCGGGAATTTCTGTTACAATCATTGATTTCAAAGCGATACTTTGATTTCACATAGTTCCGATGTTATTCAATCGACACGGAACAAGTGTGCCAGTCTTTACTGGTATATTGTAACAATAGATAAAATAGTCATCCTTATCATTCTCGTTCTATTGGAATTCCACTTTTAATGATTGTATTCATTACGAGCTATTCCTTTCTACCTCGTTATTATTTTTTTTTACAACATTCAAAGCAACATGTTCCTTATTTCATGCTTTTATATTTTATTCCAATATTTTAATTACTCAAAAATATAAGTTATCATGATTTCATGATAAAATACTCCCACTATACCAAGAACAACACAATATCAATCACCAATAAGGTACCAACTGTGGCAGCAATTATTCAGTTTGATGTTCACTATCATTTACCTACGATAGTGATTTTCTCTGGTTTGGCATGAGTAATTCATTTAATTCACCTACAGATCACAACATTTGTGACAAAAATATTAAGAATTGTTGAAAGAAAATGTTTCAATGTAACTTATTCTATGCTTCTTACTGGAATATCAATAGAATTTTACCAAGATCACCAATACAGAAACAGTTTAGTCCACAGTTCTAATCAACGTGTTGGGTTTATTGGAAGTAATGGATTTTATTGAAATTTTAAATGAATATCCATCTCTATTCCATTGAAAATTCATCATCTTTTCTGAGCCGAATTTGTACTGACATAATATCATTTCTGTCAATACTAATCTTCAGAAAATTACATTCAAAGCTGATCTATTTAATCTGAGAAAGATCAAAAGATAAATTTTTATTGGAAGTATTGGATTTTATTGAAATTTTAAATGAATATCCATCTCTATTCCATTGAAAATTCAATATCTTTTCGGAACCGAATTTGTGCTAACATAATATCATTTCTGTCAATACTTGACAAAATAACATTCAAAGCTGATCCATTTAATCTGATATATGAGAATTCTGAAAAGAGAAATAGTACCATAAGAAACAATGATGGATTTCAATATCTTTTTTCTCATGCCGCGCACAATAATTCTGAGAAGAAGGTGTTTTCTTGTCGAGAACAATATTTTGTTTTAACATTGATTTCAGTCCAGTTCTATTAATAACCACTGCTAGCTACTATGCATAGAGCTGATGACGTTTCAGAGACAGTTTATCCAGAATAACAATAATTTGAGATGTGAGTTGTGTATCTCTATTTGTCCGAGAGCAAACACTGTGAGTATGCTCGTCAACATTCGTTGCTTTTGTTTTGAGTTGGGATCTACGTGTAGAAACAATGTTTTTTGGCTGCAGTGAATAGTATGGTGAAGCTTCAACTTGCATGGCTTGACACTCAGCCACCAACGCTCCCCCCCCCCTCCCAAACATCTACAAACAACGCCCGTTTCTCTCCTACACCAATTGAAAATATCTCTTAAGCAGTGTGCTGAAGTGTGAGTGGCGAGTGGAAACTGACTGGGAAACTTTCTACTTGACAACGGGCCGCACCAGACAATAAACTGCCGGTTTCTGTTTTCGAAAAGCACTCACGTAGGCATTCCTATAAGGTTCGGCTCCTTGAGCCAACCTGCTTCCATCCCTTTTATACAACAGTATTTCTTCCACTGCTTTGTTTCAACACCACAGCCATCAATATATTTCCACTCACGACGCCACCTAGAATAGTGCTTCAGACAAGGTTCCACACCATCACTTTCCACTTTATACTCGCATTATTTCGACGTTTCTCGATTATTTTCCACAAATTGATGGTATCATCCCATTGGAACGTTGACGTTTCATACGTAACTTGAAGGAAAGTGAGAATGTCAAACATTCTATCGCCTCCATTGTTATTTTCTAGTATTATGGTAAATATAATTTTGGTAGCGATAAAACCAAGAGACGTTGGTCCTTTCCAACGATCCAGAAGTTTAGCACAGTTTGGAAATAAGAAATAATCAGTCAGCTTGATTATAATTGATAAACTTGATTCATCTTAATAAGATTGACTTTGAAAGTATTTATTTGCCTCATTAAAAAATCGAAAATAGTTTAGTTAAAGGATCTATGTTGCATAAATACGAAACAAGGCAAAGAGACCAAATAAGAGATCACAGCCATGGAACAACACATTACACTGAGGGCGTCAAGAGCTTGAAAAAAAAAATTGAACTCCTGACTCACAAATGAGTGGTGTAAAATAGTTGGACCAGAGCAATCGTCAAACAGGGTATAAAACAGAATAATGTAAGAAATAATACTTGAGAAATTTATTGGCACAAAAAAGAGAATATGTTCCAAGCATGGAACAGAGAATTAAAATTAGTATGAAATTTATTAAAAATGAATGGAGATTGAATATATGGTTATTAAGTTTAAGAAATATTTTTAAAATGTTGTAGAAAGATTTTTTTTTAAATGAATATAGTTTGCGTGATTTCACCTCACTAAGGGTGTTCTTTGACCACGAGGATGACGATTCGTGCCTGTACAGTGGTAATTTAAATTAGGAGTCGTCCAGTATGGGTATTTTTCGACGACACCTTTAATACGCGCACAAATGGAATTCCATTAATTTATATGATTTTATATTCACCACTTTGATGCATGAGGTCGACAGAAGGCGATGTGGAATATTGCTGTCTCCTCATTTGGTGGCCATCGTGTACCTCACGATTCAGCTGGGCTTAAGTCGTAGTTAGAGTTTCACAATGTTTTAAAGTAATTTAAAAATAGACATTAATCGTCGTTAGGAACTCTACATTAAGTACTTTTTGGTCCTGCCTGAGAATTTTACATTTAACATTGAACTTATTTGTAGAATTTTGGTTGATGTTGTGGAACTCCATAATAAAAGAATAAAACACTGTAAAATGTTGTCAATTCCACTTCTTTAAAGAAGTGGAATTGACAACATTTTACAGTGTTTTATTCTTTTAACATTGAATTTGGCAAATTTTTAGCCACACAAATTATTGGGCTACTCCCTCTAGACAAAAATGGCAAGGACTCTTGGAAACTCCTGAATAAAATTTTTACATAGAAAAAGTCACGTGACATCCACAATTACAGGGGTTGAAATCTCTATGGAATTCTGCATGTCACGGACTAAACAAATAAAACAATGAGAAATTTATACAAATCCATTTTTTATGGATGAGGAAAATAATGAGCGGTCCTTAGCATTTACAATATAGTTTTTAGAAAATAGAATAATTTGAACATAATTTGGTTGACAAAACTTGTCGGAAAGCCGGTTCATTTACAGCTGACAGATTACTGATAAGGACGGTACGGTAAACAATGAATCGAATAAAGTTTTGGTTAATTGTTACTATTTCTATGGATGATTGAATAAATACTTATTTTACAGTAATTAGGTTCGTATTATGATTTATTTATCCGATTTGGTTTATTAATAATCTATTCAAATTATTCTTAATTTATTACTTTTTTATTTCATTAATAGTCGTATAAAGCATAGACTAGGCTGCTACGTCTAGCTTAAATCTTCATTTTTTGTAGATAATAATTAATTTATTGCCCGTATCTCATTTAATAAAAATGCGATCCCACACTATCTATCTATCTATCTATCTATCTATCTATCTATCGATCTATCTATCTATCTATCTATCTATCTATCTATCTAACTATCTATCTATCTATCTATCTATCCATCTATCTTGGTAAAGAATATAACTCTCATGTCAGTTTTTCGTCGTGTATGGCTAGATAATATGATATGGCTAACTAGGCTAACCTCGAAATACATAGAAGAATTGATTCTTCAGGAGAAAAACTCCTTTCCAATGACCGAGTGAAAATATTCCTAATTAATTTAATAAGAAATATAATCTCCTTATTCGAGACTCATATGACTAGCTGATAATGTTGCTAGCTAATTTGAAAGTTGATAGGGAAACTGGTTCTGCAGTCTGATATTTCGATATTGGTATCGTGCCCAATAATTATCTATAAGATTAAATTGGTGAAGCAAAAATAGCATGCCTATGTTTTATTCCCTATTAGCGGCTTGTTGTAATGGAAAACATGAAATCAAACTTAAATGCCAAATTAAATATAGTGTCACAATACAAATGAGATTTTTCCCCTTCTGTAATTGTCAGACGTACAAAACAAAACTAAATACGAAATTAAGCTAATGAAAACAGATTTTTTATTATTTGTAGCTTTTTTTATCGAATCAGTGCCGTATCAATTTTTTATGAATGAGAAACATGATTATTTGATTACCGCAAAATATTTTATCGTCCTCCAACCATTTGCGTGTATTGCTTAACCATTTATGGAAACTTATAAATCTATACAAGCCATGAGATACAACTTATATTTTTCATTATAACTTTTAACAACTCATTATAACTGAGTTCAATGATTAAAGAATCTTCTCTACTGCTGGCATAGGAACGATCAGCATAGATATAGGAATATAGTATATAGTCTTTCAAACCAATTTCGGATGTGAGTGATAACTCTCCCTTCAGACATCGAAAGTGCATTTCAGTCTGAAGAGCGAACCAGGAGGGGTAACTTGCTATCGTTATTATAAGTACTCTATTCATAATAACAGTGAACTATATTGTAGGGGATGCAATTATGAAAATGCGTCTCCATCATTTGTAACGTATTGTAATTAATTTACTGATTTTAAAAATGGGGTGCTCCACCACTTCCCAGATGCGAAGAAAATGTACAAATGATGGGAGATGCGTTGCTGTAGATAGTAGAGCAAAAATATTTACTTGAAACAAATGTTCTTTTAAAGATTTTTTGGCTATCAAATAAAGTGACACACAGAGTTAAAAATATAACACATGCTTTATTATATAATTTTAAAACAAGAAATTGCTATAGTCTATGTATTTTGTGTTCAAAACAAACGGTCTTTAAAATATTCTATAATTATTCAATTATGTTATCATGTTACTTTTTTAATACTTTAATTGGATTACTTAAGGATTTGCCTCTTTGAAATTTTACACCCTTTATTATCAAATTATACTCATTAAAATATAAAATAATTTGCTAACGATACCAGACCATTTCCCTTGTCAGCAGAAGGCGATGCACAAACACGACTGACTCTCCAAGAATGAAAAAATAAAAATCTGCTGTATTAATTGCTGGCTGGTGGGGGGGGGGGGGGCTGGATAGCTCCACCATTCTCGCTGCTCAGTCTCTTTACACACAGTCAGCACAAAATGGCTTTCTGGCGTTCTTGTGCCATTAATAAAATAAACTTTATAATTTTACATTTTTTGTGTTTGGGTAGACTGTCAAATATGACTGTTTATGACAATATGAACAAATTGAACTATGACTATTATGACTAATATTACAACTATTATAACTGCCAGCAGTTCAGAGCGCTTTGGCGTTGGTGAATCTACTCAGCAACTTTTAAATGGAGTGGGATGGGTTAATCGGTTCTTAGGTCGGTTTATGTACCGCATTTCGTGTCGCGCGGCAATAAACGTGGTGATTTGATCACTATTGAGTCAAATTTGTCGTTTTATGCATGCCAAGCGTTTCAGGCGCGTTTTTGTCGTTGAGCGTTTTGAAAATTAAGCGGCAGGTAATTGAAACGCGCGGCTTAAATACTTCCGCGGAAAGGCTCAAATGCATTGTAACTAAAACTAACTTTTGTGTTGCTCAAGTCTAGCCCGGCACGTGATCAAAATCAAAATTTTTAGAAATCTTTAAGATTTGAGTTTTTTTATTGCAATCGTATTCCTCATATTCATTTGCGTTTATAGTTTTGAAATTTTCTTCTATGAGAAAAATTACGCTTTTCATTGATCTCTAAATTTCACCATCTCTAACCCGCGTTTTTTGTCGCGTGATCAAATCGTCACGCGTTAATTGCCGCGCGACAGGAAACGCGGTGCATAAAACAGGCCTTAAAAGTATAGAATAGTATCGAAACAGTGGATTGAGGAAGACGCTCTTCAACTGTGGACTATACAGTTTCGATTTCACTAACATAGTAAACAATGAAGTGTTTTTTATTGGATAGTTGATGTGTACAGAGTACATTGTTTACGTTTTATCATATCACACTTTTATCACAATATCGTATATAATTTCCATTTATATCAGATGTTCTATTTAACTCAAGAGTTGAGAGTCACTACCAGCTTTGTGCAGAATTCAGAAGAACGGGTTTTATGAATATTTTAATAATATTACAGCTATGAGCTGTTATATTACACAGTTATTTTCTAGCGTAGTCTTCCCCATCTTAAAAAGTTTTACTGTTCGGCTAAGGCAGATTGCAAATTATTATCAATCCACACGTGAAAAACGTATGTGCAATAATTCCATAACGCAGTGATGCAATAATACAAATAACAGTAATGAAATAAACTATGAAGAAAATAATTTTATTACAAAAGAAAAAAAGTAAGGTTCATGACATCAATCTGACCTCTAGAAATTGAGTTTCAGGGTTGAAAATGCTAACAGTTATTTTATTTTGGAGGGAAAAGACAAGGTAAGAAAGAGTAGTAAAGAGAAAAGAGTTTTCAAGAAGTAACAATTTTGTTGCCTTGCTGGCACTGGTCCATCGAGGGAAGAATGTTTAAGGTGGGACAGAGAAATAGAGAGAAAGTAGGAATGGAGAAAAGAAATGATAAGAGCGGATCGTAGGCAATTGTCATCCCACGAGTTTTCTTTTACTATTTAGTAGGTTTTGCTTGTCTCGTTGTTTGTTTTGCAAGTTGGCGAAAAGCACTCTTTTTGATTTCTGCTCTCTCATTTCAGTTTTATTGTTATGATACTATTATTTGAACCTTGATGAGATTGCAGGTCAGGACTGGAGAGTAAATAATCTATATTGCTTTACTGTAGGAATTCAGTTATTTTCTCGCAGGTGGGGGTGGAAAATTCTATTCACTATGTTACAGATCAAATCATTAGATGCAGTCACTAATAAAATACACTTATTTGAGATGATTGGAATGGATCAATTAATAAATCACAGAAATTTCTCATGCACGACTTATTTTTTGACCATAGGATGAAATGAGATGTGATATTTTCCAAAAAGCTCTAGAACACTCATCAGCTTCCTATGGGGAGCAATGTTTTGAAAAAATAACAGCACAGCATTGTTAATCGAATCTACTGAAAGAAGAGATAATGTTCCAATGATTAGTTTATCAGCAAAGCTACTAAGTGAAAAGAAATTCCCGGCTGCCTGTAATCCACGAAATTCAACAGATAGGAACATTATTAAAGTTTATTTATTTATTTATTGTCTAAAGAAGATAATTAGATAATTTTCAACAGATTTTTTTTTTAAATGTTCTAATTAACTTTATCTATTTGGATATGATATTTGAAAACGATAAAAAGAGACATTATGGACATTATTTGTATATTTGACGGATTTATTGCTTGGATAAGAACATATATTTTTTTGGAGGATGAAGCCCACATAGGCCTAAGACCTGTGCGTGGGTAATGAGTTGGATGATGGTGATTGATGAGTTGGACCTACAGTTTTAAATATATTCACTTGATCAATAGCACCAATTCGATATATTTATGAACTCTTGAATTTACATATTTATGACATATTCATAGCACCGATATTCACCAGGAAAATTTCGAATGAACCTATAAAATCCATGAACTTTGCTAGTGATAACCAGTTATTTCTACTGCTTCTGACTGACGCAGTTCAACACCACATTACACTTTCACTTTTCCCACTCCAAATTCTCCGACAACTTCCAATGCTTCAAACATCCATAACTATGATTAACCTTCATGCATGTACTCTACAAATATAGGGGTTTTATGAATGAATGGTGGAGGTTTGAATACGATTTGAAAATGGAATTTCTTAGAGTTATTGTACATTATTATTAATCATCAAGGAAAATGTCTCTAACAATAGTTTTTTATACAACAAATAAATTTCTGGATGTGCACCTTTCGTTGCTCGCTAGAGGGGGGATATATCCCCCTGCTCCCCCCAATCTATCTTTCTAGTCCCCCCCCCCCCCCAGATACTTAGAAACAGATTAAATTTTGGAATTTTAACAAGCCCCGAGAGACAGCAATTTTTGACAAAACAATCAAATGAGACGTCTTGAATCACTGTAAATGATGTTTCAGGGGTATTATTTTCAAAAAAATTCAGGGGAGAATCCCGGTCCCCCTTTTGAATGAGCGAGCTGTATAAATGAAGTATTTAATTACTATTAGAAAAACCCTCATTCTCCTTTTAAAATATATTTTTGAATACGGTACTATACAGAGCCCCAGTCAAGTGTGGTGGGGATCAAAAATAGCAGAGTGAAAATAGTTTAAAGTAGATTTGTTTGTAGACTTTAAACAATAAAAGTTTAGCATGAGAGTAGCGCAGAGAGTTCGGATCTCCCCACTGACAATTATGCAAAACGAAATGAAAATTTGATACACCAATTGTAATAATGTTATAATGGATGACTTTATAATATAATCGTTCAAAATATGGTTTTAAATTGATTATTTCTCGTGAAATTCCCTCAGATGACCCTTTAGTTATGCCACTAGTTGCTCGGAAAATGTCCAATCGAAACGCAAATCAAGCTTAAACATTATTCGACATACATCTTTGGTCACCATTGCTTGATGTGCTTCACGTTGAAATTCAATCCTATTTAAAATTTGATGTAGGTCATTCTTTGTTCGACTGTAAACAATGTTTTCGAAGATAATCTTCCAAAAAAGTCGCAAAGTGTTACTCTCAGACCGCTATTCTTTTTTTGAAAACTCTGTACATCAGCCTGCATGATACGATTTGATCACTTTTATTAATTCTACTTCGTACTTCGTATTTGTAGTGTCCTCATTCATTTAATTGAGTAATTTAAATTTTCTTATTGTATTGTTATTTAAACATTTGATATAACACAAAAGCTATACTCAATAGTGTTGCTGTATGGGATGTAATGTATAAATCAATAAGTTATAGAAAGTCTCCTGAAACTAGTTAATTCACGCAAAGTATGAGCTAGCTGAACGTAGAGCAGGTTAGGTTTACTCCACAGCAAAAATTCTTCAGTCTAAAAAGTCTTTCGAAAAGCACATGGCCAGGCATGTCACGGCAGATTTGAGTCTCGAATCAATTTCAAAGGAATCGTGTGAGCTTAGGCTCATGCACGCTTTCTAGCAAAAGCAGAGAATGGAAACCAAGTATTCTGCGGAATATATTTCACCAACGATAGAACCAAGTGACGTCTCGGTCTAAATGCAGGACTACGGAGAAATGGCCTGTCTGAGAACATCTGTCAGTCGTATCTGGACTGTCAGTGTGTTTCCTGGTAAAATGTCTTAGATTCTCTTATCCTTGGCAGAGCTAAGGGATAACACGTATCATTCTTGTGTGCTCTTCATCACTTGAGATAAACACGGATCTCATAACAGGAGCAGAAATAATACTTGAAGCATATGATAAAACTTGGGATGGTAAAAATCACCTGAAAAAAGCATGATAATAATATTGGCAATTTTGCAATGATATCACTCATGATTTCAATGAAACATCTCAAACTCCATTATCTTATTTCATCAACTAGGTCAAGCACAAGTTCAAGCTCGATACAGAAAGCCAGTTTACTCATTAATGTAGTTGAGCTTGTGCACTTGAAAAGCATTGAAAGCATAATTAGTGAGAGTGAAAATTTGAATAGAGTTCATATAGTTCCAAAGTTAAAATGCTTCAAACTTACTTGATAGATTAGTTGATGTATTATATTTTATTGATGTATCTGATGATTTTGATTCTCTATATAATTATTCAAAACAAGTGACAAGAGTAATGTTTTATTCTGGAAAACTTTGTATGTTCGGCATATCGTTTTTTCACATTTTGCTAGCTTTCATACATCAAAATGGCAATTCAAGTGAGTTAAAGAACCTTATGCGGTCCATTTTGCATATTTTTAAAAGTTGTTGAATTTGGAAATATAGATCATGGCTAGACTTCTTCATATTCATTCAACAGTCAAAACCCTTTGTAAATTACTTATTTGGATTGTTGCAATCGAGCAATGTAACACAATTTGCCTAATTACCTGGAAGTAATCTGTGTATTCACCACCATTTCTTGTGAATAATGATAATTGTAATTATTATTTGAGGCGATGCACTGAAGCAATGTCTCAATAGCCCGTATAATGAATTATTCTGGTAATATACAGATGAAAATGGCATTGATTCCTACAGTCACAGGATACAGGATCAGTTGGTTTAAATTCTAGCATTTAAGTATTGGTTTTTATTAACCTCTTAATTTGTTATTGGGTTAAATTTATGAGTTTCGATTTCTCGCTGTATGCAGCAATGCGATTAATGAAAATAAAACTTGAAGTTGATTAACTTTATTATTTCATAACTACATTGCCTTCAGCAGGGTGGGGAAACTCCAGCCAAAATCTTATGTTTTTTCCATATTAAAACCTACTTTTTTTTAAATAAAAAATAAAAAAGTACCGGGTCCATCGAAAAACGGTTTTGCAGTAACAAGAATGCTTGGAGTTTTCTGTAGGGGATAGAGATAACTTCACATTGATGCTAATATTATAATATTGCCCCCTCATTCATTATGTTGGACCTTCAGCTTTCAAAGTAGAATGGCCAGCTACACTTCAAATCACTCATGCTTAGGCCTAAATGTTACAATTCAATCCAATATCGCATTCCAGGACACATTACAGCAGTATCAAGGGTGAATGTCACTGACAAGCAATCCTGTGTAGTTGAGTTATTTGAGTCGGTGCACTGGAGCAATGTCACATAGTCCGAATAATTATTCTGGTAATACTCGGAGATTAATGACACTGCTCGACCCTCATTTAGCTCTCAGACTTAACAGTCACAATAGAGATGCATGTCTACAAGCTTCTCGGATAAGACTGTCCCAGAAGACAAAGCGACCCATAATATAATGGCTGCAAATTGCTACATCCTGACATAATGGTTTCTATGGTATGTAGACGTTATCTCTGTCTTGGTTTCATTGTCAGATCCACAGTAAATAGAATTGTGTACTTATACATTGTTCGCAACATGCATTAGCTACTGTATCTGAATGAGATCGATAGTGAGTGAGTTTGAATATTTCATTACTTTTAAGTAAGTAATAATGTATCTGCATACCCTGCATCGCATCCATACCATGCAACGAATTCTCCGTGCATGCTTAGCATGCGCCGCATGTCTAACAAATAACGGACAAAAATAAAAAAAGAAATATTGTTGTCAAAACTATCCTAGCAAGTTAAATTAATGAAATATCAAATGACATTAATGAAATATCAAATATTCCAGTATTTTTATGTTTTCTATCACAATCGTACAACGTTGACGAAATGACGAAACACCTCTCTTGAGTCTCTGCTTAAAGAGCCCGCATGCCTTGTTAGACAAGTTTTAGCGAATAACTCATGCGCGAGCAGATATCTACCTAAATATAGACCCGGCCTTTCACTTACACTGTGCTTGCGGTGTAGAGATCGCTTGCCATGACAGACTAGTAGTTCATTTTCGTTGCATACGTTATCACCCCCGTGAAGGCGGTTGTTGTTGTTTGCGTGAATAGCCTACCATTAATGGGAAATATGACTTGATTCCAATGCTCTTTGAAAACCTACTTGAGAACTCTTCTGGTTGGAATAACGAAACTGAATTAAAAGCTCAAGGTTTTCTTTCTCTCCTAAATATAGCAGCCAAACTGGTTTTTTGATTAGTGCGTTTTATAAAATATTTTCATTTACAGACGTTCTTAATGCATAATTTGCATAATGAACAAAAAAGGTGGCTGAAGTAACCGAAAGGCTAGAAGAAATAAGAGATCATAAGTTCATGAAACATTTTGAGAAATTCAAAGAATATGAAAAAAAATAGTGAAAATTATTTTCCACTTAAAAAACCCAGGATGAAGTTGAATAGTACAGAGAATGATTCAGAGAATAAACGTCTCCTCATTGAGATTTTAGACAACCTTTCAAGTCAATTGAGGTACAGATTCTATTCCATGGAAAAACTTGATTTTTTCTGCTTATTGGACAGCAAAATGTATGACAAGTATAACAGAGAATTTCCATTAAATGCTTTGAAGTCACTAGAGATACAATATGGCTCATTTTTTACATAATCCGTTTGAAAACGAGTTGTCTGTTCTGTATTTGTCATAGATAGGCTATCGCTATAGTCTCCCATTTAGTACGCATGCATATTTTGTAATTCTATTTAACACACATTTATTAATTAATAATCTTAGACATGTAAAAGAGTGGAAACTATTAAATGGGTTATTGATTAAAAGTGAAGTGTCAAATTTTCAATTGAGTGACAACCGGCCAGCGGTCACTCACCTGGCCTACATTTGGGACATTACCACTTGTAAGCTGGTGTCACATTACACCATCGTTCTGTGCTACGGCTATAGAATAAAAAATAATAACACAGCAATTGAAATTGACAAATTTTATTTTCTGTGGCTGAAAAATTCTCAGCTGACAGTCAGTCAGTCAGTGTGTGTGTTGGAGTCAAGAGCAGCTAGTTTGGTTTGAGTGGAGGACGGGTTCCTGCCATGATGGTTCGCTGGTTGTTGATATCAACATTTATAAGTTCCGGTGAGTCTTTTGCACTCTAATAAAAATTTAATATTTTCCTGAATGTGAAATTAGAGCGGACCTAATTAATTGTAAAAATTGTGTTGACCTTGTACCAGTTGGTAAGAAAATTAATAATTACAGTTAAAGAGATAGAGTCCCAACTTTAATTGATTTAACCCTTAATTGATAAAGTTATTTAGTTATCATTGGTTTAAACTTTTAAATTATATTAAGGCTAATAAATTAGATTTTAGTTGTTAAGCCGAACTTTTATGTAGATGGCTAATAGAAGATTTGAGGTGTTGATAGATTAACATGAACAATTCTTAGATTTGAAAGAAGGGTGTTTATTTGAAAGATTATAATTTTTATTAATGAATTTTTATTCTTCTATCATAATTTATATTAGATAAATCGTTATTATTCGATGATCAGAATTTTTATTGATTAAATTTCATCAATTGATCATAATTTGTTTATCATTTGATGATCATAAGTTTTATTACCCAATCAAAAATTTTATTGTTTAAATTTTTATTACTAGAGAATCAGAAACAATTGTATTATTTAGTTTTTGTTAATTGATGAAAATGATTTTTAGTAGTGAATTTTTATCATTTGACCAAATTTTTTGTTAGTTGAGGATAACATTTTATGGATAAATTTCTACTATCTGAAGATCATAAATTTTATTGTTTAATTTTTAGTACATAGGTCTTTGTATTCCTAATGTATTGGTCACTTCTCATGAAAAACTATTACTACTGTAATTCAGAGGGTTAAGCCCAATAGCTAATGCTTAAGCCCAATCTTGCTCACATAACCTTATTGACTAAGATTAGTAATTGAATTCCTTTTTTATTCTATTTTTTTTATTTGTCTGTATTTGGAATAATTGAGATCGAGGGTTAATCCAAACAGTGCTGTTGTCTAGTTTAATTTAGGTAATTCATTATAAACAAATTTTAATTAAAATTGTTGTACCTTTGGTTAGTCAACTGAAGTGTTTACCAATTAATCTGAAGGGTTAAGCCAATTAGTCATAGTTCTGATCAAATGTTACTTAATTATTTTGTTTTATTAATTTTGATTTACTACTTAATTATTTGCTTTATTAATTATTTCATTGATGTTGGATGTCCTTTGGGTGACACAATATATGTGTTAAAATTCAGTTGGCCATCATTTGTTGTTCACCCTCTCTTAAGCTAGGTTGCCCACCCCAGTATTGGTAACCCGAAGGTGTCTGGTTACAGACACATTTCAAAGAAAATGTAATGTATTCATTGTCAGCGTATGCCCAAAGGTTTTAGTCAGCATTCGCTACTGCTGTGTACTCATGTCAGATAATTTGGAATTATTCATACATCTATGATATTGCACACTTTGAATTTTAAGTTTAAAGCCAGGATGTTGGATCAGCAACATATATTCATTACTTTTATATTGTGATATTTTCATTTTAAAGTGAGATTGATTAAGATTGAAAGTGACATACTGATTTTGAGATTGAAATTATTTTTATGAATTGAATAATCATCTTATTTTTTTAAAGAAAAACGAGTGAGATATTTTTATTAATGTGGCTGCAGCCTGTGTGATATTAAGATAATGCATTCTTTTTCGAATAACTTTTCAGGTTTTCCATTAAAATTGCATTCATAAATTATTCAAAATTGAGCGATCACAGGCTGATTGTGTAGTGAGAGAAATTTCTACGGAAGAACCAGTGAAATGAACTTGAATTTTATTGTTGAAAATTCTATTGTTCCCAAATAAATTCATCCTTATATACATAATATTTAAAATTTTATCATTATAATTTTCATTATTCCAGATGTATCACGTTAGCTGCCATGAGAATCCACATGATCCCTAAGCAATCTTCTGCCAGTAGGCCATGAGGATCACGCTGGTTTCTCAAGCTACACTTAACAACTGGCCACGGAAAATGTTTTATAATCATACAACAACCTCAACACACTCTCATACACAATACACTATCTTCTGACCTAGTAGTCAATTCAAGAACTGTTACAGTCTACAGACAGTCAAATGTTGAATCTATTTTATCAACTGTCATCGAAGCATTATCGACCATACATTGTGATCTGGAACATTCAATTGAATGAGGACTTGAAGTTAAGATTTTTATTTCAATTTAATGAATATTTCTGGACAGTTTTGCTTATTCTGTGAATGATGAATGGACCCTCCACTGGTTATAAACAGGTTATAATCAGTGGCGTAACTAGAGTTGACTTATTGTGGGGTGGGGGGGGGGTTTAATAATTATAGATGTAATATATTGTACAATATTCATGTAGCATCAAATTAAATTGAATAAATGGTATTAAAAATATTGTTTCTCACAATTTTTTTTCAATTTCTCCCAAGCAATGATGGGGGTTACGTCACCAATAACCACCCCTTAGTTAAGCCCATGGTTATAGTATAACCTGAGATGTTCTGTGCTCGAAACTTTCAGCTGTTCTGAGAGAATCCAGGCGCAGTACCTGGGAAGAGTTAATCGATTTTTGTATGGCCAACGTAATACTACATAAACACAACTGCGTTATGTAGTGTGGCCATAGTATGTCTGCCAACGTGTAGGAACTAATAATGCTATATATAATACTACACTGAATATAGAATTTTTAATAATCTTTATTAAAATACATGAAAAGGAACATTTAATATAATTTGTGATTATTCAAGCTGTATTCAACCAGGGACGCCATTTCACCAAACTGTTGGGGGTGGGGCAAATACCGTTGGAGTACCGTTGGGGGTATGATATTGGAAGGGGGTCCGTGGGTCTTCCCCCGGGAAAATTTAAAAATATAATGTTCAAAGATGTTATTTTAAGCTACATTTTGCCTATTTGAAATTTTAACACAATAATATTATTTGTGAACAAATAACACGTTGTAAACGGATAGTGGCGGACAACAGTGCCACCTTGATTAGTCTCTGTTATGTAGGTTTACGAATTATTACTTTTACTGATAAAAATTGCCTTACTTTCAAAGTTATTTAGCTACTTTAATACTGTAAAATAAATTATACTACTGCTGTTTAAAATAGATTATTGAATTAGTCTTGTGATTTCAATGTTTCACATAGATAGGCCTATTTCAAATTATTTTTCACATTTTTGGGGGGCCTAGGCGGGGAGCCTATGAAGGGGGTACCCTGCCCCCTCAAATGGCACCCCTGTATTCAATATGATTCAAAGATCAGAGCAAAAGATCAACATATTTATTATCTATATTTTTTCAATTCAGTTTGAATTTTGCAGTCCTATAATTGCAATACTTGAACCCAAAAAACTCCTTCACATATTGGAATCAACAACCAAATTATCGAAATTATGAATGCTAATAAACAAGATGTTCAGTCATCCCTCCACTGCACTTTGAAATCTTGCATAATGATTGTATTTCATCTCTTGTTTACAGGGTCGTTGATATTATTATTATTATTATTATTGTTACATATGTGCTCAAACATTAGAGCATGAAGTTAACCACCAAACCACATCACAATGTCATTTCTGTTCGATGCTGTAAACGAAGTTCCATTGTGTAGGATGATAATCCATTAGCACGACAAGGGAATGTCAGTTTGCCTCTAAAACACACTCCGAAATCTGAAAATTGATGGAGATAAAATAATGAAAATAGGATAATGCTGCCGAATCGTTCAGGTTCTATACATTACATATGACATAACTTTGAACCCAATGATCGAGACCGAATAAAGCACGTTATTTACTAAGCTAGCCATCGAACAGATGCAATCAGTCCGGATTGAACGGAAATGAGAAGGATTTTCCATTTCGGAACACAGAAAGTCCATTCGGTGATACGAGATTTGGTCCGGCCTTAATTCGAAGACTGATCGCTTAGCCAACCTTCCTCTACTATACTACTCGTACACAATATGCTTCCATACAGGGCTCGATAGGGCAAAATAATGTATTTCCGATACTCTTTACGTTTGTAGGTTTCTATTCATCTCTTTTACCCGGCTTGTTATGCGTGGAAAACGAACCGATTGCTTCTATTAATGTGAAAGCATGTGAAATTCTGCAGTCGGAATTCATAGCACTCAATGAATTATGAAATGTATTCCTAGCATCCACCATCCAACTAGATTCCAAATCAGTAAAGTTTGATAGCGTTCCTGAATGGAAATCCCTTTTAGTTATGCTCTTTGATATGTTCAGGATAACCAACTTCAGTTGAATGAATACTGTGGTAGGTCATACTGCTAACGACAGCTTTTAGGTGAATTGAAATTTTAACAAATCACGAATTGACGTTCATTGTATGATGATGCAAATGCATGCCAATTATCACATTGATGAATCTGACTTTTCAGGTTTCGAGTGCGTAGATCTTTTATGGGGAGTACGGTTGTGAGCCTCCTCCTAGTGGCGTAGGTTAGGGGCGGAAAACTTAAATTTTTTTCGAAGGGGAATATCTCGTGAAAACTTTTTTATGGCGTATACCATATCCAAGAAAAACTACTCACCTCCAACGAGTGACAGCAATGTGAAGTATATGTGATGTTTAATGACGGAATAGAGAAATTTTGTGGGTGTCACGCACTTTATTTCCTTCCTCGGTTCACGCCTGCCATAGGCACGGAAAGGGATGACAAAATGGATATTATCCTCTTCAAAAAGTGTTAAATGAGAAAATCAGGAAATGTAATGCATGTTTCAAACATTATCAATCAAACCAAAGAGTTTATAGGAAGAGTTTCAATAAATAGAAATGAATTCAACTATGAGAGCTGTAAGAATAATCTTTAATTCCCATCACAACTACATGAAAATTAAAATACAGCATGAATCAATTTCTCTTGCAAGGTATAATCTTGACGTCATTTTAGAATTATAAATGACTTTGCGCATGCGCAGAGGAAGCCGGAAAGTAAACACGGGTTTCTTTGAATTGAATACGAATATTCCACTGTCGTAGGATTTGTAGTATAAATATAGATCTAAATTTCTCAGTACTGAAGGTGTGCATTGTAGGACTAATTAATCATTTTATTTGTAGACTACACCAATAAAACCTACTAACAAAACCCAAGAATAAGAGGCAATAAATTGAATTTTGAAGTAATTTTGACATTAGCAGCATATCATTTCTTGCACAGAATCTGATCTCCGGTTCAGAAGTAGAATAGAAATTTTGTTTCTATCTCCTATTTTTTATGTTTTGATATTCCCGCTGTTCGAATGTTTGAGAGTTCTATGCATTGTGTACTACGAATCTCTTTTCTTCTAAATAAAGTTTCAATAATTTAAAAAAATTGAATTGAGCTTTGATTTATCATCTTTTTAACGGCAAAATAGATATTACAAAATAGACTGGCATGTATTAATTTATTGTATGAAGTTGAATTTATATTGACATGCCACTTCTAGGTAAACGTCTGTCACATTTACGCAAGCATATGAGACGAATAAAAAATCTAAATTAAAATTACACACTCATTTTTCCATGTTGCTCTTACTAAAAACAACATCGTTTGACGGCAATCTACTCTTTTCTTTTACCCGAAATCCCGAAATAATTGACAAAGCAAAATGATAGGTTCACTTGCAAAGAGCAGAGTTAGCAGGAAAAGAGAACGGTGTGTCACTTTAGTTGGTGCGCACTCTACTTGACAGTTGTAGGTGACGATGATCGGCAATGAAAGCCGGATTCCGGACGGAGGCTTTGATTAATCGAAGCTAGCAGGTGGATGAGCACAGAGCACAAGTTAAGGTATCGACAGAGGCGGGCGAGCTGTCGGTGTAAAACCGATGCTTGTGAACTGATAGTCACCGAAAGTGGCGCGTATTCAAACGGTGAAGTGGCGTGTGAAGCGACGATAACGCGCGCGGCGTTTTGAGGCCGACGCTCATTAAAGTGTCCACGCGTCTGTCGCTCTGTCAACAATCAAAACCGCGCCACTTAATAGCTGAACGCTTCAAAAGTTTATCCAATCGACTGCAAACTCATCCATACCAAACGATAACCGTCGATTTGCTGCTTTCCTTATCACGATGTCAGATTGGCCACCATCAGTTCATTTTTTTGTGTTAGCTTTGCAAATAAAGCACAACTAACCGAACGCTTCAACGAGCTGTTATGATTGTATTTATTGAAAGGCGTATTTCCAATGATCATCCTATCTTAGCATCACAAAATAACAGTGTTATTATTATTATGTAGTTGTAGATAGATGCATGAGCATCAATTCTCCTCTTAATCTATTGGTCATGTTTTTTAACCGTCTATCACTTCTATAACACTAGTAGTTCTGTGAACAGTAGACCTCACTCGCTCAAAACTCACTCAAAAAGGGATGACATTTTCGAAAAAAAGTTGAAGAGCATTTTCGACTCGATTTTAATTCCTTAATTTTTTACTGATGACATAAACCGTAAAATCAATATTATTTGAAAAGATCAAAGTTTTTGACGACCCCTAGAAATCACCCTTTATTACAAATAGAGAACTTTAGAACCAATAAATTGAATTAAATTAAATTTAATTTAATTGAATTGAATTGAATAAAGGGTTCTTATGCATTTTAGCAGCTTTCAATATCAATAAATCTCCGATAATAAAAAACAGAAATTATTCGTCAAAAAATGATGTTTTTTTATTAATTTTTCTTATCCATCTTCCATTCCACGTCTGCTACTTCGACTTCTACTTTGTTTCAGTTCCACATCTCATCTTGAGCTGCAAAGTTGTTATTGCACAAAAACGGAGCCGATGTGATTTTCCGCGTCATTAATGGACTATCAAAGGGACTTTATTAGTTTAGATAGGTTAAGGTATGATTATTTTTGTAGTGTTTTGCCGGGATTTGCCATGCTTAGCTTGTGGGAGGGGCGATCGTTGACGTGCAGCCTAGTTGATGCCCGTCATTGATGGTGCTGACGGTCCGGCCTCCAATAACTTTCACAATTCTCTAGATTCTGGTGCTTACTCAAATAGGAAACAACAAACACATAAGAAATGTTTTAAAGCATGTCACTTGAATACTCAGTCACTTAATTGTCACATTGATGAACTAAGAACGATTTTTAGATTTAAAAACTTTGACATCATTGGTATATGTGAGACTTTTTTGAAGCCATCGATTCCAACTTCCCAAGTAGAAATACCGGGATATACTCTATTTCGCAATGATAGGTTGAATAGAGCATGTGGAGGAGTAGCTATTCATGTGAAAGAAGGTTTAAAAGCCAAAGTTCTCACTCATTCCAAACAGGAAAATTCATTCCTACCTGAATTTATCGTTTTAAAAATAGCCCTATCAGGATCAGATAATAAATTAATAGGGGTATGTTATCGCCCTCCAAAAATAGGTTACTTCACTATACATGAACATGACTATATTGCCACTTGATCCAACTCATCACACTGCTGAATCTAACACTTTTATAGTTCTTATAATTGTTAGTGATCCAGATGAAGTCTTAGATAAAGGCCAAATCTCAGTACCAGCTATATCAGGACATGACTTAATTTACTGTGTTTTATCCTATAAAACTCCAAAGCCAGAACAAAAATATATAACCTACAGAGATTTTAAGCACATGGATGAAGCAGCATTCTTTGTGGATGTAGTACAAGCCCCATGGAGTCAAATAGAAGGTCTATCTTCAGTTGATGAGATGGTAGAGACTCTTGAGACTATGATACTTGACATCTATGACAGACATGCACCAGTTGTAACAAGAAGGGTAAACAGGAAACAGCCTGTCCCTTGGTTGACTCCAGAAATTATTCAGTTAATGGCTCTCAGGGACTCTGCTCACAGACGAGCTAAGAAAAGGAATGACTTAAATAGCCTCAATGAATACTGACATCTTCGGAATAAGGTCAAACAGCAGTTGAATAATTCTAAAATGAGGTACCTGAACTCCTCTTTACTGACTGACAACAACGAAATACAGCTGGACTTTGGCAAGGGATTAAAAGACTAGGATTTGGTAAACAAAAATCACCCACACCTGTAGACCTACCATTAAATGACATAAATGAGTTTTTTGTTTCTCATACTAGCTCTAATGTTGAAACTGTTGTTCAAAATCATCTAGACTCACTAAATGATTAAACCGTTAATGAACCTATCCCAGTTGACCGACAATTCACCTTTCAGCAAATCTCTGATGCTGACACCCTTAAAGCTATCCACCATATCCAAACTAATGCTACAGGTTCTGACAAAATATCAATTCGAATGATAAAGAAAATTCTTTTTGCAGTATTGCCAGTATTGACATTTATTTTCAATGCATCTCTTATTAGTGGTAACTTTCCTAAAAAGTGGAAGTATGCCCTAGTGCATCCTTTAAACAAAATTCCATCACCAACTAGAGTCCAAGACTATAGGCCATCTAAAGTACTTGAGAGAATTGTTCATTCACAAGTTACAATCTTCATTGAAATTAATAACCTCCTCCATGATTTTCAGTCCGGTTTCCACAAGCACCATTCAACAGAAACTGCATTATTACAAGTTACTGATGATATAAGACTGGCAATGGACCAGAAGAAATGTACTGTCCTATGTCTTTTTGATTTTTCCAAAGCCTTTGATACAGTCAATCATGATATACTATTTGCTAAGCTTCACCTTCTAGGATTAAGTCAAGAAGCAATCTTGTGGTTTTGTTCATACCTCAGTGATGGAGAACAATGCGTTGCAGTTGGGGAAATCAGGTCTGAATCAAGAAATGTTTTACAGGGAGTACCACAAGGTTCCATTCTAGGCCCACTTCTTTTTACTCTCTATGCAAATGACATCCCTTCCTCAATTCAGTCTTGCAAGTACCATACTTATGCTGATGATCTACAGATCTACCTTAGTTGCCCTGTTACTAAACTGAACGAGACTATAGGAATTATTAATTATGATGTTGCAAGAATAACTGATTGGACAAAGAGGAATGGTCTGAAACTCAATCCTAATAAGACTCAAGCAATCATAGTAGGATAATCACGGCTCATCAATCAAATTCAACTCAGTTCCTAGAATACATGTTGATGGACAGTTAGTGCCTTACTATGACTCTGTAAAAAACTTAGGTATAACCATGACAAACACTCTTGACTGGACAGAACATGTTAGTAGAACCTGTAAAAAGGTATTTGCTGCTATGCATTCTTTGAAAAAGATGCAAGATTCTCTTCCTAGACATATCCGGTTTTTGTTGGTGAGATCCCTCATCTTTCCATACTTTTCATATTGCAATACTGTTATCAATGACATGACTGTTTCTCCAAGTGAAAGATTACAACGCAGCTTAAATTACTGTTTTCGCTTTGTATACTCACTCCAAAGACATGAGCATATAACTCATTATTATATACAAAGCTCTACCCTCAAACTACCGGAACAAAGACTCATTCGGATATCAAAACTAGTAAATTACATATTGAAATATGGTAATCCGAAATATTTCAAAAATAATTTCAAATTTGTAGCAGATGGCAGAGCCAATAGCGTAACAACCACAAGAGGAGGTAGTAGAACTTTAAGAATTCCAAACCACCATACAGCAATTTACAACAAATCATTTGTTGTAAGTGGTTGTCGAATATTGAATTCACTCCCTACTGCAATAAAGAATTTGAAGAGCCGGACAGGTTTTGCTTCTTCACTGAGGAAGCATTTTCTTGAGCGGATGTCTATGGTTGTTCAGCCCTAGAGTGATGGTGTGGGAAATTTTGGCAAAACCCTGTTAGTTATAAGTTTTTCTTCCTTTATTAGTTCATTCTATTTCATTTTTTTTTATTATTAGTAAAATTTATTTAATTTCATAATGTGTAGACACTATCAGGTAGAATTTATAGGTTAAGTGTAAGAGAGGAACACCGTCCCTAACTTCGCCTTTTCATACAAATAATGTATCACCAAGCTTTTTTTCTTTTTTTTCTATGTATCATATTAATATCATTTTAAGTCATAATTTCATGTTTGTATATAGTTAAACAGTTTATGTAATAAGTAACTGACAATGTTTTATGTAATAATACTTGGTGATGCCTATATATTGTATTTTATACTAGTAACTGTTCAACTATTATTTGCATGAATAAAGAAATCAATCAATCAATTCCCGATTTTCACCAGCTAAAATTATAATGTTTTCTCACATGTGATGATCCACATATATTATCTGGCTCTTCTTTTCAGCAGTATGGTATATTTTTTAATTACAATATTATCTGGCCTAAAAAATATTAATTTGATAAGACTATTCAAGTCTAATTGGAAAAATAAGTAGAATAACTTATAATTTATTCATTAGAATAGATTGATTAAGAAGTTTGTGATGAAATAACTTATAACGCAATTAAAAGTCGGCCACGTTATGTCACTTGAATACAGCACAGTACTGTATATAAGAAGGAAGCTTATATTGATATAAATTCACTACCTACCACATTAACTGTAAATAAGAATGAAGCTCATATTGATACAATTTTGCTTCATTTGAAAAAAAATTGGCTGCCAAATTGTATTTGAAAAAATAAAATATATACTTTACTTGGGATTTATCGGTATATGCAGTTCTCGGTTCCATTCATACAAACCGTATTACCAGTGAGCGCTAATACGGACTGCGTTATACAAACGTTTAGTGTGAAAGTGATAAACGCAGTATATTCTGGCTCCTTCAACCGTTTATACAGTAACTTGTGAGTGCTTTGTGCTTCAACTGTTATGTTTTAGACGTTTCTTCTTGAATTATTGAACAGTTATTGTTTAATATTTGATTGGATTTTTAACAGTGATTAATTTTGAAGCAGTGAAATAGAAAATTCTTTATAAGCTGAAAATTATTGATTTACTCGTTTCTGGATTGACTTCTTTTGGTGTGATATAACTGATTAGTGCGTGTTGTTAGTAATTTGTAAAAATAAAGTGCAAGTTTTAATTTTAAGTTCTGCCAGAATTAATTTAAAGATAGAACCCACAACAATTGGTGTCAAAAAAGGAGTTTTTCGATTTTTATTGAAAATGGTTGGCAAAATAACATTGTGTCATTTAAAAGTGACTGATCTCAAACGTGAATTGAAAGACATCATTGTTTAGACGTGATTTGGAAATATCTGGGAAGAAGTAAACTCTACAAGACCGGCTTCATGAGGTGTTATAGGAAGAAGGAGAAAGCCCTGCAACATACCTTTTTGAGACTTCAGATACGAAATTAATTTCATCATTGTCATTGTCAATTTCGCATCTATAAGTATACAGGACAGAGGCGGCGCGTCTATAAGGGCAGGAAGGACTAAGCCCCACCAATAATTCCATAAAAGAAAAAATATTAGTCCGTTCAAATAAACACTGAATTGATAAGAAATCAGTGAATGAATTTGTAAGGCAAGTATGTTAATTTGCACACCGATTAAGAGTAGCTGCGGTCTGGACTGATTTCTAAGTAGCCCTGGCAATACAGAGCTGCATACATTGGCTCTATAGACGGTGACATCAGACCAACAGCTCCCTCACTTTGGAGCTACATTTGTTCCAGGCAATTGATCGCGAGAGCTGAGCAGTTGTAATTACGTTGACCAGCTCTAACCGACTACGTAGATGACTGGCCCTCAACCGCAGTTTGCGCTCCACCGGAAGAGTGCGTAGTACGTTGTCTGGACAACACCCATACGGAAAGCTGTGTAACCAGTAGTTTTTGTATTTCGCTCTCCGCTATCCACATTTCACACTCCACAGCTACAACGGACAACGCGGCTTAATCGGCAGCCCACGTTACCTAACCTCTCAAGCAGTTTGTGACTTATGTGTTTGCGTAGGAGTGCAGTGGACAGTGCATAATCAACAGCATTATTTATTAATTAACTCTTATTATTTATTAATTACTTTTTGTTAGTAGGTTGACGTAAACAATGAATTTGAATCATGTTAACAGTTTACTTTGCACAAAGTTTTCGACATTGCCATTGGAGGTGAAAAAGCAAATAAAAGAGTTAGGCCCTTATTAGACCAAAGATTTTAAGCTTGTCGTAACATACACAAAGCAAAACAGAAACTTTTGTACCTTGTGGTTCAATAAAAAGCCGTGATTAACTCCAAGAATTGAAAAACGAGCTTTATTTTGTTTTTATTTTTTATGTTTTGATAATAATAATCATAAGGGAAATGATGATCTTTGGACGAAAATTGGCTGCTAGGATCTCAAACACTTGAGTGAGAAAATTAAAAAACACGAGGAAAGTAACACTCATTTTACCAATGCAATTAAATATCCAGCCAAAGATCGCATCTACAGTGGTAATATTGTTATTACTTATTAATACTTGAATTTATTGGAGATGTTAGAGGGATGCATTTCACTTCTGAAAAGAAGCTTCGTCAACGTTTAGTTCATTTGGTTCATTGACCTATTCTCTACACTCCTCTTGACTGTGTTAAAATAATCACTGACACGGGAACACTCAAAAACAGATCATAGACAGTACCGTTTCAGAATTATTTTAGACAGAATCCATAACCATATGACAGGACATTATAATCTCAAGAACGGCTTCAAGTTAGCCCTCTACCTATAGCTTAACTAAGAACTGATTTGAGATTGCGATTATAAGAAAAATTTGACTTCTAGGTTGGAAAAATCTTTGAGTGAGGTTCTCAAATACGAACTTAAGTTGAAGCGTTGATTCAACTGTGTGAGTTTACTAGACAGGTTACAAGGAGACCCAGATGTCCCTGCAATATTTATGTAATGTGAATCCTGTGTAATCTCTGTATATTGGTGTAAATTAGTGTTGTTTGAAGTAAATTATTAGTGTTAAATTATAAATCAGGAGTCAGGCCTTAGTTGGGGACCTGGGTTGGCTTCCAATGCCACAGCTACGCGCTGGCTTGTCAATTCGAGAACTTGCAAGTGTAAGTGAGACTTATCGCCGCTAAGTAAGACTTACCCAAGTATTGTTTTGGTAAATACGGCCCCAAATCTCGATTTGGGTAAAATTTTTCTGCTCACAGAAGTCAACTCTACCAAATTAGTCTTGTATTTTCAAAACCAATTTGATTGAAATTATTAAATTTGTATAGTTTGTTCCCAATTCTGTTTAGTAAGAGAAACTATTATTTCCATTCCAATCAGCATGATAAATAAATTCATAGCTTCCTTAAAACAATAATAAATATTCTTAATTCATCTAAATACAATGCTGTTTGGGCTTCAACGAGGATCTTTGGGAATATTATTTTTGCCTATTAATATTATTAGAAAATCAATCAATAAAAACACCAAATTGAAAAAGAATAAAATTAAAGAGCCTGATGAACTTAATATGAAATTCAACTCAACTCAATTTTGTGACCACTATCATCAATTACAGTATCCACCAGAAAAAAACTCCGAGCTGGATTCCCGGGCAAGACCGGGTAAAACGCAAGTTACGTAAAAAGAGACTTAATATAGGTGTGCATATGGCATTGTATTCATATCACAGTTCCTTTGGACCTAATTTTGTAGCTTTGCTGAGCACTATGTACAAAATTATAATGAAGCAGCTTATTATAATCATGAATCATTATAATATTATTAATTAAAGATAAATTATGCTGATTTTTGTAACGATTATTGTACAAACTGAAAGGATTAAGTATTCTGATCGGAAATTAGTATAATTAATTAATTGACGACTGGCCAGACGGCAGATGGTAAGATGCCGTCCAATTAGCTATGGTTGTCGTAACCACAGTGTGTTGCCTACCACCTACTCAGACAAGCACTTGCTTTCCTGCCGGGTATCTGACAATGAGCACAAGATAGTCTGTGGGAGACACCGATTCCCGGGTAATTGAGGACAATTGACTCGCGAGTACAAGTAGCACTCTGGTCGGGTCATTTCCTTCAAGTGCAGATCCTAGCACATCTGCACGCGCGTTCACTGGCACTCACCTATCTCGCTCCCAATGTTCCCGTCAAGCAGCTATATCGTTGATGCCTCATTCCAGGCGCGGACATTTGAACAACGGCATCCAGAAAGACGGAGCGCTGCTAATAGAATTTACAAAGCATTTCCGTGGTTTTGTGCTAGACGTGAGTGTCAGTCACTTCCACCGGCTAGTAGTTCAATTTCAGTGATCATTCGCCTTCACGACTCCATTCAACTTTGTCATCATCCCAGCGTCAATACAACCCAGTCAATACACTGATTGAGTTTCAATCTCTATCAATTTTCTTCCAAATTGGAAGTTGAAGTGCATTATCATAATGTTATTGTAGGTGAAATGTGAATTTAATTTTCTATTGCCGAATTGTTTATGATAATAATTATTCGATCTAGCTCCGAGTGAGAGCAATAATGAGTACTAGAGCATGAAGGGATCTTCCCATTTTCACCACTTTAATTGGCACTGAATCTAATTGACTCTGAGAAGATTTTCTCACAAACATTGGAAGTCTATTCATGTCCGCTTGTAGTCTCAATAATCATTTTCTAAAATAAGGGCTCCTTAAACTCTAATCTATTTCATTACAATCCAAAATACTCACTCCAAAATCGTAGGATTTTTTTAGAATTAAATTTCCACGTTGACTTCGTTGGAAAAGCACAACTTTGTTCAGTTTTATACAGCACAGAGGGTGTGCCAGCCAATATGTGTATCAGCCAATATCGTGAGAACTTAGTTGCCTGTGATTGAAATACTTTGCTATTTCCCTTTTGTGTTGATGATCCTAAGTATACTTCACTATTTTTCCCTCAATTGGTGACATTCTCTTGAGTTTTAATGCCCTAGCCTACTTTCAGTAGCTATCGATGAGTAAAAAAATTGAAATGTATTTTATAATAATCACAATATTATTTAACGTACTCAAACCATGGACTGATTCCTCCTAATATTATCATTGGATTCATTGTAATAATATCAATCAGTTCACATAGCTGACAGTAGATGAAAATGGAAATGCAAGAATTCTTTATTTGGTGAAGTTAAGACTGTAGAGTTCTCTCTTTCACTCAACCTCAGTTGAGGCCCATCTAAAAAATAATATTTCTGTAATAATATTGATGTGTTTAAAATAAGTAATATCATAGGCGTATAAGATGAAGTAAGCAGACATAGAGAGAAGGTGCTGAACTTTTCATGAGAGACTAATATCACATTCTGGAGGAGAATGTTGTGAGTGAAACAAATTAATAATTTAGAATATTCATTGAATGGTCTGTGTGAGAAGCAAGAGTAGTTCAAAGTTCAGATAGGTTCAGTGTACAGAAAGGAGTCTAGAACTTCTAACTAACAGTTAAACTTTTGAGAAACAGCAAGATTGCAAGAGACTCACAGTTTTCGAGCCAGAAAGATGTTTTAAAATCAGTTTGACTCATCACCATTGACACTGAAACTGAATAGTTGGGAAGAGGTTGTCTAAGCTAGAAAGCAAATAGTGAGAATGGTTGGGGTGTGGAGCTCCACGAGTTTTCCGAAGCAAAGTTTAGGCCCGTCATTTATTATTCCCGTCACTCTACTGTCGGGTTACTGTCAAATTGATATCCCCGGGAAAACTTATGGATAAAGTATCTTGCTGAGGAAGGAGCGTCTGGCATCTTCCGGGAGACGAATACTGTCCACTTTTATTCTTATTATATAAGCCATAGAATGCAGTGACTCGAGTAATTGATTTATCCTTCCCACATCTAAAATTCGTTCTTGTCAAGATGGAGAGCAAATTCCTTGTTGGTCTGATCCCATTGCTGGCATTTTTTCGCTGAACGAAAAAATGCTATTCCCCTATCAAATGAGGAAAGATTAGTTAAATTTAAAGAGAATTTTAATTCTGATAGTGGATAGTAACATATGAACATAATCATGCATTAATAACACACAACAATCTAATATTGGCTATACACAAATCCCTTTTTTTGGATTAAGGTGTTTTGTTCGAATATCACATACAAAAAGGCTACATCAATTATTCTGTTGTTTTCCAAACGTCTCTCTGTCGAATTGTTTGCAAGAATTAGAGGTGTGTCGTTCAGTTTACGCACTTGAATCTGCAGTCACACTCTGTGTAGGAGTGTGTGTGAGTGAACTATCAAACATAGAGCTTCAGACTTTGTTTCGGTGGGCTTGACATACTGATATAAACCTGTCAGCTCAGTGAGGGAAGCAATCACAAACTACATCACTCCTTGTTTCTATAGAACGCTCTTTGTACTAAAGCATAATTTCGACATCTACAGTCGAAATCGGACACATAAATACCGAAATGTAATTGTGTAAAGAATGAAAAGTAAAGCTAAGAATCCAACTTAGAAATAGAAGAAGATATCTATGAAAATGTTTCTGTAGTAAAAGTATTGGACCCGCGATAGTTATTCAAGAGGAGTTGATAAATTTCGAAAAAGTTGTAACAGCTATTCAATCTCTTCTATTTTAATAATACTTTTAAAAACTAGATAACATTTCATGAATTAATCAAAAGTAGAAATGTTAATTTTTCATTAGTACAATATAAGGCCCACAACCCAGTATTACAATCATTAAAATTCCAGTTATGAAAAGAATGGAGGGGAAATAATCTAACAACAAAATTCATAATTTATGCATATTTCTTATGATTGAATAAACAAAACAATGATCTGTAAATTTGATACTCTTTGAACATAGAGTATGATAAAATACAAAATATTCAGAGTATACAGAGCATACACAGAGTATCATACAGAGACAGAATAACAGATGAGAAGTTGAAAAGAAGAGAGACGAGTGGTATCAGAGACAATACAAATATTTTTCAACAATTTAATTGGAACCAGATTGTAAACTCCTGTCTCCTAGTCAAGAAAACTCAGTTGATTCAAGATATAATTAATTTATAAAAGGAAATGATTATTTTATGAGGTCTGTACGGTAAGTTTACAATTTAGTTTTTAGTGTTTGATTGAATAACTTCTGCTTCAAAACTATAATTTAGTGAGATGAGATAGTCAATTTCGAAATTCCTTTTCAAAATAACTCGAAGTGATGATAATAAAGTCAGTATTGGGCACTTTTATATTTTGCACGCTTCTTCAATAAAAGCACGGTACAATGATAAAACTTCTGACAACATAGGCTGATGTTTGGTAACAGTGAATAGATATTAATAAGTTTATTGCTTAAAACAACATTTATTGTAGTAGGAACCAAAATAGATTCTGATTGCGTCCAAAGTACTGTACATGGTTCCACTTCACCAATAAATTCTGGTCATCTAGAGTTATCTAATATGAAGTCCATTCCGATGACTTATAGTCAAAGCCAAAGATTTAAGACTCCACTCGAATAAAACTTATAACCGTTAGAGATAAAATAAGGCGATTGTCAGACGGAATGAGTAATGCTTATTTGATTTCAATCTTCCACTGCTTCAGCAAACTTCTCAAGACAAGATTCAAAGTTCATTCGACAATCCAACCCAATTTCAAATAGTTGATATCAAAAATGATCTCAATATTGCTGTTGCTTCCTGCATTCATCCAGATAAAGGTAGAAAGACTCCATGTAATTTATAAGAGTACAGTAGATACGATACAGTAGATATTGATTGTAACTCAACCAGATCACAAAGCTGCTAAATCAAATTTGCAAGGCTCTTGTATTTGGAGCAGAATTATCTGAACCGAACCAGTACAGTATCAAGTGGCAATACTATCGAGTCTCTAGTTAAATTCAAATTTCACGTTTATATATTTTTTCAGCATTTTTCTTCTCACCAAAATATGATATCGTAATAACTAATAATTGATATTTCAAACACTCGACAGCGGGGCGATTTAGCGTGGTTATTTTGTGAGCAAAGCTCACGTATTATACATGACCCCGGTAGGCCCATTTACGAACGCAAACTGGACATGTAAAACAGTTATTTTACTATGACAATCCTCTTAATACAAAACAGAACTCCGTTTGAAATCGCTGTGTCGGTATGACTTCCCATTAGTTAACATGGGGAACAAGTTTCTCTTTTAGCAACCATATTTTTCAATAAATTTCAGAAAACTCTTGACAATACCCGAGGGGTATTCTCTGTCTTCTTTAAATGAATCCTGTTCAAATCGAAAACTGGCTAGTCAGAACCCGCTGAATCAGTAGTTGAATGAATAATTTTAATTGAAGGTATAATCCATTGAAGAGGGGTTTATGTTAATAATGTCACTCTTCAATCAGCTTCAAATGGTTTTTAAAAAATTCCACAAGTTAACAAATAAACTATATAATAACTAATTATTTGATTTTCATGAACTATTCTCATTCTAAGGCCCATTCTATACGGGACCGAAAAAGCGCGGCAGAAACATGGACCTATATTCCCCATGTTGACTAATGAGAAGTGATAGCCGTGAGCCGTAGCAGGTATCTGTTCAATCAGATAGACATAAGCTGCGTTCTCCTGGGCCCTCTTTGTAAGGATGGCCGATTAGATTGGCCAGAAAAAGGCACTGTTCTCTGCTGTAAAATCACTTCCCGGTGGTTTGGAGCCCATCTAACTGTAGGTCCAACTCATCTATCACCATCATCCAACTCATTACCCACGCACCGGACCTATTTAGGCTTCATCCTCCAAAAAAAAACCATCGTCCAAACTACATGGACCAAAATTTGGCACCTACAGACGCGTTGTAGAGAGGCAGAATTTACGCCTGGCGTTGTGATTTAACTGACTGCACTACGAATATTAGTCATTATTTAGATAAGTCGAAGTATGTGATATAATTAATGGAATAAACAGCAATACAACACTCCAATGAATGAAACAGATGTAACGAAATGTACAAAAACAATCTATAGGATAGACTGGGAATAAATGATGTAATTGAATTATTATTGGAAACAGTCCTAGCACGAGCGCGATGGCAATACTCAGAATGAGAATCTTGTTTTCTCGCTATTTCAATTAAAACGGATTTCAATTTTAACTATTTCCCAGTCACTGACAGCTCTAAAAGAGTTCAGAGAACTGTTTTCCAGTCACTGAGCTCGTTGAAAACGTATAATATTGAATCTAGATTGTTGTTAGCATAGATTAAAAATGAATCGAGCACATGTAGATCAAGAATTATATAATATTACAATAATGTTCGCTGACACCGCAAACTGAAGTGACGGAATGGGACAACTCACCGCAGCTAACTTGACGTGAGCCATCTCGCCGCGAAAACAAAAATTAACACTCCAGTATGCGCACCCGTCTCCGTGTCATGAGTGGTCACATAATGTACACCATTTTTGGTTTAGCGTTGAGTCGTTTATACACGATCAAATTTTTAATCCAATTCAATAAAATAGAATAGCTTCCAACTGCTTCGAATCCCTTCAAAGTGCATCAAATTGCTTCAAATCTTGTCCAAGATTTGACAAGACTATTAAAGTCTTGTCATAGATTTATTAGATGTGATTTATTTTAATTGACTTGAGTTTTCGAGTTTTTTCAGTTATCTCCTTTCAAAATCACTTTCCAGCGGCTCAGAATTGGAACTCATTAGAAACTGTTCATATCTCAATCATCATCTCATTAGCGATGCACACGATTTTATTGTGCTTTTTTGTATACAGTAGTGTTGTATGTTTTATTGGATAAATAAAAATTAATTTATTCATTATGTCGAATCATTAGCTGCATCTAAATATTACTGAAAAGCGGTAACAATGAAATATAGGGGGAAATCAGTCCTTCGTGTATGAGATGGCCACGGCGAGATGGCCGCGGTGAGTTGGCCGAGCCGGGTTGATACCTGGCGGCGAAATGGCAGTGGCGAGTTGTTCTAGACCCGTGAAGAGCTAGAATCAGCATTATCAATAGCGCAGTAGCTAAAATACTTCAATCTTACTTTCAAGCAGGATGATGGGACCTGTCAACTATCACTTTTAGAGTTCTGGGTCCGTTTAGCATGAAAGTAAATGCTTCTTCAATTGATCAGATGAATAAAAAGACTCAATTCATTTTACCTGTATGACTAGTAGTTCTGCGAACAGTGGACCTTACTGTTACTCGCCCAACACTCTATACTTAAAGGGGATTATATTTTCAAAAAAATTTCAAGAGCACTTCGACTTAATTTTTATTGCCTAATCTATCATTGATGATAGAAACTGCAAAAAGCAATATTTGAAAAATTCTATTTTTTGACATCCCTTGGAAATTACACCGTAATTTAGAGGATTGCTATCTATTTTCAGCAGTTCTTGTTACTCACCTCGAATCATAAGAATACAAATTATCCATTAAAAAAAAATTAAACACCCTCCAAACTCCAGTGAAATTTAAATTTTCGCCCCCAGCTTCAGAGGAGATTATTTTTGAAATGGAAGTCCCCAAAGTTATATGCTCTACCTGATGAGATGAGTAATTCCAGAATTATCATAATAATTGAGTTTTTAAAATGTTGATAAGTACAATACTGTGCTTATAATATTATATCAAGAAGAAAATAGGATACAATAAAAAATTATTAAAGAGTTTGAGCATGCTACGTTAACGATCAAGTCAATTCTAACGTGACCACTCTATGTAATAGGCTACTCTAATATTATATAGCATCTTGCATTCATATCGAACAGGTTCAAGGAGTGATCAGGTTGGAATATAATTAGTGCTATCGATAACTTAGCTTTGATCAATCTCCCTGATACCAGCCTGAATACATTTCATAACATGGAATACTGTTTAAAAATAAATTCTGGAATCTCGATTCCATTCTCTACGCTGAGATAAGTTTCAAATCGAAAGTAAAATAATTCTAATCTAAAAAGCAAAATGGTAGGCTAATATTTGTTTGGACAACCAATTTGAAAAACACTGCAACCTGTCTAAACTGAAACTGAAATGAACAATACTACTGCAATAAGCAAAAACTGAAAGTTGATGAGAAAAAATTTTCATTTGGGCTAGTTTGAGGAAAAACGTTAGCTAAAAGCAGCCGCGTGAAACTGAGTAAAACTTTTTTCAGTTTGATCAGTGAATTAACAACATAACAGTTCAAAGGTGTAGAGATCTATCACATTATTTCAGAGTCAACTGGGGAAATAACCATTATTATTCTTATTATTGGAGACTTGAACCTTCCATTTGCCTGAAACGAGAAGAACGAATAGGTCGATGGGAATGAACAGAGTTTACTTTACTGTAAAAAAAAATGGGAAAAGAGTTTTTCGATGCCGATGGGCCCATTGAAGTCCCATATAACTGAGCCCTGAGCTCTCTTACTGTGCTTCAGTGTAAATAGGGGTGGTTAAATGCTTGCAAAAAACGGTAATTTTTCTGCTTCCACTTACATTCTATGCTAAGACAAAGACAACTGAGTCAAACTTGCTCTCAGTTTGACCAGTGAATCAACAACATAACAGTTCAAGAGAGATCGTTATGTTACATAACAGTTTATAGAGATCGTTCGCAGATTAGGTATTGTTTGTCCTTTTCAAATTATTTTGAAAGTTTTGTGTTTAAAATATTGAATCTGAAGTTTGGAACGTTGATTGTACAGAGAAATTCAAGATGAGATATCTAAATTTCTTCCACCAGCTTTACACACTGTAGCTTTGGAAAGTTTGAGAAATTTAAATACGGATCCATTGCATCGAATACGAATGCCTGCAAGATGTATTTTGCAAGGAGAGCGTTAAAGCTTATCAAGGTAGCGAGCATTCTTGATAGAGGATGAGCCGTTGATAATCCAGTTGATGATTAATCCAGTCATAAGAGCCGTTAACAGTCATCTGCCGATAACATCCTTCTGAGCGCTGAGTCGCAATTTCAACAGAGAGACTAAAAGCTGCCGAGCTGATGGTTTCGAACTTCGCGAGATTCACTCATTCAAGGTATTAAGTGAGGTGTGAAGTCAGGATAACGGTCGTTCCACACCATCAACATCACCCTGTGCCCTTCAACCCCAAACTACGGCGCTGCCCTACCACACCCAATAACCCTTCAAAAGAAAGTGATCGCTAGTGATGCAGCTTATCGTGGCCAGTTTAATCAGGTCGCTTTCATCACTCAATATATTTAATGTGTGTCAACTTACAGTCCAGTCATGGGCAATCAAACTTTATCTCACTCCAAAAACTTCGCGGACCAATGATGAATAATAGCATCCCCACTTTCTTTCTATTATAATGTATTGGTGTGGATTTGAAGTGCTTGATAGTAAACGTGAACCCAGAAATATTTGTATTGTCTTACGGAGCTGTATTCACAATCTGGAAAGGCTTCTGACCTCCCATAAGTGGCACAAATAAAGTTTTTCTACGAACCTTCCACGAGTTTGAGACTTGTGCTTGGTAATGAGGTGACTGATGGTATCATGATGCTAAGAATGGTAGACCTGCAATTTTAATTGGTTTGGTGAGGGATAATAACGCTGATAATGCCGTGTCATAGCAGCCGGTCACCCTTCCAAGCGCTGTGCCGAGCACCCGTAAACATTACGAACTCCTCTTCACTCACAACACCCCCTTGACGACACCACGCTCAGCAAGCGGCTTATCTGTTCCCTAATTAATTAATATTCTTCTCAGCTCGCTGCTGATGGGGAAAGTTTAATGTGAAAGAATTCACTAACATTATGTATTGTTCGTCAAGTACGTATTTCAGTCTTTAATGGAGCAAAGAAATAAAATATATTTTTAGTCCTACCTGGAAATATTTTCTTTTTTTTTCTTCCTGCCTGAATAGCGACACGAAACAAGTTGAAAGAAAATGCTCTGCAGCCGCTAACTGTCAGAAGCAAGGGAATGCTCAACGTCAACTTTCCATAACTGACATCATACTTTCAGTCTATAACTGTCTCGGACACATTTACTTTCCTCGTCCTCAATCTCACCTGCTCCTATTTCAAAAAACAAAGAAGTGTTCTTCACAAGATATAACTAAACATTCTTAAATAATATGAGCTAGCAATATTTTTTGATTGGCTGCGGTTTTGGGACTGGTCATTAGAAGCTCAAATAATTAAAATAATTACTTTTTGGAAATTCCCTGTTGTATTAATCATTTAAAGTGGCATCTAAATTTGACTAATGAACTTTTCATTCTCTGATGCCTTTTACCTTATTTATTCACACTTAATGAGCCCCATACCAGTTTCTCTTTACAAATTTTAAAATAAGAAGAGCTCTTAAATGCTCATGAAATTATTAATTTTTAGTGCAGTAGATTCATAATACTCTTAGGCCTACGGGTTCTATGTCTAAAATAACGCTGGCAACACTTAATTTTATCACTCGCACTTTATTTACACAAATAATCACAACACTCACTGTTCAGTAATGTCTTACAGAAAAATAAGCAATTAAAAACAGATAACACGATATTGTTCAACTGATAATGAGTTTTCAATAACTGTACAAAAATCAATCACTAAAAGTTAAGAGGCTGATCTAAAATTAATTAATAACTGTACAATAAACTGTCCAATAATATTCAAAACGAAAAGTCGAAAAAGAACACTTAACTTACGTAGCACTAGTCCGTAATACAATAAACACTATTTAGTAGCTCACTGGTATGAATTAAACAGAAAAAGAATTGTCACAGAGAAAGAATTATCATTATATATAGACACAATATAGAACTGACACAACTTGTTTATCACGACGATTTCGAACAAGACTCAACTCATTTACAAGATACTTCCTCTATTTATATACTTTATCATAATTGAGATATCTCTAGATTTCTCTACCAACTTCTAAATAAATAAATCAAGGAAACTAGCACTTTCTACAATATTCGATAAGACTCCAAACAAACAACTAGAGTTGTTTACATAAGTTGTCTAATCAAACAACTAGAACATTCTACTGATTATCAAGTAAACACATAAAAGTGTCAAAAGCAGAGTAATTAATGGCTTAAAAGTAAACATTTACGTAGCAGATAACACCGAGAACCATTGTCTCTTCTTTCTTTCAATTCTCTCCAATTTCATATCCGCTACACTACAATGTGGTCGGAAATGTAAGAAGGGCATGAAAATAATAATAATATTGATTAACTTCAATTTTTCATCAAAAGCATCCTACAAAAATTAACAAAAAGTTTATAAAATGAAATTAGAGGTATGTATAACATGTATAAATCAATTAAATAGAATAAATGCTACAGATTTCAGAAACTCAATTGATGATCATGTTTTGATTCCAATGTGTGATGAATCTGTAGGCTATATAATTATCAATTCAACCCCACTTCTTTGTCATGGGTGATATCAAGTATATTAATTCCTTCAATAAAATCTCCCTGAAAGTTTAAATACCGAGAATTCATACTAAATTAACAACTCTTTATACAAGATGACTGCCTATCATTATTATTTATGTCGTCCTTTGAAATCAGAAAGCGGAATAACACCAAAACTTGTTGTTTAAACACAGAAACGTTCCCAGTTTAAAACTATGGCAGCTGACAATCTAGTTACAAAATATGACTGTGGCTATATGCGAGCTCATACACGTCCGCCACAAAGCTGTGTAGTTTGTACCCGTAAATTCAATTAGACTCACGCTACCAATGAATGTGTCAACAGTACTGTGTCGACACTATTGTTTCAGACCAGGTTACAGTAATCGCGCTAATAAATGATGAAGTTTATGCTATTCACGATGTAAGCGTGTCTAGTATATAGGATCCCATGCACTGTTTGTTGTCAATGCTTATGGATTTTTTAGCCGTGATCTGAATTCGAATTCTGTTCCAATCAGCCTTGTGACTTGTGAAATTTTCACTTATTATCAATATTATTTTTAATTATACTTTATCAAAATTGTTTAAAATACAATTTCATTGTTTGATAATTATTTTTATCGGATACACTAGAAACTTGAATGTTTAAGGAGATAAACACACATTTAACTCCAATGGTTGGTTTCAATAAACTCCTTTGCCCTTCCATGGGAAGCAGATAACTGAAATAATAGAGGATATAAGGGGATGAACGCGCTACCACATTTCACTCTCAGAAGGTTTTCCATCAATTCTTTCACTGTTCCAAGAAGCAGATATGAAATATCATTATTCTGCGGTGGTCCCATCCAAGTTTTACAAGGATCGGCTCAAACTTAGCCCAAATATCAAGCAAAAAAGGGCATTCATCGATTTCATTTGAATTTTGTCCGAATAGGCTAGTTTTACAGATAACCGGCAGTCGGGTGACCGGTGTCCTTTACCAGGCCGATCATTTGGAACGCTTCACGCTCACCCGATTTTTGAAATTATTTGATCCAATGTTATTATACCAAGTAGGCTACTCTACCTGTTATCCAAAGCCGGTTATGTGTGGAAGAAGCATAGAACCGAGTTTTGGCCAATCAGGTAAACTATACAAATTGAAAGGTATCAGAGTTCATGCCATCCGCCATGCTGATAAAAAGCTAAAACAAATTAAACATAAATTTAATAATAATGCATGAAAAAATTTCAAATTTGATACAAGTAATCTTTAAAAGTCGGCACCTAATTTTTCATCAACTCCTAAGATATTTCATAGTTTTATATATGAACTCATAAAATACTTGGCCTTGACTTCAAATATTTATAATATTGAATTGAAATATTTCTCAGTTTGAAGGGAGAACTTTATTTCAAACTTTTTAGTACGTAGCCTAAGTATTTAATTTTTGAGTATAACTTTATTAAAGTTTTAATTCTGTTTCTTAGACCGATACACGAGTATTGGTGATAGCATTGTACAATACTAATATTTATTTAGTGTTTATAATATAATAGTGTTTATTTCACATTTATTATTATCATTACTTGTGTTTCGGTATAGCTGGAATTCCAGTGTCTATCAATATAAATTTTAGTGAAAACGGGTACGTTTCCATGTTCGTAACTGACACCACAGATTAAGAAATGCTGACACTTGAGAAAATGGTTCAGTACTTGATTTTTAAACATAGTTTGAAAACTCAAATCTGAAAAGTGTTCCCAGGATATTTTATATTTAATATGAAACAAAGGGAAGCAACATTTGAAGAATATGAAATGCTTACTATTCTTTCACGAGGAAAGTGCGCTTTTAAAATATTAATACAAAACCACATTGGGAAAACTCAAATATTCGTTGAAGTATATTGAGGTACAATTGATTCTCAACATTATAAATAATAAATATAACTCAAAACAATATAAGTAATATTGATGTATTGAATGATTTAACATGGGGAAAGACGATTTTTTATTCCCACATTTTAAACTATAATATTTGTCTTTTGTCGTTCGTATTACACTACAACGATTAATCAATTTAAATACTCCGTCCAATCACAAGCCTTGCTGAGAACTATCTATCTCTTACTTCATTATAAGATGATATATACATATAACCTCAATTTAAATGAACTTCTACTTCTGTGAGGTTGACAACATTCATGTAGATCCAATTTGGAAAGGATGGATTTTGAAGCGAAGGAGGATCTAAACTGATGATAACCAGACGAAATTTCATCAGCTTAAAGCAAAACCTAATCCTTTGTCGACAAATAAATCAGTATTGGGTAACACAGAAGCATGCAAAAGCTAATGAGAGAATGATTTTAGCTGCGAAATTCTCCCTCAAGTATCCGACTTAATCACTTCTTCTGAGTAAAGCTTCGAGGAAAATGTACAGCTCCAAACAAGTCCGTAATTACCAAACGTGAAGAAGTCGTGAAGGGATCAAAGGATGCTCTCCATGATTGGTCCATTTCGAAATGTTGAGGTGGAAGAAGCACATGTGCTCAAGGGATAATCTCTTCATCAAAACTCAAGGGTGGAATCCAATCTAAAGCAGAGCTTGGCTGAATGTTGGTGCTGAACTGTTTATGAACTTTCTAGGAACGACTTAGCCTCACTCAATGAACAGAACTGGATGGAATTATACTTTACTTTACTACATCATTAAAATATTGTAGAGAAGTATTAATACCAATTGAATCGATCTTTTCAAATTAAAAGCTTTGAAATAACTTAATGTATAATAATATGAAAACATGGATCAATAGAGATAAGAGCTGATTTTACTCCTGAAAATTCAAGTACACTCAAGTAATATTTCACAGTTTAACTTTGGAGGATATCACAATAGCCAATTATTGCTAGGAAAATACTTTGAAAAATAATTTCAAAGTAGAAAACCTTTCTTTATTTTCTTGGAAAAAATTCACCATCATAACAACAATCATCACAGTAGCCTATTGCTGGAGAAAAAGTAATTTATAATTTAAAAATTGGTAATTTCTTAGAATAAACTCTACTATTATTATACAGTATGATCAGCTTGTACCAGATTCTACATCCTACTCTTGTTGGTACCGTACTTGGTTCTAGAGTAAGAAACTATCAATAGTCTTCGAAATGTGAGGGCTATAATGATTATTTTCCTTGTTAATAGTTACCATTATTCGCAGGTATAAATAGCTCAAAAGATTATCTTCAATAGTCTCCTGCTGACATAACCTGACATTTGAATTCTTCAGTGTTGTAAATTTGCGAAGAAAATAATTGTGAGCAAAAGTCTTTTGTATTCTTGTCATGAATAAATAAATAGATACTTCATTTCAAGCAACTAAATACTGCTATCTACCTTTATCAATATAGAGGTGTTTCAATATGCCATTCATTTTCCGAACAAATTTTCCAGAGAATTTGAAAATATTATTTTGGCATTTTCTAGGTCTCACGCAAAAACATACTTCACTAAGACATCGTTTTTTAGATTCTTGATAGCATTTTCCTAATGCTTCGAACATATTTTTTGCATCGTATGTGATCATATTGAGAGGTAAAACTCTTATTTCCCTAAAATTATCACTTAATAATAACATAACAAAAACTTTTATTTGTGAATTTGAAGGTTTTAAAATATAATATACCCACAAATTAGATACTACTTGTTTTCCCTATTAAGAGGAAAATTCATTAATTTGTGATTACTCACACCTTTCCTAAATTTTCTTAGAAAATATGAAAAATTTCGCCAAACTTTCAGCATTCTTAATCAAGTTATGTAAGATAGTCTAATATCCAAATTTTGGAAAATATTATTACTTGAAACAGGTTGGAGAACGTATAGAGTTTGTGCATTTCCAACAAGCACTGTGGAAAATATGAAATGTAAATAAACGATTACAGCAGAGGGTGATGTTATCGGATTTCGCCATGAGCCAAGAAGTCTGTTCAGTCAGGCACCACACAGAAAAATTAATTTCAGTCTCCGGGTACTGCACTGAACGGAAAATACGTAGAAGAGACAGATCAGAGTCAGAGTCACAATGTGATCCGTTCAGAATAAATTAGCCGGTTGTAAAACACACTGGCGTGTCTCACTCTTGTTGAAGTTTGTGTTTTTTATGGTACACTCGCCATGTCAAAGCGGTAAATTGCACGCCGCTCCCAAGGCTCCTCTACCTACAGCAGCAACTAGCCTCGGAAAACAGCTCTATTTTATATCTGCGGCACGCACACGTTATCTCAGCCTTGTCGAAAATTCTGAGCCTTGTTATTCTCTCTTGTCTCGCGAGAAATTTGATGTGAACTCGTGCAGCTTCCCAAAGCAGTTTTCCAGCTCTTCCATTCTTGGTGTCAGTTATTATTCCATCTGCACGTCATTCGTCTATGAAGTTCTGTTGGTGGAGTAACGTTGGCATAATTTCTGAACTGGTTCTTTGGAAAATTCGATCGATGTGCCGAATTTCATGAAAGGTATAAAGGACTAATAGAGATAACTAGGAGACAATTAAAATAGTTTCTCTTCAGAAATACACATTGAGGACAGACGCATGGTGATGAAGACGAGGAATGCTCCCAAAATCTTCAAAAAACACTAAAACATCTGTATTTGACCTTTTATGAAGATGAGAACCTTTAATGACGTACCCTCAAATTATTTTGTCTTATTGATATAGTCCCCCAAAAAAATTCTTGGGTTGCCTCTGAATGAGATATAAAAGAAGTATAAAAAAAGGGTATAAAAGAGGAATGAAATAAACTGTGGAATAATTCAAAAGAGAGAAATGTAAAGTATCTTTTCTTAAATCATTTTGAATCGTTGAATTGAAAATAAAACTGAAAAAATATTGAGGCATGATATAAATTATTGGTCTGTTGACAAAGAAGAAGAAGAAACAAAACTCTTTTTCAAGAACGGCCAATGTAGAAGCATGTAGCATGTAGAAGCGATTGGGAAGCATGTTTATAGAAACCAAAGCAGTTGGATGGCAAGGGTAGTGTAGAGGTTAGTATGCACTTTGGTTGAATGGTGCATGTGCCTACCAGCAAGTGATAATAATTATTATTACAAGTTAGTTCGAAGTTACTGACAATTGAACAAACTGACAAATTTACTTAAACAGAATTTATTAATTTCGAATTCCATCAACTATTAAATACTGTTGTCAATATCCGCCATTGCGGAAGTCTTCAGTATAAACTAATAGCAATTAAAGGAATTCGAAATTAATAAATTCTGTTTAAATAATTATTATTTTTATTTAATGCGTCGGGTCCTTGTGTACTCCATTGTATCGGTTTATTATTTTTTTGACCAAGAAGACGAAAAATTTCACAACCTGAGTAACCTTTCGGGTCCTTCTAATAATGTTGGTTTCGATTTTGTAGATTTGGAAATTCAAAATTTGATGACATTCTAGATTTTATGGACGAGGCATCATTATGATTATCTGATATAATAGCATTTTCTCTGATAGCAGATGTAGGAGGCATAGCAGGATACAAATACTGGAAAACATCTGTATGATACCTCCAATATTCCAAGATACAAATAAATTGATCATTATCGTAGGCCCTATCGTGGGTGTCGCGTGGGCGTACAATACAATGTCACCAGCTGTCCGCAAATGCCCAAACGCACAAACGCTTTCTCTAAACTTGATGTGATCAGTTCCATTTGAATATGTACCTACTATGAACGGCGTATGCTTGTAGTTCATTATAACGTTAACAGAAACGAAGTAGTAGAGTTACTTGAAACTGTTAAGATTCTTATAGCATTATATAGAGATTTTGTCAAAAAAATATATGTAAATTCTGAAGAATTTCCACCCCAAAACATTACTTAGATGATACAATAGAGTTATGTACTGTAGAACACTCATATTCGATCCTTATGGAAGGAACCTGGCTGAATTCAGAACGAAAAAATTCGGATATCCCGAGGAAAGCAAAAGAAAAACTTACCTAACGTACAGTATTGTTATTCCACAACACCAAATTCATGTTACATAATATTAAAAATTGAATCATAAAGAAAACTGAAACTACAGAGGCGTATTTGAAAACTTGGCTATGGGTTTTGTTTGAATTTTGTCAATCTTGATTTGATTCTTGATTTTTTTAACCTCGGAAAAACAAGGTCGGTTATTCCATGGTCGAATATGAGGGTTTCTACTGAACAATGGTTATCAATATCTTAAGGGCTTTATTTTACAGGAACAAAATTTCTTCTTGTAATGTATTGAATGTAGGTTGAGTGTAAGGTAGGTTGAGTGTAAGATAGGGCTATTTTGCCCAACTCCGCCCTTTTGTGTAAATGCATCACCTTGATATTACAATTCATTTATTATGAAAATATTCTTATTGATGTCAGCAATCTAACTTACAAAACAGTGTAATAGTAACGTATCGTCTTGTATCTATTTTTATCTATCTTCCATGAATTCAGGTGTTGTCATTCATTGTAAGGCCTTGTGCATAGTGGAGCGTCCGAGAACAAAGAGCCTAGAGCATAGAGCAAAGCCTCGAATTCAAACACATGCTATAGTAATGTAGCTGTGCATAGTGGAGCAGTGCATCAAGGTCACACGAGGAGGTCTTGAAAGAGCAGAGCTGCGAATTAAAACATGTTTGATTTCTCTGCTTTGCTCGCATATCGATGCCAGCCGGTCCTGCCATTTTTCTGCGTTCCGTACTGCATTCAGCAGCATACGTTCGCTTTTAAAAACTTTTTAGAATCGGGTTTCATCGGTTTTCAAAATGAATGTTGATTTGCTGATAAGTGGAGTGTTCAAGAGGCAACCTTTCTGGGACCAAAAGAATAGGAATCACCACAATCGCTTCATTCATCAAATATTTCTGTTCGATATAAATGATTTAACCTGAATAGTCTACTAGAAATGATCTATTAATTTCTTGGATTTCTTGTTCCATAACGATTTGCGTTGTTAATATTAACTTTTTATTGTAAATTCATTACAGTCAATTTTAATTGTGAATAAATAATAAATGTACTCACATTTTCCAGAACGTTTTCGAGTTATTGGACCTCATTTTCAAGGCCTTGATTATATATTCACAATTTAAAACTGAGTGCAAGTCGTTAAATTTACAACAAAAAGTTAAGATAAATTAATATCAACTTTTTATTGTAGTCTGAATCTAACGAATCTCAGTCAATTTTAATTGTGAATAAATAATATTTGTACCCACTAGTATATTGATTTTATTATTCACAAATTTATTATTTATTAGTTGATTCATTATTTTATTACTATTATTATTAGTTAATTTATTATTTATTAGCAATTAAAATTGACTTCAAGTCGTAAAATTACAACAAAAAGTTAATATTATCAATGCCCATAAATGTATCAGGAAGACAAACCATCTGTGCTATTGATAAATTAATTCATTAACTATCGTTAATAAATTTGTCATTCGAAATATTTTGTTTATTCATTTATTAGATAAATACAACTATAATGCAGAGGATCAATAATCAATAAAATAGGCTTTTCACTAATAAATTTCACGATACATTTTCGCATGTAGTTGTGAACGAACCAGACAGTGGGGAGAAGAACGGCCTTGATGCTCGCTGCTTCAACTCCTCACTATGAACACAGTAGTTCTTTGCTCTTTTATCGCGGACTCTAGGCTCTTTACTCTTGGCTCTTTTACGCTTTGCTCTCAGCTCCACTATGCACGTAGCCTAAGTTAATAGTCAGAAGTCATATGAATTGTACTTTTACTCGAATAAAGCTATCTGAATCTGAATGTATTTAATACATCCTTGGATCCTTTTGGAATTGGAAGTAACAGATTACAGGATCAGACGTCATTAATTTTTGAATTCTAATATGATTTCAATGATGGCGCATGAGACACTTCTTGAACGAATCGTTGTATTCAGCATTCAGCGTTCAGTAATTAGTATTCACCTACCACCATCGTAAATCAATGGAAATGCTAGTATAATGAATTCAACATGTTTTCTAAAAAAAAAATCTTTCTACAAAATAATCTACCGTCATTGAAAATGAACACAGGTTTAACGATGGATTCTGTCAGATTTTTCTCGGTGCTTAAATGATTAAAGGCTCTCATATTCTACGGAATTCTGTCAATAATCATTGATGAACTACTGACTGAATAATCTGATCCCCCATGTGTGAAACTACTGCTCTCTGGCTATCAATTAATTCTATGTCCCATACATTTTCACATGTTGTACAATATCCTGTAGCTCATCAATGATCAAATGCATTTTCAACAGATGTATGACATATTCGTTACATCGTTTTTGTTTGCTTAACCAATGTGTTTGGTTCGATTAGCTTGATTACTTTCTATCGTTGTAATTCAGGAATGTGTGGCGTACATGTACATTCTAGGTAATCGTTAATATTTATTCCAACTCGTAAACTTTGATTATACTACTTGTAAATAGGTCAAACAGACTTATGTTCATGTATATTGGAGTATAAGTGGATTGAGCATGAGCAATACACAACAAGGTCGTACTATTGAAGCACTAAACCTGATTGATCCATTATGATCTACATACCGGGCATTCAACTGGATTCCTCAACACATCAATTAAAGCGAATGGAGCAGTATTACATCCAAATCACTGTAAGCAATAAATTGGAATGGCATGATAGTAGTAACACATATGCCACGCAATTACTATCAATATTTGTATGATGACATGAACAACATTGTCCCCAATAATGATTATTGAATACAGAAAATCATTTCCCACGAAAATCCACGACTTTGTTATCGTATTATCAACTACAGCAACAATGGATTCTACCACAGGCTTTGTAATATCATAAAAGGCGCCTAAATAAATATCTGTTTCATGAGAGAATCAGATTGAGATAGCAGCTGTGAAAATATTGAACTAATTTCAAACATACATATTATCATTAGCCACGATGTAATGTTGATTGGAGTCGATTGCTGGCACTAAATTAAGCGAACAGATACGGTTTAATTAGAAGTTTTTGTAAACTCACGAGGTAAATGGAATTCACCCTCATTATACATGCAAGGAGAGAGAGCCACGAATATGAAGAGAGCTGGAACGGCAGTAACAATTAAGCTTTTGTCTTCTAATTACTGCTTCCAACTTGATTTCATCCTTTTTACGGTTCATTAGCCCCGGAATATGTACTCTCTTTCTCAGTTGTCTCAACACTCGTCAAGTTCTCGATATTCTTCTTGACTTCTCTCACAACTCTAATTTCGGCGCACCAGTCATAACATTACTTTTTGCCTACATTGGTGAAGTAAAAATTTAATAGAATAACGTTTTAAACATGCAGTACAGTAATATTCAAAATATAATAGCGAAAATATTAGAACAGTATAGACTGAATGAGGAAGAATAAACAGAATCAGTATAATGAGCGTTTAAAAATCTCGTAAAAAATTGAACTGAAAATATAGCCTTTTTTCACGCAATCTTGATTTATTTTATTGTTTCTTGTTTATAGAGAAAGTGTACTTTCATTTCCACGAATGCTTAGTTACATGAATTCTGAGTTGAATTCAAAAAATTTCAAGCTCAGATTATGGATATAACTTGTACTTTACAGTTTGAGTTTCAAGTATTCTATTGAATATTAATTACTTTTCCTTGCAAAAATGTTTGATTTTCGGAATTATGAATAAATATGTGACCTTTATAAATCAAAATCTGACGATTTTGAAATTACAATGTTAGTATATTCTTATAAGATGTGGATAAGCATCAGAATATCAATGTTCAATTCTACTACCAACATAAAACCTGAGTTCCAATCTAGCAGTGTTTTTATTTATTTGAGGATGTTGGCTGTTGTTGAGCCTTTTAAAAGCAGGACGAAGGTAGATTCTGTTGGTATTTGAGGGAATGAATGCTATTGCTATTAGGGTGATTTGAATGATGTTGTTATTTCACTGTACTTCTGAGATCTGAACCCTAGAGTTCTGATATTGCGGATGAACAGGAAAAGGCCTGTTCATCTTGGCCTGTACTTTATTGAAGTATTTGCATATCTTCCAAAATATTCATGCCTTTATCAGGCGGATTGCTTATCGATTTGGATGATTTTCTTCATCTAAGGACAATTGATAAAATAGCAGACAAAAATAGTTTCAAAATTGGTCACATGATATATCAGAGCAGGGCTAAGCTCCAATTATTTCTTATTTCGGACAAGTTATAAGTAAGAGTTCCTTTTATGAGAGACAAAATCATAACTACTATTGAGATCTAATTAACAAAAACAAACAAATAACCTCATGTTGGAGCATTCTACATGATAATGTATAATCAAAAGCTGACATGATGACATGATATGGAATATCAACAGAGTGATGACTTGTTTCATTCATTTCAACAGAGATATTGTCAGATTTTTCATCGGTTTATTAGCCATCTATATGAACAGTAACTCCTGAATAGTAGAGGTATACACAGAATATTCTCTCATAAACAGGACAGAATTTACAACGTGAATCCAATTTAATATTTCAAATTATCTTATTGATTATGCGAACCTTATAAGCAATCAGTCGTTCTAATCCTTGCGAGCTTTATTTCGAGTGAAATAAAAATTAAGTCACGCCCAGTCATGAGCTATTATAGAACGTAATCAGAGGCATTATTAAGAGGAATTACAGTAATTAGCTTTTCGACGTTGAATCTCATCACCATAAATGCTAATGATGATTCAATCACATTAATTTGAGCCGTTTTATTGAGTTTTTAATGTATAGCTATGGCTATAAACGATAACTGTGATACTATTCTGAAAAATGCTTCAAACCCATTCGTGAAAACCATTTTCCTTTTCGCGTTTCAAAAATGACCTACGATTTTGATCACATTACAATTAGCTATTTATTATTTAGGTGTGCATTAATTCAACTAGAATATTCAGAGATGTAAACATCTTAAAATGTTGAACTATATCGCATTAAACTTACAATTCGGATGAATGACACTGGATATTAGAAAGTATAGAATATTCACCCACGGACTCAGTTCAACCGTCCTTTTTGTAATCATGATAGGAATCAGAATGGAATGTGCTGGAACGTATTCTATCAAAGGATTATCCTGAAACTCTGCTGGAGGAATTAATTAGAAATTCCAGCATCCCCTGCGCCTGAAAGTCTCAACGCAAGCTTGAAAAATTATATGATCAGACAGAGTCTCCTCTTATTGTTATATTCCATCGCATTATAATGCGACTGAGGGTTCATTAACATGGAGAGTAAGAGATTTCCTTCAACAAGAGATCTGAAATAGGTCAATCGATCCTACAATGAGAGAAGTCAATGTATGGAGGATCCACTATTTCGTACTTTCATCTTTATAAAATTAATGAATGTTCACAGCAGTGAAAGAGAAAATGATGTTAGAGCTGAGAAAATTTAGTTCTGAGTCAAAATTTTATGTTGTATCATACAAATTCATATTTTTCCTGATTATTCTCTCTCAGGTTCACTTGTGTGAAGTATGAGGATCCATTTCACAAAATTTAAAATAATTTCTCAATCACAATTTTTAACTTTAAAATCAACAATTATCACGTTTACAAAATGTTATCTGACTCATCTGCCTACAGCAGGTTTGGACAGAGTATTAAATTTTTACAAGAATTTATTCCACTGCATAGATTCACTAAAAGATTTTTTTGTCTTTGTGATATACTTCACTGCTCATCCCCACTAATTGAGAAAATTTTGTTTTGTCAGGTTGGATAATTACTCTGATAAAACCTCTCTTGGTCTTCTTTGACTTCTTTTATGCTTATAGTAAGGTCGGTCAGTTGTTACTGTTCAAGAAAATTTTCTATTCAGCAAATCTATCATAATTTTTATTGTAACTTGCATTCAACCGATTTGTGGGATGATATTACTTTTTTTGGGTAAGTTTTAGTAATCAATTATTTTCATTCTTTATTTTCTGTAAAAGATGTCTTGGCCTATATAGATCATAACAGTGAATGAGTGACTATAGAAATTCAATAATGTGGATTACTGCTATAAGTGTGAAGCAGGTACTCAATAACAAACCTTACCTTCTGCAGTTAGTTTGAGAGTACTTGAGACTCATCATCGGCTTAGCCTATATTACTGGATTTGAACTAGCAAGTACAAGGGAAATTTCAATGAAAGATATGTTGCAATCTCGCACCCATTTCGGAGCCGTTTTCAAAATAACTGATGAACGTTTTGGGGTGCACTTTCACAAAAATGATAGCATGACCACATTATATTATGGAAACATCTAAATAAAAAATTATTATGGGCAACAAAGATATGACTGTATTAATTTATTAACTAACCTTGAATTTTCCTTAGCATAAGGGAGACTTGAAAAACCTTTGAAAGAAGAGCTTTTTGAAAGTCTTCTTTGAGGTAAGGAAGCCTCAAAATCTGTTCATAAATGCGTGCTTGATTTTGAAGGTAAGGCCATCCGATTAAATTGGAATTTCTTCACGAGATAAGATGTCAAAAACAGTAATAATCGGTAATAGACAAAAACAGTAATAGAAAGAATACTAAAGAATCATCCCTCTATTTAGATAGTCAAGTGGAAGTGTCTTCAACTCACAACACAGGAATGGTTCTTGGAATTTATTTGAGATTGTCAGAAACCCATTTCATGTCCTCCTTCTGAGAGTTATTTATTATTCATCCACAGAAAAACTCTTCGAATTATAAACTGGTCAAACTTTCGTCACAGAAAAACTTTTCATTTTATTTTTCCTACATTCAATAATTTTCACGAGCTGAGCGAAAAATCTCTCATGAAGCACCTCCTGCAGAAGTTTTCAGAGAGATTTCTTTTTTCCAGCGAAAATATACGAGGCCAAAGTAATCTCTTATATTAGATGAGTGGAAGCTTACTTGGTCTCACTGAATGTTATTAAGTAATAATAGATACTAAAACTTTTAGCTCGTAAACTCTCGAGTTTTCTGATTAGATGCGAGAATTCCCTAGTCTCACTTTGAACTTAACAAGCCCTGTTCACGTTCATCAAATTTTGGCTGAATAAATATAACACGCTTTTCTACTAAAAAAAACGAAGTATGATATCCTCTTACATAATGTTGTATCTTCCGTTCAATTTAAATTGATTTGAATTAGTGAGATTCATAAATCACTTCCCTTAAGATTCGAAAAATTTGGGAGCACTCAATCTCCATTTTTGGCAAAAATTACTGGTTCCAGTTGATAGGAACTTTAATCGAAATCTTAATGGCGGACTATAAAACTTCAAAATCTATTCCAAGGATAGTTGATTTATTTACTATATAAATGAAAAAAAAAAGAATTCAAGAGTCAATTAAACAAAGTGATTGTCGGAGAGTAGTGGTTGGAATGCCTGACAGCCACTTCAATGGTCATTGGTTCTATTTCCATTCTAGTTTGCCATATTTATTCAACTCATTTTTCAAGGAAAAGTATTGAGCTCACTGATTTAAAAATTAAATTCGTATTTTATTTGAACAAAACTCGTATTTTTTTGGATTCAATTCCTTCATTAAACTGGGACTTGAAATGATTTTATATAAACACCTCAATTATTACAACTCAGTTATCTAGAGCTTCAAAGGAACCGAAACCACATTCGACCCTTTACAGTCAAAAGGCTTCGCTCTGTGGCTCAGAGGCGTTCCCAGACTAATTTAAGATTAAACTAAAATTATTTCAACTCATGGTGTGAGAATGAATGTTTCTGATTTGCGTTTCAGTTAGAAAGATATAGAAGAATTGTCTTCGAATGGGAAATTTTGAAAATTTATTGAAGCAATCTCTATCATAGAGCTACAAATTACACTTTCACTAAAGCTTATAATCAATTGTAGAATTCATCAAAATGGCTAGGAAGTACTATTTCTCCATTTTCAATTTGAATCTGAGGATCTTTGTATTTTAAAAGTCTCAAAGGAACAGAAAAATGATTGTACCTTAAAATCATCATATCAAAGTATCTCTCAATGCTTATGATAATTGGTGTGCTTTGAATAGCGAATCCTTTGACTTATTTAGCATTTCCAGATGGTTATCACCTCATAAAAAATATCATATTATAATCATCTTATAATGTTTATCATCTTATCTTATAAAGATGGTTATCATCTTTTCATCTAGGAAGTAGGAAGTTATACATTGAAGATTCAATACTAGAAAAAATGTAGAAAAAATTTACAATACATGGAATGCTTTTCATCAACATCCTCTTGGTAGAAATTAATAATGTTCAAAGAGTCATCAACCCTCTTGAAAACACTGAGATCTCTACAAGAAATACGTTTGACCCCTCTGCATGCTGCCCATATGCATATTGACCGCTCACAAAAAATCAATATCACAATCATATTTGGTTTTAGCTGATGTTTTTGATAATGCAATGTCATATATATTACATTATATTGTAGATATAGTCTAGCTTCGATGATATTTTATATAATATCATCCCATTACATTTTTTACTGTTATAGAACAGCAGATGTTGTTGATTAGTTAGAATCTTTCTCAAAACTATTCTCAAATCACTAAATTGTTTTTCTTCCAGAAACATTCTATTTTCCTGCAGACTGTGCTTTCATAGATATTTTTTCTACTAAAGAAGTTTGTTAGCTTCAAGTAGGCCGCTATGAATTAGCAATTTAGGTCAAAATAAAATAGCTTATTAGTCTTAGACTAGGTGCTATTCTAGCAAAAAAAAGTAGGCCGTTGTTCAAGAGACTGCTTGTATGTGAATGAAGTTTGTATGTAAAAAAGTGATATAAACCAAAATCTTGACGTACAGGATTATAATGCATGAGGCCAAGAAGATTATCACTGGGAGATTCACAATAGTAGGTTATTTAAAAAAAAAAACTCTTATATTGGTAGGAAATTCTATAACAAGCTACCGCAGTTACAAAAGAATCTTGGAAATATGGAATTATTTAAAAATCAATTAAAAAATATTTAATTTATAGAACTTTTTATAGTGTGCAAGAGTTTCTTCCAAATCAAAATAATTAAGTTTTACCTAAACTATTTGAAATTGTAATTATGATAACTAGTGTATAATATTGTATGTATATTGTCGATCTCACTTGTTTTATAAGGATCTTCTTTTGAGGATCTCTCACTCCTTAAGAAAACGTAAACCTTCAAAAAGTAATCTACAAAGAAAACTATTGCTGTATACCAGAAACTATTAGTGAAAACCTTTTGGGTAAGTTTTGTCGTATTTTAAAAATATGTAGCTAATAATTCGAAGCATCGAGAATCATAATAATTTGTTTCTCTATATAATTAGCACCGAAAAATGCCTCAATTTGTACATTTAGGGCAGTGATTATTGTGATTCTGCCTGATTATATTATGATCCAATTCATCTTGATGTGATTCATTATGTTTGAATGGTTATATACTTCTTATTTTCATATATTTCGCTTGCTGTTCCCTGGTGTGGTCTTCGGGCTCTTGATCGACAGAACCAATGGTAGGAAGAAATAAAATTTCAAGCCAGAAGAGATATTGAGCAATGTCTGTACTAGAATACTTTCTTGATATGTTACGTTACTCATGATTTCATGCCACATTCATAAACGATTGCGTTTTAAGGTACATACCATGAATAGCGAAAAATAAAAACCAAACGCTCAAAACGAACTTGAAACTTGAAGAATCCATCATTTTGGCACGGATTATTAGTCTTTCATTTAAAAGAACAGTTTACATTATAAACACAAGTCTATAAACACTATCAATTTGCTATGTCCCAAAAATTATGTATATACAACATTAAAAATACGATGACGCCTGCTCTTAGTTTGGAAAAAGTTCGATGTCCAACACCTGTTCACTAGACTAAACCGGTTTTAATCGGGTTGTTCGTCCCAACCAAATTGAAACGTCAAGATTCTATTTTGAAAACAACTATTTCCCGGAAATAGAGTACAAGACATGCACATGAAGAGAACGCCGGTTGAGCACTGAATTCGGAACTCTCCTTGTCAACTTCCCAAGCGCGGTGCCAGCCGAGGCTTCGCGCGTGCGCTCTCGAGACTATTCTGGCAAACGTCCTCACCCTTGAAAGCTCTCCGCTCTTATTGGATTAAATTCTGTGGAAAATTTTGAATTTTCTTAACTCTTCACCAAACAATAGCATTCATTCATTTTTAACTAAAAATAAACATGACATCTTATTGGATATCTAATCGTGAACTACTCGTTTCATGTTTTCTTGAGAGATTTTCTGTGTCGTGGATGGAATGAGTTAGTCAGACCTGACGCATTGAATATTTCTTATCAATTAACTAATAGTTCCCAATCTATAATAATTATTACAGAATTCCTCACTGTATTGTAATCTTCGTGAGAGACGCAACAGCTCTGAGCAAGCCAAGTTCCCATCATTACCGTATACTTGTCATTAACCTCGACTGCAGTATTTTTGCGTGGTTACTTTTGATGGTAGCTGCTAAAATAAGAACTTTCTTCTATGAAAATCGTCTGCCATTGGCACGATTGAAAATATTTCCTTCAATTCTATTACAGATATTACAGAGATATTAAGATAAACTCATTCGCCTAATGTCAAGTTGAATAGTAACGGCAAGTTGCATAGTTTCTTTCAAAATTTATTCAAACTTTCATAATAATCGGTTTTCAGAGTATGATTTCACATTGTAGCTGCTACCTTTTGTGTAATTAGTGTTTTTCTTTTATCACTTCCCCCATCCGTTTTCAATTGAAGAAATCTCACATAATTAATTACTCAGTTGAACTTGATTATTTTTAATCATCACCTGCCCTATTAGGCTTCATCTCATTTATATATTGTGACTAAACGTTAGCAAGCCACGTTATGTGAGGTTTATTTTTACTTGTTAATATGGCCATCGGGGTGAAATAGGAACAAATATTTTGTAGTTTCTAAATTAGAAACAAAAATAGCAATAATAAAGGGAAATCCCTGATCCCGGATCGTTCTTCACGACTCTCGGCTAGATCAGTTGTCTTTCCACAATATTAATTGAACAAGTGCTCCTAAAATACCTCGAAGGACCAAAAATACAAGCCTCACTAAAAGAAATATGTTTCGTCAATATTCGCTGAAGTTGTGTCCGCAACAATGGTGCATCTCAGGCTTGCCTTGCAGTGGAAAGGGAGGTATAATGGTAAATGGCTTAGAATTTGGATGTAAATTTTCCCAATCAACAAATTTCAATTACCTTATTCCCAAATACTCTCCACTTTATATTATATTTCTGGCATAAATACTACTCCTAGCCAGTCCGACGAGATTTGCCGCTATAAAATTGAGGTCTTCAACATAGGCAACACTCCATAAGACTATCAAGCTGAGGAAATAAATAATAACCAAGAAAAAGATAATATTACTGATTATATTGGCAATAGCCGAAAAACACAAACAGAGAATTTGGAAAGAGAGCTATTGTATTAGAACAATTAACTTTACAATGAAATTTAATTTTAATCATAGAAATTAGACAAATGATATAGTTTTCGAAATTTATATTACTGTTGTTTTTTGTAAATTGAGAGCATAGAGCTCAGGGTGCTTGCGTGGCAAATTGAAGGGTCTGAGACGTGTGCATAAAAATAAATATTAAACTTACTAAATCTGGGTTCGAACTAAATCCCCAAAATTCGTCGATAGGCTTGCCTTATTCAACTTTAATTTCGGCGCACTATCATAGTAGTGGGTTAGGGTTGGTTCTGCTGCCCCTTGTCTTAAACCTAACCTCAAAATCAGCTGATCAATAGATATCATAGAGTACTAGAGTAATGGGGTACTGCAAATGTACTGCTGCCCTTAAACCTAACCTTGAAATCAGTTAATAGCTATCATAGAGTAATAGTCTACCTATTACAAGATAATCAATAGCTGAGTACTATACAAAAGTGTAAAGAATATTTCATGAAGATTCTCAATGACATATAAATCAAAATCAGTTGATCAATAGCTATCATAGAGTACCTGCTGCAAACTAATCAATAGCTGAGTACCTACTATACAAAAGTGGACAGAATGTCCCAATCATGAAGAGTCTTAATGACATAAAATTATCAAATCAATAGTACTCAACCCAACCTCAAATCAGTTGATTTAGTTATGCATAGTGGAATAGTGGCTTAGTAGAGTGGACAGTTCTAATATCAAATAAGGTAATCAACAGCTGAGTAGAGTTGCTATTTTTTCAGAAGAAATGAATCACTCTCTCAAAAATATACTAGTGGGAAAGGTAGGTAAGCCACTTTAAAAAATCAACTTTCCATTATCCTCCTTAGTAGTAGTAGGCAGCTATATTGTATCTATACCAAAGGAAGGAGTCGTGTTTTTTGTGGATATAGCTATAAATAAAAGAATACAAAACTTTACATCTTGAACTGTACTAAAGCTATATATATCTATACAAAAGGACCGAGCCGTGTGCAAAACATGCTGCAGAGAATGATTACAAGGAAGGTAGAGAAGAAAAAAAAGAACAAAAAAGAAAAATTACAAACTGGTTTTTGTGCAGCTCTTAATGAATTTTATGTTTGCCATAAGCAATTGTGCTGCATACACAACTATTAGGAGCAACCAAGCTGATTTTTGAAGGACATCTTCCAGACAAGGTGAGTCATATCAATAAAAAAGTCTACTTCTTCACCCCTCACCATAAAGCAGATGAATACTACTCTAATCCTTCCTGTTCAAACATGTTTGTCTCTCAGATGCTCCAGTCTCTTACTCTCTCTTTCTACTTTTCTCGCTCTCACACACATCCATTCATCAACAATTTATCTTGATCTCTCCTGCATAATACTCTCATGCTCATGCTTATCATGCTCTCTCTTCAACTCTCTCTCTCTCTCTCTCTCTCATACTCATACACATCCATTCAATCTCATTCTCTCCTGAGTAATACAACTCACACACACTGTCTCTCTCTCACACTAATTTGATATAAAATCAGTCTCTCTCACTCACACACTAGTTCCACCTTTCACTCCAACACCCAATATGTATAATCTCTCTCACTCTTTTCTCTTTCCACAATGGTGTGATTATTCAAATGGACAGCTCCTTAGGCTGTGAGGTGTCACACTACATCTCACACTCTCTCACATACCCATTCATCAAATGTAGCCTTCAACTATTTATTTTATAAAGTCAAGTTAAACACTCATAGAGAGTGTGTGTTTGTGGGTGAGATAGATAAATAAAATGCCTTTATTTCGCACTTTACAATACAAAAAAGTGCTGTGGGCGAAGTTGAGGCATACAAGCCCCCTCTTCCACTTAACCTACAGTGTCAGGTGAGAGAGAGAAAGGGTGAGAGACAGATATTAGATTATCACTTATTCATGATAAATTCACAATTTCTTTTCAAATTTGTACATATAATATTTTAACATCACATAGGAAGTAGACCTGGTTGATACTATTTTTACATTTTGTTGTAGATAATTAAGAGTGATCTAATGAGTAGAGCCAATTAAATGAAATTTCAAGTTTACATGAAAAAGGTGAAGCTTTGACAAAACTTATCCATTCAAGCACTCAATCTCAAAAGAGAGAGGGAGCAAGTGAGATAATGATTTAGAGACAGAGTGAGTGTGAGAGAATATGAGTGAGAAACAATGTGGATAAGTAAGAAGCAAGAGGAGTAAGCAAAAAGAGTGAATGCAATCTTTTTGCATCAAGAAAGAAAATTCTTCTTGTTTTACATCAAGCCAGCTATTCCTTCCCCTCCTACCATTACCTTCAACACCTGACTACAGTATTGAAACTTGTCTTTTCCATTTAGAGAGTAAGAAAGATTGAGAGTAGTTGATTGATTGGTTGCCTTTATTCTCTAGGAGGACGAAGTTAGGATGCAACCGGTCCTCTCTCACACTTAACCCTTCTATACAAATCTAACTATACTACACTGAGTGAGAGGGAGTCTGTATAAGTGAGAAGAAAGTGACTGAGAAATTATAGTATTCTTTATAGACTTGCAGAACTTGTGATCAGGTCTACAATGTTGTAGAGAATATTTATTGAGAAAGTTGAACTCAATGGAGACTGTTCTACTGTGTAGACTGATATACTATTTAAGATGGATTTCAAACCATACATTATACTTACATCAAATTGCAACCTTATTGTTATTATATAACATATCATGTTAGTTAATACAATAAGGTATCACCAACTCTGAAATCAAATGTTATCAAAACTTAAAAATATTAAAATTTAAGTTATTCTGCCAATTAAAACATTTTTTTTCTTGATTGTCATGAAGAAAAAGTAAAAATATATAATTCCAAGTTAGCTGATGGTAAGATTTTCAATATAAATCTAATCAGCATTCCCCAATCAAGGTTGAATTTGAGAGGAAACTCTCTATTAGAATTATGTGAATTATAAGCAAGACATTAAAAATGCATAATATTAAACAAAGATATAAGTTTCGAATAATTGTCTTATGTTACACAATACAACTCAATGAATAAACTAACCAAATTTCTGTGTCAACTTCAACTCATTCTACCAAACTAACCTTTCATTCTTACCAACAAAATAGATATATTTCTACACTAATCATCAACTGTTGTCAAAATTATCACCATTGATCTTCTAGTTACTTCATCTTATACCAGTGCTGCCAATTATAACATTTTTTTCAATATCATTTTTTTTTCTGAACTCAGTGTTGTCAATTTTGGCAAGACACTTCCAATGTTAACAATTGTAGTTTGTCATGCACCAATAAAAACACCAGTTGTAACACTCATTTTTGCAAATCTATCTCAACAGATGTGTAAGAAAACAGTTTTGATCTTCACAATTTGAAAACCCACACAATAATCAACCCTTGCAAGCCCAATAGGTTATAAAAAATAAATTTTTTAACTGGTTTTCACAATGAGTCATTTGAGAAGGTTTAAAAAAAGAGGGTTGGAAAAAAAGGCTAAAAAAAAGGTTGAAATGTATTTATTGGCTAGGTTTCCACCTCACTGTAGGATAATTGACATATAAATTCTATTCATACAGAGTTGAATCTACATTTTAACTATCCATGCAGTACTAACCCAAGGCGCTTTTTTTATAGTGGTCTCCCCAGTATTAACAACTACAAAATAAAATCAATTCACCCACTCATACACAGAGGATTCCAGGTATGAATAAATGAATTATTGCTCAATGTAGGTTATACTAGGCCTATTCCACTTTCCTTTTTCTTCTTCTCATTTTTTTGTTTTTTTATTTATTTTTTTGTGTTTTTTTCTTCTCTGCTGCTCCATTATAAATAATCATGATCAAGCTTAATCCTCTTGACATGTCTTTCCACCATCTCCTCCCTCTCCCTTTTGACTTTGTAATGATACCAACCAAGTGTATGAATACCATCATCTGTTATATATTGTTTATCATCATATGGACTAAGAACAAGTTTGGCCTGTTCAATGGAATATACATTGTGGAGCTTACTCCCAATGGAAAATGAAGATCTAAAAGATAGTGTATGGTCAAAAAGACACTTTTTATACAATTCAAATGTCAAGTCATTGTTTATAATTGTTCGTGAAACACCCTTAGCCACTTTTTTTGTGCACATTTCTTCACACTTATCATCAATATGAGTGAATGAGTACATTTTTGCTCTCAATCCTACAAATTCTGTTATAATTTTACTTTTCATCTCATCTTTGAATTTTCCCAAGACTTTTGCATTTTTGGGATCATAGCATGGGTGATGTTTGGGATACTCTGACAAGTCAAAAAGATCTGATTTACACTTAATATCTGCATATACATCATCTGTATTTATTAAATACATTAAACTATCTGTATCAGACATGAGTAATTGTATAGCATCATGAGAGTACATATTCAAAATTTTTTTGTAATGAAACTCATACATGATATTCTTTGCTATTTCTAATATAGTCATACCAACATATACTGGACGATTCAAGTAGATTTCAGTTTTATCCAGACAAACACCAACAACATTTTTAGCAAAAGTATACCAATTTCTAACAGTCAACTTTGACATGATTTTATCAAGTTTTGATTCATTAGTCACTAGTCGAAAATCAGTGCGTAATCTTACATTTTCCAAAGTTTTTCCATATATTGCATTGTTTGCCAATTTGAAAAGGTCCTTCTCAAAATCATTTTTAGCTTTTTTTCGCAATTCTGTATTGAAGTCAATATAAGGTTTCAACCATGGACTCTGTTTGAATTTCATCACACGGTGAACTTTTTTCAATTTCAACCCCAACTGTAAGTAAAGCTTCAAATTTCTATAGTGTAGAATATAGTTGTTTTTATCTTTCAAAGTGGTTAGCAATTTTTCAACTACTATTTGCCTACCATTTACATTAGTTTGATAGTTTGAGAAAAGGTCTTTTGGAGGACACTCTTTTATTGGTGCTAAAGGAAATTCATTATGCAAATCATGAAGTTTTTCAGGATAAGCAAGATCTACTTCCAGGAAAAATCCTATTTCTGAATCACCAGGAATTGTTAACACATTTAAATTTTGAATTTCTTCATCAGTAAGCCATTCAAATCCACTGTGAGGGAGTGACTCACACATACTTGAACCATAGAGGTTATTACAGTCCAAGTATAGTATGTATGAGTTGGATACAGATTTTTTATACAATTCACCCATATATGGATTGTTTGCTTTTGCATAGCGGGTGGGAATAACACTGACCCCACCACGAGTCCCTTTTTCAACAAACAAATGCATATCTGCGTCTGTAAGCAATTTCAATTTTACTTTTGTCATCTTTAGCATTGCATTCCAGCAGAAGTGTGGAAGGGAGTAAAAGTGACATGGATCTAGCATGTATTTTTTAAAAAATGTTTCTCTAAAGTTTTCAAAAATATCAGCAAGAAGGAGTACATCAGTTGTGAGATAAAGGTCATGATATTCCCCTAAATTTTTCAGATCAAAAGTATTCCAAACTTTTTCAACATGCTGATAATCTTCACTGCTAATCATAGATTTTGATAATGTATTGTAGAATGCATTAATTGGTGGTAGTTTGATTTCATTAAATTTATCACAACTATCCATATATTCATATGGATATACTCCTTTTCTTATTAGTAAATCTCTCTGCTTTGAATCTTTGAAATAACTACACATTCTTTTGAATTTATCCTCAATTGCATTACAATCTTTTGATAAATTTGAAACCAATTTTTCAAGACTTGAATTCATGAACTGAAGAGAATCTAAAAATCGAAGTGGACCCAGTGTTATAGAAAGAAATTGCTCACTTGACCTGGCAATACATTGAGGATTTTGGTATTCTCCTAATGCCTGTACAATAAAATGAGAGTCATAACCACGAAAATTATGAAAAAATACTGGAATAAAGTCTGGTCTCTTTGCATTCAGATTGCAAACTGTATGAGCTGCTCCAACAAATTCTCCAGTTGTATGCAAATGATGATGAACAGGTACTTCATTTGGTGCGAATAATTCATTACATAGCACACAGTGGGTGGTATTAATAAAGTATTGTTGCTGTTCAGTTGTCAATTGATGCATGGGCACCTCCTGGGTTATTTCCTTCTTCAATTTATTGCCATGCTTCATTAATTCAGCAATAAATTTAGTAATAATATCCTCATCACATTGCTGAGCATGATATGTGAATGGTCCAGAATGAATATCACCTTTTTCATTTACAATCACATAGCTATAGCCTGATGGAATGTGTCTTGATACTTTTCTGGTAAAACAATTCTGAATTTCTTCAATGTTGTCTTCTCCTCTTTCTCCTTCTTCTCCTTCTTCTTCATCTTTTTGTCTTTCTTCCACTACTGGTTTGATGAATGACTCAAAATCTGCATATATTGTGTAGGGTACTCGAATTGTTGATGAAAAATTTCGAAACTTTAGGATTTCCTCTCTTTCAACCCCAGCTTTTGGAAGTCTAATCCGTTGCAGCCCAAAATCTTTACACAGTATCAGATGCTTCTCTAGATTTTGCTTAGCTTTATGTATTGATGTGTTTGAAATGAATCTATGAAAGCAATAGGGACAAATTGCTGTTTGATTATTTTTTTTGGTTATCCCAGCTAAAAGTCGACTCAATCCATTATACCCTGGTCTTGTGTTGACTAGGGTGTAGTGATGCTGTTCCTTCTTCTTTCCAGATAACAACAATAATATTATTAAATGTTCACGATCTCTCTCATTTGTCACTCGTTGTGGATAAACTCTATCATGTTCCTCATCATATGCAATAACATTTATAGCAATGGATGGATTAAGCTGTTCAAATTTTGTAATATCTCTTATACTAACAGGAAATGTCATTCCTGTAGTATTCACATCATTTATCTTTGATTTCAATTTTTTTAATCTGCAGTCTCTATTTTTGGATGTATAGAAGTATGCTAATACTGACCACAGAAAGCATTTCTGATCACTTGGATTTTTAATATTAATAACAGCCTTTTTCCTAGCAATTTTCATAGGTGTTTCTATAAAAGATGTAATGCAGTAATAAAACTCAATGTCGGTTCTATTCTCAAATGCAATTTTTTTTTTAGTAATAGAATCTGATGCCATTACTTTTTACTCTTATCCAAATTGCATTGTGTTGAAAAAAAACAAGGATGTATTTAATTCCAAATGCATTGAAAATTTTGCACTTGAGCACCAAATTTTCAGCAAGAACAGTGTAGGCCTACTTTGATAATTTTTATGCATGTTTTATAGAAGTTTATATAGCAAGTTCAATACACTAGACAGAAGCTTATTTTCAATTTCTTTCAACTGTAACATACTGCATCCTTATCAGTTTCTCCAGGTAGAATGTTACATTATCTATCAAGATTGATGTGAATATATTTTATCCAGAAATGTAACAAATTGTTTATAAATATAGTAGAAAATATGCTAATCAAACTTTTTTGTGTCATTTTAGATGAGTATCATGTACTGATCTCAAATTATTTTTTTTCAAAAGTAGTAAAAACCTACTAAACAAGCAAATCAACATTATTATCATAGAACCTCCATTGGATATTGCATTTTTTAGCTACTTGTCAAACTGTTAGACAACCCACAAACTATACCCACAAGCTTATACACCTGCTTATCATCACTTTATCTATTCGTTTTGCTCTATGTAGCATACAAAATTTCGAATGTTAATACAATGTATTGTCAAACTCATCATTTCTCTCATTGCACATTTCCTGTTTGATGATTATGCACTCGGAATGTTTTCAGTATAACGTGCAGTAGAACATTATATAAATAAAACTCATAGAGAATAAAGTGTAATTAATTTCAAAATTTCACCAATAAAGACTAAATTCTATACTATGTATATAATAATAGCTTCAATATTTTAGTAGATTCACTTTATTTTATCAAAATTATTACTAATGCTGAAATTGCTACAAATATTATAAAAAGGCTGTACCATATTAGCATTTAAAGGTTATTTCTTTTCTAATGGTTGTATTGGATATCAATGGGCAATTTGTATGAAATCCAATAAATAATGCTTTTTTTGAAATTGGAGTTGGGGTTGAGCTATGTTAATGATAACGAAACTGCTAACCTGAACACTCTATCCATCTACCTGCTCAGAAAGCAAGATGATAGAGAGCAAACAGCTTACAGCATGCTGAAATTGCTACAAATATTATAAAAAGGCTGTACCATATTAGCATTTAAAGGTTATTTCTTTTCTAATGGTTGTATTGGATATCAATGGGCAATTTGTATGAAATCCAATAAATAATGCTTTTTTTGAAATTGGAGTTGGGGTTGAGCTATGTTAATGATAACGAAACTGCTAACCTGAACACTCTATCCATCTACCTGCTCAGAAAGCAAGATGATAGAGAGCAAACAGCTTACAGCATGCTGAAATTGCTACAAATATTATAAAAAGGCTGTACCATATTAGCATTGAAAGGTTATTTCTTTTCTAATAGTTGAATTGGATATCAATGGGCAATTTGAATGAAATCCAATAAATAATGCTTTTTTGAAATTGGAGTTGGGTTAGAACTATGTTAATGATAACGATAATGCTAACCTGAATAATCTATGCTTTTGCCTGCTCAGGGCGTTAATGATAACGGAGATGCTAACCTGAACACTCTATCCATCTACCTGCTCAGAAAGCAAGATGATAGAGAGCAAACAGCTTACAGCATGCTGAAATTGCTACAAATATTATAAAAAGGCTGTACCATATTAGCATTGAAAGGTTATTTCTTTTCTAATGGTTGAATTGGATATCAATGGGCAATTTGAATGAAATCCAATAAATAATGCTTTTTTTGAAATTGGAGATGGGTCAGAACTATGTTAATGATAACGATAATGCTAACCTGAATACTCTATGCTTTTGCCTGCTCAGGGCGTTAATGATAACGGAGATGCTAACCTGAACTCTCTAAGCATCTACAGACTATGATCATAACCAGTTTCAGTAGGCCTACTCGCAAACATGTTCAAACATGCACATGAAAATCAAATGTTTTATTTATTTTTTTTGTAACCCGGTTTGGAAGTTTTCTCTATAAATAGCCGGGTAAGCACACGATTTTCACCAATTACTTCAATCAGTGTTTGCAAATACCACCACACTGCCGCCATCATCATCATCATCATAGTCGTCCATCACCACCGTTCTAGGTAAGTGCTAGTACTAAAGTTACACTTTTCATACAATTATTAATACTGTATCTGTTTATTTTCAAATTGTAATAGAAACGAATAATTTTCTATTTATCTATCTAATGTATGAAACTTTTCCAGAGTAGCGCATACATAGTGATAAAAAAAACATTGTTTTTATCTAATGATAATTTCGGTGCTAGTATAACATTCAAAGAAGGGAAAAAACTCGAAAGAAGAAGATATCATTACTAATGATGTATGTTTTAAAGTTCAGTGTTGAGATTTTTTAAAATAATATTTCACAAGAAAAAATATTGCAAAACATACCTGAGGTTGAGTTGTCACGACAGCAGTTGGGTGCAGCAGAAGTTGGGTTGCTTGAAACCGTGTTGCGCGCGCGCGCGGTTCACATGATGAAAACTGGTAATTTGACAATTGAAATTTAACGCTTTATATACGTAAAATTCGTCCTTCTTCAAAGCCGGTACTAAACACCGGCCATCATTATGTGTGTGACTTTCACAAAGGACAATTGCGGCGGCGGGCCAACACCCAAATCGGGAAGAAATTCTAGTTGTCCTTAAAATCGCGTCGGGCCAACGCCTACACCAGAAAGATATTTTCATTGTCTCATCACACTCTGACGTACATCATAAAGAGAATACATCCTTCTGCGGTGTGACGTAAATTAGAAGGGAAATACTTTTGCAAACATACAAAGAAACCGTTTATACTCGCACCGCTGTTATAAATAGCTTAGTTCTTCTATTGACAGTTTCATTGTTGAATTTTGTGCTGTGAAAGACGTCTAAGCTGACGTTATTGTTTCAGAATCAACTTCTACCACAACGTGAGATATCCTTCTCTACATTTCTATTAGCATTTTGAGAGGCTGACTGTCCATCCCGCCGTGCTGACGACGTATTTTCTCTACAATCACACACGCAGATATCCTTCTCTACAAACAGCAGTCTGAGAGTACACGGGTCATCCTTCACACCTTCTTCATCCATCGTTCGACAGAATTGAGGAGAATTCAACATCGTCTTGAACGACATTCAGATTAGACGGCTCAAAGCACAATTTCGGTGAGATTACATCTGATAATTTGTTTCGGAACTTTTGTTATACAATTATTCAAATGGAATACAAACTTGAATGTTCATCAGCTGTGAATAGGAATGTATAGATTTAGATTCATTAATAACGAAATAGATTTAGAGTTACTATTATCAACGTTAAAAGATAAAATATTTGAAATTTTAATTAATGAATCGAGACATTTTGACGGAAACCTTCGTTGGTTCATCGCTGCTACCGTTAATCTTGTAAAGTTATCTGCGTTAGCTGACGTTAGCGGTGATGGACAAGAATTGAAGGTTGAAACTAACGCAACATTTCACAGTACGTCTCATAATATCGTTAATATAAGTTTAAATAAGGATGAATTACTCAGTCAGTATGAAGCGGGGTCTAATAAGTTACAAAATGCTCTTGACAGATTTTTGTGTTTTGGCTCGGGATGGGTTGTTAATCGTATACAACATTTAGACCTTAATTTTGCGAGATACAATTCCATTTATGCAGGGTATAACAATTCATAATTTACTAGCACACCTAAGGCAATAATAACCAAAAAAAGTTGTAATTAATATCAAGAACCTACATGATAAGAAGTGCTTTCTATGAAGTGTTCTTGCATATCTGCATTACAGACGTAATAATTTGAATGTAGAATATTTAAAACAATACGAAAAAGAGTTAAATATTAATAAACTTTCCGTCAAAAATCATAAAAAATTCGTCGGATTACGACCAAAATTATATTCGTTTGAGTTTCTCAATGAAAATAATGAAATTCAAAATAAAAAATGTAGCTAAAGGCGTAACAAGATACATTATTGATTCAAAACTGAGATTTTCAATGTATGAAAAATGCTTATTTGAACGATGTGTTCATTACGAATCATCAAATTTGATACGTTCCTATTTACACCATATATTTCAGGTTCGAGTGGGTAGAATTTGTATTAGTCCGCTGGATGATAAGCGTTTTTTACTTCCATGTCGAATTAAAACTTTAGCGTGGTTTCATAAAGACATACCTAATTTCAATGGAGAGGAGGAGGAGGGAAGCGCGGGTGAAGGTAGAACTTGAGGTCGATATCGTCATCAGGAAGTATTGGATAGGTCAGGTTTTGTTAGACGAGTGAAAGCACAGTTGAGTTACAGTCGTGCTGTGGAAGGTCAGTTTTTGCATTTCGCGTTAGCCGGCTTGTTGCAGCAAAGGTGAAGGACTCGAACGTGTTTTGCGTTATAGCGTGCATAAAAATCCGGTTGCATATATTATTTATTACAGCATAACGGTGGATGCGAGTCAACATTGAACTAAATTTTACACTCTTCCTTATTCCGAGTGCATGGTTATTACAAAATGAATACTGTTCGTCAACGTTTAGCTAAGGAATTACACTCGAGTGCACGTAAAAACTTTAAAAGACGGAGTTATGTTTTAAAGGGAATTTTGGACATGTTGCAGGCAGATTTAATTGAAATGACTCAGTTTACTAAAATAAACTCTAACTACAGATTTATTCTATCGGTTATTAACGCGTTTTCGAAATACGCGTACGCCGTTCCTCTCAAATCGAAATCTGGTCACGAGGTGAGCATAGCCTTAAAACCAATTTTTGAGAAAAATCGCGGTGTACGTTTGCTGTGCACAGACCAAGGGTCGGAATTCTTCAATTCGCATGTGAAGGCATTATTAAAGAAATATAACATACACCATTACCATGTCTACTCAGACAAAAAGGCTGCTATTATTGAACGATTTAATCGAACATTAAAGTCAAAAATCTACAGACATTTCACCGAAACCGGGAATTATAGGTGGATAGATATGTTAGACAAGATTGTAAGCCAGTATAATGACACCGTTCATTCGACGATTAAGTTAAAACCTGCTGAAGTTACACTAAAACATGAACAAAAAATTATTGCCGAGTTAAATAGACAGAAATTACGTAACCTGAAAAAGAACAAAATTAGACCTAAATTTCGTCTAGGCGAAGTAGTGCGCATTTCGAAGCATAGAAATATTTTCGATAAATCTTATCACATCAACTGGAGCGTAGAATTGTTTAAAATTGTTTCCGTATACCCGTCAGATCAATTGAAGGATTTTAACAATGAACTTATATTGGGGAGGTTTTATGAACAAGAATTAAAGAGAACTGAGTTGGACGAGAATGATATGAATGTTTATTTAGTTGAGAAGGTACTGAAACGTAGAGGACGAAAGGTGTTAGTACAATGGGTCGGATTCAAACATCCTAGTTGGATTAATAAGACGGATCTTCTTGTTGATTAATAATACGTATGTATTTTTCAGAGTATGGCGTCAGCAATGTTGGAGTCGCGCCGCAGTTTAACAACTATTTTGAGTGACCTTATAGTAGAATTGAGAAAATATACAAGTGCAAACAACTACACTTTGAATGAATTTATATGGTTTTTGGATGATGTAAAAGGTGTAGAAAAATTTGAACATTGGAGTTTTTGTTACACGTCAAAAGCGTCCAGCACATGTGATTGTTCACTATTAGCAATGAAAATAGAAGCGGTTCGCGAGTACCTTAGCGATGATTATTTTCGTGAACGTCTTGATAGTTGGTCTACTTTCGTTCGGGACTTGCTTATTATGTGTGGTGTAGAGGCTGGACTGTTTTACGACGAATGCTAACTCTTAATATTAGTATAACCGCTTAGGTTAGGAGAGTTAATATAAAACATTTATGAATATTGTATATTTTTTCAGATTATGTCATCATCATCGCTGTCGTTCAAATTTGAACCTCACAATTGTAAATTGACAAGGCTTTTAGAAAAACTTGTAGATGAGTTAAAATGTTGTTGTACCGATTCAAATTTTACTTTGAATGATTATTTATTATTTTTAAGTGGGAAATGTGAGACAATACAACAATTTGGACATTTAAGCTTTTGTTATCTATCAAAAATAGATTTTGATAGGTTGAAACGTGTGGGAAAAAGATTACCAGACGTTGTTGATACATGTCCTTGTACTAGATTGGGTATGATGGAGAGTGAAATACGTAGGTATGTTAGTGAACATGAAACTTTAAACTCTTTTGGAAAGGATATTATTGACACTATGTTAGAGAGGTGTGGATTAGAAGCCGAGTTAAAACGTGATTAAGTTTAAGTTGCTAGATAAGAACATTTTCTTTCAATTGTTGAATTATTGTTTAAGAAAATAAATAAGTGTAATAATTTTTAAGTTAGTATATATAGCTTTTGGACATGTTGTATTATTGTTGTTTGAGAGAATATAGTGCGACATCTTGTTGGTTGTTTTATTGTGTGAAAAAACCCATGTTTTATCTTTTAGTTGTAGTTATGACGTGTGTAGGAACGCACACACACACACACACTGTTAACAATGATTGAAAATAAGGTATCAAAGAAAGATGATGTTAAACCTGAAATACCTATTTTAAATTTCGACGAATTGATTATCAGCAGTACAAAGAAGACATCAGGTGAAAACAATAAGCATGGCGATCTTTTTCCGCATAATGTACGCGGCTTGATTATTGGGTCTTCAAATTGTGGAAAAACGAATATTTTGTTGAATCTAATTTTTAATAAAAAAACATTACGCTTTCGCAGCTTACATGTATTTAGTAAATCGTTATATCAACCAAAGTATGTATTCTTGGAAAAGATTTTCTCCACGCTAAAGTTTATAAAGTTTTTTATGTCAGATGATATTTCTAGCATCCCGAACCCGAATGATTTAGAAAGACATTCTTTAGTAATCTTTGACGATTTACAACTGCAAAGAGTTCCACAGATCAAAGATTATTACAGTATGGGACGACATAAAGAAATTGATGTGCTGTTTCTGAACCAATCGTATGCAAGTATTCAGAAGCACATAATTAGAGAGAACAGTAATATAATTTTGGTCTTTAGAGTAGATATATTATCTTTGAAACTCATATATAGGGATTTCGCTGAGAGCGATATGATATTTAATACTTTTAAAAATATGTGTTCCGAGGTTTGGACTAAAGGTGAAGGTCATAACTTTGTAACAATCTGCACGGAATGTAAATTAACCGATGGTAGGTACAGATTGAATTTAGACGTATTTTTAGACCCGAACCAGTTCAAATAGACTAGTATATAACAAACGCGATTTGGCGGTTAGTTGTTGAACAGCATTCTTATTGAGTGTTTGCAATTATGAAAGGTGGTAAGAAAACGGTAGGACAGAGGAGAGGGAAGGAAAAGGTGAGAATAAAACGGCGTGGAAGGGAAATAAAATCGAGAACAAGTGTGAACGCTAGTAGAGATCTTTTAACGAATAAAATTCACGATTTGAGGAAATCCATTGTTGAAAAATTTAATACTTTACGCAGAGTACAGTCTGAAACAGAGACAAATTTGAAAAATAGGTTGGCACCAATTATAAACCCGCTCCAGGAATTGAAGGAATCTTCACTTAAAATTGAAAAACAAATCAAAGCTGAGAAAGATGATTCTAATGAAAAGGATTTCTATATAAAAAAAGGGGAATCGACAGCTGAAGAGGAGGAGGAGGAGGAGGAGGAGGAGGAGGAGGAGGAGGAGGAGGAGGAATTGACAGATAATGAGTCTGTTTATTTCGACGAAGGTGAAGAAAAAGTTGACAAAAAGTCGGATTCATCTACTGTTTTAAGTAAATCATTTTCGCTTAAGAAAAACCCGGTACAAGTTTTGCTTGATTCTTATTTAGACAGTTTTCACACATTAAAGAAAAAAGGTGTATCATATGGAATTCAATATAATTTGGAAAATGGTACATACTTTATGGGAAATAAGGTACCGATTGAGTTTGTAGATAAATACATTATTGTTAGAGGTAAAAAATTTAAAATAACAACTGGTTTGTTAGAATTACTTTTTGAATCACAACCGAATGACGACGAATGTAGCACACTCGACTTTCGAAATTATAGAAAAATTTTAATTGAAACAGGGGCGCATTTGAATAAAGATGGATATGTAAAGAGAACTAGTGGAATTAAATCACGGTTAATTCAAAGAATGTTTCCATCAAGAACTACTTTGGCTGCAAGACAGCGTGTAGGTAAAAGGTTTGCATTTTTTGAGAAATACAAGTCAACACAGATCTTATATTTTCTATGATAATCCAAATGAGTTAGTTAGCCGGTTAGTATTACTTTTATCTTCCAGAAAAGCTGGTAACCAATCACATTCGATCGAAATAAATTCAATTTTGGAAGAACTGAGGGAATCCAATATTATTGCGTAATAACCTAGACTAGGCGTAGGCGTGAAGCAGGTGCGCCGATAGCACAGTAGGTTGAAGGAGTAGGAACGGGCGACCTACGAATAACGTGGAAAGGAGACACCCGATTACATGATGTGGGTTGCGAGCGAGCCTTGAGAGCTGCGACAGTGAAGCGTTCTGTCGGGTGAGCAGAATGCGAATTAGCGCACAAAGGAGACAGGCCGACAACATGCTGTGGGTTGCGGCGTGGGGGGTTACGGACAAGTGGAAGGAAACTGGCCGATAGGCGCCCAATATAGTGCTAGCATTTGACGTTGGGTGGGGAAACCTATTTAGAAGACCGTATAACATTCTGACCGGCAAGTCAGTTCTACGGCAGCTGCCGCTTGACACGGAGCAGGTTCTGTGTTTTTTTTTCTTCTCAACATAAATCGCGTTGATACGCCGGTCGGACTCTTTGTTCTGCAAACAAAATATGACTCAAGGCTTCGCTCTTACTATCTTTGTTTTGTTTTTTTAAACTTGATTCTTGTCTCCTGCTGGAGATGGAAACAATTCAAAATGGCTGTTTTAAACAAGGTTATTCATTTTTTTCTCTCCTAACCTTATCCCCCCACCTAAAAAAAAAAAGAAAAATTCATGCAGTACAGGTTTGGGCAAAGCCTAAAAAAAGAGAAAAAGTGGAAACAATTCAAAATGGCTGTTTTCATGTAGTACAGGTTTGGGTGATGCCTACAAAAAGAAAATGGCTGTTTTAAACAAGGTTATTTATTTTTTCTCTCCTAAACTTATCCCCCCACCCAAAAAAAAAGTGGAAACAATTCAAAATGGCTGTTTTCATGTAGTACAGGTTTGGGTGACGCCTACATAAAGAAAATGGCTGTTTTAAACAAGGTTATTTATTTTTTCTCTCCTAAACTTATCCCCCCACCCAAAAAAAAAGTGGAAACAATTCAAAATGGCTGTTTTCATGTAGTACAGGTTTGGGCAAAACCTACAAAAAAGGAAAAAGACCGTGGGCGCGCGCGCCATTTTCCTTTGGACAGGGGCAGGGGGGCTTGAAGGGGGATAGGTCCAGGGGGCTTGAGGGGGGGTAAACGGGTCCCCCACTCCAACATGTGCAGCCAATGGCGTGCCTCAAAAATTTACAAAATGGCCGACTCCCCCCTAAAGGGGCGTGGTCTTCTCCCATTGGCCAGGGGGGGCGTGGCCTAAGGGGGGTGACCTTGAAATGCAGGCCTGTGATTGGTTAGGCCGTTCCTGCAATACCACACTACTTATCATGAGCTCATGAATTAGATATTTTTGATCACTCACTTTTTGGTACTCGAGTCTGCTAATTCCTGGCTTCATAGACACGAGGCTGTGACAGTCATTAAAGTTTGGGCTGGTGAATCATTTTTTTCCTTCTTGAGTATTCTGATACTAGATACTGTATACTGCTTTAAATTATTTCACTGTTTTAAATATCTGATGCCGACTTTGCTCACATTCAACATTAAACGAAAAGTGGACGTTCAGGACCTGGTCATCTCTCTTGCTCTTCCGGAAGTCTCTTAAATTTCATTTTTTCAGAAGGATCAAGCCTTCAATCGAATGTTCTAGAAACTTTTTTCTAAACGGTACAATTTGATTGGTGGAAAATTAATTATTATTATCAAAATAATGACGTCAGGATTAACAGCTGATCGTCACGAAAAATAGTTCGCAAAATAACCGATTAATCAATAATAACAAACACATAATTATAGAAGCTAGTGGGACAAATTATACAAACATAAAGTGCAATCCCCTTCTAACTCTAAAGAGCGCATATTCAAAAATTTGCATATGAGTCGTATGTGTTGGATACGAATACTATATATTCTCACTAGGGTAGATGGTTGTGTGTAGTAGTGCGCATCTTGTAATACTGTGTTCTAATTACTAATTTGACAAAAATATTACTTATAATGAATTATAAAGAAATAAATCTGTGAAATACGAAAAATAATTAACAGTGCTATATCTTGTCTTAATCTGACTAAAGAGATAAACAATAAGTGAATCGAGAGGCTCGAAATGGGATACTGTTGATACAATTCCTCGGTATTATTTCGGTGAGTACTTTAGTTTTATTTCTGCATGAGATTATTTATTTTGATAATTTATAATAATAATATGCTCCCAATGCACAATTATGCTAATTTGTTTTGATATAGACAATATAATTTTGAAGGCTGTCTGATTAGGTTCTGCTCTAGACATTGTTTGAACTTTTGATTTTTAGAATATTTTTAGGGGTTATATCACCCAACAAATAAACAAATAATTGTTTTTTTAAGTTTTTTACACAAAATAAATATGCCAATAACACATAACACCAATAACCAATAACATGATACCAATAACACGATAACATAACACCAATAACATATGCCAATAACACGATTACAATAATATGGTATGAGTAAATGAGTGCTTCTTTGCCGGTATATTTGATGGAAATTTTGTCTTAAAAATATATTTTTCTTTGCTTCGGAAAAATTGTAGGTATTCTTTCATCCTTCATTTACTCAAATTTAGGCTCAAAATTATTGATCCATGACAATATCTATAATTCTGAAAATATTTTATTAAAGAGAACAGTGTTGATAGCATTACTGGAAAACCAGCTAAATAGAATCACATTCATACGTTATTAATCGATAAATCTGAATCATATTCCTATTGAAACTTACGTGAGGCTCACTTTAAGATTTTTCAAATGTTGAGATTAATATTAACTTTTATGCAATTTAAAAAATCCAGATATTACAAATCTGTGATTTCTTTCTAATACTTTACCTAGATATTCTGTTTAATACTGAAGTAGGCCACCAATAAGATGTAATTCTTGAGCCATATACTAGATACTAGATCGCCTACTAGATACCAGATACCAAGTACTAGATACTAGGTGTCATTTGCATGTTACAATATAAACTATTCTTTCTCGGTTATTACTATTCTTTCAATGTAATGTTCATTTATTACGCATTTTTAGCTGAAACTAAGTTTATTACGATGACAAAAGATAAGTTTTCACTTGAGCTTGTGTAAACAAAAGATTCCGCTCATTTTTTTGCTCATTGTTCCAGTGAATAAACGAGAAGATGATTGAATTTTTCTGCAAGACAGTTACGCTTGCTGTCTTGCAGGCATCGATCAAATTACCAAAAGTGTGCAGTTGGACGTTTCACGTCGAAGTATTGATTACGACTCGATCAGCCAGTAGGCGGCGAAATTCAAATGATACCCATCAGAATAATCGGTTCACGAGCAAGAATCGGGCTATTCACTTGCAAGTTGCGGAGCTGTCAGTTGACGTTGAAATATTCGTTAGCACCACGTAACAGCAAGTTGAGCCGGCTAGCCGTAGCGGGGGAGTCGTTGTAGATTGGTGCGGGGGGTCGGTGTAGAGGGGTTAGGGGGGCTTCCGAGGCGGCACTCGTGCGGAGAAAACCAATTCAAAGTTTAATTTCGGCCCAATTTAACATTTCACCTTGGCGTCTCTCTGCTAATATTTGCTCATACAAACGCATATCTCCAGTGCCAAACATAAGCACCCTATTCTGCTACGGGCTTTTATCAACGTTTAGGTAATCGAGTGTTTACATTTGGCGAAGTTGTCTCGCAAAGAGCTGCGTGTGTTCCCCCTTCCTTGACTGGTCCCGGCTGAAATTAATTACTTTATGTCTGTGGAATTAAATTGTTCACTTGTCGATTGCAGACTAGTATTCTCAGAGCCAATACTGACAGTAACTCTTCAAGTGTCAACTGCAATAATTAATTTCACCGAGCAATTCCATTATTTTCAGGGCAAATAAAGTTTTTGTGGCTGGTAACACAACGCTGATGTGGTTGGTGAGTTGAATACTTTTCTCTTTAAATTTCTATCGTCCTTTCGTTAAAGAAAAAGTTATGTTCATCCTCTGATAGAGTAGACCATTGGATCCATGAGATTTTATTAACTACTTCACATTTCATACTGCCAATTATACATGCAAATAATAGAGAATCGGGATCTGGGATGGGATAGGCTAATATCATGTTTATTCCTACTGTATGCAAAGAATTCAAACTAGACAGTAGCTTTGTCAGTTTGGGAAAGTATTACATCATACTATTGAGCTTCAGAATATTAATGAAGCTGCTTCAGAAAAAGAGTCATGCCTAGTGAGATAAAAAAATTAACACAATTGTTTTTTGATAAATTTGCTTAAACTTCCAAACACGTATTTTACATCTCTACAAGTGTATGTCAAGGAGAGGTACTGCATTATTTTGTAACAAGGCAATATAATTGCTTCATATTTGGCATTCATAGCTAATTCAAGTAGTGTCTCTATGATATTGAAGTGAAAATGAACAAGGAAAGAAGGATTTACAGCGTTATCACTTGTGTCAACAAGTCTTCTAGTCAAAGCAATTAATTACTCTTCTTTTGACACTTTTATGATATTTACTTGTAATTTGGTAGAATATTTAATTAGAACATGTAAATTTATTGACTAAATCGAATATTGTGGAATATGCGAAAACTTCTTATTTGCTTATTTAGGAATCTTATCGAATTCGGTAGAACTTATAGAAAAATGGAGTTCTTTCTAGATTACAGGAAAATATATAAACAGAGAGAGACTTTTGTGAATTAGTTCAGTTTTGTTTGAAATTTGTCGAGACAACAAGTGACAGTTCTGTTATGTAGTGAGAATTATTTTACTTTTTTAAATTCATACGAGTGTACTATACTGTAGCTGTTATTGTATTACGGACTTGTGCTACGTAAGTTTAATTGTTCTTTTTCGACGTTCTTCTTGAATTATTGAACAGTTTATTGTACAGTTATTATTTAATATTAGATCGGCCTTCTATCATTTAGTGATTGATTTTTGAACAGTAATATTGAGGACTCTTTATTAGTTGAACAATATCGATTTAACTGTTTTTGATTTTTTTTTTTATAAGACATTACTGATCAGTGCGTGTTGTGGATTATTTGTGTAAATAAAGTGCTAGCGATAAATTTAAGTGTTGCCAGCGTTATTTTAGATATAGAACCCGTAACAATATTATTATTATTATTATTAGCATTTTCCAAAATTATAATTGCTTTTTTTGACTTCAGTTGCTATCAAAAGAGGTGCAAGCAACATGCTATGAATATGACCGATATTTTTGTCTCTGGTAGAAACGAGACTTCGTCACTCCACAAAAAATAATCATAGTGATTATTGATTCAATCAGCGGTAATGCGGCTAATTGCAATAAATATTTCATATAGAATGAAGAGAATGAATTATTCTCTGTTGTTTTCCAGCATCTGTTGTCATGAAAACTGTTCTCTGAATGTAAAAAATCTCTTGTTTTTTTTGTTCCCCATCAACAAGTTATAGAACCATTCAATCATTGAAATAAATGGCAATAAAAACGCAAATAACGTGATTAAAAGAAGAGGTTAGATTTCAATTATAATGTTGAAGAGAAAATAACTGTTTAAAAAAAATACTGATTGTTTTACCAATAATAGACAATGAAGACATAATGATGACAAAAAAGTCATAATCAATCATACATTCCTTATGTTATTCGTTAGGTTTTGGCCTTGACTTAAAATCACTGAGCATCGACTAAAAACATGAAACATTTTTTATGCACTCCTTTGGATCAATAGACATTCATTTAGGTTATATGCTGCATTGATTCGTTTACGAACGTAATAAGAAACTCTTTGTTCTGTCATTATTCAAGTTCGTCATTCAGAATGTGTTCCATTTCTTTGAATATTTGATTAGAATGGAGGACAAAATTCCGTCAACCAATCAGCGTCATAGCATTATTGAACTGCGACATTGCTACTCAAATCAATTCGAAGCTCATGATCCATGATAATGTGTCTGTCTTGATGGATAAACTTCGGAAGCATGTCAGTTTTAATGATCAATGATGACGAACGATATCCTGTGATGCATTATCTGATGCGATGTAGGACGGAACTTGTATTTCATATTAGGTTGCCAGATTTTAATGAAACTGGAAAAAACTTCAAAAACATGCCCTGCATTGTTTTTTTGCTACGACATATGGATCTCGGAATCGTTCTCAATTGAGATATGACATATCTAAGAATAATTTATTCATTTTAAAATGTAAATACTTCCAATTTTTATTACATTTTAGAGTGCACACTCAATCAGTGGATGAATGAAAATATATTATTCAATATATCAGAGTCCCAGTAATTCGAGTGGTGCCTCGAAATGCGGAAAACTCGAGTTACACGGAGTACTCCAAGAAAAATTGGTTTTCAACTAAATCTGTTTTTCTTGTAAAGTGTTAGGCTACTAGTCAAACTAATAAAATATTCGTCCATTACAGTACTGATAAATTGAAAAAAGTATTGAAATTTCAATTACAGAGATCAACAGATTTAATTTTCACAAAAAAATTAATTTTTTTTATCTTAAAAAAAAACTAGAATATTATTGGGACTCTACTTTACTGCTTCCAATCTGAGATAAATATTGGGCAGCCGCGGTAGTGTAATAGGCTAGAGCGCATGTCGGACTGACTTCTACTCCTGCAGTCACGAGGTCGATTCTCGTTCAGCCTTGAATATATTTTGTTATCATTCACCTCACTACTTACGCGCAAGTTCAAGGCTCTTGTGGGTATCAGTAGCAAAAACAAATTACATCTTCATTATTTTTGGAGTTGTGATTCTCCTTCTAAAGCACCTATACTACTTCTAACACAGAATTTTAACATTTCAACTATATGTGGAGAAGCATTGGTTCCAATTAAACCTTTTTGAAATATAAACCTTGAATGAATGGTAACAGAATATTTTGCATTTGAAAAAATGATTTATTTTTAAGGATTAATGCGTGAATAAGAAAAATAGTTTAAATGGTAGAAATTAAATAATAAGAAAGGGAATATGAAGAATGGAGAGGGGAGAAATTATAAATGAATTGCTGAAATTCAATGTTGAATGATTGCCGTTGAAATTGGAATAAGAATACAATCCAAGAAAATTTGGAATTCCAATACCAGTTCAGACTTTGTTTTGTATTCAAACAAAGCAAATAACCTGCTTTGAATTTGAATTCGAAAGATCGCCTTTGGGGTGTGGCTCGTATTATTTATTTTTCCTCACTCACAGCATCTGGAACATTGATTATCCAGATACACAAAAAATTTTCCTCCAATGTGGGATTTGGAACTTCCAACTGGTCAGTGCCAGGAAACATAACAAGCGAGGTATTTTCTACAGACCAGATGAATTGAAGGATTTTGTACCAAAATGAACCACAGCTTTAAGCCATAAGGAAAAATGAAAACAGGAGAAAAGCAATCGTTGCAGAACAAGATGTTTCTTGATTTTGATGAACTTCCGAAAACTTTTCTTCATTCAGATCTACTCTGTCCAAATGAAACTTACATTTGTTTTTTGTTTTTAAATAGGGATATTATCGAAATGTTTAAGAAGATGACGATTGAAGAACGTTTCGATCTTTTTCTGTTTTAAATTTTCCCTAATAATTTTTTATTATACAGTTCACTTCAATGGCGTGGAACAGCAATCAGCTCTCTGAATTATAACATTGCGGGTCTACATAGTTTCCAGTCATACAGTATTATCGCCAGGTCTCGAGAACGTCATATAAGAGATCAAAGATGCTCTTTATTAACTACTAAAGAGCAGTGCCCAGTATACTAGTTGGCTGTGAAGGTTTGCTTCGGGCCTTAAAGCTGCCCCTCCATCACAGCGCTTTTCGCCGGTTCACGCTTCAACGGGTTGATTAAGAATTTAAACATTGTTCTTAACCTTCTCACTGAAGTTCCTTTCAGACAGCCTCTCGTATTACTTCAACAGAGTGAGAAAGTAACTCTTCATCATGTATCCTGAAAGAAGGTGTTCACTGTTCAATCTTCAGTGCTCCTGCTGAGCGGATTAGTGACTTTTAACCGATAGCCCGATAAAAATCAAGAACACATTCTTGAGTATCATTTTATTCAGTGACGTGCCCCGAAATAGAAGAAGAGGCGAATCTAGAATGATATGTATTCTCCCATCCGAAAAAAACCTGTAAAAAAGCTTCATTTGTGTCTTTCATGAGAATAAAACCCTTTCTATAAGTGATATCCCTTTCCGAAAAATTTCTGGATTCGCCCCTGAACAGAAGTGCATAACATTTTCATAGTATGATGATGGAGCTTCTTTGCTTTTCTAGATTGCTCTATGAGCAATCAATGTCTACGATTAGATTGCATTATAGTGTACTTTTGACTTGAAGGTCGTAACAAGAAACTAAGAACATCGTAGTCAAAAATAAAGCTGTATTCACGATAGATGTATTCCCCAACCGAAAAACACTGTAAAAAAGCTCTATTTATGTATTTCATGAGAATAAAACCCTTTCTTTAAGTGATATCCCTTTCCGAAAAATTTCTGGATTCACCCCTGAACAGAAGAGCTCTTGTCAAAAAGTGGGTTCAACCAAGGTAGAACCAAATTGAAGAGAATATAAATAGAGAGAGTATAAAGAGAATATAAAGAGAAGTGAGTATAAATAAGTAGTGTAAGAACGTCTCCATATATTTTAAATATATCGATATTTTTTCATTTTCATAGCAATGGGATACAAAACATTGTTATGAAATCATGTTCATCAAACTTTATTGTGTAAAATAGTTCGTATAGTCAAAATGCACAAAGAATTTTGTTGACTTCAAATTGTGATTATCCACTCAATATGTGGAATTCCTGGAAAAAAAACTAATATTATAGTGTATACTGTTTACTGAGGAATTCCACATCACTATAAGTATTTCTATTAGAAAAAGATCGAAAAAAAGTACATCGAAATGAATACAAGCAGTCTGTAGGATTGCATGTGATTAAGAGCAGGGAGCTGGACTTCGTATCGTAGCAGTGCTAGCAAAGCTTGGCATCCTCGAGGCAAGAAAGCCTTTATCGGTCGAGTTGCTGTGGGTGACCGTTGTCCGCCGTCCGGCATCGGCTTCTGCTTCTGCTTTTGGCACCTTACAATGGCCTGGCCTGGACATTCTCTAATTAATTAGTCGCCACTCGTGCACTAGCATTGCATCCCCACCGCCACTCGTCCTATCCTGTAGAATAACGATTGTCAGCATTAATTGACCGCACTCTATGCTCATGGTATTTGAAGTGTTTGTTGACTCAATAAACTCTCAAAGTGGGATGTTCGGGAGTATATTTCAAAAGCTGAATTCTGGAAATTGCATCCCTTAACGTAGCTGTTAATCAAAAGAAGCAATAATTATCAGTATTAGGCATTAAATTTGAAATTCACTTCGGGATTTTTCACATTTGAAGTTTATTGTTTTAACTAATACTGATTTTGTATCGTCAAAAATGATAAGTATGATGAATGGGATATCCATATTTTTATTATTATTATTATTATTATTATTATTTTTGAATGACATAAATCTCCATTTTACTGGGTAAGAGGGTGACATTGGCTAATTTAGCAAAATGACACCCTTTCTATTTCGGAATTTTTAGGAAGCCCTTTACTATTGATGCTGTGCACAATATGATTGCTTTCTGCATTAAATTTTGCACCCACACAGGCAGTCTCTTTTCCTCTACCAAAGGCATTTGAGCAGTTTCTCATCACTGTATTGCTTTATGTTGTGTGTGTTTGGTATGCCTAAGTCTAATACAAATGTGGTTTGGTTTTGTTTGTCAATTAATATGATATCTGGTCTATTGTTGGTTATCATTATTATTATTATTATTATTATTATTATTATTATTATTATTATTATTACTATATGATTTTGTTTTATGCAATTATTATGCCTACTCACATGTGACAATGCACAGTAATATTATAATGTACAGTAATGATATATGATTCACCTACAAAGAATTTTGATTACAATTTCCAACACATTTACTTTCAGCTATAATGATTAAGAAGGGGTTATTTACCCCTTATTTAATTATTGAGAAGGGGTTATTTACGTTACAAGAAATGGAAATATTTCCTTGACTTGGAAAACAGCATTACTAGATAATGAGCTTCAAAAATATTCTCATCATGGAAAAGAGAAGCTCATCTTTTCTCAACTTTTCTCTCATTACCTGCTCTCCACTAAAAGTGGAACTGTTATACTGGAACTTCACTTTCCCAAAGTAATTATATCAAGAATCATCTTGCGAATCTACTTCGAATGGAGCTTAGTGAAAATATTCAGATGATTATCCTCTACTGCGTTACTTTGCTACTACTTATTCTAAACTGAAATCTGTCTTGAAATCCTACAAAAAGGATGGAGAAATTAATTTTTTGATCATTAGCTCATTTTTTTAAGTTAGACTCCTCTTTAAATGAGAATATCGCTCATATTTGGCTTTTAAGGATCATAATAATTTATTGAGAAGGTTGCAACTATTTATCTTAGTAACCTCCAGTGACATGGTTCTCTAATGATGAAAATTGAACAGATACAGTTGACTACAGTTTTATTGTGGAAACAGTTGACTACAGTTTTATTGTGGAAACAGTTGACTACAGTTTTATTGTAGAAACAGTTGACTACAGTTTTATTGTATGGATGAATTTCTCATCGGCCGGCAATTCAAGTAATGAAGTGATGCAAGTCACAAGCTACAAACGAATTAGCTACTCTTATTATCAAACGAAAACTTTGATTTCGGAAAACGGTACAATTCTTTTCAAACATCCATTTTTTTAAATAATGTCCTGCATTGAAAACTGTTTATTAGAAAATTAAGTGGAGCAAAATAATAGCAATGATCCAGTGACAAGTTCAACACCGTGTTCTGTTTTCTGATAAAGTTTGTCTTGCAACTACAGCGTAACTTGCTCTCAAGATGAGTCGATCTACGATAGTCTTATATTCCAGTCTTGTCGCATGAGATAGGAGAGCGGGGAAGCGGCTGCTAATTGAGTGGAAGAAAGGATGACCCATTAAGGAAGATGGACCCATTCACCCCGCCCCTGCTAGCCATTTCTCAGGGGCAAAGAGAAATATAGAGTGCAGTTTATTAAGGGCTGAGGATTAAATGTTTTGCTGCCATCCGGGGGCGGCGACGGCGGCGGCATGGGCAAAATGGCAGAGGCGAGAGAAGCTTGACACTTTCAATCTTGGCTGGCGCACTCTCACTCGCACTCTCGCACCCCCGCCTGACACCAATTTCGCAGGCTATTCTCCTAAGACAAGAGACGCGAACCACTAAATTGAAAGGATCCAGACGCTAAGTGTGACTAATTTCTCAACAGTCGCTTCAAGCGATCCGATCTCAACACTGTGACCGGGATCGAGGCGACCGAGCGAGAAGTACCAGTGGATTAAAGCATTAGATAAGACCCGAAACGCCGGCTGTAATTTAAGTTCGCTGTGATTTGCATTATTAGGATTTGAATAAATCTGAAAACTGGAGACTCACGTGGAGCTTCCAAGCCGTAATACGAACGAATCCTTGGATAATGCAGGAGCTTGTTCCTTAATAATACCGATCACTATGCATAGTTCTTCAAATATGTTAAAATGCTCATTCTGAGATCTTACACAGGTGTGAAATAATTAAATTCAGCGGTGCAACTGTTCAGAGCTAGTTTCACCAGTGTTACTAGTAAGTTGTAATGTGTATTAATGAAACGATACGAAACTTTTCCAGAAAAATATAAGAAAATGATCTTAGTTGAAATCGTTGTTGAGAAATCATTTTACAGTTACTTGATCCTTAATGCTTATATGATCCAATAACAAAGCTATATAACGTTATCAGAGCTATGATAAATTTATCGTGATTGTGATTCAGGTTCCTCATATAACCAAGCTAAAAGTCATATTAACGGAGAATATACAGTTTGTTTGTTATGTCTGTACTTCTTGAAAAAACTTAGAAGACAAACTAATTTAATTTAGATGGTGAAATGAAGAAAAAGGACGGAATTCCTTTCTACTCCTTTGTACACCAAAAACCTACAAGTACCTATTAACATGAACACACAAGCAACAGGTTACCAAGCCAAATGAAGCACAAGTATTGGAAATAACCACTCAAACTATATTCTTAAATCACACGAACAAATCATATTAATTTAAATCAATTGACATTCCCACTTTTACAATCCCACCCCCAAAAGTAAATGACAAATAAATCCTCCAGAGACATTATGCTTTTTCACAAATTCAAAAGATAATCATTTTCACCTTGTAATTTCGACACTAAATAATCTTATAATTTCGGTGCTTTCTCCTTTTTGTCTAAATACAAACATAGTGCTCCACAACGCACACACTTTCACATCAATACGGACATAAACTTGGTTACCTCCGTAAGGTCTACCAGCAGCTTGCCCGTTCCTTACTGTAGCGGGGTCACTCACTAGTGTCCGCACCGACCGCTTCAATTCAACATCCCAGAACAGCAACTGCTGCTCCTTTAACTCCAAGAACTGGAATCAGCTGCTTAGATCTGGTGGCCCATTCTTGAAACGCTCCAAGACGTGAAGCTTGTAAATAACAAGGGTTCGCAAATAAAAGGACTTCGTGGGTCACATGAACTACGTGGATAATGTACACCGCTGAAATTTCGTGTGGCTTTAGTACAAATAATATAATAATATTAAATAAATAATATTATATTGCCGATTGTCTCTCTGAATAATCTAAGAGACAAGCGATTCGGCAATATAGAGATAATTTATTCAATAAATTGAACCAAGCACACACAGCAGAACAAGATTAAATTCCTCAAAGACCCTAAATTAATGTCTGTTCCAGGATAGGACCATTCTATCCGGTCGTACAAGTTATTAAAAGCCTTGTCCTCATTATAAAATTAATTAACTGTCAAAAAATATGAAGTATAATAAGATTTTAATATAATATTAGTATAATAGAAGTAGTATAAGATTTTAAATTTCTTTTGGATAATTGACAATACTTTAGGGTATCTTTACTAGGCTCTCTTCAGAAAATAAACAATTAGGTTTTAAATATTACTGACGAATTAAACACGACTCATACAAATATGATTATTGAACAGTCAAAAATTAGGCCCCAATAATGAAAATGATCGGATGAAAATTAGGAAAGAAATGTGGCTTAGAAAAAATAATTACATAATAATCGAGAAAAAACCAGATTAATATCAAATTTTATTCAACTAAAAATGATATTTTCAAGCAAAATACTTCATAATGAATTTTCAACAACCCCCATAAAGGAATAATCGTACTTCATGGCCCATTTTTTATTGTTCTGACATAATTTCTGAATTTTAAAACATCACAGTAAGGAACAGCTTCTCAAGAAATTCACAACATTATTAGACTACCGTGCATAAGACTACAACTTTCCTCGCATTGCAACATTGTTCTTTTAAAACTTTCGAGTTTGAGGTGAAGCAAAATAATTATCAGTTGCAGTTAGACACAATTCATTGAATTGCTCATCGATTCTTTGAATGTTTTAATTCTTCCACGATAAAATGGAAACGTCGATGAATCTTTTCAATATTAAACTTCCAAATAACCAGCTGTTTTTAGAAGACAGCTCAATAGTCAGTATTTACAGTTATATCGAGTTTGTTGTCTCTTAATATTATTGAGTTCTAAGAATTTGAAAAGAAATCTCATCAATGGCTGGATGTGAGCAACGCTGTGGAAGGGGCTGAAGGAAAAGATGGAGGAATACGCGCGGGCACGCACGCACGCACACACACACACACATCACACTCTGCCTGTCCCCGCGGGCCAGAATCGTCTCCAAGAAAAAGTAAACAGGCTTTGGAACTCACAATAAATCTGTAGGAAAATATTGACTTTCCATCTCGGCACTACTTTAGCTCTCGAGGAGAACAATACGCTACAACAAAACCAATGAATAGCTTTCACCATTTCGTGATTCGATGGATTTTTTTCCATTGAAGCATGTCGTCTGAGTCCTCGGGGAGCTATACTGTTCATGTTTTTCTCTCTATCAATGATAATCCAAACCCATTCGGTAATATTTTCTCATGACAAACATTTTTTCAATCATCATTGAAGAGCCGCCACTTCGAGTTGAATCAGTTCTTCTTTACCGTGCAAAGATTGGATTTACACTTGAACCGAGTATTTTCTAAACAGTTATTCAGGAACTACCAAAATTGTGTAGCTTTTTAAAATTTGAAAAAAAAAACATCGATTGATTACAGTTCATCTGATTCAATTCCAAGTCCATTTCGAATCATGTTGAACTGTGAGCTGGTTGAATCATTAAGAAAATTATGGGGGAAACAAGTTTTGTTAGAGTAGGCCTATCTAACAGTATGGTCGAATATTGTTATGAAGAAAAACTTCCAATCGATAATGCATTGAAATGTTGCTTCATTGGTTCATTTTTGAAAACCTTGCTTCATTTGAAATTTTCATAATGAAATTTCATTTCAGATTGATGAGGAGTCTGAAAATCAGTATAAAGCTCAATCATACCTCAGTTTTTCTTAAAATGTTAATCAGTTTTCAGCTAAGTAATAAATTATATCTGTAATAGATATACACTGATAACCGAAACTCAGTTGACATAAAAATACTATGAACTAGATTCCATGAACCTAACACACGGTTATTGAGTCAAGAGAAAACATCCAAACTTTGTTAGCAATAGAAGCAGTTCTGTTTCTGATACTAAACGATTCTATTAGAAATAATATTGATCTTCCCCCAAAAGAAATTTTTTGATACTCTATTCCAAAATTAGGAATTTATTGCTAGATAAGATGAAATTCGATGAAATTTCTCTATTTACGTAAATTTACGAATTTCCATTGTGATTTATTAAAAAGCATATTATTAACAGCACAACAGATTATATAATAGTAAAAAGCATGGATAGTAACAATGAGATTATATGTGAAGCATTCATGCAATAAGGGTGAAGTCTGGACAAAAATTCGTCCATTCGAACTCAACCTTAGCTCGGCAACTAGATTCTGTCGCATGTCAACTTGGATTCTATTGCGCAATATGTTTCTATTCAAACATAAATGGTTAGCATTACCCTTAGTGGAAATTGAATATCAAACCTTATAGTACCGAATTCGTAACATACATTCCTGTATTCAACGCCCACATAGTGATGACTATCTCTGTTCCTTAAATCTATGACTTTCATATAACAGAATCAGGATTCCCCTCAAATAGATTTTCTATGAGACAGAGGAACATCGCGAATCTTTGCTCTGCAGCATTCGAAGTATACGTCACCATCAAGTTGCGTTGAAAGCTCTTGCGACGTTCAGTGTCACCAGCATAGTGCTAACAACAAGCTGTTTAGCTGTTTGATGAGATGACACTGAAGGCTCTAGCCACTTTCGAGATAACATTGCTGGCTAAATGTCTTTTTCATGATGCGGGTCGAATGCGTTTCCCCAACACTCTTAGTTTTACTGTTGCCTACAGCTGTTGCCTAATACTGTACTGTAAAACTCAGCAATATCAGAGAAGAGTTGTTCATCAGTTACTAAATTCCTTTGTTCCATCAAACCATTTTTACAGAAATATTCTCATCCAAAAACTGTTCTTTCATGTCGTATCTTCGAAATCTTAGCTCAAATGATAAACTTGTAAGTTTTTGCGTTATGAGGAGCTATAAAGTTCAATTTTGCGTGAAAAAAAAACCATTAGAAAAACGCTATGTGTGGATTTGCTATTAATGTTTTTGAAATCCTGATGAAACTTAGAACTCTATTTTACAGTGTAGTTAATATCGGCAATTTGTGAATTCATTGTAATAAAATAGCAAAATATGAAAAACTTCAATCTTTGTAAATTCGTGCCACTTCAATGCTCGCTCCATCATTCTTGACATAGATGAAAAAGGTAATGGAGAAGAAACAAACTACATATTCTATATAAGAAACATTTTTCCACACTAAATCCAAAATTTTTTCCCCTTAAATTGTGTTTGAGTAATATGGTCAAAAACATTTACTATCATCAGCAGGCCCCGGGCAATAGATGGGCAGACTGGGCATTTGCCCAGGGCGCAAAATTTTTGGGGGCGTCAAATAAAAGAGATTAAAAAAATAAAAACGACTGATGGAAAAAAATTATCCACTATTAAAATATCTATGACACCACAATTTTCAAAAATATAGAACAGAACAAGTAAATATAATACTGGCTACATTTCAAAATATATGTGGAACAGGAAGAATTTAGTGGAATCCATGACGTATTCCATTTTATGAATACATAATAAAAAATGAATTGAAAATTACTTTCCCAAATCTTGAAGTAGCTGTTAGAATTTTTCTGACTTTTCCTGTCACTAACTGCTCTGCAGAGAGAGGATTTCCTGCTTTGAATCGTCTGAAGAATGTTAAGAGATCTGCTCTTTCAGACAGCAAGTTAAATTGTCTTATGTTACTGTTGTGAAAAAGACTTGAACCGTAGCACAGATTTTTCTGAAGTAATGAAAAAGTTTGCCAAATTGAAATCCAGAAAAAAATCTGTCATTTAAATTGCTAAGTATAATGTAGGATCATTAAAAATATAACTTAAAGTTTTAATCTTTATTGGAAGTGTGAATTATGTAGAAATAAATATCTACTTTTTAATGTATGTACGACGTGTTTTCTTATTACAGTATTTCCTTTTATACAATATAAGTAACATAGATTATTTGTTTTAAAAAACCTCCATTACAGGTTTTTTTACACTATAATAATAAAAGGGGCGCCAGTAGACCATTTGCCCAGAGGGCCTGTCACCTAAGCCCGTGGGCCTGATCATCAGTTACACTTACCACTAGAACACAGTGGTCTCAAACACTGGACTCATGACATCTCTATTATTATTAATGGAAGAATAAGTCCCGGGTTCGATCTCAGTTCTGAACGAAAGATTTTACCTCAGGGCACTCCCGTGTCTTGGAGGACACGTTTAGCTGTCGGTCCCGGCAGCCTAAAAAAAGTCGTTAAGTCACGTGAGAGGTCCTGAACATATTCAGGACCTGATAACCCTGCCACACCAGACCTGAGCCATTCAGGTCGCTAGATATTATTATTATGAATTTTTTCCAATTATTAGAATATTTGATAGCTTTTGGTACAATAAAGTAAGAAATTAACGAAGATTTACCTGAAGTAGGAAGAAATAAATTATTAATTTTCGCTCTATTCTTAGAAGGCCTTCAGCTAACAGGTTTGGCTGGTTGCCTATACCGCTCCGTCTTTGTAAATAACGTGTAGCTAAGTAACTATTAGTTTTCTGACTGAATTTCAGAACTTTTATATTACAATAGTTCTATATAACCACGATTAACACATGCTGAAATGAATATGTTATGAATTCTTTATTTTGGCTCTTAAATCTGAACAAAATTCAAAATTATGTCATCTTTCTCTGGGCTATTGGATTGTGTTAGTGCTCCGTTTTTAAATTCAACTCCTAAATTGATATTTTTGTTTTGGAATGAATCAGTGATTCTATTTGAAGTGAAATTCCTAGTTCAACTCGGACATAACCTAAAATTTGGATTTTTCATTTAAAAATTTGTAAAGAAAGAAGTTGTGGGCTATGCCTGTTGTATCTTTACTTGATTGTGTTATGTGTTATAAATAAATGAATAAATGAATAAATGAATAAATGAATAAATGAATAAATGAATAAATGAATAAATGAATAAATGAATAAATGAATAAATGAATAAATGAATAAATGAATAAATGAATAAATGAATAAATGAATAAATGAATAAATGAATAAATGAATAAATGAATAAATGAATAAATGAATAAATGAATAAATGAATAAATGAATAAATGAATAAATGAATAAATGAATAAATGAATAAATGAATAAATGAATAAATGAATAAATGAATAAATGAATTAATGAATAAATGAATAAATGAATAAATGAGTATATCAATTGTAATATCAAACAGATGATCGTTAATTTTACATACATTATTAAATCACTGGTTTCCACAATGCATCATATAAACAAATACAATTTTAAAACATGAATAAACTGTGCAATCAATCATAATTATCCTTTGGTCTCGTTATAAGGAAAACCTGCTGAATCGCTTCACTATTAGCTCTACGTACTGATCGCAAACGAGAATAATTAATTAATCTCTCCAGCCCTGAATCTTCGTGCCAACTCAGCTCTTTGCTCTTAGCATGATGTGTAGTTTGTTTGATGAATATTCCAATTGCATTGAGTTTTATGAGTGTGTTATTCACGAAATATACGCCTTGTCTTTTGGTAATTGGAGCTGCTAGAACTGCTAGTGGTGGATAACTTCTAGTCAGTAGCAAGCATTCATTAGAGAGAAAGCTTACGCGGGCTCCAGGGATGAGAGAGGAAGTCTGAATATTAATTTGGCGGTGATTATGAAGGGCTGTCTGTCAGCTACACTGCGTGAGGCTATGTCTCTTTGAAGCCTGGAGGGGGATGTGAGGTGACTAAAGGGGAGAGAGGAAGAGTTCTCAGTACTCACGCTTGCTATGACAGGAAGGTTATGCGTGTGTAACTGAATACAGGGCGAGATTCGTTGAAGGTTCGGAAAGAAGAATGAGAGAGAAAAAAGATCACAGCATACAAGAGGAAATGTGAGAGGCAATAGTGGAAGAAGTGAAATGCAATAGTGGAGGAAGAGAGAGGCAAATACTTATAGATAAAACTCGTATATGGAAAAATGAAGTACCAATAAGTATTCAAGTGGAAAGATTAGGTGATTAAGTGGGTGTGATATAAGAGAAGAGTAAACTGAGTGAGAGTCGAAGAATAGGAAGAAAGAATGGAAAATAAAGGCATATTATGTGGAAATTAGAGGCAAAGATAGAAGATTAGATGAGACAGACAATAGAAATGGGGAGATTAATCTGAAAGAAAAAAGATTAGAGAAAAGGGGAAAAATGTACAGGAAACTGAGATAAATGGAATTGGACTACTATTGATGTAAATTTGCATATTATGAGTGATTAGGATAAAAACTTTTGTTAAAAGAAGCGGAGAGGAGAATAAGTAATGACAAACAATTCAAAGGCGAATTCAAGGGCAAATAATGGAATGTATGAGAGAAACTGATAGCTGATAGATAGATGGAGTCGTGGGCAGGAAGAAGGAGGAAAAGGTTGCGATCAAGAAGATAGAGGATTAGTGCAAGAAAAAATGTATATCATACCAGAAGGGAGTTTAAATTCAAATCTTGGAGTATTAAAGAGACTGAATGATAGAAACTGTGAATCAAGTGAGAAATAATGTTCAAGAAGGAATTTAGGAGAGTCCTGAATAGTACAAGTTGGACAGAATGTTAACAACCTGATGCGTGTGTGTGAGAGAGAGTAAGAGAGCAAATAATAGAGAGTGGCGATTTTAGAGTGGAATTGTGAGTGAGAAAGGTGATGATGGGGATGCCAGTGAAGTGTGACTGGCTGAGCTCTCGGAGATTATTGCATTAATATTCATCAGGTGACACAGATAGGCAGCATCCAGCAATGTTCTCATCATCGGAAAGCAGCCATCCAAAATCATGTAGTGCCTCAGTGTAAAAAAAAAACTTAAAAAAGTGAAAACATGCAGCGTCAGCATTCTAAACGCACCGATTAGGTCCAGTAGCGAGTTGTTCATTTTCCGAGTGCAATCAACAGTAGCTGCTGAATTCTCTGTCTATAATTGAAATACACAATACTGAAATACAATATCCTGCATCCTAACAAAGGTAGTCACAGTATGTGGTGCAATATTACCAGAGTTTACCAAACAGCAAATTCTTTCAACGCAATGAATTTTTTAAATTCCGATGAACGAACTATTGAGATAGAAACTCGTGGCTTAGAAGTGGTGGAAAATGAGGTTGTTTTTATTCGATTTTGAATTAGACCTGCTTTTTTCCCTGATGTGCCATTCAAAGAAACACGCAGAGCATAGAAATGAAATAACAGTGTGAGTCAATTGCAAATACTGAGCACAAATATCTGAAGTCGAAGGAAATATATTTCAATTGAAAATATCAAATATGTTTGTTTTATATGATTATGAATTTATAACAAATAAACATATTCAACCCAGATAATTGTGACCAGGACCGTACCTGCTCGAACAATCAAATTTTCGGATGAACCTAAATTTGCACTATTAAGACACTTAATGTTCATTTCATTTCAATGGATATTATATACAGTATTAATATAAAATACAGTATTCGTTTTAGCTATCACGGATCATGTTCGCATTATCTGGATTTTTCTGAATAATATTATAATAATATATTTAATTATTTATTATAAAATGGCAATAATTATAATTAAATTACAATAGTTCAGATTACTAAGACTGTACTGTAATTCAATAGAACTATGATACACTAAACTAAGATGATAATTAGAAGGAAAATAGGAAGATAAAATCAAGATTGACTCGAAATAAGAAAAACATTGTCTCAGTTTTATTACATTCAGAATTCTACATGTACATTTTTTATTGTTATTGAACGAGCGAAGCGAGTTCTTCCTTTTGACTTGAGGCTCGAGGCGATATGTGTTTGTGTGTTTTTATTTTCCACGATAATTTTCTATCGCCTTTATCAATCAACTTCAAATTTGAAACACAGATTCTTGGTATCTTTGGACAGGTCAAGTTCGTTTGCCAATGAAATTGACCCACTCCTTCATCCTTTTTGAGGCGAAACAAACGGATAGGTTCTCACCCCTTCATTTATATTATATTACTATATTTAAGAAAATAGTTGTTCTCACCATTATGAAATTCGCAATAGATTTCAAAATATATTTTGAGCTATCATCAGCTGTAGGTGAATAAATGCGATCAGGCTCTTTATAGGATCTCTATAAGCTGATATACTAATTTCATTGCCCTGATATATGGATATATAAACAGCTGTTTTTCATGTGGTAAATATATCTTCTCTATAGATTGATACACTAATTCCATTGCCCTGATATACAGTATATGTATATGAGTACGGTAGGTCTTTTTTGTGGAAAATAAATGTGTGTATCCGAGCAACAATGAAATTGAACTTCAAGTGATAGATGTCTTGTGAATTTTATCTAAATCATTATTTTCAAAACAGCCGTTTTTCGTTACCGCCTTCCCCTACGATAAGCTTCCCAAATGAGTTTTCCTTTCCAAAATTAGTTGTTTGCAAGCGAGTTCTCCAGCCCGTTGGGCTCACTAGTTATTGTTTCTATCCAATCTTCCGAAACTATCATGAAAAATCAAATAACTGAATGATTTCAAAGAGCAGCTTTATTTTCCAAAAATCAAGTAACTGAATTTTCAAATAAAAATTCTTCCATCACCCACGCAAAAGCCTTGGAATCATGTGTGAATCGCATAAAAAAATAAGGGAGCAAAAATAATTAGCTATTTTTGTAACTAGAGTGCAAAGTGGGGTTTTTCTGCACCGAGAGAAACAGTTTCTCGAGTGCAGAAACAATACTTTGCGCTCGAATCACACATTAAATTTCTCCTACGGTAACGTATAAAGTAATCTAAACAGAACAAAACAGGACATACATAACCTGTCAATTCCTCACATAACCTATCTTCGAATCAATTCGATTTCAAAACTACAGCTGAGTGTATTTCGTAGATGAAGCAGAGTAGCCAATCTATTTTTGAATGCAGAATGGGGAACCTGCGTATTACATGCTCACTATTTTGTGTTGTTAGGTTGCAAATCTGGGGTGCGGAAAAGTACTTTCGCGCACTGGAATTTACTTTCCCGCACTGGGGCAGGAATAGACTATTTTGAGTGCTACAGCTAGTGCAAAAATAGGCACTTTTTCGGGTCACTGTAGGAAAAGTTTATTTTCAAAAAATCAGGGAGAGATCACATTTTGAGAATATTCTGGGCGTGTAGTTGAATATATTTGAGCTATATTCGCTTTTAAGAGAGGATGTAAAAATTGGAGAAAAATTATGGGAGAAAGAGTGAATTAGATGGAGATATATTTTTTTTTAATTATCCTTTTTCCTGATGTTTCCTAGGCTATAGATACGACTTTCTGTCATACCTTTATGACAATTTTGATAAAATCATAAAAATGCTTTTCCGGGATATTTTCCCGAAATTTTCGTTGTATCAAATGTTTGTTAAGAGAGTACTCTTGTCACTGTTGATCTCAATTTTTAGTGTTAAACTATTCATGTCAAATGAAGCGCATAGCCAGGCGGAAACTGAAAGGACTTTACCTATCATATTTCCTGTCAGAGAAATTATGAGTACGAATTTTCAGATGAATGTTGTGCTCCACTTTAGACACACAATACGAGATTACTTATTCATTTGACTGATTGATATCCCATTTAAAATTTCAGTTAGACTTGTTCCGAATGTTCTCCACTCCACTCTTTAAAATCATTGAAAGTCTTAGAACTGATTATTCTCTGAATAAACAATTGTAATGCAGACTGGATAAACTTGAATTGAAAAAGATTGTTGAAATCAAACAATTTATGATTAAATAGTATTGATTTATTGGTGGTACTTTGGTATAAATGGGCGGATTAAAAAAGTTAACAGCACAAAAAAACAGGAGATGCTGAAAATGACTATTCTATGTAAATTTAATATCGTTTTTATCGATAATTAATTGCGACTTATCCATTCAGAAGAGTAATAGGTATAAAGCGATAAATAGTCATAGTCTTGTAGATTGACGAGAACATCAATTTATTATAGAATAAAATTTCAAATCACATATACAATTACTGTAGTCTTGTGAATTTTTGAAAGGCATTTATCACAATATAAGATATGATATTATGATATTAGATCAGTGTTCAGCTCTAGTTGAAAACTGAATCTATCACAAATGTACTGCCAAGCATGAACGTCACCTAATCTACCTACATTCTGCCTGTTTTCTATCATTCTTTACACAAAATCATTTTCATCGTATAAATTTTATTCTTTCACTATCTTATGTTCTACCCTCCAAAGAATTCCAAAGAATTTGCTCCATTTTAATTATCCATTTCAGTCGAGTAGCCAGATGGACCAAACTGAACAAACTTATAGCTAAGTTAGGCATTATTGTGCTGAGCCTAACGGCGACTACCGAGGGATGTGGATTGCAGGCATATATATCGAATTTGAGCAAAGAGTTGTGAATGCTGATGCACGTGCGTGTGCGTGTGTTGTGTGTGCCTGCGGTCTGATTCAGTGCTTAGGCAATCGCGGAGTGGTCGACCCGAACGTTGCGTCCCGTCCCGTCCGTTTCTGCCTCGGCCTGTGTTTAAGGGCTCTATCCACTTAACGCGCCATCCGCTAATAAGCTTCCCCCAGGGAGCGTCCGCAACTTGTTGAGCCAAGTTCAACCGACCTAATCTGCTCAGACAACCACGCTTTTCTCAAACCCGATGGGGCCGATAAAGTTTGCTCGTGCTCCGGCTTCAATGTGAGAGCCTTCGAATCTGAGTTTTGTGAAACAATACAGGTTCGGGCGTCCTGTTAGATTGTAATCCTGACTTTATATAAATAAGTCTGACAATACAGCTTCATGTCGCTAATTAGTTTTCATATCTGTTCATGCATAACTACTGGCTTCTTACAACTAGCTAACTTCTACGAAGAATCTAAACTACTACTTGAAGTGACACTTCACTAAACCACTAGTATTTAATTTGTAGTATTAGAGTTTTGATTATCGGTGATTTCAGTAATAATATTTTGTACTGTATTCTAAAACTGTATCTTTCCCTTGATTCTCGGACTTGTGTGTGGGTAATGGAGTGAATAATAATAATGATGCTAAGAATGTTTGGCCTACAATAATGATACAATGATGCTAAGATTGTTTGGTCTACAGTTTTGGGTGAGCTCCAAATCACCCGGGCAAGAATAGGGCAGAAAACGTCATCAAAGCAACCGCTCACCATTCTTTTCATTGGTCAACTTTTGAGTCCCGAGCGCTCGTGACTGAAAGTTTATCATATGATATATATATATTGTGGGGTCGCATTTTTATAAGATGAGATGTGGACACCTAATTAATTATTATCTGCAAAAAGCGAAAATTTAAGCTAGACGTAGCAGCCTAGTCTATGCTTCGTACGACTATTTCACCAAGAAATAAAAAGTATAAATTAAGAATAATTTTAAATAAATTATTAATGAAACAAGACGGATAAATAAATAATCATAATACGAACCTGATTAATTGTACAATAAGTATTTATTCAATCATCCATCGAAATAGTAAAAACTAACCAAAACTTTATCCGATTCATTGTTTACCGTTCTTATCAGTAATCTGTCAGCTGTAAATGAACCGGCTTTCGGACAAGTCTTGTCAAACTAATTATGCTCAAATTATTTGATTTTCTAAAAAACTAATTGTAAACGCTTAGGACCGCTCATTATTTTCCCCATCCATAAAAAATGGATTTTCTATAAGTTTTACATTATTTTGTTTGTAACAACAGCCCTTGCCATATTTGCTTAGAGGGAATAGCCTAATAATTTTCTGACTAAATTTTATCAAATTAAGTGTTAAATGTATATTTCTCAGGCAGGACCACAGAGTATTAAAAAGTAGAGTTCCTACAGACGATTAATGTGCATGTTCTAAATCATTGTAAAACCCCAAACTACGACTTCGAGCCCAGCTGGATCGTGAGGTACATGATGGCAGCCTAGTGAGGGGACAGCAATATTCCACACTGCCATCTGTGGACTTTATTTGTCAAAGTGGTGAATATAAAAAGTTATATAATAAATTGAATTCCATTATTGTGCGCGCATTAAAAGTGTACTCGGAAAATATCCATTACTGGACGACTCCTAATTTAAATTACAACTTGTACAATCGTCTTCCTCGTGGTCTAAAAAAAACACCCTTAGTGAGGTGAAATCACACAAAAATGTATTAAATTCTATAAGATCTACTACAACAATATTTATAAAAAATCTTAATGACCATAGACTCAATTTCCAATTATATTTTTTAATAAATTTCATACGAATTTTAACTCTAGGTTCCATGCTTGGAACATAATACTCTTCTTGTGCCAATAAATTCTCAAGTATTATTTTTCACATTATTCTGTGTTACACCCTGCTTGACGATTACTCTGGTCCAACTATTTTATATCATTCATTTGTGAGTCAGGAGTTCAAATTGTTGAATTTACCTGTTCAGGCTTGAGCAAGGGTAGAATCAGTATTCTGTCCCTAATGGATCTGAATGTATAGCACACACAGTGGCGTTATTCAAATAATAGCGGCCACTTCACAGGTGATACTGAAGTATTGGTTACATTTTTTTCGCCACACTAGAACGTAATGAGCTGATTCGTGCGTCATATGGAGGCCGAAAGTGTTCGGTTTCCGACGAGGTCTGTAAACGTTTACCGCCCTAGGGCGGAAAAGAAAATGACCTTGAATGACAGCTGATCGTGTCTGGATACAGCAGTCATGATTGTAAAAATGAATCCTTCCAACTTTTATGTAAAACAAAAAAATTTAAACCATCAATAAATGTTTATTTTTTATAATTTAATATGTATGTAGTATTTAAAATTTAAAAAATGATCACTTTTTATAACTTAATATGTATTATTTTGTAGTTTTGATATCAAACAATAGAACCTTTTTATTCAACCTACAGAGCTCTGGGTGGGAATTTTGTCAACTACTACAACTGTTGGTAACCTCTCACCAAAAGGTTAGTTGGTTAGGTTTTTTGTTTTTAGGAATTTTGTCAACTACTGCAACTGTCGGTAAAGATTACTGTTGGCATAGAAAGGTTAGTTGGTTAGGATTTTGGTTGTTTTATGCAGGTTTCGAATCAGGAACAGGAATAACAACAAAAAACCTAACCAAGTAACCTTTCGATGAACATTTGTAGTAGTTGACAAAATGCCCACCCAGAGCTCTGTAGGTTGGATAAAAAGGTGATGTTTTGTATTCTTGCTAGTACCATAGCCTTAAAATTTTGCTTTCAAAATTTTCATTGTTGTTTTTTTTTGTGGTGTGGCGAAAAATAGCGTTCGCAACGCGGGCAAAAATGTTTTGCCGGCTCTCAAACGCTCGACTTCGTCTCGAACTTGAAAACCGCGATCTCGAGCCGGCAAACACACATTTTCGGCCCTAGGTGCGAAATATACTATTACTAGCGTAAGATTGAGGTACGACCGGAAATCTACATTAATCAGTATTATGTCCTTCCTAAGCCTACGAGAAATAATTGTTAGGATTAATTGAGGGTATATTTATTTTCTTGTATGGTTTGATTTGAATCTGCCGAGTTATTCACCTCGACCAAACCTGAAGCTCTACCGCATCCGGATAATTCCAGGGAGAAAATATTTATTTCAGGTATTATTTTTAATTGCCGAGGGCAGAGGAGAATCCAGCCTGAACCTTTCCTACTGAAACACCCTGTATATTTATATATACACAGGGTGTTTCAGGAGGAAAGATTCAAACTTCGGCAACTGATTCTAGATCTAAAAATAAGAAAAAAATTCATAATAAACATATGTCCGGAAACGCTTCGTTAGCGAGTTATACAGAGTGAAAGATTTCGTCCAGAATTCAGTACCCTCGGTAAAAGAAAGTCATACTGAAATTATCGTAAGGTAAATTGAGGACCAAATACAGTTATTTCTTATGGTTTTTGATCTAAAAAAACGAATAAAATAGGTCCCAGAACTCTGTCTTCAGTAGTTTTTTATGATATTATGATGTAAAACAGAAGATTCTGTGCCTAAAAACATGCTTTTTCAGCTTTGAAGTACAATAACTTTGTTAAATTAATGATAAATGCATGAAATTTGAATACAAAACTTAAAGAGAATTTAATTCTAAAAAGTTTTATATAAAGAAATCCACCGAAAAACAAATGCATCTTTCAAATATTCGTCTTCAATGAAAACTAAACAAAGGATAATTGAACTGAAAACTGCTGTTTTGAAGCAACGTTCAACAGAGACTGAATTACCAACTCCTGTAACTTTCGTGAATAGTCAAAAGAGAATCCATTTTCTTTTGTGGAAAGTAATTTTCAGAATCGCTCTTCGGTAAATGTTTGGTGTGGCCTCATTGATGATATTTTAATTGACCCATTTATTTTAGAAAAAACGTGTTAATGCAGAAAGCTATTTAGACATTTTACAAAACAATTTGTTTGTTCAATTGTTAGAAGAGTCCCACTTTCAAAACGCATGACAATGTTCTTTCAGCATGAGAGACCTCCAGACCACTGTGCAAATCGTGTGATAGAGTTATTAATGGGAAGTTTAATAACAGATGGATTGGTCGAAGAGCGATAGTGGCCACCAAGGTCTCCGGATCTCACCTCCGTGGACTATTTCTTGTGGGGGTGGATGAAAAATGAAGTATACAAGGTAAAAGTTGATTCAAGGGACGAATTATTGATAGATCGTATCTTCATTGCTGCTGCCGTAATAAAAGAACGGAAAGATGCTGTTTTCCAGGCAACCACAGCAATTCAGGAAAGAGTTTTATAGTGCATGGAATCTAATGGAGGGATTTTTGAACACCTGCGTTAAAAATAAATTAACATTTATTATTGTGCTTCAAACCAATTGAGTGCATTTTGAATTTGATATAAGTAAAAGTTGCTATTTTTTATTTATTATTGTCTCAATTTACATTTTGATTATTCTGACAAAAGTTTTCAGTCCAATTAATCGTTGTTTAGTTTTCATTAGAGACGAATAATTGAAAGATGTATTTGTTTTGCTGTTGGGTTTATTCACATCGATTTTTCAGTATTAAATTCTCTACAAGTTTAGTACTCAAATTTTATGCATTTATTATTCATTTAACAAAGCTATTGTACTTCAAAGCTGAAAGAACGTGTTTTTAGGCACAGAATTTTCTGTTTTACATCATAATATCATAAAAACTACAGAACATAGAGTTTTTAGACTTATTTTATTCGTTTTTTCAGATCAAAAACCATAAGAAATATTTGTATTTGGTCCTCAATTTACCTTACCAGAATTTCAGTATGACTTTTTTTTACCGAGGGTAGTGAATTCTGGACGAAATCTTTCACTCTGTATAACTCGCTAACGAAGCGTTTCCGGACAAATGTTTATTTGTATTTTTTTCTTATTTTTAGACCTAGAATCAGTTGCCGAAGTTTGAACCTTTCCTCCTGAAACAACCTGTATATTTGATATTTAACAGAGAACTTATTGCTAAGAGGTTCATTTTCGGATAAATTGATACTGAACCTACTAAGTTAGATATTTTTCATTAAACAAAAGGAGGCAGAATCAAGTAGCTCTTCAATTCTAGCATTTGTAGTATTTTTAATGTCAACTTTTTCTCTTAAAGTATGCTGAATGAAAATCGATAGTATAGTGTCTCAAAGATTAATAAAAAATTAAAAAGCGATCTGTTAATTGAAACTTTACGGTGGAGTTAAGAATTTCTTCACGGTGAATTGATATGAAAGTTCTGAATAAAGAGACAGAATTTCAACACATGCACGAGCACTAGATAGGTCATGAGTACCCACAGAGAATTTTGACATGTTTACCGAAAATTTCAAATGCGTACAAATATAGCTGTTCAATTTCTAGTTGATGGAAAGTAAACAGTTGTTGCAATTGAAATTATGTTTTTTGCATTGTGGGATGTGAACGATCGAATTTTAAACACGAATGTGTCCAAAATATATTTCAACCCAAATGATCTGGGCGCGCCGCGCCGTATGCGAATATGTAAAAAGCTATCGTACGGTGTAATGGAGTTTTCCGCTCGTATAAAAGCCCCTGTACCGCAATTCAAATGGGTCACCAATTAATGAACGGAAAACACACACACACACACACACACACACACACACACACACACACACATACCGAAAAAGCAGAAGAACATTTTCGATTTCAAGCGAAATTTCATTGGAGAGAGCGCCTTTGGCAGAGTGGCCAGAATGTAGTCCGGAAATTAATTTAAGTTATTGAGCCTCTTCCCGCATACATGGGCCAAATAAACATGCTCGATCATAATTTAGTTTTTTGTTTTACTGCCGCATAACAAGTTTGGGTTTCGCCTAATAGAAGATGTATATCATCGAATAGATATTGAGTTATGTTGAGAAATCATTGATCTATGGTGTGCTAGAAAAGCATTATAGATGCGAAATCATCCCATTTATACCGATGTTTTACTTTCTATTCTTCCTCCTATATTCTTCTCATAAATATTTTCTTGTCTAATTAGTCATGATTTTTCTCAACCTTTCCAACGTGTATTTATCATGTAATCAATTATAGCCAGTAGAAATGAGATTATAGGGCACTCTCTTTTCATATTGTGCCACATGGATAATAACTCCTCTCCGAAAAATGACTATTGATTAGGAAATATGCAACCTACTCATGTACTTGATTAAAAATGCTACTAGAATTAGAGTGCACCTGGTGCACCTAGTGCTGGTAGAGATTGAAATGAAATGAAATGAAATAAATGATATGAAATAAATTTTATTCATCCACAACAATTTACAATAAACAGAAAAACAGTCTCTTATCACAATGAAAAAGATCTATATACCATATAGATAACACATAAAACTCTTATACATTGAAAGATGAATATTTTCTTACATGTTTTATTATTTGGATCAATGTTAGCAGATTTTAAATTTTCTAACACATTGAAAGATGAATATTTTCTTACATGTTTTATTATTTGGATCAATGTTAGCAGATTTTAAATTTTCTTACAATTGAAAAAAGATCAGAATAATGTAGGATAGAGCCATCCTACAATAGTGAAGTGAGTTTTGATATAAAATTGAATATATAATGAATGAAAAGTGAATATAAAATTCAATATTGAGTACGACATGAAAAATATCACAAACTTGCTGCCCATGGCTTTTAAATACCGGGTCAGCTACACAACTACAAAATTAATACAGATTGAAATACTTTCTTGTAAAGAATCGGATACAAACATTCACGTACCGATAACAGTGGATTAGTTTCGCCTAGATATTTTAAACCGTCTACAATATCAATAGAACTCACGTTAATGTTCTTTTTTTTATTCATAAGGGATCACTTATTATGAATTATTTTTTTTCGTAAGAAATCTTCAGTCCAATTTCTGCAGCTTCTTTACTATACATCTCACCGTAATAGCTGAATACACGGGTTGTTAACGATAACACACTCTACATTTACTCAAAATGATCAATCTCTTTCAACTACGGATATTATTGGAAATCGATTCTAGGAGCTGCGGAGTTTCCTCATCAAAAATTAAAAAAAAAACAGTCAAACCTCTATAGAACAAACTTTTAAATGAAGAAATAATCCACAAGAAAGATTTTTATAATTTCCCTTTACATTTCAATCTTATAATATAATATTTCTTGTAATTCGGAGTCTCTCGATATTTACATCAAATATGAAAATGTTATCTTGGTTGAGAAATCTCATAATAAACCCATATCCAATCACAGTCGACAAATATGTGTCCCTACTCACTTATCAAGTCCCTCAGAGAGTGCGCTAATTCCTATTTAATTAGGCTTTGCTGGTGCGGTGGAAAGTTTCTCTTCCCTTCTGCTCAGTGAATGAACGAGATTTCGGTTTTTAAAGGTGAATTAATCCAACAAAGTTTCCCAAGGTTTGAGCTAAAGGTTGCAACGACCAAACCTTTTTCAGTTTAATGCTCCGATTATCAGGACTAGCTTTTTATCAGTAAATTCCAGAAAATCCGTTTCAAATTATTCAAAGTTCAAAAAGTCTAATGTTCGTGAGGACCTCCGAACAAGGATTTAAAAGAACTTTCTTTGTAGTGGCGAAGGCGATATTGTGGATGGTATCCATAATGAATAATAAGACGAAATTGTCTCAACCACATTTATTGAAAAATATTGAGAAACAAGTTTCGGTTTTTATACCATTATCAATCTCAATCAAGCATCTGAAAATTAAAGGTTTGATTGAGATTGATAATGGTATAACAACCGAAACTAGTTTCTCAATATTTTTTTAATAAATGTGGTTGTGACAATTTCTTCTTATTATTCATTAAAATAAAGAAGCTTTGTGAAGGTAAGATTAGTGAATAAATGTCATTTTACCGAGACGGGTTTCATCATATCTGAGTTCTAAGTATCACTTATCAACAGCTTTTTCATGTATAAACTGTTTATAATACTGTAGTAATCTAATAATCTCAAAATGAGATTCGAAAAGAGGTAAAGAGGTCTGGGAGTCCTTACTCCACCCACCATAATTAAAGGCAATTAATCAATGGTGATGGAAAGAGGTTGAATGAAGTGAGAAATCATGTACAAGCCAGCAATCGTGATGCCTTACAATTTCTCACAAATCAATAAACTAATAATTATGATGATTTCAGAGTTTATTGAACTTGACATAAGTTATTTCCAGAACAGATATTCTTGATCTCGACGGATTCCAAAATGTTTTTCAGAATAATTGATTGATGCACGGATATAAAAGAGAAAATTGATATGAATATAGTGCATTGGACTATCATATCGAATAACAAGAAATTACTTTTGTAGGCTTTGAATCAGGCTCTACAGGACCGTTGAAAATCAATTCTGAAATGTTGAAATCGTTATGAATTACAGACATGAAGGAAAACTCCAACTACAAATCTGTTTTTATTTCTTGGATTAGAATACACTTAAATGAATATGGAGCCAAATATAATGAAGCATTTCCTATCATATTTGATTCATGAAATTCAAGTAAAAGCAAGTTTCCTTCAACTAATCAATGTATCATTTTAACAGGAAACCGATCTGATTTCAGTGCTTCTGAAAAATAAAATGAAAAACAACAAGAGAGATTTTGAGCTACTATAATGCTGGGAACTTGTTGACGGAGGAGATTCCACAAAAATGGGGGACTTGTTTACCGCCAGGGTTCAGAAAATTAGTCTGAAAACAATAATATTATTTAAACGGTAGCCCACTAAAAAGTTATTTTGCTATTCTTTCCCCAAATCCCTGATAATATTAATCAGCAATGTTTCCTAATAATAAGAAGTTGTGAGATTTCAGACTCTACTGAGTCTAAAACGTAGCTAGGATGGGAGAGTTATGATGCATTTGAAGAGCGATTACAATGGAGAGGCTCTCAATCCAAAATCATGAGTTTTGTTATGGAACATTGAAAGCATCATTCTTCTATTCATAATTTCTTGTGCACTCACTTATCTTTCACAACTTACTTAGTAATAAAGATTTGCTTTTTATTCCTGAACAGGTTCTTAGCTTTTCAACTATATTTTTGTTAATGTAGCGTGGACTGTGTAAACCATTTCTTATTCATAACAGTGGATGTCAACATACTCAAAATAGTTATTTTCATGTTATGTTTATGCTCATGTTGACAGTAGTATACTCTTTAATCAAATTTATTATACATAATTATATTTTAAATCAGTCTTAACAATTCCATCTTGAGGGGAAGCTGAGCAGTTTATTCGTCTATGTAATTCATTTAGAACTGAAAATATACATATCTAAATATAATTAATATTAGGTGAAGTAAACTCAAATATATTCATTGGGTGGAGTGAAACACTCGAAAAGACGATCTGCTAGGATCGTATTACAGAAGATCTTGAAACGTTTAAAAGAGTAATCTTCTTCTGAATACTAAATAACAAACTAATTTATCATTTTATGAATTTGAACGCTTCAACTTGGAAAACTGAATCAGAATGTAATTTGTATAAAATGAGGAGTTTGCTTTAGCAGGGTTAAGAAATATGGAAAATTCCAATAAAAACCCACTTACTCCTTCTTCTCTTTTATAACTTCATCTATATACATATGGATGGAAAAATATTGAAATCTAGTGAAATTACTTCATGTAAAATTAAAGTCGTTCACAGTAGTGGAAATTCAAATCCAATTAGTCATGAATAAAGAAGAACACTTAGTGTTCTTGAGTTTTGAAAAGTATCTGAAAAATAATTTGTATTGCAGGTCGAAGAGCTTCATGAATACTGACTGGTTAGTGCTATTGGTTGTGGCCGTATGTGGATGGGGAATTCAAATGGAAATGGAGCTAACAGAGCTCCCATACACAGTCGATAAGCTGTTTTCAAAGAGTAGAATTTTATCTTCAGCATGAGAATCCTGAGCACGCTCACTTTTCTCGCGCCAGCTCTGATAAACGCTCCCATAGCCCGCAAATGCGGTGCAAATAAATCACAGCAGAGATCCCGCACACCTCAATTTAACTCTCATTCCATTCCCCTCCACCGCCACTTCTCACCCTCTCAAATTCCCTCACTCTCTTCTCTATAGTAATATTTCACTTGTTTAAATATTACAACCGCCGTAAACTCCCTTATTAAATTCCCTCTCCACTCTTAAATATTTTCCCGCATTAACGCAGACGTTTATGTGATTACCTTCATGGCGCGCATTCCCCACTCTGCACACACTTTGAACGAGCGTTTCGTTATGAAATTTGAACAGCGAAACTTTGATAATGATCGTTCATTAAGCAAGTCTGCTGGCAGCTTACGTTCGACAACGATTTCAAGTGGTGATTTCACAGGTAACCAGGTAAAAGTTTTACAGGAACATTTTGACCTTTAGCTGACTGAGTGACACGAAAAGCTCGTTATATTGTTCGTGATAAAGTGATTATGAATTTCATGAAAAAGAAGAGTATAATAAAATTATTGGAATGCCCTTATCTCGATGTGCCCATTCGGTTCAAATATCTGCGATCATTATGTTTATGATTACCATGTTGACAATGTCTCTGTAAAAATCAGTGAGTTTTGAAGAACCTTGTTCAGAAATTTTCAGTAAAGGAATACTTCTCCAAGGTACTGTCTGCCGTCAGCTTCCACTTGGAGGATTAATTTGAAAAAATTATATTTGCAATATTAAATGACCAAATTATTCTTTCCTTCACTATGTTCTCTGGGCCTCTTCTTCTCTTCACCTTTTCTTCTTTTCATCTTTTCCTATCTTCACCTTAAAAATTAGTTTTTATCTTATCTTATATCATTTCATAATTTCTACTATCTTAAGCTGTGTCCATACGTGAGAGTAAAAATATTGATATGGATACAATCATTGAATCACTATGTTTGAGGTGATGAATGATGGGAAATTATCTTATGAAGAATCAGCTGCATGAATAATCCATTTCATATTACAATTGATCAAGATTTTCTGGATATAGACGTTGATAAATTTCGAATTATTATTAAGATATGAATCAAATCTTTTGATTTAAAATCAATTTCCTACTTTAATTTGTCAATATTCATAAATGGAAAGTCTTCAGTGCGATTGATAGAGTTTAAATGGACTTTGAAATTTATTGACGTTAATGAATAATTCTAATGCATCATCATTTATATTGAAATGATATTATTTCTATCTTTGGGATTTTAAGCCATACAATCCAATTTCAGAAAATAGCCATAATCATTCGTGACCGTATCAGTTTACAAGAGACGGGGTGCCCAACCTCGTAATATGAATTGAATGTAAATCTTAAAGGGTAAACTAGCTATCGAGAATGAGAACTGATATGTTGGGAGAAAGCTGCAAAATACGAGACAATGGCAAGAAATAGCGCTAGAGATAGAGGAGGAAATTAAGGCTGCCGTTACAAAGGTAGGCAAAGATGGCCGTAACGATAACAGACTGTAGAATTGAAGTGGACTGCGCACTAAAGAGGCTCAGAATACAGTTGACTATTAGGGACTATGTAAAATGTGTATTTGAGGTAGCAGTTAATGAGTATTCCTGCAAACACTGCAAAGGAGCCGAGCGGAAGCCGAGGCAAGGACTGTGTTTGAAAATGTTAGGGGCAAAACTTGAGCACAGTTCAAGCACTTTCGCAACAGTTTGCTCAACGTTCTACTTTGGCTGAAACGCTTTTATCTCCTCCCTGCCCATTTCTCTTTGTTTCGCTCCTCTAAGCTGGTTACAAAACACAGTCATTTATCCGGTGGAAATGTCACTGCACTTTGACAGTTGAACGCAGCCCAGCATTCAGCAGCAACCAGAGATTCTCTCTCCATCATGGCCTAGCAATGGCTTCTTTCACACACATAATGAAGGATTGATCTTGCTTGTTGACAAGACGTAGACGCTCTCTATCTATCCATCAATCAAAGTCTATGCAAACAAACCTTCCATTCCATAATGGCAGATTGCTCATCCAAATGAGAGTAAGTATTTGCTCACAAAAAATGAGATTCAGATCTGACTAGGTTCGACTAGATTACTTTGTGAATTCACAATTTTCTCGTTTGAGTGAGTGAAAACATTATAACTAGCACCACATAGATTGTGGACGATGCTATGAACCTGGTATAGAAATTATGAAGTAAGGTCTTATCGGTAAAGCAAACGATATTCAATAATCACTGATGACTAAGTGGTGCATTTGCATAAAATAACTAAGTTTGGATAAAGTTCGTCGACTCTTGAAAGTTTTTTTCAAAGATTTGTCGATTAAGTCTAGTTGTCGATTCAGTTACTTTGACCAGGCACTCAATTTTCTAGACAATTCTCAAGAAAAAAAACAGGTGTATCTCATTGGACTTTTGGGCCTTAAAAATGGGCCAATTTCACGAAACAGATAGTTTTTTCATCAAATAATAGAAAAGATTACCCCTTTTATTTTCTACTCTAGTTTTTTAATCCTTTCAAATCTTTACCGTGAGAAAACCAGGCAGGATCTCCACATCACACTCATATATAACTCTCTGAAGTCTGTGCAAACCTTAGTTTGCAGTATTGAGCTTATGGGGTACAATGTTTCTAAACAGCACAGTGGCTGAGCATTCCTAGTCAAGCAGTTACGTTTTTAAGCAACAGCATGTGAGTGATAACATGTAAACATTAACTTTTGTTGTAAATTTAACAACTTGCAGTCAGTTTAATATTGTAAATATATAATAAATGTACTCACATTCGGCCGAACGTTTTCGAGTTATTGAATCTCATCAATGAATCGTTAAATTTACAATAAAAGTTAATATTAACAACGCAGATCGTTATCAAACAAGAATCCAAAACAAGTATACATAAAATGGCAATGAAATGTCATGAAATGTGATAATTTCCATAAGACTGCAATCTTTTCACGGACTATAGAAAATATCAATATAGCCTACATTTGTTATTGAAAATAATGTTATAGAGGAATGAAATTTTGAGTGTTAATATTTTTGAAGCTGCAGGGGCTTTTTCATTTTGGAATAAATTTTTGAAAAAACATTTTGTTCTGATGAAAACCAGATTCATTGATGAGAAGCGGATAAGCGTCGATGACACTGGGCGAGTTTAGAAGCAAAGCGAGTAGCGAGTAGAAACGTTACAGGACGACCGAGTTTCCCCCACCAGAGACACCATTGTATTTTTGGTTTAGCACGTATTCCGCAGGGCGGCGCTACTCGTCACTCGCCGGCGAATCCACTATCTGGGTGTCAACTCACCCCGTGTAAAAGTCTTCACTAGCCAACTATTCCTCTATCTACTAGCTGCGAAAAAGATGAGAGTTGATCTACTTTTTTCGCTGCTCGCTGGCAGTGTAGCCAACACCAAAATACAGAACTATTGTTTTCAAAGCATACATGAAACATTTAACCGCGCAGGCTACGAACATAACACATCAGATAAGAGATATTGAATTTTCTGTGGTAACACCAATCAACTGTTTCGATGGAAGTTTATTAACTAATTGTTGGTAAACTTTATATTTTATTTTTGCGTTGCAATACGATTTATTGTATTCAAAATTCCATAGTATGGGGTAATTCTGTAAGTTTCATTAATTCTATAATTCAGCTTGGCATGCCGAGCTGCTGAAGCACAATCGGCCTGTAACGTTTCTACTCGCTACTCGCTAAGCTATTAAACTCGCCCAGTGTCATCGACGCTACTCATTTGTGTTCAACCTGTTCAAGATACTCTCTTTGTAGTGGCAAAGGTGATATTGTGGAAGGTATCCATCATGAATAATAAGACGAAATTGTCACAACCACATTTATTAAAAATATTGAGAAACTAGTTTCTGTTGTTATACCATTATCAATCTCAATCAAACTAAAACCAAGAATTGAAAAAATTTATTTTGATTGAGATTGATAATGGTATAACAACCAGAACTAGTTTCTCAATATTTTTAATAAATGTGGTTGTGACAATTTCGTCTTATATGACAATTTCAAATATGCTCAAGATAGTTTCCAGCTTACATATAATTTTTTTAATATTTCTTCATTATTCTGAATAATGAATTAATGAAAAAAATGTCAATGAAAAAGAAAGTTCCTTATCTGTTTATTAGCTCCCAGTATGATAGTTGACTGTATTGACATTCAATGCAGGACTTGAAGATTATTTTTTGGAGTGGAGTTCATTATTAATTTTTAGAATAGTCAAGAAAGGAATTATATTTAATGGGGGAAAACTCCAATAAATGAAGCTACAATCGTGTTACGAAGCTCATTGCAGCCTGAATAAGCTTTCGAATGGCCAAGGAAAAGCGTTTGCATGAAGAGAGCAACAAACTCGCAGTGTAATTTCAGAGGGAAGGTCTTCTTGGCCTATGTAAAAAAAAGTGGCTTTCATTTCCATGGAGGAGCTTATTGAGAGCCTTTCTAAGACTAGCAAGGAGCTTCTATTCAAACTAGCTACTACGCAGCAGCAGAGAATCTTTGAGAAAGAGCACATTGAGTCAACTTCGGGCTTCTTTCAAAATTTTCTATTGACACGGTGCGTTGCGATTGCTATAGCCTAAAAAAATGAACGTCCAAAGAAGATTGATTGGCTAAGCTTACCTAGAGCAATCAATTGAAAGTCAGCAAGGAACGAATCCTTACAGTTGAGGTTCTTTAAAAAGTTCTATGGCAAATGTTATGCAAAATTTTGCCTTCTACCCAGATTTCAGTTGACCTCGAATAGAGGAATTTGAATATCATTTTTTTCATGTAAAAAATTTATATTCATTGCAGCACAATATCAGATACTTAGTTAGAGCTTCATTGGAATAGAAATTTCATGAAACGTTACAGATTAGAATATTTTCAGCATTCAATGGAATAATAAAATAATAGAATAGTGTAGGTAAGCAAATTAAAGAGCTGATAAGAGAGAAATAAAACTTGAAGTTTGAAGTTGAGAAGTTTCTTAAAGTGGATTACTCATTGAAATTAATCTGTAATGCGATTATTTCAGTATTAAACAATTCCATTTCAATTCCCATAGTGCATTTTTAAATGGAAGAGCAAAACACTGACAACTGCAGAAGAGATAATCTCTTTTGGGTGCAGGGTGATTTTGTAATGGAATAATCACAAAGTTTGACTCGCTTCTAAGAACCCAGAGAATCAGTTTTCCGGTAACATTAGTTAACTCATATTTTTTTAATTATATTCACGAACTGGAATATAGAAAGTTAAAACAATTGAATTCACTAATGGGGGTTCACTATATTCTGTCTTATCCGTTAAATTGTTTAAAAGACAATAACTCAGAGTATGATTCAAATACCTGAGAAAGCACTTCTTGCAAAAATCAATTAGTTGTTGTCATATTTCTCCTTCTATTAATATCAAAATAACAAATAAGTATGAAAGTATCCAGGAAAAAATTCACACATACTAGTGATTGATTACAGCTTTTATTATCGAGAAATTAATTTCAATACAGACAACCATTATATCATGAGAGTCAATAGAGTGTTCTGTAAACGTTACCATCCATTCATTATACGTGAAAAAAATCATTTTAATAGCGATACTCCTTATGAATGTTGTTGAAGGATGAGTGAATATGAAATTTATAATTTTTAATCACTGTTCAACTGTCTCTGCTAGAAACTTATAAGCTTAATCTTTCTAATAATGAGTGATTTATTCAAATTAATTCAATAAAAATTCAGTTATGAAGCTCTTTTCACAGTCACCCCATTTTAATAATACGAAAATAACGTCATTTGTCATGATTTACGAAAACAGACTATAACACTGTTATCTTGTTGCTGGAAGAAGTCTTTCAATATTCTCTCTCGATCGCCTCCTATTCGCTGAAGTGGCATGAGGGTGCAGTTGTCATTGAAGAAAGAGAAGAACTCTTGTCAACTTCTGGGGGATTCATTAAGCCCTTCGCCAACTGGTGGAGTGCCACTCGTCAATGCGACTGCGCTTGTTCCTTGTTGTTTTTCTTCCCCAGTAATGACTTCGGTTGAACAGAATGAGACTGAGATTCTCGAGTGAATGAACAGATGCTTTTGTTCCTAGTCACACCCTTCTTACAACATCATTCATCCGTTTGCTAAACAAGATTCGACACTAAAAACATATACATTGTTTGCTCAGTATGCCATAGAAGTCCAAGCAGATAAACAATATAGTCCAGTAAAATTAGACCAACAAAGTACCATTTCAGGAATTAAATCATGTAGTTCCAATTTATTTGGGAATGTGTAGTACTTCCCAATGCATGATGACAGATGCAGATGCAGATGCATGTAGACATCGTATAGTTATTGTTTTCCTGTACGAAACAGGTGCCACTAGTGGGAGAGGGTGGGGTAAGGGCACACTTGTTTGGTTTCCTGCTTTATTTAATCGAAAACAGCTTTGCAAAATTTATAGCTTTATAACATTTATAACTTTGAGAAAATTTTCAAATAAAATTTAAAGCTTAATGGATTTAATAAAACTATGTTTTATTGCATAATTATAAAAATTTTCACAGTTTCTGAGTTATGAGCTCTCCAAAATAGATAGTATTCTGAACATCTCAGTTTTCAAAATAGTTATCTTTCTAGCTCTCCACTCGTTCACTTTACAGGAACTCTGTCAGAAAGAAAAGAAAAGAAAAGAAAAAGCAAAAGATTGGAACTGCATGATTTGATTCCTGCAATTTTCATATTTTTACTGGATTAATAGCTTGCTTTTATAAATATAAAATTACCTTATTGAATTCTTAATACTATTTCAGTATTAAGGAGCCTAGGCAGTGGTAACCAACAAACCCAAGAAGCTGTAATCAGAGCTCTAATAAAATTAATAATAGAAATGCACGAAGTAGTAAAAAAAGGACATGAACTTCACGATATAGACAATAAATGAATAAAAAGGAAATACAAATGAAGGTAAAGATAAAATCAAGTCTAACTGAGCGTTGGTCAATGATATTTTTACTGAAAGCTACGTCGGGAAGGCTCATGCGGTACTACTTGAGCACAGGGACGATAAAATTCAGCAATGAACTGAACAGTGTGCTACTCATCTAGTACACACTTAGTAGTACTCATCTCAGCACTGAAAGTTAACTTATCGATAACTAAATTTAAATTTACTTCAAGTAACAGGAAATCAACTTATTCAGTGATCAGTAGCGTAATCAGTAGCGAAAGAAAATAAAAAGTGTACAGTAAAAAAAAAAATGTTTAATCAAAGCCTGCTTCCACCATTCTGAAAGATAAGCAAACGCCTTCAAAAATATTCGACGAAACAAATTTTGTACCAAGGCGAAAAGAAGCTGGATTCTGTAGCAATTTTTCAATGCTCATGCCTTTCACTCACGAAGTGATACAATACGCTGGTTATACGTACGTTATGTAATTCAAATGGAAGAGATAAATCAAGAATTTATCGATTCAGGGAGATAGATTACCATAAAATCACCTTACAGCCCTTTTCTGTGTTTCAAACGAGAATCTTTGCATGGGCAAGTAAAACACTGTCTGCTCTCATCATCCAATCTGAGCCCAGATTTCAGCAATGGAAATTTTTGCGTTCGTAGAATGTGTCTAAATTTGTTCTATATCAGGCCAATCAACCGTAATTGATATACTTCCTGAACAGAAACTCGCTTTTTAGAACAACGAAATTATCATCGCAATTTTCTGCTAGTGATATTCATGTTGCAAACTAAATAGAAATATTTTTCTCTTTACGTTCGAGTTTTAGGATCACACTTTGACATGAAGATGGTGGATTTTAGAGTCTAAAATCAATATTTCAATTAGAAATGTTTTATTTTTAAATATGTCCAGTTTCAAAGGATCAGAGTTTCAAATCATTACTCACCTAAGAGCGAGTAAAAACAAGCTATCATCATAGAAACGGAGGAGGTCTACGTCCTTGCTGTGAGCGAGATCATCGACGATCGAGATGTTGATGTAGTTACGAGCGCTCAGGTATGCGCTTAGATGGCTGTCCGTCACCACTCTCGCTAAATAAAATGTGATAATATTATTATTACTAATCTTTTTGAACTTCATATTCAATATTAATTTTTTAACAGACATGAAGCAAGGAAAAAATATAAGTAACATAAATTATACTGAAAAAATAAATGAGAATTATTAGCAGGTGACTTCGAGGTGAGGTAAGCTGGAATGAAAAAGGGGAGATAATCCTATTATTCTATGTTTCCCATGTGTTAGAATGAGTAGTGAAGAAAAAAGAAATTCAAAAAGGGAAAAGGTGAAGGAAAAGTGAACATGAACATTTCAGCTCGGAATCCACCTGAAACTAGGTTCAGCAAGTTTCACATAACAAAACTTTTGATGGAAAAAAATCATGGGCATTTATGCCTATAAATGTCCATAATTTTTTAGTAGTGTGAGGTTCTCACTCCTTAAAACACCCACCTCCACCCACAGAAATTCTGACTGGGGCCGCTTGTAGCATTACTTTATGTCAGGCTGTCTTTCTTTAACTACAAGAGCAAATACATCATAGATACATAATTATATCTGCAGGCACCAGTAATTATAGCTAGGCACCCCTTTACCTTCTTTCATCTCAGGGATTTGCCACAGCTTCTCAGAGCTCAACATGCCTCCTAGAGCGGTATCTGGGTCAAAGACCCAAAACACAGAAGACAGAATCCTCCTCTCTCTCCCTCAGAAAACGGCCACATTTTAAGAAGGTGTGGTTAATATCGTCGAACGGCCCTGGGTCATATTGACAAATCTTCCCCACTCTACATAGAAACTTGGCGAGGTGTAGCTAGTGTACGAATATCATATTCATTATAAAATCAGGAAATAGTGAGTGAATCATCTGAATGATAAACTTAATGAATGTAAAGTAATTTCCTTCTAATAATTGTAGCTTCACGTACCACGTTACTCCTGGCTAGGCCTACATTTTCTATACAATATAAATTGATTTCTTAGTAAGCCAGATCATGTTTCTGAATTTTATTATTCGCAAATATCGATGGAAAATATCAAGTCATGAAGATCTACTACCTTCATTATCTGGTTAGACTGTGGATTCCGTTGAGTCGTCTGCTCTTTTCTGTAACGAGAAGGTAAAAAATGTGCGAGTAGAATAAAGTAGCCTATTGTGACAATTTTTGACAGATTGGTTTCTACTTTCTGGCAGATTTGACGCCTAGTGAGATCGGACTCCCCATTGTGATTATTATAGACAGTCATTTTAGCCGATTGTGTGACTCTGAACAGTATGTGTTAGTTCAAAGAGCGGACTACGCAAACAATGAGGGTTTCAGGTTCTGATTGCTTTTATCGCTGACCTAACAAAGTAATATCAGTATACAAAGCCCACTGGGAGAAATTCTGTAAATTCATGCTTAACAGTTGACTTTCACCACCCACAGAGAAAAATTCATATTGAAATGAAAACTTTGAGTTCTGCCCTTCTCAGCCATTTATTGAATTTACATTTATTCACAGACATAACTGTAATTAATGTTTTTATAAGTAGAGGTCTACCATACGTTTCAATTGAGTAAATATATGAACATAAAGTATATAAATCCATTGAAGCAAACTACGAGGAAGTTCAAGAGTTTGACTCGAAATTTATCGTTTCTGATAGATGACGAGCTATGGTGAAATCGTTTTATCAAGCCTGATTGAATTCATGTGTTTTTCCTCCCCCTGCTGCTGCAACTGATAGCTCAGTTCTCCACGGTTCAGATGTCTCAATGTTTTCATCGTGAGTCCCGATTTTCTTGACGGATACAAATGACTTTATCGCAAGCTGTATTGTCTGTTTTCAGCACAACTGACATAAAGAGCATCGCTGTATCGTAAAGTTCCAGTTCTATCACTACACAAGAGTACTTGACTTTTCATTTTTATTGAGGGCTGTGCGAATCGTTGCCGAATCTGGGTCAGAATCAATCGAAAAAGTATGATGGAGCCTTGCTAAATACAAATTTACAGACTTGAAATAGAAAGAGAGGATTCGGTGGGTAGGTATCAATAAATTGATATTGAGATTGGAATCGAAAGAAATGGAGAAAACGAAGAAAAGGAGAAGTAAAGCCGTAATGCAAACCCGAGAAGACTTCGTGTGTAAAGGAACAAAGTGCCGGAAAAATCTGAACGGAGTAGCTTGTGATGGACGGAGAGGTGTAGATGGAGAGGGGTGCAGATCAGACAGGTCTGTAAGTCTTTGATCGAACGCCTTCTAATGGAACAGAGAAAGAACGCTGGCACAATGGAAGAAGAATGACGGTCGAACGGACGGCGGTTACCATTGAAAAGTTGGAGAGGGAAACCGATAAAAGCTCTTTTCCATCAACTTTCATTCGGTGAGCGTTCATCTCCGTCTCCAAAAGGACCTGCAGGACTGCAGCCAGCACACCACATTCCCAGCGAGAAATGTGAGCAGTCGTCGACACCATTCTCATCCCTCACCTGCACATCAAAGACTCCGAACACTTGAAACTCAATAAGCATAGAATAATTAATCCGTATTCCAAAATAAAGAACGAAGAAAGAGGAGCCCAGATGCCTAGGGGAAGAATAATTTTCCCCTAGGGAATACTATCAGAATCGAACATCGTGAGACGGATAATTCGAATAAATTGCAGGCCGTGTGGTATATTCCAGTATACTTATAATGCAAGTAACTTATTACTCTGAATAATACTTTCTTATATTTTCAATAGCCTTCTTAATAATCTATATATTTTCTCTATGATTTTGAACTCAAAAAGAGACTACTTCCATTTTCATGAAGATGTAATTTATTCTTGAAGCAATGATGTGAGAGCAGGAGATAGAACCAAAAACGTTCATCAGGAATGATAAATTAAAATCAATGGTCGCTTTACAACTGGATAATTTAGATGTCACATGAGGTGGATTTAGATATTTTAGAAAGTGCGGATTGTCTGAGAAGTAAACTTTGATTTTTGCAATAGTTGGGGCATTCTTCAAGCGCTGCTGTTAATCTTGTCAAGTTCTCCAGAATTTGACAGATCAAATATAATGCAGTATGATGTTGATGGAGCTTTTGTAAGATTAAGCTTTGATAGGATTCCATTGTTATGAGCATGATAACGAAATGAGCATATACTAAGTGTGTCGGCTCACTTCAACTGATGATGGTCAGAGTCTGAGAGTGATGAGCTCTGTGCAGAAGGAAGCCTATCAGTACGTGAGGGTGTAACATTCAGTGATGGTAATGTGGTCCTTAGTAGTCTTTGGTACTTGGTAGCGAGTGGAGTGTAGTAGGGCTTGCGTTTACCTAAATACACCGATGTGTGCAGAAATGTACAAAGCAGATCAAAAGGATCAGTACGCATGCGCGAGCTGCTGCTCATCAAGACATAGGTGAGCCGTTAGCGTTTGTTCCCTTGTTAATTATTATTCTACAGCGATAAGGCCGAGCGATACGCATAGAACGTGCTCAGAAGATAAGGCCGTTGAGTACCATATATAGGGCACAACTTCTCTTTATGCAGCTACTCTGTACGAGACGCATCGAGGTGAGTTCAAGTCTTCTCATGGTGAAACGTAGCCAGAACGGGTTTAGAGAATCCTCACCCAGGACGGTATAGTATAACTATACCGTCCTGATCCTCACCCATGTAAGGTGAAAGTCATCAACCTGAGACCCTGCCAAATTGTTGGCTCTCCTTATCACAATTATTATAATCATCAATATTTTACGTTTTGATGTATTGCAGTTGATCAAGGACATGCTACCTCTGTAAACGCCGTTGCAATGAAAATTTTCCAAATGCATACTTTCCAATAGTATACTTTGTAAAGTATACTATTAAAACCTTGATGAACATGATTATAATACAAGAAGCTGAGGAGATTATCACTGGGTGAGTCACAATAGTAGCTCATTCAAACAAAAACCTAGTTATATATTTTTTAAGCCCTCTGGTTTATTGATAAAAATAAAGACAAATTTAACACAGGTGAGCAGCTTCACTCGTATAATACCAGAAACAGGCATAATTTAAGGGACGAAACACATCGGACTAGTTTGTATGAGAGGGGTGTGAAGAGTGCTGGAATTCGCCTGTACAACTCATTGCCAGCACATCTCAAGACATTCATAGCTGAAAACTTTAGAAAGAAAATGAGGGAAGAATTGTTGAATGTCTGTCCATACTCTAATGAGTAATTCTTTTCTCATTATGAGAAGCAGAGAAACAGAAGTAGAATATGATGACTTAAATTACTGACAAATCCATATACCCCTTTTAAAGGCGGTCAAAGGATGCTAATGAATGAATGAATGAATGAAAGTTATATTGGTAGAAAACTCTAAAACAAGCTACCTCAGTTTTTAAAGAGTCTTGAAAATATAGAAATATTTAAAAATAATTGAAAAAATATTTAGTTGCTAAAGCTTTTTATGCTGTACAAGAGTACCTCTCACATCGAAATTGTGCCTCACCTCAACTAATTGATAAAGTAATTATGGTAACTACTGTATAATATTGTATAATTATTATTGATCTGACTGGTCTCATACTTCTCAACTGGAGTCTCCAAGACGTAACGTACAAAAAAATGTATATTTCTTTAATAAATAAACAATGATATAAGTTGATTGATGATCAACGCCAATCATAACTTGCAACATCAATGTTGGCTCTCCTTATCTCAATTAAAACTATTAGCAATGGTTGAATATCAGTGAATTCTATAATGTTTTTTTACCATCTATTACGGATTAAGACTTTTACAAAAAGTTTACTTCATAAACACATTCTACATTCAGAATGAAATAATAATGATTAACATTGATCAGAAACTTGTAATATTAATACTTAGGAATCAATAAAATATTACTGACCAGTTATAAGAGGATGGATAGATCTATAAGATGATGTTACCCATTTCGGTTTGAGAACTTTACTAAGTAACGAATTTGAATGAGCTAACCTCAATTCATAAGTTAAGCATCCTTGCAAGACTTTAGTCCTAGGTGTATAATCGTACAATCTACACTATTCAATAAAATGTTTAACTTGATAAGTTTTCAATTTTTAATTAATTGATTGATTGATAACTTTATTTATTTCCTTCATGAAAACAGTAACAAAGGCAAAGTTATACAGTAAACTCAGAAGAAAGTCCCCCACATGGGCATCAGCCTATGTGTGAAGAACGAGTTCTATCCTTTCATGTTAAAAAGCATATTATATTCTTATCAAACTTATCCTATGGTTACAAAATCAAATGCGAAATATACCATTCTCAATTCTTTAATATGCCTTCTAAATCGGAGAAATAAATTTTCTTAATTTCTTTTTAAGATAAACTATGTGTGGGTATCAAGTCAGTCTATAGATACCTGAACATTTATTTTTAGGAGGTAGAAAACCGCAGGGGGGCAGAATTTATTCTGCCCGGGGTGTGGCGATCCCCTGGTTTCCTGAACAAGTTGGTTTTGTAGACTGGGTAGAAGTGTCCCAGGTAGTAGGATTGTACTGTGCTCCACCTTATTAAACTCTAGATGTATGATGCACTGAAGCATCCAATGCAATCCGAAGTAAAACCAGCGACCATATCCACCATGGCAGACTGGCTAGAACAACAGCCAAAAGGATCCACATAATAGACTCTGATGGTTTAAACTATCATGGAAATTGGATCCTTAAGCTCATTGGGTGGTGGTGTTGGTATTGGTGATTGGATTGGCAATGATTGTATAGTGAATTGGTAAGGAATTAACTGATTGTTAGTGTGACAAGGTATATATGAGTGGATTTTGAGAAAAACAACTTGAAGCTCATCTTTGCTGGCCGGACACATTATGTCTCCCGGTCGAATTGGCCAAATCAGCCCTTCTCAGGGCTACCAAATAGATAATACACTTATAATTGCTCAACTTAATATAGAGGGCATATCCAAATCAAAAGGAGAGATATGTGCAAAAATGATGAAGGACCACAAGGTTGATGTTATACTTCTTCAGGAAACTCACATGGACTTGGACATTGAAAATAGGCTGAAGATCCCTGGATACACATTGGTGAACTCTTTGAATCATGATAAATATGGACTAGCTACATATGTTTCCCCTGAGATGGCCCCTCACTGTAGGATCCTTGATGGAAACAGGCACTCAATAGGTATTATTTATGGAGCTTTAAGTATCTACAATGTATACAAGCCTCCTTTTGAGCACTGGGGAACTCCTGCACTGCCTCCTGCTCCGCATCCTTGTGTATATGCTGGGGATTTTAATTCACATAGCCCTTTATGGGGATACAGAGCAGAGAATGCAGATGGCGAAGACTTGGTACACTGGACTGAGACAAACGATGTTCACCTTGAGTATGATGCCAAACAGGGCAACACCTTCCACTCTGCAAGATGGGGAACCTCTACTTGTCTAGACCTATGTTTTGTGTCATGCAGAAGGCAGGAACAGCCCCTACCTGTTAGAAGAACAGTTGAGTGCAGATTCCCCAGAAGCCAACACAGTCTCATTCTTCTGGAGATTGGAATCAGATTGCCTTCCATCCAGAACCCTGTTCTCCCCAGGTGGAATTTTCGCAAAGCAGACTGGGCAAAGTTCACTGAGGAAGTAGAAAAGACAGTGACAAGAATTCCAGTACATCCAGATAATTATGTGAGATTCTCAAGATTACTCTTCATGGCAGCAAAAAAGTCAATCCCAAGGGGACATAGAAAAAACTATGTTCCCTGCTGGAGTGCTGAATGTGACAGCCTGCTAGAGGAGTACAAAGCTACACCAAGTGACGAATTAGCAAATAGGCTTATAATGAAGCTTGATGAGGGGAGACACAGTTGGTGGGTGGAGGCAATGGAAAAATTAGACTTCACACATTCCAGTAGGAAGTCATGGAGCCTACTCCACAGATTGAGTGGAACAACCAAGGCCATGAGGGGTGCTGAGGTGAGTCCTGATGAGATTGCTGATGTAATTGAAAAACACTCCAGCATAGCAGTTCCCCCACAGGTGAAGTCTCAGATAAAACGCCTACTGAGGAGAGAAATGTCAAGATGTGAAGAGAAATCATCTGCAGCTGAGCTAGTAAGTCCGGAAGAAGTTAGTGCTGCTATAGGAATGGTGAAACCAAATAAGGCCCCAGGAGTGGATGGAGTCATGCCAGAGTTTATCAGGAATCTGGGCCCAAGAGCAATTATGTGGCTTTCAAAGCTCTTCTCAGAAGTTCTAGGTAAGGCAGAAATTCCTAAATCATGAAAAAAATCCAAGGTGATGGCAGTGCTTAAGCCTGGGAAAGACCCAAATGGGCTGCTTTTGAAGCTGTCAAGGATACTAGGATGCAGAACTTTGGTGAACCTCTTCAGGGCCATGCTCAGTGACCGAACATGCAGGGTATCTCTAAATGGAGAGCAAAGCAGAGTGAGAACACTTCAAAATGGCTTGCCTCAGAGCTCTGTGTTGTTATACTAATGTTCAATGTTTATACTGCAGACCATAATGTTCAATGTTTATACTGCAGATCTGCCTACTACTCAATCTCGCAAATTTATCTATGCAGATGACATTGGCCTGGTCGCCCAAGAAAAGTCATTTGAGAAACTAGAGGATTCCTTGAATCAAGACCTTCAGCATATGGAAGAATATTTTCAGAAGTGGTTCCTGAGACCGAACCCAACAAAAACAGTCTCTACAGCTTTTCACCTCAACAACTGCGAAGCCCAGAGAACTTTAAATGTGACTTTCTGTGGCAAAAGAATAGTACACCAAGATGCTCCATGTTACCTAGGTGTTAGACTGGATAGGGCTCTAACTTACCGCCAACACCTGGCAGGTCTAAAGGATAAACTAAAAACCAGATTAAACATCATTGGTAAGCTGGTTGGAACGACATGGGGCTGTGATATGAAGGCACTACGAACATCTTGCCTGGCCTTGCTGTATAGCACTAGTGAATACTGTTCTTCTGTCTGGGCTCGCAGTGCACATGTTTGTAAGGCTTACAGAGTCCTGAACGAGGCAATGAGGAAGATAAGTGGCACTCTAAGACCCACAGAGACTGAGTGGCTACCCATCTTATCTAATATTATGGCACCAGATCTGCATAGGCTGGAGAGAACTGGCAGAGTTGCTGAACAGCTGCGTCTGTGGAGAGATCTTCCAGCATCCAGGGAGGCATACAATCCTCCCCCCAAGCGCCTAAAGTCAAGGAAATATGTAAGGCTAGATGAACTAAATATAGTTGATGCTAGGGAACTCTGGAGGGAGAGATGGTCGTGGGCCATGGTGAAAAACAAGCATCTTATCACAGACCCTAACACAATCGTCCCCAGTACTCACCTGAAACGGAAAGAATGGTGTTGTTTGAACCATTTCAGGACTTCAGTTGGTAGGTGTGCTGAGTCAACAACATTATGGGGATTCACCTCAGACTCTCACTGCAAATGCGGCCAAGTCCAAACAATGGACCATCTCGTCTCCAACTGTCCAGTTTACTCTTTCAACGAGGGTTTAAGAGGGGTACATGATGCTGGAGTACAGGCTTGCCAGTGGCTCCGTGATATCTCTGATGGCCTCCAAATATGAACTGGCATATCAAGCGCATATCTCTCCCCTATATTATATTTATGTTTCATCATAAATATGTATTCCTCATGTTAATTCTAATTCTAATGACAAATAACTTACTCTGCTGCTTTTTCATGTTTACTTCTTGACTCAAACTCATATAAGCATGGTTTGTTATTTATTTTTCATCTTTTTCTGTGATATGAAAACTCAAACTTCTGGGTATGGCCAATGAAGCATATGCATATATATATATAGGAGGTACAAAAGTTTTGATTCTTTTTTTTTTTTTGTTAATCGGTAATTTTTATTTTTTATGATAGGAGGTGAACACTAAGCTGCTGAAAATACATAGTAACCCTAAATTGGAATATGTTGAACCTATCAAATATTAATTTTTGTAGTTTCTCATCTACATTTATAAAGCAACGAAAACTTACTCGAATGCTCTTGAACTTGTTTCAAAAATATCATCCCCTTTAAGTGAGGAGCATTGGGCGAGTGAAGTCTACTGGTCACAAAACTAGTCAACTTGATATTATTTGATAATAACAATTTATATAATTATAATTTTATGAAATGATGATTCTATTTCTATCAAAATAGTGATGCTCTGTCACAAATTGATGTCACTACAACTGTCTAATTTCTCCTATAGTCTCTTACAAAATAAGATAAATTACGTCTGAATAAGAGCATTGACAAGGTAATTTATGTAATGACTTACTGTAATAAGCTATAGAGAATGCTATTGTGAGAAACTATTGAATGTAAAGCAGCATTAAATTTATAGAATTATTTTTTATGGTCGCCACATGTCAAATAGCATTAAATCAAAATGTATGATGGGAAGTACCAAGGTTTTATAAGAACAAGGTTGCTCCATAACTCGCTCAAATCAACAAAATAGACAAGTCATGACGTCACTCTGTTCAGAACTACCCTCAACTTGCAAATTTCAGTACACGTCTCTGTACAGGAATAATGGTTTTACTTATTACAGATATTTGACTTTATATCTTGATTAGCTGGCAATGAGCTACTCAATGCTACTGAAAACGTTATACTCGTACCTTCACAATTTTTTCTGCCAACATCCAAAAACGGAGCAACATTGTTTTCAATATCCTTTCGAAAAGCCTATTTCCAGAAACGACATTTATTTTGATGATGACCAGAAAGATGATGACTTTTCCTAAAGATTTTTGAATGCATACATTGATGCATGTAAACAAGGAGAATTATTACGAAACACTAGAATGGAAGATCAAGGGAATAATGAGATTGTGGAGAAGAAATTCGAAAAAAATAAAGTGAATTCATATAGTTTTCCCAATTTCCATGACCTACTGCCCGGATTTCTTAGCGATCAAAAGATTTTATAGCTACTGTTTAGTGATATCTTGAATATCATGAATCTTAGTAAATATAAGTCTCAGAATAATAAAGAAGACGCAGCTTGAGCCACAACATACGTTAGGAAGAAAAATGAGAACCTCATAGTGAGAATAGCGCACGGCTCTTATTCTATTCTTGGAGCCATAGAGGTAGGCTGAACTGGAGATTCCCAAACAGTAAGTCATCCATGACTTAAAAAAGTGAGCTGAAAACGGATTATTACTTGATTTAGTAATTCAGTAAGCAAGAGTAAAATACTGAATAACACTGCTACAAAATTTTAAATCAGTAATCAGGAGGTGAGTTTAAATAATAATTATGAAATAATTTTGAAGAACTTTTTATTTCTAGTTTTATGCGTACAGTATAATATTAATGCAGCAGTATTGAATAATAACTCTCTTCTAGAAAAATTGTAGGACATTGAAAAATTTTCAGCTAATTCAAATCACAAAAAAATATATCATTGATAATGATAAGGAAACGTGCTTGATGGATCCCTTGAAAATGTCTTACATCGAGAATAACGGTTTTTGAATCATTTATGAAAAGAGAAAAATGTTTTTTCAGTTGGTATTTCACATCAAAATATTTTTCAAGTTGAAATTACCCCATCCGGAAAAATTTGAATTGCCTTGGACAGTAGTATTGTACATTTTTCATTTCTTTTGAGTAATTTAAAACGGAACTAATTCGGCTCAGTGAAGATATTTAGATTGTGCAACACCATTTTTGCATAAGGACCTACACAAAGCTCTATTTTCAACATTAATTTTTCACTCGCAAGTGGTTGTCTTTGGGTGAAATACCACTGGATAAATTGAACCATTGTAGAATCTTTACTTCAATTTTCTTCGAATATTTTAGTTTCTTCACATGTATTCCTTCATTTTATTAGACAAGTTGATTGAATTGAAGAAATGCATGAGTTTAGCTTTCCATACTAGTTGGGTTGATCAATATAGTATCCGGAAGTAAACCCTATTGTCTTCGAGAGATATTGCCGAATAAACTCTTATTTCACCTTTTTCCTTGTGAGAGAAAAAATTATTTTGCAATTTTTGCAACCTAATAGATCATTTATGATAGTAAATAGAAATTTTATAGAGGAGGCCCTATATTACAGCCTATAATATTTCATAGCAGATCATTTGTGATGGTCAACAGAAATTATAGAAGATTATAATACTCAATAGAATTTCTATTGACAGTCACAAATTATCTGTTAAGGAATAAAATTATTGCAAAAGAATTTTCTCTCTCACAAAGAAAATGATGGAAATAAGAAGTGGAATTTGGTGGTTAATCAAAAGGAAATATGATTCAATCTAATCCAAGAGACGGAAAGCCAAAATGTTGCAAAAAATTCTCAACCGAAATGTTTTGACTGATGATGGAATTTTCCAGGAAAACTAGCTTTTTGAAAAACACTGAGCGAGAGACAAGACATTTATCTCTGTAATAAATTCCAGGAAGGAAATCTTCCTTCTCACAGGAAGAAGATCGCTCAATCTTAAAAGGATATTTTCATTTATATACCGCGGGGCCAGTATTTTGTTCCAGAGACGAAAAACCAATTCATGACGCAGACTACGATTTTATAAATGTAGAAATTTAACTTTCGAATGGATAATCATATTCAGATTGTTCCTAAGGAATGATTCACTGCATCAGGTATGATCATTTTGATCCTTAGATAAATTTTGTAAATTGCTCTTATAACACAAATAATAAATGTTTGATGTGTTTTAAATGGGACTCAGAAACTACGTCTTCAATGTTAATGTGAAGCAGCCTATCATTAGTGAAGTAATACAGTTTGCATTGTGAACTATAATATTGCTAACATTATTATCAATACAGTTATAGTATTGAATTAATAAACAACTAATATGCTCATTAACTCAATAAACAACATTCAGTTTAGTTCAAGATCTTACATATATCCCAAGGCAAATAATCGTATTCATTAGAAGAAAATTTCTTGTCTATCGGATAAGCAAAACTACTTTAAGCAATCACTATCGGCCGCAAACTACCTTTCAAATTGCTATAAATATTCTTTAAGACCCTGAAAAAAAATTCAGAAGATGAAAAATCTTTACTCTCTTTCCAATTAACTGGATAGATGTAGTTGATGGATAATAAAAATAAATGTTTTTAAGGCACGCAGGGAACCTCATCAACTATCAATTACATTGTGGAGGCAACTATAGGCAGGGTGTATATTTTTTCGAAAATCGTAATAATTTTGTTACGGGTTCTATGTCTAAAATAATGCTGGCAACACTTAAATTTATCACTTGCACTTTATAAACACAAACAATCCACAACTCACACTGTTCAGTAATTTCTTACACAAGATGATGAAATTGGAAACAGATAAATCGATATTGTTCAACTGATGAAGAGTTTTCAATATTGCAGTACAAAAATCAATCACTAAATGTCAAAAGGCCGATCTAATATTAAATAATAACTGTTCAATAAACTGACCAATAATTTTCAAGAGGAACGTCGAAAAAAAACAATTAACTTATGTAACACAAGTCTGTAATACAATAAAGCTATGATTAGAATCCACTGGTATGAATTAAATAGGAAAAAGAATAATCACTAAAGGCACAGTATACGGTAATTAATTATCAGAGAACTGTCACTACTTGTTTATCATGACGAATTTCAAAGAGGACTGACTAATTTACAAAACTTTCTCTCTATTTATATAATTTTCCATAATCGAGATATCTCTCGATTTTTCTATCAGCTTCTACCGAATTCTAAAACAAGCAGATAAGGGCCCTTCGTACCTTCCACAATATTCAATAAGATTCCATTAAATTCTAATCAAGCAACTAGAGTATTATGCAAAGCTCCAAGTAAACACCATAAAAGTGTCAAAAGAAGAGTAATTAATTGCTTAGAAGTCAACATTTACACAACAGATAACATCAAGAACCACTGTTCCTTCTTTCTCTTCATTTTCACTAAAATATTTTCAAGATACAGCAGCCAAAAATACGGTGACACATATCGGTTAGCATTCTATAAGTGATTTCTGTTGGCAGACAGCCTTCCAGGTTGTCATAATAATATCTTTGTTTTTTTTATCATTGTTGAATGATGTGTAATTCTGGTATTTTGATTTGATTTCATTCTTATTTTGCTTTTTATTATGTTTGGTATGAATCGCATTTTTTTGTATAGTGTATTTTTATTATAGTATATACCGATTAGTATATTTTTTTGTATAGTGTATAGTGTATTATTTTGTTTTTGTATTTTTTTGTATATTTTTACTACTACTACTACTACTACTACTAAGTGATTTCTGTCAATATCATAAATACTTTTCAGAAAATATGATAATTAGATTTAGGCTCATCTTGCACAACAGGTCAGGCCAGTGATTTGGGTCTACTGTGTATTTTTTTTTTTTTTTAATTCTTGAAGCTATTTTTGCCCATAGTTTACAAGCTTTTGCACCTGTTTACAAGCTTGCTTCAGTGCCTCAGATGTGAAGACGATGGCTTGATCAGAGTTCATGCCTCTGCCGGGAGGGGCTTGAATCATCGAGAATGATTTTTTGCTTCTGAGTTTGAATTGTTTGTTTTGTTCTGACAGATTGGTTTCTACTTTCTTGCAGATTTGACGCCTAGTGGGACCGGACTCAGTATCACTTCTTCAATTTTACGAATCTAAAATATGATTGACTCAATTTGACTATTATAAAAAATTGCAGTTTCTGAAGATGCTAGTTCGATTGAATGAAACGATCGTCACAAGAGTTATTTCCACTTAAAATGAAATTATTTTAATGCATTCAATTTAATGATACCAGTGGAAAAAAGATGGAACTGCTTCCACAATCTAGGTATTTGCAGCAGTTCACTTGGGAAATAGTTATGTGCGTTTGCAAAGCGAGTGTTACAAGTTAGTGTAATAAGGACGCTGTAATACAGATACAGAGACTAATTAACGCATTGAAGAGTGAATAGCTCATTGCAAAGAGGAGGAGGAATTCGACTGCTTGTGGCTAAGCCCAGTCGATAGCGAAAACGAAACAGCTCGCACTAATCTACAAAAGCCCAACGCAACGCAGACACCATCTCTGGGCTCTGGGCGCAGTGAGTGAGTTCTCTCCTCTAGCTTCTGCACTTTTGAACTAAAAGCCAGTCAGCTTTAGCATCGTCTGTGGTTTCAGCAAATAGAACGCCGAAAGAGAGGATTCAATATCCAAGCAACTAAATCGACTAGTTAAATGAAATGGAAGTGATTAAGTGCTTAAAGGTAATTCCATGCTTACTCTGAGTAATCAGTCTAAAAACCGGAATCTAATTGAAATTGAAAAAAGGCTCAAAGGCTGATTCATTGATCATTCTTATAGGAGATTTTGCTGTTCTAGGGAATTCAGATTGGAAAATATGAAACTTTATTCTACTAGTCACAGCCAGGAATTTAATTATGGAAGATAGTACAATACACTGTAGCTATTTTTTTTTAGGAAACCTTTAGAATGCTTCAAGAATTTCAATTTCTTCTCTTCATCTCAGAATTTAACTTCGCTCAGATTTATTTACACAATTAACTCACAAAATACACTAATCAGTTTTTATCACAAAAGAAAATCAATAAGGAAACAAATAGTTCAATAACATTCAACCTATAATTAATATTACTAGGCTACAACAAGATTATCACTGTACAAAAATAATTATTCAACTGTCAATGGACTGATCAATAATTTAAAAATAATTGTCCAATGACTTGAAAGAAATGTCTAATAAGCACTCAATACACTCAATAATAAACTAAACATTTACCAAGCACAATGTCTGTCATGGCTATTATCAATCACTATTATAGCACTGTGTATGCTGCCTTAAACAAATAATGAATGTCTCTATTATTGCATATGCATGTGCTGATGTCCAAATAATAATAATAATAATAATTTCTCTGGATGATGGAAAACATATCCAGAGGAGTTTATTAATATAAGCTCAAAACATTACAATAATATATTATTCAATAGAAAAAACTGATTGCTAATTTGATTCCTAAATGTAAAAAAATATGATACCCCACTATAAAACTATGTGTTGGGGTGATCATCAATATAAACCTTAAATTCAAGCTTATACTATTCCTAACTAGCCATTATAACTAATACAATAATAAAAGCTATTTACTACCTAAAACTACCTAAGTATGCATAATCGTATTTCTATTCACATCCTATATACTATGAGCTGCTCACTACGGTAGACTCCAATATTATACAACCAATCCCTAATTTTTTTTAAATCTATTAACATTGCCTTCTTCTTTTATTTCCAGTGGAATTCTATTGTAAGTTGTTGGCCCTAAATATCCTATTGATCTTTGTCCAAAAGCTGTGTTCATTCTGGGTACATCCTGATAATTGAGGCTTCTTATTCTAGTATTGTGGCTATGAGTTATAATATTATTTTAATTTTCATTTTTCTTTATATAAGTAACTAGCCGGCAGACTCGCTTCGCTCGCCTTAACCGTCTAGCTAGGGGGCTCCGCCCCCTGGACCCCCGGGGGGTCCAACTAATTTCCATTGTGATTAGATAAATTTACAGAAATAGGTGATTTTGGGGAGAATTTTGATACCATTACTTAGTATGCATCTAGGGTGTTAATCAAACATATTTCACTCCATGTGGCCTTGAGGTTCTTGAGAAATTGTGATCAACTGAATTCCAAAAATCCTAAATTTTGAGATGAATCATGTAACCCTATTTTTCACGTGTTTAGCACCCCAGCTGAAAATTTGAACTTTTTCGGCCTTGTGGTTCTTGAGAAATTATAATCACCTAAATTTTCAAAATCGTTAATCTATGGTTCATTAATTTCACAACTAATTTTTTGTTGATTTTCTGATCAATACCTATTTTCACAAAAATTCTCAGGCTCATGTACTGTTACAAATAGTATTTCGATAATTTTGGGCCCATTTTGGGGTTAATTTTGAAACCCTTCTTTTGAAACTCATTTAGGGTCTATACTGGACATGCATACCAAATTTCATCTTATTTGGCTCAGTGGTTCTCAAGAAATTATAATCACCTAAATTTTCAAAAATCGTTAATTTTGGGCCCATTTTGGGGTTAATTTTGAAACCCTTCTTTTAAAACTCATTTAGGGTCTATACTGGACATGCATACCAAATTTCATCTTAAATAGGCAGCATTATTTTGGTAGCTCGGGATAAGATTGCTTTGTTTGAAACAAATTAAATCTTGAGATTATTCATTAATAGACCTAACCTACTGAACTTGCCAGCCAAACAGCTTAAAGGAACAGCTGATAGAAGTCAACCGTTTTTATCATATGGCAGACCCCTTAGCAGCGTTATTTACACTGTCTTTGAACAGCAAAAGACTTTGCACTTTGCATGTAGGCTACCATACAGTCGGAGCCTTGCAACATGTGGGAAACATATGACTGGGTATGATGAAATGTAATTATGCCAGGTTGATTACATCTGTTAAGTACATGTCTAGGGTTTGGTTATCACCAAACTTTTCAAAAATCGTCGATTTTGGACCCATTTTGGGGCTAATTTTGAAACTTTTTTCCAAGGTACATCTAAGGCCGATACTTAACATGAATACCAAATTTTATCTGATTTGACCTTATGGTCCTCTAGAAATTGTTGTCACCTAAATTTTCAAAAATCTTCAATTTTGGGGTAAATTTTGAAACCCTTTCTTAGCACGCGTCTAGTCCCCCTACTGAATACGTGTACCAAATTTTATCGTTTTTGGTCAAGTGGTTCCTGAGAAACTGTGATGAATGAGTCAGTCAGTGGTATTTCGATTATATATTATATATATAGATTAACAACAAAATATACAACTGCCTAACACTAAGTACTCTATTTTCCATGAATAGTTTGCTGGTTGGGAAGTGGGCTTCCCTATTCCCCATTATCTTTAAAATACGTTTTTGGATTTTGAAAACTGGATCCACAAAACTATAATTTGCGGCCCCCCAAACTAGCAGACCATTATCTTATAAGAGATTCAACTAATGTAAAATACACTGTTTTCATCATTTCTTTATTGAGAATATGCCTCAGCTGATAAAATTTATATATTAGCTTCCTTATTTTTGTAGTTGTATATGATATGTGCTTATCCCATTTTAATAAGTTGTCTACTATTATCCCAAGATATTTAATACTATCTGAGCGTTCTATCAGTGGACAATTACAATTGTTATTAATTCTAACACAATAATGAAGTTTTATTGATGTCTTACGTGGTTTGGTACTATCAGTTAAAGAAAATGTTAAAAATTTGGTTTTTTCTGCATTCAATGAGAGTAAATTATTTCCCAGCCATCTAGTGATTTTTGAAAGTTCTGTTTCGACTATTTGAAATACTTCTTCCCAGTTATTTCCTTTAAAGAGGGAGGAGTGCTGTGTCATCTGCAGAGGCTATCACCCTACCTTGGATTTGAATGGAGCACAGCTCATTTGCAAAAATTGAATATAAAATTGGACCCAGAACAGTCCCTTGTGGTATTCCAAACTTCATGGACCCTTCTGCACTCATATGGCTCCCAACTTTTGTCCTTTGTTGTTGGTTATTGAGGTAGGATTTGAACCATTCAAGTGATACCCCCCTTATGCCTATTGCCTCAAGTTTTTTATTAATAAATCATGGGATACTGAGTCAAAGGCCTTTGCTAAGTCTAAAAATACTGCTAGGCATTTATTTTTCTCCTCTAGATTCTGAGTAACAAATTTAGATAACTCCAGAACTGCTAACTCTGTGCTTATACCTTTACGAAAACCAAACTGGTTTGGAGATAATATATGATTCCTTTCCAGATAGCTCACTAATCGTATTTTAACTAGCTTTTCTAAAAATTTTGATATATCGCTGATTAATGAAATAGGTTTATAATTACTTATAATTAATTTATCTCCCATCTTATGTATAGGTCTAACACAAATATTTTTCATTGCTTTAGGAAAAGTTCCATTTGACAAACTGAGATTGAAGATATGAGTCAAAGGTCTAGAAATTAAGTCTTTTATGCCTTTTAAAATCCCATTATCAAATCCATCAAGCCCTGGTGCACTACTGTTACGAAGAGAATTAATGGTGTCTATTATTTCCTGCTCAACTATGAGGAAAAGAAACATAGTATTTTGAATATGTAACTCTGGTTCATAATCTGCTATAACTTGGTTAATATTCTTATTTAAACTTTCAGATATTTTCCTAGCCATTGTTTCTCCAATATTAACAAAGTAATCATTTACATGGTTCAATAGAACTTCGGGATTTTCTTTCAATGTTACAATGTTACAATTTTATCATCAATCTTTACAGCATTGAGTTGAATTTTTCTTTCTTGGTTTGAATCAGTAGCATCCTTGATAATTTTCCAAGTTTTTCTTACATCATTCCCTGCTTTGTTGAATTGATTCTTGAAGTAACTTTCTTTTGTATTCTGAATAAGAGACGTTAATGTATTCCTGTAGATTCGATAATAATTTGCAAGTTCTTGATTTTCTGGATCTAACTTCCTTCTTTTATTTAAATGATTCCTTGTTCTTATGGATGAGACGAGTCCTTTTGCGATCCATGGTTTGATGATCTTGATTTTCTTCTTCTGTGTGTAATGATGCGTATTCTTCTCAACATATTTTTGCAATAATTGTTATGAACTTTTCATATGCTTCATCTGTGTTATTACTTTTGAAAATCTCTTCCCAATGCTCTCCCAGTAGTCCTCCTCTCAATCCACCCAAATTGATTGATCTACGATTAGTTGAATCTTGTTCATCTAAATTCGCTCTGTTACCAATATTTGAATATTCTTGCAATCCCAAAATTGTAATGAAGTGATCCGTGATACTTGAATGATATATGATTGGATGAATATTGTGTTTGCAATTTGTCAGCATGTGATCTAGGCAAGTAGATGTTCCTGTGGTTACCCTGGTAGCCTTTTTGATACAGTTCTTCAATCCGTGTTCACTTAATAAATCGTAGTATTCATCAAGTTGATAATGCTGTTGTGGTTGTAGTGTACTTTTGTTGAAGTCTCCTGTGCAAATAATCAGTTTTCCTCTCAGTCTATTGAGCACAGTTTCCAAATCTTCTAAAAACTCTGTTATACTGTAGTGCGAAGGGGATCTGTAGATTGCTAATATATTATATTTCTCTTTTGAAGTTTGCAATTGTAGATGGAGAATGTTGGCCTGCCTGATATTTAACTCCACTGACTGCACATTTAGAGAATTTCTTGCATATACGATTTCCCCATCATTCTGTGTATGGTTATTTAAAGAGTAAAAAATATTGTAATCTTTCATTTCCTTAGGTGTATGATCATTTTTGATCCAGCATTCTGTTAATACTATAATATCGAAATCATAAGACATATCCTGTAGTGGAACCATCAGATCATCAAAGTTTTTCTTAACATGCCTTATGTTCAGACAAAATACAGTCAAGCTACAGCCGCTAAGAGCAGCATGGAGCTACTATTTATTCTCAACCACCCTGTCCTCTAGCTCATCCATTGAATCGAGTTCATTTGCTACAGACAACACATCATTATTACTCATCATTTTGCTTTTTTAGACGCATCCCTCCTTGCATGTTTTTTGCGATTTTCTTCTGCCATCTCATTATATTCATCATTGTAATCTTTTATATGCCTCCCTCCTGGCATGCTGTTCATCATCTTCTCATGCCATTTCATAATATATGCATCTTCACAGCTCATAATATTTTTTGTGAGCGTTGACATAAGATCAGTCATTCCTGTTGTTAGGTAGTTGAAATTATGAGTGTGTCTACTAAGAGCTACTATTGCATGATTAACACTATTGTAGATTTCTAACTGCTCTGTATTCAACCTTACAAGAACAACGTTTTTATAAGTAAGGCCTTGAGCTTCATGAATGGTGTGTATCTTTATTGCTTTTTCTAATTTCCTATCTAATGTTTCTTGAATCCGTTTCTTCTCGTTTTGTGTATATGTTAGCACAAGAGTCTCTGGTTCAAGTTGAAGAGATTCTGAATTGAAAATTGTCTGTCTGATTGATTGTACTACTTTGCTTGTTGTTCCTATTTCATCATAAAACTTAGAGATTACAACGCACACATCGATTGGACATCTTCGAGTCACTGAGATTTTCTGGGTGGGCTCACAAAAAACGGAAGGGCGGGACCATCTGACTCGCAGTTTACTCCTCTCAATATAGGGAATCTGTTTTGAATCACCAAATAAGAGAATTTCGGTGGATCCTGACAATGCTGCAATAAAACTTACTTAACCAGCATGCATTAATACCGCTTCATCAATGAGGACTCGATCGTTTTTCTTTCCAGTTTCATTTATGATGAATGATGAAACCGTCCTGTAATCAGATCTGATTATTTTACTGCAGTATGCCTCGCCGTACTTGTGAATTACAGCATCCCTGACTTCTTTGATACCTGCTCTAGTTTGACATAGGACTAAGTCGATTCCTGGTCTATGTTGATTAAGAATTTAAAACGTTTTACCGCAGCCAGGCACACCATCTATCCACTTGACCACAGGAAGATTGCAAGCAGCAACATCAACTGTCGATATCTTTTGATGTAGTTCACCATTCAGCATGAGTTGAGTATCTCTACTTACAAGAATATATCTCTCTCTGGACGGAATCTTCTCAAACTTTCGTTGAATGGCACGTAAGTTCCTCCTCCCTCCAGACAAAATCCCATTCTGTAACTTGTTTCAGACGGCCACAGGAAAGGAACTTCTTCAAAACATTATCATAAATGTTCATTTTATTTCGTCTTATTTCTTGTAAATATAAATGCGAGCCTAATAAGTTTTTCCCTGTGATATTTATAAAAAAAATATCTCTGTATATCACAGCATTAGTCTGATCATACTGGCTCAAAAGGTTTCTAAGCTCCAACATACTGTTGATATATCCATGATCTGGTGACATTTCCGGTAGGTATCCTGTTGGACAACATTTTTCATTAATTTTCTCCTCTGGAATATCTAAAAATGTCACATTATTTATGCCCTGGTAGTAAAATACATATTTCACATTTTTTGTTGACTTCACTTGAGTTATTAAAATTTTAAATTTGGAATAAATTACCGCATATGAATAAAGATACTGATCTCATTAGTTGGATTCATAAATACTCCTTATACTACAGGCTATATTTAATCTTAGACTTGGGTCATAATTTTGATCAATTGCCCAGGAGGCTTAGTTAATTTTCTGAATGCTATATCAAGAATCTACTCTTTAGAAATAGTTTTGGGCTGTCATATTCTAAATTTCATTCACAGCCATCACGATAATAAAAATCATATGACGAATAAAATGTTACTACTGCTTTTAAAAATAGAATGATAGATCTACTGCTCATATGATAATAGTTTTACGGCTCATACAATAGTCAATTTCAATCATTTTTGTTAACGGTAATATCACTATCCATGAGAGTTTTATTGAAGCACATTACGATTCCAGTGCTAGTTTATTGACAGTGTATATATATTATCCAGTGCCAGTTGTGTTTACAGAGTATTGTATTATAGGCATTGTGTTTACACATATCAAGTTCTCGTGATCAGACAGTGCTTTGTCAAGCCGCGTCTCCACCAACCGAACATGCTCGGCGAACAGTGTTCGCTGGAATTATCAGATGTTGCCCAACATTGTTTGTTGTTGGTTTGGTGTGGACGCCTTCTTGAACATTATTATAATGGCGGGAACCTGTTGTTGGTCATCACTGTTCGCTCACAGACCGAACATTTCAATTGAACTCAAGAACATGTTCGGTGACCCCTATGTTTAATGTTTGTCCGTTTTTTGTATTCGCCAACATCGTTCGGCAGACATGTTTGGTTGATCTGGATGCGGCTCAAGTGTTCCGTTTATTGAGTGTTTAAAGGTTTTTATACATTTCTTCTTACTTCATTAAACAGTTTTCGGTGAGTTGTTTATTTATTTGTCAATCAGTCTATTCATATTTCCTGATTAGTTTTTCTACAGAGATATAAAAAATTAATGATTAGCTGAACGTTATTGATCTGTTTTTCTTATTGAATTTTCTTGTGATTAGTGCGTGCTGTAAAAGTAATTTGTGTAAATAAAGTTCGAGAGATAATTTCAAGTGTTTCCAGCATTATTTTAGTGAAAGAACCCGCAACAATACTTTCTTTTTAAATAATTTTCATTTAAATGCTTCATAAATCTATGGAACTTTTAACCATTGGATGAATATAAAAGTTTATTAATTATTGGTGAAAGTAAAAATACCAGACCAGATCAAGAATCGAACCAAAGTGAGCTCTCTCTATGAGTCAGTGTCAGGATCCCTATCTACTGAACGTGAGCTTCTAAATCAAGATGAACATTGAGGGTGAGAGCTGAGAGCCCTCCCTCTTCGCTTCCCTTCTCAACCAGCTGGAAGAAGTGTTTACTGGAATAACAAAACTTATTTAGACAAAATGTGAGGATTCCAAGCATGTGCATGGAATTACTTCTTTGAAGGGCGACCACATAACAAACTGCTATGTCTTGTTCTGTGGAGTGAAGTAGCCTAGTTGGATGAGAAAGTCTGGCTAACATTCCCTGGCTCAGTTACGGCTCGAGCAGATGTTGCAAGCCGTCATACTCTGCAAGATCTTCGGCTTGGATCATGAATATTCGGCCAAAGTTTCTGTTGGGCGATTGGCCTCTCTGTTCCTGACTGGCTCCTGCAGTTTCGAAACTTGTCTGCAACTTGCTCGCTCCGTTATATTGCCAGATAATGTTCAAGGAGCTTTGTGGTATTCTAGTCGAGCATCCTTTATCTGAGCTCGATTCACAGCTAAGAAAATTATTTATCTGAGGGCCTGAATAATATTGCAATGGCATTCTTGATTCCTTCTTTGGCACCGAAACTGGATAATATTTTAGCTTTGTCCTTATGCTTCATATACGGATTAATTTTGTTATTGCAGGAAATGCCATCATCATTTTCAGTATTCAGAAGAGCTTTTTTGATTACAGATGAAGTCTGAATTTGTGTACTCTTTCATATTATTTGTGTAATTTTTTGTTCAGTTCTTATAAATTCTTCACTTTTGTCTCCCCAACAGTAGCTGCATGCTACTGAACATAGGTGTTTGATTCAGTCAGGGCTTTTAAAGAAACAGTGATTACCCGATCCTCAGCATTCCTGTAGGAAATATTTCAGTCTCTGATCCATACATTTTTCTGTCTAATAATAATAATTATAATAATAATAATATTCTTTATGCAATTATTATTTTATGTGCGATTGCCCATTTGTTCATTGTCATCTTAGAAGTCATGTACTTCAAATACCTTGATAGTCAAAAACTATCAAATATATTCATATATCTAATAAATATATTGATTAAGCGTTGAAAATAAACAGTATTTTTTAATTAAATGAGAAAACTTTAATACATGAACATAATAATAAAAATAGATCTTCGAAGAAAACACGACTCTATGCGAAAAGTGAAATTTCAACAAAATTATGACATCCCAAAGTGAAAATAGAGTTTTAGTATTCAATGAAATGATGAATTATATTTTTGTTATTTTGTGGAGGGGGGATTTTAATAGAGACTACTATAAATTTGATATTAAGAACTCAGATTAATGAATAAATAAATAACATTGATGGTTGTTACTATCCTGACTCATATTTTAATAACTCCAAGTTTATTTCTTGCTAAACAGACTTTTGTTGTGAATCAGCACGTCTACTGATTAGGGATGTTTACAGTATTGTAATTTATTCAGACATCAAAATATTATGAGTTCCAGATGACTTATTAGGATTCATATTATTTATAATTTTCTCAATTTCTATTTCTACTGCATCAGGTAAGTCAAAAGTATCAATGTTAGAATAACGATCATTCTCATTTTCCAAATAGTGAAAAATTAAAAAAAAACAAAAGAGAAATAATAATAATAATAATAGGGGTGAAGCTGATTGGTCCAAGTCTTGCCCCTGGAAAGCTACAAATGTGTAGTGAAATAACCCTTTACAGGGGCAGGACGAATCAATCAGCTTCACAACCCTATTATTATCATCATCATTATTATTTATACTATTATAATCATTACTATTACTAGACGTAAGACTCCCAAAGTGGAAGACGCTGAATAGAGATGGTCATTTTTGGACTTCTTGTTTGCCCACCAGCTTTTCATTTTTGTGTGAATTCAGCTTTTCTCTCTTCACTCCATTTTGTTCTAACTCTTGGAGGTTTTGTCTCTGGTATAAAGTCCCAGTTATAGTTTAATTCTGAAGTTTTTCTATTGTAAATTTCTTTTTTGGTTATTTTGGCCAGGTCTTTTTTAACATGTATCCATTCTCCTCCATTGATAGGTGACGCTACATAGTTTACAATTCTTTTTGTTAGTCTATTGTCTCGAAGCCTCATGATGTGACCATAAAATTTAATTTCTTTTCCTCTCATATCTGTCTCTATATTAGAATATTATTATTATTATTATTATTATTATTATTATTATTATTATTATTATTATTATTATTATTATTATTATTGATACATATGCTCCGTTCTCATCTTTTCGGGAAGGAGATAATGGAAATGGTTTAAAGCGTTACTTCAACTCACTTACTCTCAATATTAGAAAAATCCAATTACACTTTGATGAATTTATTTTATCTTATGGAACTTTTTTGCAACTTTTTGACTTGATATTTTTCACAGAGGTTCAGACTAAATCGTATTTGATGAATCATTTTAAAATTGATGGGTTCCATGAGCATTTCTGGTTGAGGGAAAATAGGGGTGGTGGTGGTGTTTGTATGTTTTTAAAAGACTGTTATGTATTTAAGAGGGTTTATTTTGATTGTGCTAGTTATGAAAGTGTTCAAGGATATATAAATTGTGATAAATTAAATTTCAAAACTTATTTTCTAGGTATATACCGTCCTCCTAATTTATCTAAGACACAATTTATCCAAGAGCTTAGTCAAAATATAGATCAAATTTCTATTGAGAGTACATTTATCTTAACAGGTGACATAAATCTCAACTTAAATGAGGTTAGCAATAGTGATATAAAAGATTATTTGGATGTGCTTTATTCAAGGGGATTTATCAGAGGTATTTGGAGCGATACAAGAGAGGTTTTTTGCAGGGAATTCAAGTTAGATCCTGTCTGGATCACTATTTTGTTCGTTGGAAGAGGTACAGTGAACCTATTTATACCGGTGTAGTCAAAGGCAGAATTAGCGACCATTTCACTGTATTATGTTCCTGCCCAATAGATTCATGTCAAACAATTAAATCAATTGAAAGTGGCCATAAGTTTATCTATTTAAAAAATAAAATCAATCAATATTTAAAAAACCTGGATGTCAATAACTTGTTAAAATTCGAGATTTGTGATGAGCTTTATGATGAACTATGTCGTGTGTATCAATTGGGATATGACCAAGCTAAAACAAAAGTCAAAATCAAATCGCAAGCTAAACTTAAAAAGAACTGGATGACTCCAGAGTTGTATAAAAGACTAAAAGAAAGGGACAATTTATATAAACATTCAAGTACACCTTTTGGTTTAGAGGCATATAGAAAGTATAGGAATAAATTGAATAAAGATATTAAAAAAGCCAAAAGTAATTTTCTGAAAAGTGAATTTGAAATGAATATTCATAACATAAAAAATACTTGGTCACTGATCAATAGAACAGAAAAGTTATCAGTTGATGAAAATATTTTAAAACATATAGTAGTGGGTGACAAACGGGTTGAAGAAACTGTAGAACTTTTTTGCACTGAGTTTACTGAAGGAGTTAGAGCTGTAAAACTTGACTGTAATATAATCACCTATTTGGAAAATGAGAATGATCGTTATTCTAATATTGATACTTTTGATTTGCCTGATGCATTAGAAATAAAAATCAAAAAAATTATAAGGGATATGAATCCTAATAAGTCACCTGGAATTGATAATATTTTGATGTCTGACATAAAGAGTCACAGTGACAAATTTACGCCTGTGATCACAAAATTAATCAATTTGTCATTAAAAGAAGGCAAATTTCCTAATAAATTGAAGACTTCTATTATAAGACCAATACTCAAAAGTGGTTCTAGAACTGAAATTTCCAATTATCGACCCATTTCCATTCTCTCCTCAACTGATAAAATAGCTGAGAAATATATGTGTGATGAATTAACAGAGCATTTTGAAAAAAATAATGTCATCCCCTCAGAGCAGTTTGGTTTTCAATGTAAAAAATCAACTGGTCAACTGCTATCTCAATTCTGTAACTTTATGTATAATAAGCTGAACAGAAATTATCATGTTATCATTCTTTTTTTAGATTTTAAGAAAGCATTTGACATTCTATCTTTTGATAAAATTCTTCATTCTATGGAGAAAATTGGCATGTCAAAGCGAGGTATAGATTGGTTAACTGATTACTTGCATAACCGTAGAGTGACTGTTAGAGTAGGGGAAACTTTCAGTCGTCATGAAGTGGTTTGCTCTGGCGTTCCTCAGGGGTCTAATCTTAGACCCCTACTTTATCTGGTTTTGGTTATTTGAATGGTAGATGTTGTAAAAGAAACTAAAATATTCCAGTATGCTGATGACACAGTGATGGTGGCTAGTCATACTAGTTTTGACAAAGCAAAAAAATTAATGCAAAAAGACTTTGATCGTATGCAGAGATGGATCCATGATAATGGACTCCCACTTAATTTTAAGAAGACTACATGCATGCATGTGAGGTCTCCATTTAAACTTTCAGAGCCTTTAAATATTGTGATGCATTCTTTGAATTGTTTGCATACTAACATGCTTGGTTCGTATTGTGATTGTGATGAGAACGTGAAGCAGGTTACAACTCAAAAATATCTTGGAGTCTTTATTGATGATAGGTTAAAGTGGGGTCCTCACATTGATAGTGTTTGTAAGCGCCTCCGCTCCTGCTTGTTTGGTTTGTTCAACCTGCAGTATTCTGTTTCAAAGAAAACGTTAATAGTCGTTTACAAAGCTTTAGCTGAGTCTGTTGTTAGATATGGTGTTAACGTCTGGGGAAATGCAAGTGCATACGAAATTGATAGAGTTAAAAGATTGCAGAACTCGTTACTAAAGATTATTCATTCAAAACAGGAAAGTTATCCAAAACCTAATTTATTTAAAAAGTATAATATTTTACCTGTTAATGACTTATATAAATTCAACATTCTTATCAATAACTATTTTAATACCGATTTTAAAACTCCAAGTAGGGTTATGCATGAGCGTAGGCATGGTGCTGTTTATCGGCGCTATGTTGTGCCCGATTTCAATAATTATTATGGAAAAAATGAATTGAGAGTTGTGGTGCCTACTCTTTTGAATGAGTTGCCAGTTGATTTGATTGCTATTGATAGGCTATCAATTGTTAAAAAAAAAAGTTAAACTGTTCCTGATTGAGAAAATGAGTGATTGTGAATAATTTTGTTTTGCAGCCAAAGTTACAAGGAACTTTTTAATTTTTTCCATAGATTCTTATTGAACCATTTTTTTTTTTATATATTCATGTGATTGTATATGATGATTAATTGCTGATAATAATTATTGTTGTAGATTATTACACGGTTTTGATTACGTATATGACTATATATTATATATATAACTGTATATTATATGTATATGGTTTTAGTTATGGTTTTATATGTATAAATATTCATTGATTATTAGTTTACTGAAGATGTTTCTATTCGATGGATAACGATTTAATTTGAATTTGGAAAGACCCTTTTAATTTTGACTATTGATTCTTGTCAACATATTGATTACCAAGCCTCATTGTTTATTAGTTTACTGATTTTCGTTATATGATGGATAGCAATGATTTAATTTGAATTTGGAATGAACTATATAACTTTTCCTATAGATTTTTATTAACTTATTCTGACTTAGCAATTACTGTACTGACATAAGTTATATTGATTATATATAATTTTATTAGTTGATTATTGATGTTTTTGCTATGATATGGATTAACTCGACTCCTCCAGTCAAACCTTCTTGTGAAGGTTTTGGAGTAACATTCGTTCCTGTATAATGTATTGTTTTTCTAGTTTAAAAAAAAAGGAAAATTTGCATTTTGTATTGTCTTTTTTTGAAATTAATAAACTCCCTTCTTCTGGGGGTACCAGGACGAAGGAAAAGGAAAGGAAAGGATTATCATTATTATTATTATTATTATATTATTATTATTATTATTATTATTATTATTATTATTATTATATTATTATTATTATTATTACTACTACTACTGAATTACACAACACATTCGTATGAATGCATAGGAGTGCTAAAATTGAATTGTGGTAAACGTTTAATCTTATATTTGTATATCGACCACCAAAAAATAATATTCTTGAGTTTCTAGCAGAATTCGTAGTCCAATTGAATGTGAATAGGAATAATAATGCTGTTATATATGGTGGTAATATCAATATTGATACAGAAAGTTCAATTTTTGATAATAAGACTAAAGCATATGAAAATTTATTGTGTGAGAATGGGTTTTATAAATGTATTTATAATGTCACACGAGAAGCTTATTACAGGGATCATTTTGTCAGTGCATGTCTAGACCCTTTTTATGTTTACGGTGTACATGAGAATATTTTGACAGGTATTAAACACAGATATCTGATCACTATTTAATAACAATGCAAATTTTGAGTAGATATAGTTCTGAAAATAATGCCATATCTAATACTCTTAGGATTAATGAGGGTCAGGTGAAAATTAAACTAAGTAATATCGATTTTCAAGTTTTCTACTCAATGGATAATTCAACAGTTATATATAATGAAGTTACTGAGATATTTAATGGAATTTATCTGAACAGTACGACGAATGTCTATAATTTTTATCATGATGATTCAAGAAATGTCTTTAAATTTAGAAAACCATGGATGAATAGAGAATTGTTGACTCTTATAGATAAGCGAGATACACTTTTCAAAAGATGGAAGCTAACTAATAATGTTCTAATAACTAATGTAACTAATAATGTTGTAATTTAAATGCTCACAGAGTTGAATATAAAATGCATAGAAATTGGTTAAACTTAAGAATAAAGAAAGAAAAAGAAAACTATTATGAATGTAAGTTTGATGGCCAAAGGAGAAATATAAAAAATGTATGGGGTTTCGTTAATAGTTTATTAGGAACCAATAGAAATAAATCTATTGAAAGTATAGTTATGAAACATATGCCCCTTAAAAAGACACAGGAAATAGCTAATGAGTTTGCAGAATGTTTTTATACTACTGTGCAAGATATAATTCATCCTTGTGGGTTTAAATTTACTTCCTGGATTTCTTGTTCCATGACGAACTGTGTTGTTAATATTAACTTTTCATGTGATTTTAACGACTTGCAGTCAAATAATAATTATTATTTAAATTATTATTAAATATTATTTGAATTATTATTATTATTATTATAAACTTATTTGACTGCAAGTCGTTAAAATCACATGAAAAGTTAATATTTAAATTTACATTAGAAGATGTACCAATTTCTTCTATAAATTGCAGTTTCTTTTTACCACCAGTGTCAGCAGAGTTTGTGAGTAGAAAATTGTTGAGCATGGATAGAAAAAAATCACCCGGTTTTGATAATATGCGTTTGGATGATTTATTTTTTTTGGGCAATGATATAGTTCAGCTTTTGCAATTGCTTATAAATAAAGTTATAAAGACTTAATGCTTGCCTGATGATATGAAGGTTTCTATTGTCCATCCTATTCATAAAAGTGGGGACTATACAGTTTTAATAGTAGTTTATGCAACGATTTTATTTTGACCCTCATTAAAGCACGAGTTAGATGTAAGTTATAACATGAGCGAATGCGAGTGTTATAAATATCTCACAAGTGCTTTAATGGCCAAATAAAATCGTTGCATACACTATTTTATCTACGACCACTAGTATACATTTAATTAAAACAATTTCATTTTACCTGTGACTGTCAGAGATACCTAACCTCTCATCTCAAATACAAGAAGTTATAGTAGATTGTTAGGTTAGCAGCTTAGCTTAGCAGTTTGATCAAATCAGCTGATAGTTTCACAATATTGAATTACGATATTGATTCCATCAAAAATGCTTCTGATTGGTCCAGAACCCATGTTATAATGTAGAACCTGTACTATAATGAGCTCTTTATACAATGGGTTTCAAAAAGCATTTCGAAAAGACAGCTGTTTTGGCATCAATTGTGAAACTGTAATGTATACATTATGAAATGGTCGTAGATAAAAAAGTTTAGACCTATTGCCATCTTATCCATATTTGAAAAAGTTTTTGAAAAACATATGGCTACAAGAATCAGTAGTTTCTTACAGCAACATAATGTGATTAATGAGTTTCATTATAGGTTTATAAAAGGGCTAGGTACAAATAAATTGTTATCAAATTTCTCAGATTACATAAATGGAAACTTGAAGAATAATGTACATAACCTGTGTCTTTTTATAGATGTTTCAAAGGCTTTTGATACTATAGATCATAAAATGTTATTAAAAAAGTTGTCTCATGTAGGTATAGGTGGGCCGGTACTAAAATAATTTGAGAGTTATCTTGCAAATAGAAAATTTATTGTCAAAATTAGTAATGATTTCAGTCAAGAGAAGATTTCGAATGTGGGAGTGCCTCAAGGATCAGTCCCTGGGCCTCTATTATTTTTACTCTACACAAATGATTTACCTAAATATTTGAAGCATTGTGAAATATTCATGTTTGCAGATGATATCTTGACTCATAAGTCAAAACAGCAGAAATATGGCTACAAAATGATACTAATACTCTTGCGAAATGGTCTCACAATAATTTTTTTAATATTAATGTTGTTAAAACAAAGGTGTTACATATAACTACACCATATATGAGTAGCATTAGCAAGCCAAAAATTAAGTACCATTGTTGTGAGTGTTTCAAGTTACAAGAGAGAAAAATATATGATTGTACCAGGGATTGTCAATTTATCTTAAATTGTTCTTCATACAATTATCTTGGTGTAACAGTAGACAATTATTTTCGATGGGATGATATACACATTAAAAATATTTGTAACAGGTTGAAACAAGTTTTAGCCAAAATGCATTATGGGAAAGCTTTGATTCCTAGTAAAGTAAAGAGGATGATGTACATAGCTTTGGGTCTATCATGAGATATGGTTTACAAGGGTGAGGGTATGCCAGTGATGTTTATTTGAGAAGAATAACTTGTGTTCAGAAAAAAATTTATGTTTGATTATTGATTCACCTAGAAGAATTACATATGAAAACCTCTTGAACAGGTGTAACATTTTAAGTATTGAAGGTTTATTTTTGTTCACAATAATAATGGAGAATTATTTTAGTGAAAAGTATTTAGTTCTTAAAGAAATCCGTTATGGCTTGAGAAATGAGAGATATATTGTTCCATTTGTACATAATAATATTGCAAAGAATGATTTATCATATATTGTTCCAAAAATATTTAATTATTTACCTGAGTGCTGCACTAAGTTTGTAAATATGAAATTGTTGAAACGAAATTTAAAGGTTTGGCGGTATACTGTGATAATCAGAAAATATATATTATTGCACTGGCATTAAATCTGCCATTCTAATATACGTGGTATTCAGATACCGGTACTCTACGTCAATATATTAATTTATCCCACTCTAATATAATTATGCTATATTTATGCAAGCTACGCTGGGGTACTGAGCCGTAACCATCGTACAGAGCACTGACATTATAAATAGCAGCGCATGCGCAAATGTTCAAAGCCAGTGATGTCCCAATCTGCCGGCTACCCAATGGAGGCCCGGCTGCTAGCCACAGCGAACTGCGAAACTACCATGAACAAAAGGGGAATAGGTTTAGAGGCAAAAACTTTCACTTTTTCCACGCTTTTGAGGGTGGAATGAGAACTGCGATTACAGCACAGTGTGGTGAGTTAAAAACGAATGTCGACGAATTATACACGATGGATGAACGAAGGAACGATGGCAGCGCTAGTGTGGTAAAAGTTGAAATTAAAAGGCGAATTCCAACCTGACTCCGGCCGCCTCTTAATCATTATACGTTAGATAATGTTTAGTTCAGTTGTTCCTAATCAATTTCATTTAATGGAGAAATAACTAATTCAGGTTGATTGAAGTTATTATTTTATGTTGTAATTGAGAGCTGAGCCAACAATTGTAATTTTAAAACAGTATTAATTTGATTAAGTTTGTTAAATTCTAATTATAAAAATAATCTTTCATACATTTTTATTGTAAAACGAAATTTGATTTGTTGTATTGAACCTTGGCAAGCAACCTTGCAGGTTAGCTTAAGGTTATGTAATTTTGAGTGAATAAAAGATTTTTCTATTCTATTCTACTCTATTCTATTCTATTATTAGACGTAAAACTCCCAAAGTGGAAGACGCTGAGTAAAGATGGTTCATTTTTTGGACTTGTTCTAAATATCTGTTCTGTCAGATAAAAATAAGCTACGAGCTCTTGGCCCTCTTTGTAAGGGTAACTGATTGGATTGGCCAGCAAAAAATACTCTGTTTTCTGCTGCAAATCTCTGAAATCACTTCCAGATGGTTCGGAACCCTCCTTAAACTGTAGGTTCAACTCATCAATCACCACCATCCAACTACGCATAGCACATTACCTACGCACGCGTCTCAGACCTATGATGGCTTCATACTCGAAGAAAAAGAATTAGAGCTGGTAATCATTCACAATGGCTCGATAATGCGATATAAGATGCATATTGCATCTATATTTCTTATTAGTTACATTTTTATTATTAAAGTCATCTACATACTGTGAATAATTATAAACTATATCAATGTGTGGAAAACTTGGTAGCATTCAATACAGGAAATTAAATGTGAGTTATATTTTTATACTCAGTGCAGTTGGTTGGGACGTCGCAACTTCAGCTTGCTGTCGTTTAAGCGTTCGTGGGTTCGAATCCCGCTCCTCCGTCTGCCAAAAGCAATAAAAAAATGACAGTCAACTACGTACAGTGTTATGAACTTCATCGACATGAAGAAAGACTTAATAGCATTCAATACTTTTCCTCAAAGCAGGAAATTAAATATCAGATGGATGACGTAGAATAATCTTCAATCATCATAAATCACAACAACAATAATTTTCACGGATGATTTACTCACATCAGGGAGCTGTCATATTTTTCTTTGGCAATGTCAACAGGGCTGTAATACCATTCGGTGGAGTTGAACGATAGAGTAGAAATTTTTACGCGAGAGGAATGGATAATCGCCAAGTGCATTGTCTCTAAACACTTGGGGGTTTGTTTTTCAGTGGAGGGTGTCTACGCAAACAGTGGAAGAGGTCTAGTGAATAAAAGCGCCAGCAGGTGAGATGATTTATTCCAAGTGGTAATGCTGGGGTAGGACGGATGAAGGGTTTGGCGTGGAGAGGTAGTGAGGGTGGCCGGATTTAATTGAAAAACTGTCAGAGGAAGCGGCGTCCGCAATCCACGAGCAATTTCCACGAGTTTTCCACCGGATCCGGATCCCCGGACGGTGTTATGTCGCCGTTCACTGGCCGTGACGGAGTCGTGTCGGAGTCTAGGACGCTCCACCCCCAGCCACCGTTGCAATCCAATTATTCGGACCCTTTAACTCAATCAGAGGCCGCAATGTAGCGACTAATTCTCGCCAACGTTGTAGATTGATTTCCTCCTTCCGTTGTTCGCCCTTCTTCTCTCCTTCAACTTCTCTCGCCGTCCGTCGCCTTTTCTTTGCCGTAACGACACGAAATTCAGCGAAGGAAAAATCTGTTCTTGAGTGGTAAATCAACTTTGCTCAATTAGAATGGAACGGATAAATATTATCGTTGACGTTGCGCAGTGTTCCAGACGGACATTATCAACTTCTTACATCTCCGCTCCGAAATGCTTTTTATTCCTTGTCTTTCGATGATTTTGTTGATTCTCGAATGTCTGAGATTATTTATGTGACGAGATTTCAGTTCATAGTTTCCTGTATAAAGTAACTTTGTGCACATTATAGTTGGAAATTTCTAGTTCTCATTATTAATTCTGACTTCGTATGAGAGGATATTTTGTACAAACTGTTATTATTAGACCTTTATTTTCCTTTCACAGGCGAAGTCTTCGAAATCTTTTGTTTCTAGTCTCAAGTAAAGATGGATAGCTTTCATAGCTTACCTCAATGTTGGCAGTAATTTGAGGATATTACAACTTAACATAGAAGGTATTTCGAAGGCTAAGATAGAGATACTCACTGAACTTATAAGTAAGCACAAGATTGATGTTGTTGCTCTCCAGGAAACCCATGTTAACGAAGATCATCAGGAAAGATTACACATACCTGGATTTACACTCATTGATGCCAAGTTCCACCCTAAACATGGCCTTGCTACATACATCAGATCGGACATCTCAAGCCCAACATCATCAGTAGCTATCAATGATGAAAACTGCATTGCAAGCAAAATAGGGGATATAACCATCTATAATGTCTATAGACCACCCTCTCGCACCTGGCCACCAAATGTGCTCCCACCGGCTGACTCAAAAGCTATCTTTACTGGTGATTTCAACTCCAAGCATACAATGTGGGGCTATTCCATGGTGGATGAGACAGGTGAGGCTTTGATGCATTGGGCCAATGCAAACAAGATGTATTTGCTTCATGATGCAAAGCAGAAAAAAACATTCAGATCAGGTCGGTGGAACACAGAGACAAACCCAGATCTATGCTTTGTGGCTTCATGCCAGCCAGGTGGGAGACCAATTCCATCTGAACGTGTGGTTTTGAACAACTTCCCACACTCTCAACACCGTCCATCTATGATAAGTGTTGGACTGTCAGTTCCAATAGTGGGCGGTCACCCGGTGGCCCGTTGGAACTTGAGAAAGGCAGATTGGGTAAGGTTCCAAGATTACATTGAGGATAATATCGGCCGCATCAAACCTGAAATAGAAAACTACCAACGACTGGTGGGTCTAATCCTGGCATCAGCAAAAAAGTCCATTCCAAAGGGATTCACCAAAAACTACATCCCATGCTGGACTAAGGAATGCAGAGATCTGCTGAAAAAATTTGAGGAAACTGGAGACAAGGCTGCTGCGGACAGCCTCATTAAAGCACTTAATTCAGGCCGCCTGGAGCGCTGGAGGGAGGTCACTGAAAACTTAGATTTCAAACATTCCAGCAGAAAGGCTTGGTCTCTTATCCGACGCCTGGGTGCAGCATCTCATATGACAACACATAAGCCAAAAGTGAGCCCAAATAGTGTGGCTAAGATCCTTAAGGATAATAGCAAACCCTCAATCAGTGGACAAGCCAAGCAAGAAGTTAAGAGACAACTGAGAGAACTTCTAGCTCAAAGTGCTGAGACATCCAATGCTGTGGAGGCTGTGCGTGTGGATGAAGTTGCTGCAGCTATTAAAACAGTTCAAAATAACAAGGCTCCAGGTATAGATGGCATTCTTCCTGAATTTGTGAAGCATCTTGGAAATTAAGCTATGAAGTGGCTTTCACAGTTCTTCACAAAAGTGATCCATAGCTGCAAACTCCCTCCTGAATGGAAGGAGTCAAAAATTATTGCGTTGCTTAAACCAGGAAAGCAGCCTGACAATGCCAAAAACTACCGGCCAATAGCACTTCTCTGTATCTTTTTCAAACTTTTTGAAAGAATACTTTTGGCACGCATTGCTCCCACGGTGGAAGAGTTTCTACCTGTTGAGCAGGCTGGATTCCGCCCAAATAGAAGTTGTACTGATCAGGTCTTGGCTCTTACCACACACATTGAGAGAGGTTACCAGAGGAAGCTAAAAACATCAGCAGTATTCATTGACCTGACTGCAGCTTTTGACACGGTTTGGAAGTCTGGCCTTCTACTGAAGCTTGGGAGAATGTTCAGATGCACCAAGCTGGTTAAACTGTTTGACAGTATCTTGTCAAACAGAAGCTTCAGAGTGCATCTTGGAGAAGGAATGAGCAAGAAAAAAGTACTGAACAATGGAGTACCGCAGGGATCAGTGCTATCACCAGTCTTATTTAACATCTACACATCAGACATCCCACCTACTTTTAGTCGCAAGTTCATGTATGCAGATGACATTGCGGTGACAGCACAGGCAACCACTATTGAGGAAACAGGGAGCATTCTTCAGGAAGACATCAACACCCTGACCGACTACCTGCAGTACTGGGGTCTGAAACCAAACCCAAGCAAGACAAGCATAACCTCATTTCACCTCAACAATAAGCAGTCCACAGCAGCCCCTATAGTGAATTTCTGTGGTACAGTCATTCAAGCAAACCCTCATCCCACCTATTTGGGGATTACCCTGGATAGAACTCTCACTTTCCGTGAGCACTTGGGGAAAGTTAAGAAAAAACTATCTTCCAGGGTAAACTTACTGCAGAAGCTCGCTGGATCATCATGGGGCAGTAGTGCTAATACACTACGGACCGCAGCTTTGGCACTTGTCTACAGTACTGCAGAGTATGGTGCTCCTGTTTGGATGAGAAGTTGTCACACTCACCTGGTTGACACAGTGCTTAATAGTGCAATGCGTATAGTCAATGGATGTCTGATGCAGACTGAAATCAATTGGCTTCCAGTGCTCAGTCATATCCCACCTCCACAGCTGAGAAGAGAGGAAATTGCTGGCAGAGAAATAAGAAAAATAAGTGAAATGCCAGCACTTCCAATCCATGAGGACTTGAAACCGGATTCTCCAGCTGCACTGCGTTTGAAGTCCAGAAAACCTATATGGCTCTACCCACACCAACCGGGGTATACTGATAGTACCATGCAGAAATGGTTAGACACTTGGAATTCTCAAATGGTGAGAAACAAAGAGCTTGTGTCAGACCCAAGCAGCAGAGTTCCTGGATTTGAGTTGTCTCGACGACACTGGGTGTGCCTAAACAGGTTCAGAACTGGACAAGGGAGATGTCAGAGAAGTATGCATTTATGGGGTTTTGCTGACTCTCCCAATTGTGAATGTGGTGAGAGCCAAACTATGGACCATATTGTTTCAGAGTGTCCACTGTACTGCTTTCCTGGAGGGCTACCCAAGTTGCACCTGGCAGATGAAGAGGCCATAACCTGGCTGGAAAAAATGAGCAGCATGTAACGTCATTCTTGGGCTGACTTACACTTTATTTATTTGTTTGCATGTTTTTTTTATTTATTTATTTATTCTTATTATCTTGACAAATCCATTTACTGGTAGGCACCTATGTACATATGAATGTATGTATGTATGTGAATGTTTATAATATACATTTCAGTTTTGTGACCACTATCCCTTCAAAAAGAAATATTATTAATGCCCTAGACCACTGCGGCACCATACGCTTGTATGTATAGCTTACCTGCTCCTATAGATTATCTGCTAAATATAAATTACATGATGTCGTTCCACATTACTTTTTCACTTGATATTTAAACATAAATAATTCTTGATAATACTTTACTGGTGAATAATTCCATCAACTTTCAAACCCTGATTCGATAGACCTGCAATTGTGTCTGAGGAAGAATTACACCAATGCGAAATAGCTATCACACAAGCTATACATAGCTATTGTTTAACATTTTTTATTTATCTTAAATTCAGTTATGCAAATTCCTTTTCTTTGTTGGCACTGCTGTGGCACAATTTTACAAGAATTGTTATTTTTGCCACAGACAGCCCATCAAATTAATATAAAGCGAAGGAAGAGGGCCAGTAGTCTCAAAAAAGCTTTAGCACTCGTTCTGAGAGCGAAACGGGCCAAACAACAATATTGTAATTATTACTGTTCAATTGATCAATATAAATAAAATTTGATCTTGCACTATTAATCCAGTACATCAAAAGTCTAGGAATTTGAAAGGAGACTCGGATTTTGTTAACGAGAAAGTTCATGATAATTTTTTTGAATTTCAAATGCTACATTACATTGTATCAAGAAATAGGCTCCGTTATTACAGATTAAAATTAGGCGCACGGTCCTTTAGTAGCATTTAAATTGATCAAAAATTGATATTCCAGAATAGAATAACACTAAATAATTTAATTCAACTTCGAAAGAGTGAGGGAGCACGGTAGAGTCCAACAAGATACGACTACTGATTTCAACCGAGGTACTTAGCTTGTAAGAATGAAAAAATTCTCCTACTGCCAGGCAAGAAGTGGTGAATGTCCTCTTGACGACCAGGACACCACCGCGGTGTTAGACATGGCCAATAGATTGAACTAAGTTGATGGAGTCAGATAGCGGATTGCGTAGGGCTCGATCGAAAGTGCATCACCGCTTCCAAAAGTTATGCTGCACCTCCCCATACCAAGACCTTAAACATGACACACGAGTACTTAAAACGTATGTCACAATAGCGGTAGCAGACTAACGTGGTTGTTAATTGAATTACATTTTTTTTTTTTATTAAATGAAAATTTTTGCTTAGGTAAATGTTTAAAAATCAAAGTAATAAATTGGTACATCTCAGGAATACAAAAGTGAAAATATAGATCTATTATTCTATCAAGCTGGTAGAATAATAAATTATTGATAGTTTAATGAAAAGAGATCCAAGATTCAGAACTTTCAACCCAGGCTCAGAAATTAACATTAGCTTATCTAGTCTGAAATCATATTTTAATTCAGACCTAGTTTTCAGTAATAATACCTACATAGACTTGTCAGTTTAGAATTTTATTATTGTGTCGTAGTAGTTGTATTAGTATAGTTTATTTGTCTTGACTTGTCCTAATTCCAATCATGTCGGTGACATTAGAAGGTGTTCAGAATATATTAGAGAATAAATTGGATGCATCCAAATTCATATCTATTAAGATTAACCAAGAAGAAACTCTCATCAAATCTGAATTGATTTTTGAGTTGGAAGTGCTTGGTCAAAATAAAGCAGAAACCGGGTCCCTCTGTGTAGCTGCTTCAAGATCATTATTTAGACAGCTCACTACAGAGTTAACAGAAAAAATAAATACTTCTATTAATGGTGAATCATACTATGCTTTATTTGGAATTTTGTTCGATTTTTATCGGCACATAGGAATTCATTTCTAGGCTGGGTTTTATGTTAGAAGAACTTGAACCAGAGGATGAAATTTCTAGACGATACTTGGTAAAAATAGAGTCACACATTCAGCATTTTATCTCTAAAATAGAATAACTTGTTCGGTAATTTTCAATTATCAGTTCTAAAAGCAAGGCAGAGAATGCAGTCTCTATTTTGCATGATATTTTTTCCAAATTTCCAAAAATTATTGCAGATGTTGTAGATATATAAGTGACTCCTGAAAAACGAGCAATGGACTGTCAGAGGTATCGCTGGTTCTGGAAGTTCTGTATTCTTGGTAGTAGTGGGGTTCAACAATAACATTAAAGAATAATTGGAGGACCACCGGGATAATCCCGGAAATAATATAAATGAAAGGGTAATGGAATCAATAGTATAGAATTCAATTGTAATGAAAAAATATATTGAAATTGATAAGCCAAAACAAACATTATGAAAAGATACAAGAATGAAAATTTGCAAGAAAATTTGCATATAAAAATAAAACAAACTAGAAATAATTAATTTGAAATACTGTATGACAATTTTGTCAAAAGAAAAAATGTCTAAATAGAATCTCATGATTAAATTGGTTGAAGCAAACAAGGGTTGTTAGTGAATAAACTGAATAACAATTACAAATATTAAATTGCATAGATTGCAAAAAAGCTTACAAACAATAATGCTGAATATTCTGAAACAATAGGCAATGAAATTACAATTAAAATGGAAATTTATCAACAGTATGGCGACGGCAACAGCAATGGTAATGTGATTGAGTTAATAATTTAAATAAAATAGATCGAATAATAAAGTATGCAGAAACGAATGAGAATGAAGATAAACATTTATGCGAATAATTATTGAATAACTCAATACATGATACACTCATACAATAACATGATAGATGAATTGATACCATTACAAATTATATTGTCCAACCTTTTCTCTTCAAGGGGGGGAGATTGTGCCAAAATTGAAAAAGAAATTTTTACACTTTTAAATTCAAATTCTTTTGTTGGAGTCAGACTTGGTATTGTTCCCTACTCATGGGAAAGGAGAGTTTCTCATGTCAAGTAATATTCTATCCATTGTTGTCTACAGCTGATAAACTGAACAAATTTAAATATTATTTTAATATATTAATTCTTCTTCTTCTTAACTATTCACTGCAATTTAACTCTTGTTACATTTCTACCAATTTAAGTACTTTATTTTATATCTTTCAACCACTGTATAAAGTTTTTTTTCAACTTGTACTTACATTATCAAAAGACAAAATTATTACCATGCTATTCGCAGTTATTATAAATGAAATAAATAAAATTATATAATTACAAGAAAATAATATAATCAGATTCTTATCCATTTAATAAGACTCCAATTAATTTATAGTAACTGAAATTAGTTAGGACATAAACTGAAAGTCGATAAGAAAGAGAAGTACAAAAACAATTAGCAAATCAGAGAACAGATTTTAGGAATCAAGGTATAGATTTTCTCAGTGTTATTACAACTTGAGCTATAGTCACTAGCTGGTGAATTTATGCTGTAATTTTTAGTGTATTGAATGCCATGAGTTATCAATTAATTTATTAATTGCAATGTATATTTTGAAACGTATCATAGTCATAACATAGTATTGAATGTCACGTATTGAAATATAACACGTTTTAACAGACTAGCAGTGTTTGGTTCTACCGGATGATCACAAGAAAATGTTCCAATTTTGAAGGGCTTTAATTATAAAAGGCTCGAGGTACTCACGAAACTTCTTGATCATGTATGAGAAAGAGCAAATTTAAAGTTTTTATAAATTATCAAGAGTTATTTTCATAAATGTTCAGTGTGACCGCCACCAGAAGTCCAAACTAAAACTATGTAGTTTTATACTATGTAGTAATCGAATTTCGCCCCCGGTCCAGGGCAAACTGTTACAAAATAGGATCATTCGAGTAAGCAAGAAAAGGAGTGATGTCTATCTCTTCGATATGATTAGCAGAACTAGCTGATAAATAAGAATATCGATGGTGATAATAAGTTCAACTTGTGCTCATTTGCCTAAAAATCCAGATGGCGGAAAAATTATGGCTATCGACTTATGGCAATTGACTAATGGCTATCGACTGCAATTAGGTAATGGTTCAATATATTGAATAAATTTTTTCACCATAATGTTCCTTATAAAATTTTCTACAAAGTTTGTTGAACTATTTATCCCATATTTTATGAGTTATAAAATTTCAAAAACGGGAAACTAATATTTTTGGGAATGGAATTTTTGTTTTCTCTTAACTACTTTTTGTAGAAGAGATATACGAAAATGGTAGATGCAAATGTTTTAGAACTATTCTCAAGTTTTAAAATATGATTCTCTAAACTGTCCATTTGCTACATTTGTTACGAGTGTGGGTAAAATTATTCAAATACCGTATAGCTATCGGTTGGGCTTCTGTTGACGGTCTCATTGAACATTGATTTATGGAAGCGTTCAATCATTTATGAAATTTTTAAATGTCTTTTTTCGTATGAATGGTTGACAAATCTTAAAAGATCTGCATTTTCTAATTTAAGTCTTTTAAAATCGGAATATTCTTTTGTAATCACCTGGTATTTCTAAGGAATCCTGGTATAAGTCAAATCCTGACATTCTACTCAATTATCACTGTGTGTTTGTGAATGTATTAATTCGTATAATATCTTTCGAATGCAGTCAGTGGCGGATCCAGAAAAAATGTTTGGGGGTGGCCATACCCAAACTATAACTATTCATATTATTGGGAAATAAAAAAATAGCTTCACTTTGCTTTGCTTTGAAACGCATCAGCGATAAAATTAATTTTAAATTTATAGTATATTGGAAAATTTTGATTGTATTATGGCTGAATCTGGTGTGTTCAGCAGTTTGTCAAGGAACATAGTATTATTCCGGTATTACGGTCCTATAATTAAATTTTTAAGAATGAAAATCAATGTGGAAGCTTTTATTAGTTACAAATTTATCAATTAACTATGTTTCATCTAGTTTTAATAGATTAACTTTGTGTGAATTCCACACTGTAAAAAGAGACGTTTTTCTAAAGATTTTATCTGATGCAATGTAATCAACAGAAATAAATTGGACCATATATCGCTTCTATTTGGGAAGATTGATTCATTTCTGTACTTCACAAAATGTAACGCAGAGTCTCTTATAGAAATATGGGATCCAGTGGCGGATCCAGAAAATGTTTTTGGGGGTGGCTGGTTGGTTTGCTATCGATGAGGGGGGGGGGGGGTAGAGGTGAACTGAAAACAAGTATTGTGAAAGCTTTTGAATTTTTCATAATCAATAATACCCAAACTATAACTATTCATATGATTTGGAAATAAAAAAATAGCTTTACTAGTGCTTTGAACCATATCGGCGATAAAATGAACTTAAATTTAAAGTATATTGGAAAATTTTGATTGAATTATAGCTGAATCTGGTGGGTTCAGCAGTTTGTCAAGGAACATAGACCTAGTATTATTCCGATATTACGGTCATATTATTTAATTTTTAAGAATGAAAATCAATGTGGGAGCTTTAATAAGATACCGTACAAATTTTTCAATGAACTAATGTTTCATCTAGTTTTAATAGATGAACTTTGTGTGAATTCCACACTGTAATAAGATATGTTTTTCTAAAGTTTTTATCTGACGATTAGTTTTCCTCTTATAGAAACATGGGATCTAATGTTACAATTGAAGACTTAGTAGTGGAATTAGGTAATTCTTGCTATAATGAATATTTTACGAGCTTCAAACAGATTATATTGGAAAAAATTTACACTCTGGAGGTTTGGAGGTTTTGGGGAGGGCTTCAGCCCGAAAGCCCCCCCCCCCCCGTAAATCCGCCACTGATGGGATCTGAAGTTACTCCCCCAGAAAATTTTTTTATAATTTCTTTGAGAAATCAGTTAAAATGGTATTAGATCCATATTATATATAAGTAAAGCCAATGCAAGCGTTTGTATCTTGAATTTTTCCACGACATACCTATATCAGTAGCTGGTGATCACTGGTTTGCCGACCACTGTGATAGAATGTTGAAAAAAGCATTGGTTGATATGTCAGTCAATGTAAATCCTCATTACTTTTTATTAAAAGAAAGTTGGTACTGTCGTGATTCAATTACTGTAATTATATGTTTCACTACTTTTTCTATTCAGCTAGTACTGTTTCTATTCACCAAGTACAAAAATCTGAATACTGAGTTGATTGCTTGCAGGCAATGTAAATGTAACTAAGACATTATACAGTAATAAAACGGATTTCATACAATTGAAGACTTAGTAGTGGAATTAGGTAATTCTTGCTAATGAATATTTTACGAGCTTCAAACTGATTATATTGGTAAAAAATTTTCACTCTTCCAAAAAGAGTTTGGAGTTTGGGGGAGTTTTTGGGGGAGGCTTCAGCCCGAAAGCCCCGCCCCCCCCGTAAATCCGCCACTGAATGCAGTTATATTGAAAATAAGTCAATATAAACAATTGTAGTGATTCTGCACTACATTTCATATTGAAGAAATGTCATGCCTGTTATTATTATGAATGTATAAAAAAGAAGCCATTACCTAAGTGTGTTGAAGAGAATGAGCTGGTTGCTTGGCTCAACATCATGAGCAAATAATATTGTTAGATGCACAGCAATATACTGAAATCAAGGAAGCTCCGGCAGGTGCAGGATATATTGTCTTATTTAATGGATAAGCATATTTGTCATATACAGTAAAGGTAAGTGTTGTGCGATTTCAAACGCGAATGAACATTTACCCAGCATAAATTAATATCGAACATGGAGGGATCCATTGAATAGTCCTAGCCTACCTCATTATGAAGCATCCAAGTGCCATCGTAATTAACGACGAAAACTTTCGATGGCAAAGTGAAATCTCGATGGAAATTAAATTCGTTATTCATCAGGCTGATGGTTGATATAGGAGGTTGATTTCTAAGAAACACGAATGCTTGTCGTAGCTTAAGGGATGAAGATTGCAGAGTAATTTCAAATTAAATTCATTAGAAGCTCACAGTGTATCATATAACTAAGAAAATTGATCACTGCATAACTTCAAGCTCCAATCAAAATATAATTTCGTATATTGATTTTCTTCTTAAGGAAATAATCAGAGCCCTTGGAATCTAGAGGACTGAATGACTACAAAATTGGAAAACTAATTAACAGCTTCCAAACTACTAACAGATCTGGCCCGCGAAAGTTAAGCCTCAAACGGCTTTGAAGGTTTTTGAAACCAAAATGTTTTGAGCAGGTTTTCCTCGCTGAAACTCCGTTAATGTGGAAAAGTTAATGTTATTTATTAGAGTTAGCTAATATGTTATTAGAGTATTTTAAATCAAATCGCGACTAACAACTTCTTACCTTTTCAAGTTACATATTTGGTTATTTCTAAAAAGTTAAGGTTAATGTGTTTGTAAAAAAGAGTTCAAGCAACAGGGTTTACTGCAGGAATATGGTACACGACAAGGAGGTTGAAACGATTGTATTGATTGCGGTAAATAAAGATTCCAAAATGGTGCAGTAACTTTCATAGATGAATGTAATATTAATAAGGCATGAATGACAGCTATAGATATATTATAATAGTTAATGAATGGAGTATTAAAAAATAGCAATTGAAAATATATTTTTGTAAGATATCTTTGGTACAAAGATTGCTACTTCTAGAGCTGCAATCGCTCGATCGACGATATTAGGACGATATTAGTGTTGTGAGCTATGGTTTGGGGGGGGGGTGCCCTTTTGTTCAAGTTAGGAATATTAGAATGAAGCACACACGTTCACCATTAGACTTCACTCAAAAGAATGAAATAACATGTGATTTGAGATAGCGAAGACTGATCTATCAGTCAGCCTAACTTGCATATAAATTTGATGATTAAAATGGCCGGAAGCTACAGTCGCAAATAATTTTATGAAAATTGTGAAGATAGGCGCACCGCGCACCATCCCAATCCAAGACTACACAAATAAATATCTGTCTTCACTGAACGGAATCGCAAGAGAAAACGCAGAATATCTGTAAATATCATCCACACAATCCAATTCAGCAAAGAAAGATAAAATATGGAAAAATAATATATTCTCAGCTAATTCCCTCTCGCAAGCGAAAACTGCGCGCGGAATATGTAATATTTGCCAATTACACTTCCTCAACAGCCCACGCCCGCGAGGTGGAGAAGCTGCAAATAATCTTGTCACAGGCTGTTCAAAAGGTGGACAAAATATTGAACCAACTCGTATGTCCTTTATCGAGGGCAAACGATTATTTATCAAAATAAATCAACTCGGCGAAGCCGGCTGTCGGATCTCTGAATTAAATCGCTAAAATATTCTACAACGAGAGTCAGGTAGGAATTTAAATTTTAAAATATTAATTGAAATTACTATGCTGTTTATTATAAAATTCAGAATGAAAAATTGGTGTAAAATGATCAGAAATAATATTATAAATTGAGATATGTTCATTAATAGAAATTAAAATTTGAATAATATAAGGAATTTAAATTTTGAATAATAAAATGTTTTTCGAGCATGTAGGCTTTTTTTACCTAAGGGCGAATCAGTTACGAGAGTTCGCTTTGGTAGCATTTACAAGTGATATGCCAATTTTATAATGCCTCGATTATTAATAATAAAATATTATCACATACCCTTCACTTTCTTGGTTGGGCCCAATTTTGCGCGCACTCGATGATATATTAATTTTTCTGGCACTCGATCGAAGTCAGCATCATTTTTTTGTCGACATCTTTGAATGGCTGCATGTGGTTGATCGCGGATTTTAATGTTTGTGAGGTTACAAAATTTGGCAATCTGGATCTTTTTACCTTCGAAGCGACTGGGGTATTTAACATTTAACATGAAGAATTGACTAATTTAAAACTTTAAAAGATTTCCTGTAGGAGAGGTTTAAAACGGACCTCCTCCTCAGCTTGCCAAAATTCGTCTTTCTTCTTGTCCAAGCTCTGAAGCCAGTGTTTGGAAAGAAAAAGTGGCGTAATGCGGTAATCCACCAATCACAGCGAATTTAGGTGAATTCCTCCAATAAGAGGGTTGCAACGGTTTTTAAGTTTTACAGTTTAACATGTGACGTAACAAAAAACAAAATTTGGAGGAATTAATTATCAAATTAAAAAATTAAGCAATTAATGGTATATGAATAAGCAGATTTCTCAGTTGTACATAAAAAATAAATACAGAAAGAACAATTCGATTAATTTTAACGAAAGAACCGGCAGAGATAAATTGAAAACTGCTGTTTGATAAGCCGGCTAGTGCAAGCATTGGATAAATCTAACCCTTTCGAATAACGTAAACATTTCGTTGTGTACAATGGCCATTGTATGGCGCTAAACAATGATTCATTTTAAAAAGGATGTGTGTCATGACTTTATACAATAAAAAAGAAAAAAATATATATTTTACGTGAGTACTGAATTTTTTGGATTCAATCTTTATATTTATAATTTTTTCAAGATGGTTTAATAAAGTGGGCTGGTGAATTTTGCACCGTGACAGTATGCAGTGTTTCGCATAGTATGGGCATGTTGTACACACCAAAATAATGAGAATACATACATAATGAAAATTCATAATATAAACATAGGTTTGGAAATGCTTCGATATCATTTCAATATGTACAATATACATGTACAGCGTGTATGAGTGTACAGCTTGTACATTGCGTTGAGTTACCAATATTTCATGGGCTTGCTAAAATAATGGAAAAGTCCATCTGAACATTGGTCCGGCAATGCTTCGTTACAGTATAAAAATTTGCAAAAGTCAGCAGCTATTCCCATCAATTTACGCATTCAGAAGTTTGTACCACCCTCAATTTACTTATTAGCACATTTTCAGCACATAACTTTTCAGCACATTTTTCATGAAATCCAATCCATTACCACCCTCAATTAACTTGTTAATGGATTGGATTTCATGAAAAATGTGCTGAAAAGTTTAATAACACAAGTTTGAAGTTGGTAACTACGGTTCTTTTTTGAGATGCAGAAATTATTTTTTTTAAACACGTTGCCAGGCTTGAAGTGGATTAATTTGTTTGTTAATATTATCAAGCTGCAGGTTTTCAAATGAAGACTTTAATTCGGAGTGAAAAATGTTGAATAACCCAAAAGAGAAATCCACACAACATATTCCAAAACGCTGGGTTTTTTTTAAATCAAAACACACTGATTTTGCACAGTTAGATTAAGCTTGCTCTTTTTATGTGATTTTATTAACCAAAGTCAGAACCTCCGTCATCTTTAACTCTAAGCGAAGCATTTCCGGACCTATGTTCTTATGGGCTTTTTTTGTTATTACTGATTATTATAGCAAGTATTGATAACACTGCAAGAAACACCTTGTGCATGTAGAATGTTTCTAATATTGAAATTATATCCTTACGTCGATACGTGATTCAACTACCTAATTTAGAGAGTGTGTTTGCTCAAGCATCGTACTCGACGACTAATCTAGAAATTGAAAAAATTGTAGATGATAATAGGAAAATAAGAATGGTTCTGGCCCTCGGAGCTTACTGGAGTAGCTATTTTGGTCCAAAAACTGGGAATTTTGGAGACCCCTGGTTTATGGTATAGGAAAAACGCTTTCCATTTAGTTGCTTAGTTTCAATTACCTTGATCATCAAAACAGAAACTTGGTTAATATTGTTGATACATATTTATGTCAACTTCGATGCTTCTACATTACTTAATTTTAAAAGCTCTTACACTCAACGCATTTTTTCATCAATTTGGCTATTTCCATGAAAAGTTTTATTTTAAATTATTTAAACTTTAAATCACTAATTTTTTGAGATCATAATATTAGCCACCACCATCACTCAATGAACTTGAGATAAGACACACGAAGGGCAATAATAAAAAGGTAACTCTATGTCAACTTGGATTTTTCAAGACGTAAACTCAATTCCTCCCTATATTTTTCTCAATTCTAATTTCCACGTTATTGGTGGAATAACTGTGATAATGCATTTGATCAACATTGTGTGGCACAGATAAGAGATATTCATATCACAGGTAGCACGAGCATTAGTTGTCAGACCAGAGTGATGTAATCTAGTAGTGCCTCCTGTATTATAGTGCTCTCCATATTGAAATTTATATTATTCTTGAACATAAACATAAGAAAAATCTTGATAAAAAGCTGGCTAACTTCGAGTTAAGGTGGATCTGTAAATAAAATAATACAATGGAGCGACTACTAAAAGTTAGCTGCTGTACTGGTACTTTTGCACTTCATGGACAGTAATAAATAATACTTTTATAATCGAAGCTCAAGAAATCTTCAGAGATGGTCACTTATATCACCAGAGTATGTTACTGGATAATTTCTCTAGTTGAATAATTCATTCCACTTGTTCACTTTCCATGCCAAAGGTACTAGCTAAGAATAGATTCTAAACAATAGATTCTATTCTAGTCGTACTAGTGCAGAGGCCTATCTATTCTACGCCACTAGCATTGTTATTGAGGGCGATAACATCCCTTATAATCTCTTATCCCCTGTCATCTAAATTAATTCATGAGCCTGGGAAGGATTTTCCACGCTGCTCGGTCCATGCTTTCTCCGAAGAATATATTTATTGTATTTTGTAAAACGAGAGAACATTTACAACGATTACGGCTCCCAGAAAGCTTACAGAAGCGTGAAATTAAGTGTTATGGTGGATCAAGAACTTCAATTGATGGGATAGGTGATATACGCTACTAGTAAATCATTATCAGACGTCTATTATAGTTCGTCAAGAGAAAAGCGGCTTTCGGTTCCTTTCCAGCTTCCCAATTTCCCTTTAAATCCGCCTCATCCGCGTTACCCTCTTCCATCTTTGAGCCGGCTGCTAAATCGGCTTGCCGCACTGATTGGCGAATAAGGACGACCAGTTTTCGCTCTCTTCAATCATCACCAGCAATTATTATCCTTCATTGTTCTATAGTCAGCATTTTTCTACTGCTGCTAATTGGATGAGGGGATAATGATGTAAGAGAGAGCTGGTCTAGGAATGGAATGACAGGAGTTTACCACCTGGATCAAGGAGAAAGCAGTAACAAACATTCATTTGATAGCTAGTATAATACTAATCCGTTTCTCTTTTCGTCTTATTTTCCAACTTATACTGGAGGCAACGTAATAATTATTTGTATTTGATTACAATTATTGTAATCATATATTGCATTTGAATAGTGAGAATTGTAATATTTACAGTATTTACAAGTAATATTATCACAATACTGTCTTTTTTACTTGTAATATTAGGCAGGTTACTTTTAAAGGTATGTTGAAGGTTGTTTCTGCTCAATATTTCTTGAACAAAATGTTTTCCAATACATTTATATAAATATTGTCATATATCCTTTTTATGGCGGAGGATGAGATGTAATAAATTTTTCTGAGAAGGAAAAATAGCTTGTAATGTCTCCGGAAGTTAGGTATTTTTGTGGCCGCGCGCATGCTCCTCCGAATCCACAAAAAGGGGTGAAAAAAATTCCCTGAACCTCCCCAAAATTTGCAGTGCCGTGTTACTGGAATCTGTAGAAGTCCAGGACGATATTCTTCAATCCTTGCCCTTTTTGACGTGCTTAAAACTATACAAGTGTAGGCTATTTTACCAAGCAAGGTGACCCAAATTAATAGAAACACAAGTAGTACAGAATTAGATCTATGCAGGTTTATTGGAACAAAATTATATCAATGGATAATTTTTTTACAGAGACTGGCGATTAGATATTGTCTTTCAGATGAATAAAATTTTTAAAAGAATCGTTTTCCAGTTAAATTTAGTAAAGTTTATAATTTTCAAAAGCTCCACGTGGAGGGTATGTTTGGGTCTCGTGTTGGATTAGCCCTTTACAATAATTGGAGATTGTACCATCAACGTTAGTTTGTGGTGAATTGACACTATTATATTATTTCGGCGTACTTAAGCACAAGAGTATGGCCATACTGAATAATTCCAGGATAAGTCACGGTACAGGAACTGCTCAGTGGTTTGCACTCTGGCTAGTCGCCCTTTTTTTTTGGAATAGGTGGTCAATTATACAAAGTTTTGAAATAAGACGTCCAACGTAAATTTCAAACAAGAGCATACATTTTTAAAAAATAATAGGAACTTTAAGACATTAATTTCAAGACATTTCAATTAAAATGGACCGCGAATTTATAGAGTAGTTTGCCGGCAGATCCTCTCGGTTCCAGGTCCAGGTAGCAAGTCATAAAAACGGAAAACTTCCCCAAAATTTAGAAAGTAAATTAGGAAAAGGACAGAAAATAAAATAGATTGAGCCACCTTTGAGTTACGACCTATATGATGATGAATTTTGGAATAGAAACAAAATATACGATGAAATAAACTCATCAGTAGGTTATCACAGAATTTGAGCGATTCTTTCACATTTTTACATTATTTAATGTAAAATGTTTATTATTACCGGCATTATTATGCCGGTAATTTTTGAATTTTGTAATTTGCCCAAGTGACGTCACGAATAGCACAGCTCATCAGATATAAGCACTTACAGATAGAATTCCACTTGTCACTAGTCTCTGGCGCAGTAAACGAAGATGGGTTGTTCGTGTCTGAGTTACTTGTCCAATAGTCTCCTACTACACAATATTATAGCATATTCGTATAGAATTTTGAGCTTCAGCGATTCAAAAATATAGAATCCAAGAGAAGGTGTGGTTGCAAGGGCCAATTCAGACAAATCTCTTTGAGGAAAGATAAATCATCATCGTCTATATAACTCTACTATGTTATTAACCAAGCTGTTTAGTAGAATATTAAGCATGCGTAAAAGGTTACCCGCCCTTTCCGAACATGTAATGCCCTTTCCGCCCTTTCATGAACATGTTTTCGCGTTCTCACGAACTTTCCGAACATCTTAGTAGATTGACAGATGACATGGGTCAACCTGACTACCTGAATATTTTGACAGGCGATTATTCCATACAGAACTTGACCAGAGAGAGGCTTTCCATTTTATTGTTTGGATTATTATTGTTTGGATTATTATTGAATCGACCAGTGGAGGCGATAAGGCCCTCGTGGACCAGGCCCAGTTAGGTTAGGTTAGGTTATGGTTAGGTTAGGTTATGGTTAGGTTAGGTTATGGTTAGGTTAGGTTATGGTTAGGTTAGGTTATGGTTATTTTAAATTCCCTTTTTGAATATAGATCTCAGTAGCGGCGCTAAGCGAATTATTGTGCAGAGATTTTAACTGGCAACCTTAAAACAGCATATGCCAATGGAAACGAGTAAACGAGGTATAAAATCTATACAATTAGATCTATAAAACCGATACAAGTAATGGCATGAATAAACCAGGTTACTTTGTATTGTTAATGAGGGTGAACAACAGGCCTGGCTCGTGGAGGCCTAAACGCCTCCACTGGTCGATTTAATAATAATCCAAACAATAAAATGGAAAGCCTTTCTCTGGTCAAGTTCTGTATGGAATAATCGCCTGTCAAAATATTCAGGTAGTCAGGTTGACCCGTCATCTGTCAATCTACTAAGATGTTCGGAAAGTTCGTGGGATTGCCCTTGTTTGGAAAGGGCGATGTTCGGAAACGCGTGCAATTCGTGTAAAATAATCCCACCAAAATAAATTGGAGCTAGAAATTTCTTACTTCACGAACAATAGAAACCTTTTGATGCAATGTCCAGTGAGATTTTAAGCTACATTTTAAATTCCTGGATTTCTTGTTCCATGACGAACTGCGTTGTTAATATTAACTTTTCAAGTGAATTAAACGACTTGCAGTCAAATTTTATTAAAAATAAGTAGTATTTCACTTACTTTAAAGGCCAAACGTTTTCGAGTTGTTGAAACCCTTGAAGATGGTTTTCAACAACTCGAAAACGTTTGGCCTTCAAAGTAAGTGAAATACTACTTATTTTTAATAAAATTTGACTGCAAGTCGTTTAATTCACTTGAAAAATCTACATTTTAACAAGATAAACACTTCATATTCAGTCCATATGACTGATTTTAGACTATTCTGAAATATTCTCTACATCACTGATTGAGTTTTCGATCAGGAAATCAGGAATTCAATTTCGAATATTTTATTACTTGAAAAAATCCATGGCCACGATTGCCTGCACAGAACCACAAACATTTGATTTAAAGAATAGCCGGAGTAGAATTTAAGAAAGTTCAGTGTCGTTATGCTCTGATTGATTTACTTCCGACATTATTGAGCACAAGCGAACCAATTCTGCCTACTCTAATTAAAATGATCGAAAAAGGCATAGACTAACAATTAGTGAAAGCGGAAATAATGTACGGGAGTAACTCTACATTCCATTAAAATTCATGCTTGGGGTGGCACTGTGATCAAGACGACACTAATACGTTGCACATCATGGATACTATTGGACAAACTTTTCTCATCGTCAAGCAAGAGCCGTTTCTCTGGCGACACACTGCACAGCTTGAACAAATTTAAAGTTTTGATAGGATAACATCTGACACAGAAGTTGATTCCACTTTTAAACGGATCATGTTTATGGTTGAAAAGGGTAATAATATTATCCGGCAAAGTTGGCAACAACCTAATACACGATTATGTACGAAGCACCTTAATAAAACTTTCGAATAAACGCGTGGTGAAAATGGTCTTTGTCCTAATTACAAACTAACTGATATCAACTACTGCGTACAACCTTTTAGTGTAATTGAAAACACGTTCAATCAATTAAGTATATGGAACGAGTTTTTCGCAATGAGAATCCTCCACTCTATTGAACATAAAGACCAAAGGTTTCCAGGTGCTTTGTCCTACATTTTCACAAAATGAGGAAATAGGTCCACTCAGCAAGATTGACAATGGTGGTTTTTCAAATTAGTTTTCCAATCATGGATTATTTGTAACGGATCTTTAAGCTCTTTCTCAGCATGACAAATTTAATAGACAATAACAAATTATAAGATCGCTAAGAGAGTGGAGAAATTGATGAAATTTATCATAAAAACTTAGACAGTGACTAATCTTGAGTCTGGGTATCATGACTAAACTACATTTGTCATGTAAAACTGAATATCAGACAAAGACTGATGTGGAAACAATTTTAATCCTTTCCTCGTGCTGTACATGAAGAAATATGAGTTTGAAAAAGTTTCAAAGAAAATATATAATAATAAATAAAGAATAAAGTAGTATATGTAAAGGATTCTCATTGGGAAAAACTCGTTCCATATACTTATTTATTCTTTATTAATTATTATATATATTTTAATTATTTATTACCGTACACATACTTAGCAAGACAGGGCTAAAGATCTACTATGAAAAAATCAAACTCATGTTAATAAACCCATTAGTAATTATTGATAAAGTAGACATACTTTAGATACAGTTAAAGAGTTCAAATATATCAGGGAAACAATCCAGTATAACAACAGTGAAAAACAGACTTGGAAAATTAGAATACATGAAGTGCCATTTGCCCAAAAACTTACCAAAAGCACTTATAACAAAAAAGAGCCTGTCAATTCAAGCTAAATTGAAGCACTATAAAACATTTGTACAACCAGATGCAACGTTTTGCTGTGAAACACTTTTCAACATAAAACAGAAAAATAGAGTAGAAGGAATCCAGAAGATCGAAAGAAGGATTTTGAAAACGTGTAAAAACAAAAAGCATCAAAGGAATGGAATATGGACATTACCCCTTAAAAAAGAACTGTACAAAAAAATGAAACCGATACAATGAGAAAGAAGAGAATCTCATTCTATGGACATAATACTGAGAATGCTACAAACAAGAATAACAAGACAGATTGTAGAGAAAATCAGACACTGAAACATCCACCAAGATGGATAGCAGAAATTAAGACCGATATGGAGAAATTGGTATTACAGAGCGGAATTTCCGAGACAAAACAAGCAAAATTAAAATATCACACCAGAAAACAGCAGGTTCCTGGAGAGACAGATAAATAAGACAAAAAGGGTTGAGGAAAGACAAAGGAGAGCCCAAAATATGGGAGACATCTGGACAAGAAGAAGAATTTCCAGAAAAATTTGATATTTAAAATACACAAAAAACGATATGATTAGTAAACAAAACATAAAGTCAACAATTGCAAGTCCACATGGGCTTTAGCTATGGATTTTTCTTGAAATACAATTGATGTGCCATTTGACACTTTCAATTTAATTTTTAATCATAATAAATTTTAAAAACGGGAACTAAACAAATAGATTACATGATATACTATGCAATACAATAACTGGGCGATGGCTTACAAAATGTAACCTACAACAATGTGCTTACTCTACAAAGGATGATTACAACAATATCCTTCAAATTTTTGGGAAATCCAGGTGAGTCCAATGTTTTCTTATACTGTGGATTTACAATTTAGCCTTCATTCTAATATCAGTACCTTCTAAATACAATTTATCTATCGTTTAGGCTGGTCATAGCTTTTCTTTTTCAATTATTTTGATAGGCTCAGTGGTCGACGTTTTACCCTCAAAAATATTATAAATCTGTATCAGCTGTAAGTTTTTTCCTTAATTTTTTATTTTGGATTTTGATTTTGAAACTTCTTTGTTGTAATATATCAACATACAATACAATCAAATATAAACAAAATTACATGTCTTTATAACAATAAAGCTCAAAGGTAAAACCTGTGTGGGAAACAAAAATAGATTTTAAACATAAACAGCCCTCGAGAATACAGTCATCATCAACCAGCCTTTAAAATAATAGAATAAATTTAATAAAAAATGTTTAATCATATTTTAAAACTGAACTTATACTAAAAGGTTCCTTATTCCTATTCAAACCGTCAAAAGATTTATAATAATAATAGAAAAATATATAATTACAACATTTTTAAACTAAGTAATTTATACCTTCCATATAATAAACCTAGACTAAATACTAAACTACCTATCTATGTCATCCTCCATCAATAGGTGTCTACACAATTTCCTCAAAAAAATATTTTTTATCTGGCATTCCTTGATAATAGCTGAAACTCGTTGGAGCCAAAACCGATACAATTTTCTGAATACTGTAAGATTAGGTTTTGGTACAATAACATTCAAACTATGACGAGAAACTCTGTGGAAATCGCAAATCCTTCTTTCTCCACTTCTATCGAAAAATATTTTCAATGTTTTATAAACATATACATTTGTGACTGGTAGAATAAATTTAGGTTTCTAAAAAGTTAGAAAGTGTAGTTCTATATGAAGTTATCCTTATGAATGCTTTTTGATTAATTGGACGTAACTTTAATTATTGGACTTGAGTTTGTGAAACATGAGCCTTCCCAGACTTCTAAGCCATATTCAATCTTTGAATTCACCAATGCAAAATAAAAGGTTCTCAATAGCTCTGGATCACAAACTGTACATAGCATATAGAATATTCTAATATTTTTAATCAGTTAACTATTCAGATATGACAAGTTGTGGTAATTTCAAGTTGTAGTAAACGTAACCTCCAACTCTCCTTGTGACATAACAATTGATCGGTGCCGGCTCTTTTGAAAATAATACAAAAATACTATTTCTATCAGGTTTCAACACAATTATTTATTTTATTTTATTTTTTTTTTGAGGATGAATCCCACATAGGTCTGAGACCTGTGCGTGGGTAATGAGTTGGATGATGGTGATTGATGAGTTGGACCTACAGTTTTAGGTGGGTTCCGAACCACCGGGAAGTGATTTTCAGCAGAGAACAGTGTCTTCTTTGCTGGCCAATCTAATCGGTCACCGTTACAAACAGGACCTACGAGAACGCAGCTTATCTAAACGCAGCTTATTTGGTTTCAACTTATGCTACTCGAAAGCTCTACTCTTAATTTCTAAGTTTTTCCGTACGGTGGCTACTGGCTAACCGCATTCAAAATGAATCGTGACACAAAATATACATATTTCACATATATTTAGCGAGTTGTTTTACAGTTGTCGCTACCTCTCCCATCCTAGCCGCCTCCACTTCTGCCTATCGAAAGCATCTTGCTCTGTAAATACCTTCAATAAATCGAAGATTCTATCCATGTATACAATATAATAATAACTTCCTCGATTTCTTGTTCCATGACGAACTGCGTTTTTAATATTAACTTTTTAAGTGAATTCAATGACTTGCAGTCAAATTTTTATTAAGAATAAGTAGTATTTTACTTACTCTGTAAGCCGAAGTTGTTAAAACCCCTTGGCCTTGAAGATGGGTTTTAACAACTCGAAAACGTTCGGCTTACAGAGTAAGTAAAATACTACTTATTCTTAATAAAAATTTGACTGCAAGTCGTTGAATTCACTTAAAAAGTTAATAATAATAACCTATTATCTGTGAAGCGACAAATTTTCAAATTTGGTCGTAGCAACTTTTCAACTCTATTACTCTTTTATTAATTTTTTCCGTTAATTTTTATCTGATTTCTAAGCAGTCTAATTTTTAGTGATGCGACACAAATGTTGGAACAGTTTGCCGACCACACGGTCAGATCCCCAGTGAGTTACGAGATACTCGACACAATATGGCGACGGTAGTGTCTAGTTTGCGCTCGTCGGTAGACCGCACTGCGGATAACAAACATTCGAGCCACCGTTTCTACATCAGTTTGTCAGTGGCTCGTTCATACAATAATACACCGCAAGAGCTGTCTAAATTTTTTTGGACAGCTGGTATTCATTCCTAAATTAGCACAATGGTTTTCGATGCGCCTATATTCACTAGGTTACAGTTACAGTATATCCTACACCTGTTTGAAGCAAAGTTGTAGGCCAAAGACAGCTCGGACTTCCATACTTGGTGAATGAGATCCACTTACACTGTACTGATGATGTCCCTCACATCTTCGGGATTGCCTAATGGTTGAATAAAATATGTATACATTACCAGTTTTGGAACTTCTAGTTAATCTACGTAATGGAAAAATATTAATTAAAACAAATAATAAACTCTATTGCTCTTGGGGTGAAAATACATGTTATTTAACTTGAATGAAACAAGAGAAAAATTATCATTATCCATTCAAAAATAATAATAAAATATGCCTACTCCTTTTATTATTAGAAAGGCCATTTATAGTTGATTGATTAAATTGTGTATTTATTTATTCCATTCGCTATTCAAAATAAAAATAAAAAAAACAGAAAAGTCGACAGTGAGTCAGTCAAGAACCACTGCGTATCCCGGTTAAGCATGAAGGCTTTAAAAGCATTTGTAGGCACGTTCCTTGTAACACGTTTCATGAATCAGGTTATTATGATAATTATTAATATTGTAAGTATTTCAGCATTATGTAACAATAGTATGATGTTTTTATAATGTCTCGCAAATTTTATTTCAGAAATGATGCTCAGTTGAAGGAAAGTTTTTTAAAGCATCCTATTCAAACACTAAGCATGTAAGGTTGGTTATAAATCTTACTTGAATACTCTATTAACTTTTAGATGTGATGCGAAGGATAAAGATGGATTAACTGGAACATAAAACTGGATTATTAGAGGCAGACGATGGCTGGACCATCGAGAAAGATGATACAAGCCACTACATCTTGCATGAGTTATTAATTTAAATTGATAGCAGCCTATTCAGTCATTAGAAAGTTGCGCTTGGTCAAAAAGATGAATTACTTGTAATTACCAGATACTTGGAAGGGAAACCGCAAAGGTTTGATCAAGACTGGAAGTGTTCTTATCGTCTCCGTTAATGTGAAAACAACAACAGGCATTGGAGGGTGGAGGAACGAGAATCTGATCGCCAGCTTTTTCACCGTTCTGCATGGCATGAAGAAGCGATTTCTCTACGGCATACTTTCCTAATTAAGTTGACTGGAACGGGCTCCTGGAATGCAAAAGTTTGGAAGCTCAAGGTTTACGGCACGACGAAAGCTGTGAGAGTAAGGCAAGTGGGAAAAGACACGGTTACAGGAAGGAAGAGTAGTGGGGTGTTTTTTGTTCTATCGGCAACATCCCGGCGAATCCAATTAGAGAAGTAAAGAAGAAGATGGCTGCTAGCTCCGCACCAATGGTTTTTACTTCCATTCTTACGATTCCGATTATTGATTTCTGTAGGAAGTATTTGCAAGCACCGCCGAATTCGCAGTGCTTGTAGTCTTCTGTGATATCCGGCTAAAGGAGGCGACATCGACGACGGCGACGAGGACAGCGATACGCGCGTCTTGTTTAATCAAAGCTCCCACTTACACTTCTGCAACGTCTCAAAGAGTCTGCCTAGTTGGTTCACTTCAAAAATTAAAAGCGAGCTCTGTCCAACTCTGAATATCCCATCTTTCTAAAAGCGTACTTTGTTCATACAGTTTGATTCGCTATTACTCGAGTAACTTCTATAAAACGCAGAAATTGAATCAACATGGACAGAAAAACAACATTTTCCATGAGACTAATCTCAAAGTTTTCAAACTTCTTCAATATTTAACCCCACTTTTTACCCTGTTAACTATAATAATGCTTTTAATTAGAGCGAGGCTGTCAGACTGCCTTCACAGTGACATTGTTTTCAAAATTTCCCAGTTCCTAGAGTTTGAATATACATACCGTACATATGCATACCATAAGATTACTTCAAATAACAGTAAGAGACTCTTTTTAGGTGTCCACCACTAATCGTAGTTGGACGTATTGTTCCAGAATTGATCCTGATTATACATTTCATGAAACAGTCTCATGACTATTACAATAGTGTTTGTTTAGGAGTGTTGGTTGCTGTAGCATTACAATAGTGACCTTTTCCTCGAAATTTAAATTTCAAATTGAATTTAATTGAGATCAAATTAAAGAATGCATCTGAGATTGGAGTAAAGCAGCACCACCGCTAAATGCAGTAAAGGCAAGTGAGGTCGAAGTGAGGTCGCATTTTCTCGCATTCATTATCTACGTTGTCGAGTAGTAGTATTAAATTTCTTTATAGGTGTTCATAATTACAAAACTTAATCAAATTTTTCAGTTCATTTCTGTTCGATCACTCTGTAATAGCTATCATTTCGAATTATTGTGTTTATTTTCATTTCTTAACTTTATAGCTTAGTTAGCTGCTGATGAACCATTATTGAAAGGTACACTCAAGCATTACGATCAAGTTGAACTAATTGAGTTAATTCAAACCATTCTACCCCTTTGATTAATATACAGATTCAATAAGCTCTTGATACGCCCTGAACTTGTCATGAATGTTGAATAGAACAGCGATCAATCACAAATCATGCAATTATTTTTTTGTAGGATGAAGCCTGCAGCATAGCTCTGAGAAGAGTGCTTGGGTAATACAAGTTGGGAAGTGCGAGGTTGGATGATGATGATGATGATGATGATGATGATTGATGAGTTGGACCTTCAGTTTTAGGTGGGTTCTGAACCACCAGGAAGTGGTTTTATAGCAGAGAACAGTATTTTCTGTTTACCAAACGAAACGGTCTTCCTTATAGAAAGAGGACAAGCGCTCGTGTCTTAACTTATCTGTCTGAACAGATCACCTGCACTGCTCGCGGGACAATTCTTTGAAGATGGTCCCTTTAAAGTGACCACTCGAGTCTATCAATTGATAGTCCTAACATTACACCTAATATTACGGAATAATTAAAAATTATCAAACATAAAAATTAACTGAATCGCACAATACTTGTAGTCATGGGCGTAGCCAAGGTTCATAAAGGGTTCCCTATAGAGGAGAGGAATCACGAGGAAAAATTTAGAAGACCTTTTTCGAGACAAAAAGTGTTTTTCGAGACATTGAGTATTGAACAAATAAAGAATGAGGATTGTTTCAAATCCAGGTATTTGCCTGAATATTTCCACTTTCTATTGTTATTTAGAGGCATAACAATTTTTATACGATATGTATTTTTTAAATGTAAGAAAAGAAGCCCAATGACATCATTTCATTCAAGCCATTAATCTCTTCTAAAATGAGAAGTTGGACTAACTTAATAATTGTTGGTAATGAATAAATATAATGTAACAGGTATACTGTAAATATACTGTAACAGGTATGTTTTGTATTCATTATTTTTTAACATTGCCAAAGAAGATTGATATCACGGATCAATGCAATACGAGTGCATGGAATTATGAAGATCGGCAAAGTTAGAACTTAGGCATCAAGAAAATTAATTTATCGTTAATATGTCATGTGTTTTATGTAGCAGGAAAAAATTTGCTTAAGATAAATATACTTTGGGATTATGAAGAAAAATAATAAAGGGGGATTTGGGGGCTCTCCCCCGAGAATGTTTTTCAACTACAAGTGTAAATTCACCTACGAGCTCTCTGAGACAACAATTTTTCCAAAAGAACTCATCTCAATATATCAAACTCCAAAATTAACTCATCAATGAAACAAATCCAAAAAATTATTTCATTAAATGAAAGACAAAAAAAGATATAGGCTACACAGTGAGTTTCCACTTTTTCTACTAATGGGACTCCCACAAGAAAGATAAAATTCGAATTAAAATGATAAAAGTCTATCTCATTTTTTACCACATAAAATTCTCCACTCTTTGAAAAAAAGATAAAACTCTTGAAAAATAATGTTTAAGGAATAAAGTCAAAACATTAAACGAATAGAAACAGAATTCACTTTCTTAATGGCTTTCAGACCGAGTCATCTTTTCCCTTTGGCTATAACATGATGGGGGATGGGTTCTAAATCCTTTTGGGTCCATGGAAACGAGCCTTCAGTTGTTTGTTGTGCCTCTTTTATGGAATGAACTTTTTGTAATTTCCTATGATTTATCATAGCTAGTGTTATTTCTGCGTCACCTTAACTATAAAATTTTCAATACCTTTGTTCTTTATAAAAAATGAATATTCTTTAGCAGTATAACAGCGACACGGGCGATAGACTGTCGGGTTTGATACAAGTAAGAAGACAAGACTAAAAATCAAAAGAAGTAGTGAATGATGGAATTGGATGTTTTTGTTTATTTTCTTTAAAAAAAGATGCAGTCACTGCCACTCCTAATCGTCGCAGAAGTATAATACAATTGAAGCATTTTTGGGACAGATGAATGGGCACTTGCAAAAAAACAGTACCATGGCCGACTCACACCCTCACTAGAGTCGGCCATGACAGTACTCAAACTTTCTAACTGAAAGCAACTCAAAATATTAATATTATCTAGTTTTTTTTTTACTTCAAGGTACATAATTTGTATTTTGTATCATATAAATAAATAACTTGAAACTACTACTCATACTTGAAACATTTTTTTTTTTTAATTACTAGTTCAATTCTGAAAATTGTAGGCCTAAGTTGGAGTAAATCGGCCACGGGGAGGTAAGCGCTCCCTCTGACTACGCCCATGTTATTTATCATTTTAATTATATTTAATAACACGTTATTCAACGGCTGTAAATGAATCAGTAAGGTTGTAATGAATACAACGTTATGCCTACTTCCTATTCATAAAAAACAATCATAAAGCTTTTGTTGAGAAATAATGTTAAATTTTTAATTATGAAGTATAATTGTGAAGCAAGACCCAGATTAGTTGTACTAAACGAATTAAATAATCTTTGTTTTCAGTTCACGTTGAAGAAAATCCGAGGCTTTTTGAAGGAAGCGAAAAGGATCTTTTAACGCTATACTCCATTGTACTCGTAATATCCTTAGTCTCACTTCAGAGAAAGCTATAAAAGACGTAGTTGCAGACGAAAGCGTGCAACATCGTGAATAATGAAGCGACGAATTGAACAGTGAGAGCATCCCTGCACCCTGCAGTGCTCTCTATTAACTCAGCGAATTTTATCTCTCCTAATGAAATGTTTATTGTTTTCGGGAGAATTAAAATTTAGAGAGTTTAAAAATAGGTATGACGGAGAACAAAACATAATAAATGTCGGATGAAAGAGAAAGGCAGCGCATAGGAAGTGATAAAGAGTGCTCAGGTACTTTGAATTATAGCCATTATTAATAATTCTTTTAGATTTTTATATGGTGTATTCACGCAGTGTCGCCATGCATTCGTTGAAAGACTAAACAAAACTGTATTGTTTGTGCGAAAGTTGCTTGGAAAAGTTTTCAACAGAGTGAATAAAAAAGTCCGTTCACTGACATTATTTAAGTAGCTGCATTTTTACATTTACAATTTTTATTCCTGAAGGGAATTAGTTCAAAATTGAATCCTCTATTCTTAAATGAAACGTTCATGCCCCATTCTATTCAATAAAATATCAGTGACTGGGCAGAGCAAATACTGTAGCACTATAGCCTATGCCGAAGCTAGAAAATTCTCGAATATCATAATCTAATTGAACACATACAAGACAATTTGCTCAATCAGATTTATATTGATTGCAATTGGTTCCAAGTGTTTGGAATCTATAATTGAAAAATCTGATTCCAAAAATGTTAGAATGATACAAGTTATTTCCCTATAGCCTTTAGACTATAACCTATAGTCTTTTTAATTGAAGGGAATTGAAATGATTCAAGTATATAACTCAAGTGGAGAGAAGGATCTTCATTGAATGGATAATTTTTGTCTTTCGAATAAATACTTTTGCAACGTATGACCCTATTACTTGGAGAGTATCCCGGAATCAAAGATAATTTTCATCATAGAATAAAATAGGACAGTAAGGTCACTTGATTAGGGCACTACAATAATTTTCAATTCTCAACTCTGAAAAAGAAATCCGGTATTTCCACGTTTTCTCTTTTATGTATTTTACTGTGGCGGGTGAATGTACACCAATACTGACATCAATAAAAAAGAGATAGGAAAAACGAAAAGAACTTGACAACAATATGTGTTTTGTTTGTCGGTTTTTGGAGCTTAAAGATGCAGTAACCTTAGCTGAGAGCAAACACTATTCTTTCTTGAAGGATACAAGAGTCGAGCCAAATTCGAAAGTTATTCCTTCCACAGCCGGATAAAAACTACTGGAAACTATCCAGAACCATCCTATTCCTGTACGGGTTAACTTTTTCCGACCAGACAAAGAGCTTCCGATTTGAAATATCTGAGCTGAATGAGCTTGTATAAATGTCCGGGAATATAATAGAACTGTTACAAAGTGCTCTAACTGTTTGTCACAATGAATCTGCATAATGTCAGGCTGATTTCTCCTCTGCCATCGATAATTAAAAATAATATTTGAAATAAGTATTCCCTCCTTGGAAATGCTGTAGATGCGGTAGAGCTTAAGATTTGATCAAGGCGAAAAACTTGACAGATTCGAATCAAACCTTACAAGAAAAGCAATATGCCCCTCAAGTAATCCTTATAATTGTTTCTCATAGGCCTTGGAAGGACATATTACTGATTAATTGCAGATTTCCGGTCGTACCTAAATCTTATGCTAGTAGAAAGAAAAAAAAACCAATAAACTCAGTATCACCTGTAAGTGGCCGCTATTATTTGGATAACGCCACTTTATGTGATACACATTCAGATCCACTAGGGACCGAATACTGTCTCTACCCTTGCTCAATCTTGAACAGGTGAATTCATCAATTGAACTCCTGACTCACAAATGAGTGATGTAATATAGTTGGACCAGAGCAATCCTCAAACAGGGTGTAAAACAGAATAATGTAAGAAATAATACTTGAGAAATTTATTGGCACAAAAAAGAGAATATGTTCCAAGCATGGAACAGAGAATTAAAATTAGTATGAAACTTATTAAAAGTGAATTGAGATGAATCTATGGTTATTAAGTTTTTTAAGAAATATTGTTCATAATGAGATGTTTGAAATTTAATTAAGATTGCGTGATTTCACCTCACTAAGGGTGTTTTTTGACCACGAGGATGACGATTTGTGCCTGTACAGTGATAATTTAAATTAGGAGTCGTCCAGTATGGATACTTTTCGACGACACTTTTACTACGCGCACAAATGGAATTCCATTAATTTATATGAATTATATTCACCACTTTGATGCATGAGGTCGATGTGGAATATTGCTGTCCCTTCATTTGGTGGCCATCGTGTACCTCACGATTCAGCTGGACGTAAGTCGTAGTTGGGAGTTTCACAATGTTTAAATTAATTTAAAAAATAGACATCAGTCGTCATTTGGAACTCTACATTAAGTAGGCTACTTGTGGTCCTGCCAGAGTAATTTACATTTAACACTTAATTTAGCCACACAAATTATTGGGCTACTCCCTCTGGACAAATATGGCAAGGACTCTTGAAGCCTCTGAATAAAAATTTTCACACAGAAAAAGTCACGTGACATCCACAATTACAGGGGTTGAAACCTCTTTGGAATTCTGCATGTCACGGACTAAACAAATAAAACAATGAGAAATTTATAACAAATCCATTTTTTATGGATGGGGAAAATAATGAGCGGTCCTTAGCGTTTACAATATAGTTTTAGAAAAAAAAAAATAATTTGAACATAATTTGGTTGAAAAAACTTGTCCGAAAGCCGGTTCATTTACAACTGACAGATTACTGATAAGGACGGTAAGGTAAACAATGAATCGAATAAAGTTTTGGTTAATTGTTACTAGTCTATGGATGATTGAATAAATACTTATTGTACAGTAAATTAGGTTTGTATTATGATTTATTTATCCAATTTTTTTTATTAATAATCTATTCAAATTTATTTTTAATCTATTTCTTTTTTATTTCTTGGTGAAATGGTCGTATGACTAGGCTGCTACATCTAGCATAAATCTTTATTATTTTTTTTTTTATTAATAATTTACTTAGTGCCCATATAGCATTTCATAAAAATGCGACCCCACAATAAGAAGGAATATTAGATTAGAAAATAAGAAGAATATTAAGATTTTACATAAAACTAATGATAATGACCCATCAATACAATACTAGAATATTAAAATTTTACATGAAAAATTATGTATCAGATATGTGCACAGCTGCCTTTGATTTGAAAGCTACTAATATTAAAAAATGTAAAATTTTATAGCCAAATATGTGCATAATAATGTCAATATGGTCAACCAACCAAAAACTACATAGAAAGCAGAACTAGTTGAATTTACAATTTACAATCATTTGGAATTTCAATCTTCTGAAATTATTCTATCATGAACAAAAATAATATAGTCGGTATTGTGACATTCCAGTTATCACTATAAATATCTGATAATTCACTGAAATGAGGATTCCTATGCGGAATTGATCAACTTTTAAAGAATTAAATTTTAAACATTGAAGAGGTAATAAATTCTGGATAATTGGGTTATCTGATGATCTTAAATCGCAAGGATATGTTTTTCTAATAAGGATACGATTGTTCTCTACCAATGAGGAGCTGCATGGTAAATTGATGAACGACGCCCCAAGATGCTGCTGCTGCAATTTATGGATTAATCCATCCTCACACATAATGCTCGTATTGGGCTGGACATTGGAAAGTGTGTACTCTGTAGGTGACTGCTCCGTTATGGAAATCATCTCTCCTGCGGCTGAACATTGAAATGTAAGTCTTGTAGTGAAGCGGAAGTAAGTATCTGATGCATACATCTGGTTGACGTATGCCTATCTTGCAGCTGTCGAGGTAAATTACATATATAATCCTCCTGCACCTTGCAGTTTTGAAGATGACTTCCGAAAATAATCTGCATACCCTTATCACTGCGCTTGGTTAGCTCAAACTACTCCTGCTGTAGCCTGCATGATTGGTTCTTCCAGTAGAGTGGTGTGTAGGTATGAACTTAAAACGTTCATACTGCTCTTCTGAAGAAATGAATGTAATTTTCACACTCATCTCAAAGTTATCTTTGAGAACATCATAATATCTCTGAAGCTCGCTTAGAGGAATAGTCAACTGATAACCATTCAGCTTATATATTTTCTCCAATTTAAATAAGCCAGTCCTCAAAATATCAGAATTAACTACTGAAGAGAATAATAATTCTTCTGACATCGCTCCTTTGCTATATATATGAATTCTTTCGTTCTAAGATATTCACATGTGTATTAATATGAAACACATATGTTAATAGCTGGTTAATAATGTCATTATTTGCTTCCATACGACGCTTTTGGATAATAGATTATACACTGAAATTTAAATTGTTGTAGGCTTCGTGAAATCGCCGAGAAAAATTTCCAACAAATAATTTCAAATTCCTCGATATCTTTACCAAGTCCTTTCCAAAGTAGGTACTAGACGTTGAAAGGCATTTGAGTGATCCGTTACTCTTTCTTCATATTGCTACTTATGTACTGAATATTTTTGTACAGTAGCATTCATAGATTTCCATCAGTTATTCGATACTGTTGTCAATATCCGCCATTGCGGAAGTCTTCAGTATAAATTAATAGCACTTTAAGAGACTCGAAACTAATAAATTCTGTTTCTGTATATTTGTCAGTTTGTTAAATTGTCAGTTCCTTCAAAATTAACTTGTTAATTCTTGGATACTTCATAAGTATCTTTCTGATAATTATTTTTACTATTAAACTTAGGCCTAGTATAAAAAATAATGCTTATAGTCAATATTTTTTTACTATGTAACTTGTTCGTTCTCCTAGTAATTGAAGTAACTCTGTCAATATTTTTGTTTCATTGAAATAAATTATTTACTAAATCCCATTACGAGCTTTACTGAGTAACTTCTTATTCCATTTTTTTTATATCTCTTGTTCAATTCTTCAACTGATTTTTATCCCCATTGGCTGTTTAATTTGTTGGGCTCTACTCTTCATTTTCAACTTTGGAGGCTTCCATTTCGATCTTGTCAGCTATACTTTTCATTTAAATTTTGAGGGCCAAGCTGCAGCTCTACCTTTGGGGCCCAAGCTCCTGTTCTACGTATGGAGCTCTCATTTCTTTTCCACTTCTGGATATTCAGTTGAATGTAGCTGGTAGCTAGAGTGAAGGATTCCACACATAGGTGGCTAATTGATATTGGCCTTTGCTAATAATGGAGTCTATAACTAGGACTTCCTGCGTCCTGTTAACCGGATTGAGTAAGAAACCACATTCAAGGTATGAGACTTAGATAATTTCGTCAAATGAATCATCGGAATAGTAAAGCTTGTGTGTGCGCATCATTGGCCAATGAGTTAGTTGCTTAAGTTAGTTATTTGTGTATAATTCTGAAAGACTCAAATCTTCCAACATTGTGAATAGGAGTTAACAAACTATGATTTTTTTAGATTTGTTTTTTGTAAAGTGTTATTTCGTTTTTATTGTATGCACCGTTCTGAATCACGAGTGAGTTACCTGGTCAATGTTATTTTATTTGAGAAGAGTATTTTTAAGATTACATAACGTTTAGTAATGAACAAACTCAATTCTCAAAGGTTGATATCTTGCTTTATTATAGCACACATTTCGTTTTAGTTCTAGTTGATGTCTATACTTCAAAATTCTTTTTCAATTCTTATTTTACATAGTAGCATTACTCCTCAGTATAGCAGTAGAACGTCATCTTCATATATGTGCTAATATTATTATGTTCAGTGAAAATTTGTTATTAAAGAGTATGTGAGTGTTGTCGCAGTGTTGGAGATAGATCTCGGCAAATATGCTAGAATTGGTGAGATCATTGGCAATCCATCAGGTTTTGAGTAAAATTTGTGGATGAAGATGAAGTAATTTTGTTGAATGATGATTTTTAGGATGTCCATCATTTCATTTA